>ML058481.1:2602171-3202171 GCA_003013855.2 Liriodendron chinense | reverse complement strand
GTGTGTAAATTTTCTATTAATCACATAACTAGGGGAATTCACATATAAAACCATTATGCTATGAGAAGTTCAAGACTTACAACCTTATGCACTTCATATCTCCTCCTCCTATGCTCATATCATCTTAAATGTATAGAAATAAATTTTTCCAAAAGAGTTTTGAATTTTAGAAAAAATGAAAAATTTCTACATAATTGCTCGAAATGTTACAAAACGCTGAATTCATCCAAGTGATCCTACACCCCCAACCAAATCTTGCATTGTCCTCAATGTAAAAGATATGCAATGAGCAAAACATGAGAGTAATTTGAAAATAAAAGGGAGTGAGGAATGATAGTACCTGAGAGAGGGAAAAGTGGAATTCTTCCTCCTTCTAACAAACCTATGGAAAATTAAAAAAAAAAAAGTAACCAACTCCTAATCCTAACTACTCTATACCTCCATTAGACTAGGAGATCAATCATCCCGATACACATGATCAGTCAGAGGTATGGACATACCTTCTGAAGGAAACTTCTCAAAGAACGACTTTAATCGCTGACCATTCGCCTTAAAGATGTTGTTGTTCCTTAGATTTAACAACTCGACGGTCCCATATGGGTAGACAGTTTGCACAATGTAAGGACCGGTCCATCGAGATCGCAATTTCCCCAGAAATAAATGTAGGCGAGAATTATACAGAAGGACTTTTTTTATTGATCGTGAATGTCTTACGAAGAATGTTCTTATCATGGAACACCTTCGTCTTGTCCTTGTAAATTCGTGCATTCTCATATGCTTCGTTCCGGATTTTCGCAAGTTCATTCAATTGTAGTTTGCGCAACGAGCTCGCCTTCTCAGAATCAAAATCCATCTTCTTGATTGCCCAATATGCCCTATGTTCCAACTCCACAAGCAAGTGACAAGCCTTCCCATAGACAAGTCTATAGGGAGACATTCCAATAGGTGTCTTAAAAGCGGTGCGGTAAGCCCAAAGCGCATCGGTGAGTCGAAGCGACCAATCCTTGCGATCGGGGTTCACCGTTTTCTCCAAAATGTGTTTAATCTCCCTATTGGATATCTTAGCTTGTCCACTAGTTTGTGGGTGATAGGGAGTGCTCACTTTGTGTGTGACGCCATATTTCTTCATTAAGGTGTCAAATGGGCGATTACAAAAGTGAGACCCTCAATCACTAATGATGACTCGAGGTGTTCCAAACCGAAAAAGAATATTCTCTTTTAAGAAACGAATGACTGTTTTATGGTCATTATTCCGGCATGGGATCGCCTCGACCCATTTGGACACATAGTCAATGGCAAGCAAGATATATATGTTTCCAAAAGAAGATGGGAATGGACCCATGAAATCGATGCCCCAACAATAAAAAACTTCGATTATTAAGATGGGATTGAGTGGCGTCATATTTCTACGGGAGATCCCTCCCAATTTCTGACAGGGCTCACATGTTTTGTAAAACTCATGTGTGTCCTTGAACATAGTGGGCCAATAAAACCCACATTGCAGAATTTTGGCTGTGGTCTTTTTAGCCGAGAAGTGGCCACCACATGCCTGTGAATGACAAAAAGAGATGATACTTTGTTGTTCATCATCAGGCACACATCTCCTTATGATTTGATCGGGACAATACTTGAATAAGTATGGGTCATCCTATAGGAATTTTCGCACCTCAGTGAAGAATTTATCCTTATCTTGCTTTTTCCAATGTGTAGGAATTGTACCTGTAGCAAGATAGTTAGCAATGTCCGCATACCATGGCAATTGGGAAACTGCAAAAAGTTATTCATCAGGGAACATGTCATTGATCGCGGTCATTTCAGGGGAATCGGTGAGAACAAGTCGAGAGAGGTGGTCAGCCACTACATTTTCTACTCCTTTCTTATCACGTATCTCTATGTCAAATTCCTGGAGTAGAAGGATCCATCTTAACAACCACGGTTTAGCATCCTTCTTAGAGAGAAAGTACTTAAGTGTGGCATGGTCAGTGAATATGATAATCTTGGATCCAATCAAGTAGGACCTAAACTTATCCAAGGCAAAAACTACGGCTAAAAGTTCTTTTTCTGTAGTAGTGTAGTTTGCTTAGGCTGAGTTTAAGGTTCTATTTGCATAGTAGATAACACATGGCTTCTTCTCTTTTCTTTGGCCTAGCACGGCCCCAATAGCATAGTCGCTTGCATCGCACATAATTTCAAAAGGAAGGCTCCAATCAGGTGGTTGCATTATGGGAGCACATGTGAACATACTTTTAAGTGTGGTAAAAGCATTTTGACAATCTCCATTCCATTCAAAGGAATTCTCCTTTTAAAGTAGGTTACATAAAGGACGAAAGAGTGAACTGAAGTCCTTTATGAACCTTCTATAAAATCCTGCGTGTCCCAAAAAGGACCGCACATCTCGTATGCTCTTGGGTGGTGGAAGGTTAGAGATAAGATCTATTTTCGCTTTGTGCACCTCGATTCCATTTTGTGAGACGATGTGACTAAGTCCAATTCCCTTTTGAACCATAAAGTGACACTTCTTCCAATTCAACACAAGGTTCTTCTCTTCACACCTTTTCAGCATAGATTTCAAGTGCTCAAGGCACTCATTAAAGCTATGAAATTGCGTCGGGTGGTCTAACACGACACCCTAAGCATACGTGCGGAAGCTTAAAGAGCAACTAGAATTATGGCTAAACTTATAGGAGGGGATGATTAGGACCTTTTTGAAATTCTTTTCGCCTACTTACACAATTCAACAAATCAAACTAAGTAAGCAAGAACACTTTGGCTTCCAAGCCTAAGTGGGTCCAATCACATGACTAGCAAATGGTTTAAGCAATAAACATCCTAGTCTAAAGCATGCATAGGTAATCAAATGATTTAACTAATCAAGCTCTTAACCTATGCAACCTATGTAGACTTATGAGAATGGATCAATGAGCTCAAGTCTACACAACTAGTGAAAGTATATCATGTGTGTGGATGTGCCTAATTAGTGCCTAGCATACATTCCTATCAAGCATTCATAATCAAACAATTAAACAACCAATGCTAAGATATTAATGTGCTCAATACAATCACAAACACAAGCATGTATAGTGGTTCGACTTTGGGTCTACTCTACTCCCGGTTCAAGTACTCAACTCCTTTGAGCACACCGGCATTCACTATCGGAGGTTTTAAATGAGGTTCACCTCTCAACCTTTACAAGGAGGTTTTACCTGTTCACCTCTCAACCATAACCGGAGTTTTGGACCAAGGGCTAACTCTCAACCCAAACGGAGTTTTGGACATAGGCTAACTCTCAATCCGACACACGTTTGCTCCCGTGTCGGAGGCTCCCCCTTGGAGACTTAGTTTAGGCCCGGCTAACGGGCCAAGGAACGGCTAACGTCTCTAGATTGAGTTTGACAAACAAACTCCAAATGGACTCTCAATAAAGACAACCTTATTTGTCGGATGAGCCCCTTGTTCAGCGTCGGTTTGGGTTGCTTGATCTCCGCTCTCCCGTGCTTTAATCAGCTTCCCTTGCTCCCTCGATCGTGTTGCCGTTGCGTCGCCAATGCCTCAGCCACACTTGATCAAACACCTTGCATGTGATGCCTTTGAGATGCCCAAGGTGATAGGAGGATGGTTGAATCTCCTACATGGGATATGTAGCTTGTTCTAACTAGGAGATTCACCTAGAGGGTCTTCTAGAGGTCTTGAGCAAGAGATATGCCTATGTGGTATAGTGTCTCACCTCTAGAGTTGAGAGAGGAATTAAGTCACCTCTTAGTTTGCATTTGAATGCTCTCACTTGTGTTTAAACACAAGGGATATGACTTGAAACTCCTCCTCTTTGAGGCCCTAAAAGATGTACAAAAGGTGTGGGTAATGGGCTCTCAAAACCCTCTCTACTTATGCCAAAAAACCGAGCTCCATATATATAGAAAATGAGCTCTAAAGGTCAAAAAAGGGGCAAAAACGGCTCCTTCCGACCGGTCGGCCAGAAGCCAAGCAAGACAGTGCACTTGCTGTCTAATGGGGGGCTATCTGACCGGTCGTGACCGGTCGGACCAGCCTAGCCGACCGGTCAAGACCGGTCAGCCCAATGGCCTACTTCTTGCTGTGTCTGGACAGGGCCTGTCCGACCGGTCTTGACCGGTCGGCCAAGAGTCCATGACCAGTCGGACAGGCCTGGGTTCAGCCTGGCAGTTTGCTGACCCAACTTTTCACACCCCACTCCAAATGGCCAAGGTTTGGGTGCTCATTTGGGACACCTAGGGCCAATTTAAGATGACTACGGGTATTCCTGAGATGGTCAAGGTCATCAAAGAGGTTAGGGGTGGGGTTTTGGTCAAGGTTAAGGCACATCAAGGCATCACTTTTACCTGTTTCTTCTTCCTTGATGTAGCAGGGCCACTTGAGTCTTCGGTCTTCGTTTTCATTAAGCTCAACCGACACTAGACTCACTGACGTAAGTGATTGACAAACAAGGTGCACTAGTATGCCACAGAAAAGTGCACTAACAAGCTACAACCAAATACTGAGAAATCATCCATGAAAAACTTCGAGAATTGTCCCCAACATATCAGAAAAGATACTCATCATACAACGTTGAAAGGTGGCAGGGGCATTACATAGTCCAAACGGCATCCGTCGATAAGCGAAAGTGCCGAATGGACATGTGAATGTAGTCTTTTCTTAGTCTTCACGGGCTATCTCTATTTGGTTGTACCCTGAATAGCCATCAAGTAAGCAAAAATGGGAATGACCCGCCAACCTTTCTAAAATTTGATCAACAAATGGTAGGGGGAAGTGGTCTTTCCTCGTGACAGTGTTTAGCTTCTTGTAGTCAATGCACATTCTCCAACCGGTAGTGACTCTGGTTGGTACGAGTTCATTATTGGCAAAAGCTACGATGGTGATTCCGAATTTCTTAGGCACCACTTGAGTTGGGCTCACCCATTGACTATCGGATATTGGGTAAATAATACCCTACATCCAATAGTTTCACCACTTTGGCCTTAACCACATCCTTTATGTTTGAATTGAGCTGTCTTTGTGGTTGCCTAGATGTCTTCGCATTCTCCTCAAGGTGTATGCGATGAGTACAAATCAGTGAGTCTATGCCTTTGAGATCCGCAATCGACCACCCAATGGCACTCTTGTGCTCTATTAGAGTGGCAATTAGCCTACTCTCTCGTTCCTCATCCAAGTGGGAAGCAATCACCACCGGATATGTCTCATCTCGACCTAAATAGACATATTTCAGCTCACTTGGTAATGGTTTTAGGTCGAGTGTTGGTGCCTTGAAATTGGATGTGAGGGCTTTGTTCTCGTTTACGGGGTAAAGGCTCAAATAGAGCCCTCCATCTTTTGTTATCAAGCACCAGCATCACATCTAAAATGGCATCCATCTCTTGTATTGTGTCATCATTTATCTCATGAGAGTGGGCCATACATGCCTCCAAAGGGTCGGAATATAATGACAAGGGGAATGTATCTTCCACGAATGATTCAATCATATTTATCTCATGGATCTCATCATCAACCTCCCGTGGTTGTTTGCATAAATCAAATATATTAAGCTCAAGAGTCATATTTTCAAAGGACATTTGTACAAGCCCATTTCTATAATTGATGATTGCATTGGAAGTAGCTAGAAAAGGGCGGCCAAGTATGACAGGAATTTGAGCACCGGTACCTATCACAGGATGTGTATCCAAGACAATAAAGTCTACTAGGTAGTAGAATTTATCAATTTGGACTAGAACATCCTCAATCATTCCTCTCGGTATACGAATGGATCCATCAGTAAGTTGGAGTGTGGTTTTGGTGGGTTTCAATTCACCTAACCCAAGTTGTTCGTAAACTGAGTATGGAATGAGGTTCACACTTGCCCCCAAATTAAATAAGGCTTGTTTAATCCGGTAGTCTCCTATGATGCATGAGATGGTTGGACTACCCAGATCTTTGTATTTTTGGGGCACCTCGTGTTTGATAATGGCACTCAAATTCTCAGTCAAAAGTACTTTGTTGTGAACATTGTGTTTCCTTTTAACTGTACACAATTCCTTTAGAAATTTGGCATAGGATGGTATTTACTTTATGACATCCAACAACGGGATGTTGATCTTCACCTGCTTGAACACCTCTAAAATTTCCAGATTTGTTTCTAAGGGTTTGGGTGAAATCAACCTTTGGGGAAACGAGGCAACCGGCTTGTATTGCCTTTTCGGTTCTTTCTCTTGTGGAGTGTTGTTTAAGCTATCATCCTCTTTGGAATTTTCTGGATCCTTAGGCTTTAGGAGCCTTCACCGGATTAGATTTATCAACTATTTTCTCACTTCTCAAAGTGGTGATAGCTTGAACATGCTCCGTGTGTTGGGAGGATGAGCCTGAGTCTTGTATCTCAAATTGGGTTCTTGGGTTAGGGAGAGATTGGGCAGGAAGTGTGCCTTTCTCCCTAACACTGAGGTGAGATTCAACTCTTGCCATTGAGGTTTTCAATTCATTGATTGCTTGAGTTGAATTTCAATTGAATTTCAATTACTCTTGCATGAACCCATCTATTTTCAGAGAATTAGTCGTGTTATACTCAACTTGAACCGAATCAAATGCACCCAACATCTCCTCTAGCGTAATTTTTAGAGTAATCACTAGAGATGGACCTAGTATAGGTTGAGCTTGAGAGATATTGTTTGCATTCGCACTGGGCCCATTCCTCTAACTGAAGTTGGGATGGTTCTTCCAATTAGCATTAAACGTGTTTGAGTTTGGAGCACCAAATTGCCGTTGATAAATGTTTATGACATTTGATTGTTCTTGTAAGATGTCCTGAACCGCTGAAATTGTGGGACAATCTTGTGTTATATGTTGATTTTCGGCACAAATTCCACAAACAGTTTCAACTTCATTGGAGTTTATCGTCTCTCCTTTCTTTAATTCCATGGCCTCGACTTTTCTTGTGAGGCTAGCCACCCGTGCACTTATGCTATCCTCTTCTGATAGGACATAAATTCCTCCTTTTTCCCTTTGTTAGCTAGTCTTGGAATTTGTTAGTTTAGATGTATCCCAAGACTGTGCATTCTCAACCAATTCCTCTAAATAATCCCATGCTTCATCCGCTTCCTTATTCATGAACTCCCCATTACACATCATCTCTACGAATTGGCATATGGGTGAAGTCAGTCCTTCATAGAAAAAGCTTATAACCCACCAAATTTCATAGCCATGATGTGGGCATGCTGTTTAACAAGTCCTTAAACCCCTCCCAACATTGGAAGAAGGTCTCATCTTCCTTTTAGGCAAAGTTCATGATAAGGCATCTCAACATGTTCATTTTGTGAGTAGGGAAGAATTTTTTTATGAATTCCCTGTGCATATTAGTCCATGCACCAATTGATCTTGGCCTTAATGCATGAAGCCAAACTTTAGCTTTATCTTTAAGGGTAAAAGGAAATAATTTAAGCCTCACCACATCATCAGTAACATTCGCAAAGTGCATGGTGGTGATTACCTCATCAAATTCCTTAAGGTGTTGATAGGCACTTTCATTGTCTAATCCATGGAATTTTGAGAGGAGTTGTATCACTCCTGGTTTTAAATCTACATTCCCTACATTTTGTGGAAAGACTATGCATGAGGGAGTGCTCGCTCTTGCTGGTTACAAGTAATCACGTAATGTTCTTAGTTGGGGAACATTCTCAACCACATGCTCTCCCGTTTCGGTTTGGTTTTGGCCTAGATTAGGATTGGCCATCGAATTAGGTTGATTTACAGCCATATTTTCAGACAAAATTGGAGAAGTTAGATGTCTCCTAGCACGTGGTTCTCTGTCAATTCCTTCAACTATTCCACCTTCACTAATGAGTCGGTTATTGGAATCCCGAGCCCAATGTGGCATGCAAATCCTAAAAGAATGAAACAAAAAGGGAAGAAGAATTCTTCCTTCCTTTCTTTACTCTTGTCTAAGACCAAAGCACAAGGTGTCTTGCAATGGCTAGGCCAGAAGCAAGGATAGAGACCGATTTCTCCTGGTCAATAGGGGTTCAGAGAACTCCCCACCCACTCTTTGAATCTTTTAAGAAAAGTGCAGAAAAAGAAGAAAGAGGAGTAGAGGTGAGAAGAGAAATCTCTGAGTACAAGGTGATCCAAGACGGCAGAGCCGACCAATAAGAATCCAAGTGGCACAAGGCCTACCTATCAGAGATCCAAAAAGGAGTCTCCACCCACTCTACAAGAGATGAATATGGTAAAAATGAATAGGAGAAGAAGAGAATAAGGTTGGAAAGATAGAACCTGATTTGGGCACTTAAGATCCTTATGTCTTCTTCAGCTTCCTAGAAATCCTTGCAAAAGAAAAATCAAACAAAACAAACTAAGTTAGTACTAGAATCCTGAAAATTCTAAATAGATACTATTTTCAAAAAATTTCATGAAAAACTGTCAAAGTCCCCAGCAACGGCACCAAAAACTTGTTCGTTTCCCCAAGTGTAGGGTTGCGATGTAGTAATAAACTCGGTAAGACCAAGGTCGATCCACAGGACTTATGTAGGAATTCACAAACACTTCCAATAGCTTCTATCGAAAAGCTAATAACCAGATTTAATGAGATTGATGTAAATAGCAATTTTGAACTTAAACTGAAGTAATCAATTAATAAAAGGCACTAGGGGTTCAAGGATCTACTTGTAGTAATCCTTGATTCTCAATTCGCTGTGGTTTCTCACTTTCTCAACTAGAATCGAAATTAAGATCTATCTAGTCAGATGATAGAGCAGTTAAACCAAACAACCTGTCATATGTATGAACAATGTATATGATTCACTCAATGCAAGTTAGGATGAGCATGCTCAATTGCATAGGTCAGTCCCAATTCAATCAATTAAGTCCACAATCATAACCATCATTAAGTCATATCATAAGACAAAGCTAGATTATGATTTGAACTTGATTCAAATCACATACACAGTCCCATACATACTACAGAAATCCAGAAAAGTAGAACTTTGGTAGGAAGTTCCCACATGAAAATCATAATACTAGGGCGTACTCCAATTCCTCATATCATACAGGTCTAGACTAGCACACAACAATTAAGAACTCAAGCAATTCTTCCAAACATCCATGAGTCATCATAAGACTAAGAAAAACTACTTAGAACTTGAATTAAACTTCAAACCATTGTTCTTAAACATAAAATCCAACTTAAACCAACTTAAACGAATTGAAACATTTTAGATTCACTACAAGCTTCACCTCTTAGCCCTAGTTAAGAGGTTTAGCCGTTCATGATCCAAGGAAAAATGAAACAACTAAGAAAAACATAAAAATAGCAACAAGCTAGAAGGAGTTGTTGAACTCCGAAATCCACTTCCGCCGCCTCCCACCTTTCTCAAACCCTTCTAAGATACCCTAGGAACTATCCCTAGGTGTCCTTTTATAGTGGGGAGGCTCCGCAGCATCAGAATCTTTCAAAAATTGCGTAAGAGTATGCAGTGCGCAAAGAAATTCGGGGCTTGTAGAACACGCATCCTTACGCAGATGACCGATCTCAAAAATGTAAAAAACGTCCAGAGAGTTTTGGAATTTTTCAACCCAGAAAATTTATTCAAGGACCAGTCGCACGACCGGTCTAAGCAGCGGACGACTGGTCGCATGACCGGTCGTGGACAATCCAGTGAGTTGTGGCCCTATGGCCCCTCCTGTTGAGTGATTGGACCGGTCGTTCGACCGGTCTTATGCTATGGACGACCAAGTCGGACGACCGGTCGTGGGCCTCTTCTCCTGCTTTTCTTTCTTCTTTTCTCTGACTTCTTTCTTTCATCCTTTGACACTTAGCCCTTTGATCCTTTATGCTTGTAAATGGCTTCTTGTAAATGGCTTCTTTAAGTCTCCAATTGATGAATCCTCTCTCTCATCCTACAATCACAAATTCATGCATTAGATTAGTCTATAAATCGTAACAACCTTGCATAATGAGTGATGAATTGGGGTTAGAATATGCGCAATTAAGAGCTCAACAACAAACATTTCCCAGTGGGTTTCAAACGTGCAGAGGAGTTCCCAAAAAGATATATGTGTTGGTATGGTTTTCAATTGGGAAGCCACGTCATAAGATTTTTCGACTTCAGTGGCTAACTTTGCCAATGTTCCTTTAGGATCTCCTCGAGGCGCATCTCTTCGAAAGCACATGCCATTAGGCTGCATGTTTCCCACTTCTGATCATTCTGGATAATGTTAGGGGACTGCTTTGTTATCATAGACATGGACTAATCTTCCTTGAAGTACTAGGGGAGGTTGCAACATAGAAAGAGGCTGAGAGACAGGAGGCACAATTTGTGGTGTCAGGCTTGCCCCTAGCAGGACAAGAGGTGATTCAGGCAATGTGCTTTGTGTGGAGTGTGCCAACTCATGTGACAAGCCGAAAAGGGGATGGAGATCCTCCTGTGGAGATAATTGGTGACTGGATAATGGTCAGGGTCGATTCGGTGCTCTTACCATGAGAACGAGAGGTGACTGAGGTGGGGCCGGCATTGCCCCTTGCAGGACCAGTGGCCTGTTCCAGAATTACGGATCATGGTTGATCTGATTGGTGGTGAATCCCTTTGAATTTTCTTGAAGGTGTCATGGGGAGGAGGCGGGTGCTCCTTGCAACACAAGCAGGAGAGGTGTCTGGATACTGTTCCAGGCTGTATTCACATGGCAGTGTAGGGAAAGTAGTCTCCCTGGATGACATTGATGGTAGGGGCACTAGTAGTTCTAGAGGTTGCCTGATGCTATGGCAAGGGATTCTAGAAGATGTTATTATTGGCCGCAAGGGCCGGCTCAGGGGCGATGATCGTGATCTTTTTTTATCAATTAAATCTTACATTGCGTGCTTTAGAGTGAGGCATCATTCCGTGGTATGCCCTCTGCCCTGATGGAATGCACAATATTCATTTTAATTGTAGTTTGGAGGCAAGGGGTTTGGTAGTGGCCTAGGCTAGAGTGGTGTCAGCAGTTGCCTCTGGATAAGCATGGTAAGTACATCACTGTATGATTGGACAAGAGGGGTGAATTGCCTAAAGGGTTGCGTTAGACCCGTTTGCCTGTTTGGATTCCATGGATTCCATTGGGGCGACTGAGAGTGAGTTGGCTGCATTTGTTGTTGCCCCTACAAGATATCAACAGGTGCCCCTTCAGCAGCAGCAACCGGGTTGTTTGTTTCCATCGATGGAGGAGCGATTGCCTCCTTGTTCTGGCTTCCATACTTGTTTTCTCTTTTAGTTTGTTTATAAGCATAAGAGTAGTTTGGTGGGGCCACATTGCGATTGTGATGGCTCTGATTCTGGATTCCACCTGCTCCCCTGCGCGGATCAACTGTGCAAAGTTAGCATACGGGTAAGAGATCAAGTAACCTGATATGTTCGGGTTGGTCAAATGGAAAATCATGGAGATCTATTCCTCATTATCAATAGGTGTTTTCATTTTTGCAAACATGGCCCTCCATCGGCCGACATAAGGAGATAAAGTTTCTTCATTTTTATCTTAGGGCAACCAGGTCTGCTCGTTGGGGTGCCGCATTCAGATTGTAAGTGAAGCGATCTATGAATGTCTAGGATAGGTATTCCCAAGTTCAAACTTTGTGGTAGTCTAGTGACGTCTACCAATTGAGTGCATCACCCTTTAGGAATTTTTTTAAACAGCCAAATTAAGGCTCCGCCATCTACAGCCACTACATCAAGTTCCCCGTAAAAGGCCTTTAAGTGTGAGGTTGGGCACCCTGTACCGTCGTATTTCTGAAATTTGGGTAACTCAAATTTGTTAGTATCCTAGCATCTGGAAAGGGGCGCAAGTCCTTGAATTTGGTGGATGGGAGCTCAACCCTATGTTTCCTTTAGAGCTCACTATGCATGGCCTTAAGCTTCTCCTCAAAATGTTCTCAGAGCCAGTTGATTTCAAATGGCAATGGGGGTAGGGATGTTACCCCTTGGGTAGCTCGGTTCATCTCTTCTTCGCAATGGTCCATGTCCATGGCTGGACCAGACAAGGCGACGGGTTAATTTTGTTGGTGAGTGAAAGGCATCCCTGTCACGAGCTGGATTGGTACTTCTAGACGTGTCTAGGTGACCAATGATGGCCGAGGTTGTTCGATGTGGAACTGCGAAGGTAAAATGGACACCTGGTCTGGTGTCGAATCCATATGAAATGGATTTCAGCCCGACATATGTTGTGGAGGTTGATGGGAGTGAGACTAGATGGAGTGTGTTGGTTGTAGCACGGGTGGCTCCTCACTCAGAGGGTGGCACGTGGGTGGTTACTAAAATTGTACCCGATTTGCATCATACAGGCAGAGCTGAAATTGGTTAATGGTAGGGTCGGAGAGACCCGGATGGGTCGTGGGAGATTGTACGTTGTGAATGGAAGGAGGGTCCTTGGCCTGTAAGAGGCAGTTTATGAGATCTTCCAGTCTGTTCATGTTTTGGGCAAGATCTGCCAAGGATGGACCTGTAGCAGGCGGCAAGGCTTGTGGCATGGGTGATTTTGGCTGAGGGGCTTGATTTTCTTCTTTTGCAAACATGAAGTCTTGGGCATGAATGCGAATGATGCTTCGGTATGCTGGCGTTGACTTTGATGTGCAGCGGACTCGTAGACTGCCCTTGGGCGTAATGGTTACCGATCATTTTGCCCTTTTTCCCAACAATTTTCTTTTTGTTCCCTGTTTCGATAATCAACGAAAAGATAGTACGGTATATATCGGTTAGTGAATAAGGAGATCAGTACAGTACTAGAATGCAGGATGCTCGCAGAAAGTAAAATGACCAGTACGAAATTGGAATGCAGAATGCTTACAGAAAAGTAAAAGGACCAGTGCGGAACTAGATGCAGGATGCTTGCAGAAAAGTAAAAGGACCATTACGAAACTAGAATGCAAAATGCTCGCAAGAAAGTAAAGTAACCAGTATAGAACTGAAAAGTTAGTATGTTAGCTTGGTTAGTGTAGGACCAGTATGCACTGAATATTAGCCGGTTAGTTATTTATTAGAGGACCAATGTGCACTGGATGTTAGAATTGAAAATATCATGATTTTCCTAAAAATTGTACGTCCCTTATTTCAAATAAGACCTGGGATGGTAAGCATTACCAAGCACATCTCCAGTGGAGTCGTCATTCTATGAATGCCCTCCCCCCGACGATGCTCATGTGCACACGACTTAGCGATATGTACGACGCGGTTCGAAAGAATTCTTTCCACTAGATGGTGTGTCCGTTAATAGTTCATGCGGTTGATTCTCATTAAGTGATGACGGCCTATTTCATATGATTTTCTTGGCCCGGCTTGGTTGCCTTGGTTGTACAAAACCTTTCCAAGAGGTCGGAATGTGTATTTGAAGGACAGGAGTCACCACTAGCCGATTTTGCAATTTTTTTATGGTTGACCAGAGTCGTAAACTTGCCTGATGTGGCCAAAGAATCACAAAGATCCTTCAATCAGTATGACTCCTGACATTGGCCTGCCATCTTGGAGTTACAGGTAAGGGTCTCGGTTACAAGAGAAGAAGAGGTTATGCACCTTCTCTCGCCCGCAATTATGTACGGTCTCTACTTTGAGGGACTGTGCAATTTATAGGGAAATTGTATATCTGTAGAAATTTTAGTCATATTGACATACTTCGCATAACCCCACGAGGAGGTCGGGTAGGCAAAAAAGAAAGAAAGTAAAGCAGTCCTACCCTTGCTTCGGAATGTCAAAAGACAAATGGCAGGCAAACAGAAAAATAATAATGCAAGAAATTGAAATAGTCCTAGCCGACGAGACCCCAGGCAGGCAAAAATGAATATAAATAGCAAGAGCGTAAATAAAAGAAAGAGAAAAGTAGTATTTGCTGAAGAGGGAATATGCGGAATGAACTACATTTTGGCTTTGATTGAGATATGAGAAAGAGAAAAGGAGTGTCAAGCCCCCTTTTAATTTCCAAGTCAGGAAAGGGATAACCGGACGCTTCTAATCCTGACTCTACTCGTGTGATGGTCAGGCTGGCTTTTCTGAGCTGACTTTCTATTTTAACCGAGGCAGATCTTGGGGATTAGATATGACAGCTGCAGGGTATCCCAGGTGGCAGAGCATCCTCGTCGTTGGAGTGAAAACTCGAAAAAACCAAAAGTTTAATAGACTATTCTCTTTGTCGTTTTTGCCTCTCTCAGTCTCTGTTTCTGCCTCTATCCTTGTTTCCCCGAGGGAGGAATGCTATTTATATAGGCATTAAGACCGTCGGTTGATCGTTAGCCGACGGACACATGTCATCATTTCCTTATGCAAGGGTGGGGTGTCTACAATAAGTCAATGTCGTTTATGGCCCAAGTGAAAGAATGTTGGAAAATAATAGGCCACATGCAGCACTGGTAAGCGAAACAAAAAAGAATGAACGGTTTAGATCACATGATGAGCTTTAGGTGAGGCCCACAATTGTGTGGCTTGTGGACGGTTTCTTTTGTCTCACAGAATATCATAAACTCAAAGAGACCTAAAATGCTAGGGTTTCTCTCCTCCTCTTCAAGATACGTGCAACGGAATGAGAGCCATCCGACGATTGGTAGGATGCTGCTACCGACCCCAATCCTGTCTAAATCAGAGCCCTTAGTCTCCAACTCTCCTCTAATGGTTTTTAGAAAGGGAGGGAGACAGAGACGGAAGACTGCAGTTGTGTTCCACTCCTCCAGCAACCTCAATTCCAGCATTAATCACGGTCATCCGTTGATCTTAAAGAGGTAAGATGAATACCCTCTTGTTATCAGATCTATGGTGATGTACAAACCGCGATTACACCAACACAATGCTCCAAAAAAATAGTCATAGCGGACTATGATGTGGACGTGGATTAGCTACTGAACTTGACAGTGGCGAGTCTCGCTGCTGAAGTGACCTCACCGCTGTGGGACCCAAGGTGATGTATGTGTTGTATCCACACTGTCCATTCATTTGGAGAGATCATTTTAGGGCATGAGCCAAAGAATGAGACAGATCCAAAGTTCAAGTGAACCTCACCACAGAAAACAGTGGGGACAGTGACACCTACCATTGAAACCTTTCTAGCGCCCACCATGATGTTTATTTGAAATCCAACCTGTTTATAAGCTAAGATATGGAATAAGGGAAAACAGAAATATCAGCTTGATCAAAAACTTTTGTGGCCCAAAGAAATTTTTAATGGTAGGCGTTCAATACCTGCTGTTTTCTATGGTGGATCCACTTAGACTTTGGATCTGCCTCATTCTTCAGATCATACCCTAAAATGATCTCTCAAAATGTATGGTCGGTGTGTATACAACACATACATCAGGATGGAGCCCACAGAATGTGTGGTGATGTCACGTCAATAGCAAGAATGAGTGGTGTGAATAGGAAACTTTTTTTTTTATTATTAGTCATGCAACGTGCCCACCCTGTTAGCCGTGCATTAATGCACACACACGGTTAGGCACACAATGCACCCACCCACCGGTGGTGTTAACGTCTCTTTTGCATTTCGAACCTAAGACCTATTGTTGAAACACCTAGGCACCTTCAAGCTGGGCTAGCAGGCGAGGCACACGAACCCTACAAATTAAACCTTGTACAATCATCCAAAGACTTGCAAATTCAAGTGGTGGTGGCCCACCATGAGATGGATCAGATTGATGTTTTGGGTGTCCCACTTTTATGGTGGGGCGACAATGTCTGATCGGTTGGATGCCATACACACCCCATCCACAGAAGGCCCAACTTGTAACAATTGCAGAATGAGCTTATTCTACAATGTTTTCAGACGAACAGACCTTTGAAATAAATAGACGTTGGACTATAGGAGCGCCATATAGTGGAGATTTATTTAATTTCCTTTTGACCATTTTGCATTTTACAAAACGATGAATATAAGTGGCAAAAACCAGATAATCATTAATTAAGGGGCATCATACGCCAGCATCCATTAAAGGGTGGCAATCCATCCAAGGCGTGGAATGCATGTATGCCAATCTAAACCGTCCAAACTGCAACACCTACTTCCAAGCCCCCGACATATGCTGATTGCGATGACACCTGATGAGTTTCGACTGCTCACTTTCTTTTTGATTGGCCCTTTTTTTTTTTTTTTATATGACCCAAACTGGACTGTTACGAGCTCCTGATTTTTGGGATTTTATGGCAAATACTCTATTTACATGGGCCCCACAAACTGAGTGGTCTTCGTTGATGGACATGAATGCCATGGTACGGTGGATAGTTGCCATCATTTAATAGACGGGTGGCAAATAATTCAGCGGTGAGAACTGATGCGATGCACGGCTGTACTGTAAGTTATGAAACAACCTCTTATTTCCCGCCAACATTTCATATATGTGAAATGTGCAATCCGAGCAAACGCTGCATCGCACCATAATCATGATTGGAAGTGAAAATCAAACCAATACGCTAATTGGATGGGCCACACAATATAGTAATTCTAAACAATGGCTGTCCATTGATTTTTATGTTGTGTCAGATCAATGAGTTTATTATCACATCAGGTCACTATCAGAGGCTTTCCAAGTGTTTCAATGGATTAGATATTCTATACATGACATATTCCATCAGAAACAAAGGGATGTATGGCAACATGAGGTACAGCCGATGTATCTTTGATCTTTACTCTGTTGAATGGAAAACACTTGGGTACAAGCTACTTTCCCTGACGAAGGAGAAATAACCTAACATGCATTAGATCTACACCGTCCATTAGGTACACAACCTTTTTCTTGGCCTTGATCCCAAAACTAAGGATGATTCAGCAGTCATGTGGCTCTCCCAAAGATTTATAACTAAAAAATCTAAGTTCACGTCGTATGGTCATCTGAGTTTTAGAATAATGTAATTTTTATATGATTTTTTCATCTTGATGATACACATCTGATGAACAGACTGGATGGGATACAAACACCAAACGGTGGGTCTTACACAAAACTATTGGTGAACGTTCCATCCCAACTTTTTCGTGTCCTGTGGGCTAAATGAGTTTTGGATGATATTGATTTTTGGGTTCAATGGTTAAAATAAGGCATATTACCTGATGGACGGATTGGACTGGATGTAAGTACCACCCACGTGGCTCTAGATTTGTGAATGTAACCCGGGTAAGTACATAACGCGAGTTAGTACCATAGCACGGCAGGGGTTGAAAAAATTGAAGATTTACAGAGCAGTTGATGTTACTGTGATTGGCTGTAGCTAAAATGGGTACGTGGGCATTTACATTAACGGGAAGCTAACTAATGAGTACGGCTCAGGTCCTAACATCAAGGTAAAAAAAATCCAGCCGTACATTAACAAAAGTGACATTTCTACCGACAGGAAAAATGACCTTTTCTCCCTCCACAACAGTGTCACCCTCTTCTGAATTGCACACATAGCATGCATGTGCCTCAATCTAAACTGCCCAAGTGGTGGGCCCCACTACATATGGATCACAACTGACAAGTTACACTGAATGTATGGTGTCAAGCAGTTGATTTGTGGACCCCACAAATGGACAGTTAAAGTTAGAATATGGTGAAAATTTCAGATTATACAAACATATGCCCCACTAATCAGTGGTCAGATTTTTCTGATCAATCTGACCTTGGGGCTGTGCCCTATCTACAGTGTTTCCTATTATTTGGACGGTTTGATTTGAATGGATTATGTGTCTTAAGTACAATTTATGTGAGCATGAGCATGGAGCATTATCCTGTGGGTGAATACTCAAAAATCTTTCTCAATCGTACCCATTAGATTTTGTATGAGGAATGGTCTGATATTTACACCCACCCGTTTTGATAGAAATTGCCTTTTAGCCTTTTTTATGTTTACTTTTGGTAATACAGTACTGTAGCCTCTTACTATTGAAAACAATAGAAAGATGAGATTCCATCAGCACAGAGGGTCTTTATGTTGGTCTGAAAGATTACCTAAAGAAATAAATTCAATTGATGGTTGCACATAATAACAGGCAACATTGGACCATCCTCATTCTAGAGGGGTCCTATTTGTATAGGGACCCCTAGGAATGACTTGGGTCCAAGGTTTGAAAATGGGGTTCAGCGTATGGCTTTGGTCACCACCAAACCTGTTCATATCGCCCTGTCCCCCCTCGTATCGAGCCCTTTTTGGGCCCACACCAAGATGATATACAATTATTGCCTATGGACAAAGATATTAGACATATGTATTAAATGCCTAATTGGGATTAAGTGCTAATCTTGATTTAATCTCCCTCTCTCCATAAAGTCATTTTGGATAACATTATGTAATCCATCCCGGCCAGGTGGTGGCTTGAGAAAGGATCTCACAATATGTTGGTGCTGTGTAATCTGTTTGCCAGATTGTGGCGAAATGGACATGATATATGTTGGGATGAGTCTTCAAACTATGCTCGAATGGGTGCTTCGACCGGCCGGCCGACCGGCCGGACAACGTGACCCAGATGCTGAGAAGACCCCCCCCCCCCTGGACAGTTTCTGCATGTGCCCAGACCGGTCAGCCGACCAGTCGTCAATGGGCTCCGACCGGTTGGGCGACCGGTCGGCTGTGAGGCAACGTCGGGTCTGTTTGGATTTTTCTCCCTAGACTGTTTATTGTAATGTCCGACCGGTCGGCTGTGCGCGCGGAGTTCTTACGCAGTCCGCAGTACTGCGCAAGGTGTTTCTATTTTTGGATTTCTTTCTATTTAAGGTGTTGTAATCTGACTTAGAGTAGTATCCTAAGGTGTCCAAGGTTTCCTATTCGTACTAGGAAGATGGGAAAGAGTTGTGAGAGAGAAAGAGAGCCTGGGTTTTCTCTATTTTCTTTGCTTGTGGGTTGTCATCTCTGTAATCTTCTGTTTAATTCATAGTGGATCGTTTGTGCCGTGGTTTTTTTACCCGTTTTGGGGTTTTTCCAAGTAAAATTCGGAGTCTCTTGTGGTGAATGCTTTTGTGTGATTGATTGCACCTTGTTACTTGTTTGATTTCGCATTGCTTCACAGTTTCGGCGTTCCGCTTCCGCTGCTTGCTTTTTCCCAACAAGTGGTATCAGAGATAAAGTTAGGGGTGAAGTAGATTCGAATCTGAGAGGAGAAGATTGGATCGAGCGCAAGATTCGATATAGAGAAGTTTTCTGGGAAAAATAACTTTGAGTTATGGAAGGTGAAGATTGAATCCTTCCTGGTTCAACAAGGGCTTGATGGAGCTCTTGGAAAGCGACCCGAGGCTATGAAAGACGATGAGTGGACGAGGCTCGACAAGAAGGCAAGAACCTTAATCCTGTTAAACCTTACGGATGATGTTCTCTATCATGTCATGAAGGAGAAGACTGCGGCTGAAACGATGGCGAAGCTAGAAAAGGTTTATGCCAAGAAATCTTTAGAGAATCACATGTACGTGTTGATGCAATTGTTCATCTTGAGGATGGCTGAGGGAACTGAGGTGGAGGACCACCTGAGCACGTTCAATAGGCTAGTTTGCAAGTTGGTGGAGATCGATGAACCGATGAAGGATGAGTACCAAGCATGCATCCTGTTGAATTCTCTTCCAGATTCATATGAGTCGTTCAGAGACTCCTTGTGCGCAGGGAGGGAAATTATAAGCGTCGAGACCGTTATCTCAGCCCTCTAGTCGAAGGCGATGAGAAAGAAAAGCGGTGACGTGGCTTTCCGTTATTCCTCAGAGGCACTAGTTATGAGGGGAAAAAGTTCTGAGCATGGAGGATATTCGAAATCGGGATCCAGGGCCAAGGGCAAAGGTAAGGCTAAGGTAAAGTGCTGGAATTGTGGCCAGGAGGCCACATGAGAGGGGATTGTCAGAATCCCAGGTTGAGGCAAGAGAGGTATGAAAATTCTTCTGGAGATAGAGCCAATACCATAGAGGACGGTGGCGATTTTAGTGAAGTTCTGACTGTTTCTGGTAAAGGATCTCATGGTAGTGAGTGGATCCTTGATTCATGGGCTTCATGCCACGTTTGTCCTGACTGGAATTCATTCACGGCATACAGGGAGTATGATGGAGAATCGGTGTTTATGGGCGATGGAGTCGCTCATAAGGTTGTGGGTATTGGTACTGTGCGCATCAGGATGTTCGATGGGGTCGAACGAGTCCTGGAAGATGTGAAGCACGTTCCTAAGATGAAGATGAATGCGATTTCTCTTGGTGCACTCGAAGGGTTGTGAAGTGATGAAGGGGGCACTCGTGTGTATGAAGGCAATGAGGTGTGGCCATCTTTACATGTTGATCGGGAGCACAATTCACGGTGGAGCTGCGGGAGAGGCAGCGAGATCTACGGTTGCTCGTATGTGGCAAGTGCCCAAGGGTCACATGAAAAGAGCGGTAAAGGGCGTGAATTTGCAAGGATAGGGTCGATGGTGGCATGAGAAGTGGTAGAGCTATGATTGAAGATGAGATGACGTTGCAAGGATGTGTTGATTCGACGTTTGAAGCCTCGGTGGAGTTTGTTGGGATGAGTCTTCAAACTATGCTCGAATGGGTGCTCCGATCGGCCGGCCGGACAGCATGACCCAGATGCTGAGAAGACCCCCCTGGACAGTTTCTGCATGTGCCCAGACCGCTCGGCTGACCGGTCAGTCAGTGGGCTCCGACCGGTCGGCGGACCGGTCGTCAGTGGGCTCCAACCGGTCGGGCGACCGGTCGGCTATGAGGCAACGTCGGGTCTATTTGGATTTTTCTCCCTGGACTGTTTATTGCAATGTCCGACTGGTCAGCCAACCGGTCAGCTGTGCGCGCGGAGTTCTTGCGCAGTCCGCAGTACTGAGCAAGGTGTTTCTATTTTCGGATTTCTTCTATTTAAGGTGTTGTAATCCGACTTAGAGTAGTATCATAAGGTGTCCAAGGTTTCCTATTCGTACTAGGAAGAGGGGAGAGAGTTGTGAGAGAGAGAGAGAGCTTGGGTTTTTTCTGTTTTCTTTGCTTGTGGGCTGTCATCTCTATAATCTTCTGTTTAATTCATAGTGGATCGTTTGTGCCGTGGTTTTTTTTACCCGTTTTGGAGTTTTTCTACGTAAAATTCGGAGTCTCTTGTGGTGAATGCTTTTGTGTGATTGATTGCATCTTGTTACTTATTTGATTTCGCATTGCTTCACGGTTTCGGCGTTCTGCTTCCGTTGCCGGCTTTTTCCCAACAATATCTTCCTATTAGAAAAACCTCTCTCTTAAGGTAATGTAACTCACTGTTTGGGGTAAAGTAGCACACAAGAAAAGGTTCAAAAAAACAAAATCCTTTATCTGTGGTAACCTATCTTCTATATTTTGTTTTCCAGCCAACTATGATCAAATATTCATTGTTGGGTTACATTCGCAACTGTATCCTGTATGGTTTTTCAATTTCAATGGTAAATCATTATTTATTATAAATGAGTAACGAGTATTTACTCTTGTAATTATGTGCTAATATCGGTTACATTTAACTAAAGTGATGATTTTGCTACATGGTTTGTTTCACCCAAAAATCATAGTAAAAATGTTAGTTTTATAATGTGAAATTATAACAATTATAATTTATTTTACTTAATTTATGTTGTTTAAACAAACATCTAAAAATGATAGTGATGGCTCATTTAATTTGTATTCCATAGGAAATTATAAAACCAAACAAGCCCCAAAGGATCCGCTTTGGTTCATATCAGGTGATACATGCCTGCAAACGATATTTTAAACTTTGATTGGATAGTTTTGTAACTTTCTACCTAATGTATCTCTCATTCCTTCCCAACATATCCCTAAATCAAACCAAAAAGGCATCTCTATGGAACGGATTTATTTGAATGCTTAATACATAACCACTCAATTATTGTACCCTCGCATTGCACAAACCCATTAATGAACATGCCACCACTTATACCAACATGGCAGACAGGTGAAATATTCAGGCTATACATCAAAAGAGTACCAATATGTATTTCCCTTATCTCAAAAATCAGGTAACTCACTAGTCAGGTGGGCCTCCATTATGTATGGTTCTGCAAAAAAACAACTAAAAGTTAGCCTAAGTTTTCTTACCTATCAAACTTGTTTCTAATATCATGATTCACCTACTGAATGGACTACCTTTATCTTTGGACAATAACATCTACTTAGTAAGGTCCTCTAGAAGGATAACTTGAATATTTCATTTGTCTGCCATGCTGGCATATGTGGCATATGCATTAGATAGCTTGTACACATGTACGGATTCAGAAAAGCTTTACATGACAAGAATTTACTCAAACCAAATGGGCTAAATTGAAAAACCCACTATCAGTAGGCCACAATCCTAAAATTATATTATAGTGTTCCTAATTGCATCTGTTCAATTAGAAAATCTAATATATGAAAAGTCACAATATTGATCACATGATCCAATCCATCCGCTTAGCTTTATTAGTTTCTGTAGCATCCCTTTATTTGCATGACTAACAAAGAAAAAAAAGCTCTAACAAATAGATTAATTAAATTGCTCATGTAACTTATTTTTGTATAAATAATCTTGACCGTCCATATTAAAATCCATCACTCAAATGGTTAATATTTGTCAGATTGGCTTTATTTTGCATGGTAGCCCGTGAAATGCGGGTTCCATGTGATGGTGGTCTGTATCAATGTAAGTGTCCCAAGTGCATATAGGAACACCATCATTGGAGCATTTTTCTACATTTAAACTGGGGTCCACAACTTGTGCAGTTTAATTGAAATTACTTATATGCCATGTATGAATTAAGTAATTTCTATGTGCTTTGGTGTAATCCATCACAACTCTACCCCATCATAAATTACTCTAACTTTAGTAATACAACATTAACTAGCTTGAAAAAAAAAAAAGGTGTACTGTCAAAAAGGATGGGTTTTGATTTTTATTTTCCAAAATGTCTTGTACGTGTATACAGTAAGAGGACCTACATTTTTGCACCCTTATTATTTCATGCATAACACCTTCCTCTTTCTCTTCTACACCTTTTGCTAGATAAGAAAGATTGGAAAAGGTGCATGTCTTAAAATTTGGGGGTGTAAATATCATTTACCACGGGAAAAAAGAAGAAAGTGAAAAAGAAGAGAGAGAGAGAGAGAGAGAGAAAAGAGATGCAGCAGCAGTAACATCAGAAGCAGTGGCACGTACGTGAGCTTTTGATGCATCCGAGGCGATTGCAGGCAAGAGGGGAACCTAAGCCAACGGACTTTTATACGCCCCAAGCGTTCCGTCCAGATCAGATGTTTGCCTGTTTACCACTAGTTGGTTCCCACGTGGCACGACAGTCGCACGGATACATGAGCTGTGTCACGTGTCATGGGTTGGGAGTTTGGTTGGAGATATCAAAGTTGTCAAAACAAAAGCACTCTCCCACTCTCATTTCCCCGCTTTTTCAGAGAGAGAGAGAGAGAGAGAGAGATGGAGTGATCATGATCATTCGTAAGTGGGCCAGGGAAGAAACGACAGGAGAGAAAGGGGGGGAGACACTAGATCCATGCTCCCATGACATACGAATCCCCATACGATATATAGTTTTATTTTAGACAAGCACATGAAGATAATACTCTCTCTGTGTATTATCATTATTATTATGATATCATGTATATGATATTATAATGAGAGAGCAATGGAGTAGCAATAACAACACCATAAGAGGAGAGAGAGAAAGGGCCCCAAAGCTCAGATAATCAGGTGGGAGAGAGAGAGAGAGAGCTGATTGGAGGAGCATTGACCCCAAGGAGAAAGGAAGGGAAAGGGGTTTTGGGGTGAAAGGTGGGAACGTGCACTATTTGAAGCATAGATCTAGATCTAAACACTCCCTCGCACTCCTCTTCCCTACTGCTGGCTTTAGCTCTCTCTCAGAGAGAGAGAGAGAGAGAGAGAGAGAGAGCGCGCTCAGACAATAGAAATCAGTCCATCACCCCATTCAAGATAGCAGTGGTCTCTCTCTGTGTGTGCAGCAGTCCTGGTCAGAGTGATGAGATGCTGCTTCAGCGACAGTAGCATCGAGAGGAAGAGGAGGCCTTGTTTGGGTGGAGCTGCTAGTGATGCTTTTCCCCTTCTTTGATACCTAGTCTCCCCACAGAAAGAAAGAGAGCTCTCTCCTCCTCTTCCACTAGTTAGCAGCAGCTCAGAACGAGAGAGAGAGCTATATATACACACATCTAAGAGAGAGAGAAAAAAGGGGGTCTCCCAGCTTTCATGGTAAGTCCTAGAGCAACAGCAGAAATGAGAGGATTTAATTAGAAGGGGAGAGGAAGCATCTTCCCCTCTTCTCCTTTATTTCGTTCTCCTTCTTTCCTCCTTTATTACCTTTCTCTCCTTTTATCTACCCCACGAGAAAGCCTCTCACTTTTCCTTTCCTTGTTTCTCTCTCTCTCTCTCTTTCTTCAGTAGCAACAGCAGTGGACTTGTTCAAAAGAGCAGGAAGAAGCTGGTGTGATCTTCTCATCCGTTTTCAAACCCACCCAAATGGACGCCTACGAAGCTACCAAGATCGTCTTCTCCAGAATCCAGACCTTAGATCCAGAAAATGCCAACAAGATCATGGGCCTTCTCCTCATCCAAGGCCATGGCGACAAGGAGATGATTCGCCTCGCCTTCGGCCCTGAAGCTACTCTCCACTCCCTCGTCCTCAAAGCTAAGAAAGATCTAGGCCTCCTCCCTCCCTCCACCACCCCTTCCACCCCTTCTACTCCTTCCTCCCCCTCTCCTTTCCTGTCTTCTACCAGATCTTCCATCCAAAATTCCTCCTCCTCATCCACCTCTTCCACTTCTTCTTCCTCATCACGTTGGCTCGGCGGCCTCAATCTCCCCCATTCCGTGAGCATGCCCTCCCCCACTTCTTGGGCAGCTGCCTTTCCTCGAAACGGGGCCTCCGACGACTTGCATAACTCCACAGATGAGCTGATCAGCCCCAATTCTTCCTTCCCCATCAACAGCATGAACATGGCCGCAGCAGCGCCGGTGTCCTCAACATCTTCATCATCTTCTTCTGCCGCTTTCTACAGCGACCATCTCATCGACGAGTTCCAGCTCCAAGATCAGCTCTCCTTCCTCAACGACACCTGTGCCGCCACCGCTCCTCCCAATTCCATCCACCCGCTCGCCAAGACCGGGGACTTGTTCTACCCAGATGCAGATGGAACAGGCGTAAACACCCATGATGGCATGCTCTTCCCATATGGGAATTGGGGCGCGAATGGCCACCGCCGTAGCTTCTCCGTCACCGACATCTGTCTCGGCTCTGAAGCTGCTCTAGCTGGGGCCGGCTTTGGATGGAAGCCGTGCCTTTATTTCGCAAGGGGGTATTGCAAGAACGGGACCAACTGCAGGTTCCTGCACGGACTATCAGACTCCCCCACAGCTGCAGCCACCGATGTGGTGGTGGAGCCACCATGCCAGGAGCTGCTGCTTAGATCCAAAAGCCAGAGGCTGGCCACTAGCGCCTCCCAATTCATGGCATCAGCATCTTTTCCATACACTTCCGGAGTAGCAGGAAAATGCATGAATTATCTACTACAGCAACAACAACAACAAACCGAAAACACCCACAGGTGATTCCCAAAACAATAACAACTCCCAACTCAAATCTTCTCGATGGTAGAACTGAACTGAATTGAATTACGCAGAGCGGCGGCCTTGGTATTTGGAGACGAAGCCCACAAATTCGGGAGATCGAGGATGGAAAGAGGTGAATTTGGGGCTGTAGGAGGAGGGATGGTGAACCCAGGTTCAAGGCAGATCTACCTGACCTTCCCGGCCGACAGTACCTTCAGAGAAGAAGATGTCTCCAATTACTTCAGGTTTGATTTCATGAAGTCAGTTTCCATTAGCTTTCCTATATTCAAAGAAGTCGCATTTTATGCTGAGAGAGAGGATTTGGGTGTTTGTTCGTTGTTGGTGTGTGTGAAGCATATATGGGCCGGTACAGGATGTAAGAATTCCATACCAGCAGAAACGGATGTTTGGGTTCGTGACCTTCGTTTATCCAGAGACGGTGAAGCTCATCCTCGCTAAGGGAAACCCGCATTTCGTCTGTGACGCTCGAGTACTCGTCAAGCCCTACAAGGAGAAGGGAAAAGTCCCAGACAAGTACAGGCACTCTCTCTACTCTCTCTCTCTCTCTCTCTCTCTCTCTACAACTGTTTGGTATCTTCATTTGTACTTTGTCAATCCATTAATATTCAAGAAAGAAAAAAAACCCATTACCCAATACAATTTACAAGGATTTCCATGGCCATGTACGTGAGATTGTCTCCTAACGAAATGATTTTCCCTTCTCGCAGGAAGCAGCAGCAGCAAGCTGAGCGAGGTGATTTCTCCGCTTGTACGACTCCTTCCAGCTTAGATTCTAGAGATGCCTACGACATGCAGCTGGGTTAGCTCCCTCTCTCTCTCTCTCCCTCTCTCCCTCTCTCCATTCAACAGTATCTCTCACTTGGGTTTGTGGTGTTGAGTATCAGGAGCAAGAATGTTCTACAATTCACATGAGGTGCTGATGAAGAAGCTAGAAGAGCAGGCAGAACTACAGCAAGCCATTGAGCTTCAAGGGCGGAGACTCATGGGTCTGCAGCTCCTCGACGTCAAGAGGCGTAATCTCTCCAGCCCACTTCCTTCTCCATCTCCAGATCACCATTTCGCTTCCATGCCCATCACCCCTTCTGATCGGAGCAGCCCAGAAGCACCACCCCCTCAAGGTAAATCTCTTTTCAGAATTACTCAATTCCACACTCACTACCTTCTCCCCTTTTATACCCTTTCATATTTTCTACCTTAACAATTATAGAATTCTTGTTATTCCTGTTGTTGTTATTTCTCCAAATGTAGAAAGGCATTCATGTCATTTTCCTTCTTATGATGGGTGGATGTAGAGAACTGTCCCAGTCCCCCTACAACTGTATCTCCAGCTGCGGCCGATCATCAGCAGCTGCTTCAGCTTAATCACAGCCCATTTAGGCAGCAGACCGATAGTAATGCATCTGGTGGCAACGACATTGCTGCTAAGGAGAGCCCCAAGGAAGATACTGATTTCCAAGAAAGGTAACAAAACATAAGGAGATAGACACTTCACTTCAACACCATTCCATTGTTGTAGTAAATGATGGAGAGAGTAAAAATATGAAGGAAAAGCAACATTGGTCTGGTTTTCTTTTTCTTTCTTTTTTTAGTTGGGTCTCATTTATAGTCTCTTGCAGTATCATGGAGCATAACCTGCCGGATAATCCATTCGCATCACCGACGAAATCGCTAGGGGATCCACCGTCCATTTTCTCGGAGAGTAGTAGCAGTATTGCATCTTCCAGTAGCCAAGTCACCTCTTCTTCCTTCGTCCCGGCTACTTCCACCTTAGAAGTGGCTTCTTTCAAATCATGCTTCTTCCAGATGCCCAGGTATTGTAACCTTCAATTCCATTATGAGATATAGAGAGATCCAATTCTTTCTTCTTCTTCTTCTTCTTCTTCTTCTTCTTCTTTATTTTTTATTTTTACAAATGTTGGTAATTTCAGGTTCTCTTCCGGCCATGGAGCTATAGGTATGTAGGCGACCTTCGTGTCTTGAATGCGAGTAGGTAGAGGGAGATCAGCTTCCTCTTGCTCGGGTAATTAGCTTTTTCCTTTCTTTCTTTCTTTCTTTCTTTCGTACTTTTTTTTTATGGGTCTTTGCATGATTCTCCTACCGGTGAGGAGTTGAATTTGAAAATGGAGTAGGGAAATTCAAGGTTCTTTCTTTCTTACTGAAAGCCCTCCTTTTTCTTTCTTTCTAAAACATGGAATTTTGGTTTTGCAGATACAGAGACCCGAACCCGTGGAGTATTACTTAACCGTATAATACGTAGAGACCCGAATGATACATCACCACCATCATCAATACATACTACAATATACAACATGCGTACATACAGACAGAAGAAGACTGATATTGAAGGACATGGATTTATCAGCATACATCGTCATCCAACCATCTATCCATCCATTCTCTTTCTTTTCCATTCCATGTATCTCTCTCTCTCTCTCTCTCTCTCTCTCTCTCTCTCTCTCGTGTAGGTGAATAGGGTCAGAAGAGAAATAACTCGACTTTAACTCCTCTTCTCGACCATCTCTCTCATGGGAGAAAGGTCATTGTTTGAAAGAAAAAGAAAATGTAGTTTTGTGAATCAAAGGGAAGCATGTGTACAGCAGCAGCAGCAGCTCAGTAGCGACAGCAAGAGAAACAGAGACAAAAGCAAACAAAAGAAAAGAGAAGAACAAGAGCCACATTGCAAGACACGAGATAAAGAGGGACGAAAAAAAAAAAACTCCTCATGTAGTGTTTTTTTACTGTTTTACATATACTGGAGGAGATTTTCCCACCCCCCCTCTCTCTCTCTCTCTCCCTCTCTCTCACCTCATTCATTCACCCTTTGTTGTTTTAGAAGAGGAGTTTTTACCGTTTTACACACAGTAACACGTTCCACTACACCATATCAAAGTTCCCATATGCCTTATAAATTCTAAGTAAAAAGAAAACAAAAGTCTCCTCTCTCTCTTCTCTTTTCATCTGCTTTTGTTCCTTGTCACGATGCGGTTTCTTTCTGGGCTATTTTTTTATGCAGGGTTCACATGGGTGCTGACACTGCGCGTGGGCCACACCCACTAAAGCAATTGATTGCAATTCAATCGTATGGGCCCCACACCAGCCAGACCTTTCACTCTCCCGCCAGCCTTTTGCTTCCCCCCCTTTCCTTCCTTTCTCTATTTCTTTATTATTGTTTTTATATCATATTACAGTGGAAGCGCTGCTCCTCCGACCATTCCAGTTGTGGTCCACGTTAAATCTGTCAGATGTGGACCCCACCCTCACAACCCTCCAATTCCCTCGTGTGTCCACGCACGTGATGGGACCTGGATCCTGAGCTAGCATCACATGAGCAGTTCTCATGCCTCGGCTTTTTTTTTTTTTTTTCCTTCTTTCTTTCTTTAGCTGTGGTGCCTTTCTTGGAAAGTAGATGATTGTAGAGTTTATTCTCCCATCATCACCACCGTCAAACTCACGGACGGTCGAGGAAAACCCAATCTGGAGCTCTCTTTTCTCTTATCCTGTCCTTTCTTGCTTTGAATTGTGTGAGGATAATGATGGAGAGAGGGAGTTTGATGATGATACTTACCAAACAAGTTGCGACGCATCGATAAGATGCCATGCCCGTTGAAAATGGATCCCCCACCTGAATTGATGGTGATGATGGGCGACACGTGGCAGGGCACGTGAAACACGGCGCAAGTGCATGGATTGGCTCGTCTGCAAGCAATCTCTGCTCACGGTTGGATACCTGAGTGGGAATCCTATGTTAGTCATGGGCCGAAATCCTCAACAGCACCCAAGCTGGTGGGGCCGACCATGTTGTTGTTTATGTAAAATCCACTCCGTCCATCATGTTCTACCCTTGATTCCAATACGTGGGTCGATAAAAGAATCAGCGAGATCCACAGATCCAGTGGGCCACACCACAGAGAACGATAGGATGGGATGCCAACCACAGGATTCTGTGCAGCTCACCAGGATAAAGCCAAAAACAAAAATCAGCCCGATCCAAATATCATGTGGGCCACACCGTGTGAAGTTAAAAGATTTTTAGCAGCTGTTTTACATAGTTCCCATTGGTGTGAACCATCAGAGTCCTTTATCAGGCTGATCTTTTGTATTTGCGGCTCAAGTGATGGTTATCAACTGATACACGGAGTAGATTTACACATAAAATATGGTGGGCCACACAGATGGAAACAGGTTTTTGTAGACATCACCGATTCGAGAGTCGTCGGGTGTCTCATCATGCTGCCGTGCCGACCACATCGGATGACTAAATGCCAAAAAACAATATTATTTCTTTCTAGCAGAAATTATTATTTATATTATTATTTATATTTTTTATTATAATAATAATAATAATAATAATACATATGCACAAACAGCGGTTGATTCCATGTGTCCCGTCCAACTTTCTTTTTCTTCTCTTCCCACTGTTAGATGGAAAGATTCCCGGGTACAGTAGTTTACACGGTGGAGTACAGTAGAGCCATCTCTAAACGTACACGTGGCAGATGATGTGAAAATCGGGTCCGCCCATATGCAGGGCCCTAGCATGGATAGTTTATATCTCAAAACCCACGGCTATTAGATAATCCTATCCACCTTACCAATGGCCATTAAAATAGCGGTAGAAAACAAAAATAGTGATAAAATAGGGACATTATAGCGGGAACGAATTAGGTGCGGCCCTGAACGTGGGGCCCACCTTGATGTAGATATTGTATATCCACGCCGTCCAGCCATTTCGATTGCTCACTTTATGGCATGAGCCAAAAAATGAATCAGATCCAAATCTCAGGTGGATCATAGCACTGGAAACAGTTGTGGTTGACGGTTAAAAACTTATTGTGGGCAAGAAAAGTTTTGGATCAAGTTGATATTTGTTTTTTTCCCTTCATCCAAACCTGTGTGACCTTATTAAAAGGTTGGATGGCAGATAAACATTATGGTGGGCCCTAGGGAGTTTTTAATGGTGCGTGTTCAATCACCACTGTTTCCTATTGTGTGGTCCACCTGAGATTTGGATCTGATTGGATCATGCCATAAAATGATCTGGAAAAATTGATGGACGGCATGGATATACAATACATACATCAAGGTGACCGGACCATGTTGGGTGAAGCCGTGCCGCACCTTAATCCGCTCCTCGTTATGCGGGTCATCTTTCTAAACTACGCATGACAGAATAATGCGCCAATCAGGACCGCCCATTAAGCAGGTACTGCTACTTGATACTCCCATCCATATGAGCTGTGTCCCATGCAGGGACCCCACAAAACAAAGTAGCTTAACGGTCAAATATGTAGTGGGATAAGCTATGGAAAAGTAATGGATTGGGTTATCTCCTGGGTTTATTTTCAAATTGTAAGTCATTTGTCCAAGTGCCATTATTTTGGTAGACCATATTGTCTCCAGCTCAGCACAGGCAGGGGCTCAAGGGGCCCATCATGACTTATGGTTTTATCCACACCGTCCATCCATTTTTTTGTATCATTTTAAGGTATAAGCCCAAAAAATGAGGCAGATCCAATGCTCAAGTGGACCACACCATAGGAAGCAGCGGTGATAGTGATGTCCACTGTTGAAACCTTCCTAGGGCCCACCAAGTTGTTTCTTTGCCATCCAACCTGTTCATAAGGTTGAATAGACCTGGATGAAGGGAAAACACAAATATCAGCTTGATCCAAAATTTCTATGGCCCCTAGGCATTTAATCCCCATTGTAGGGTCCACTTGAGCTTTAGATCTACCTCATTTTTGGGCTTATGACGGTGTGGATAAAACCCATACATCAGGGTGGCCCTTCATAGCTGCTACCTGTGCCGAGCTCGAGACAGGTGGGGGTAGTACCCAATCCGCGTCACAGATTAACAAGTTACTAAGTAGAGAGATGGCCCTACATATTCTAGTTTCATACATATACTTAGTAGTGACTCATCAGGGCTATCATCTCCCAGAAAAGAGGGGGCATGATTGCCTATGCTTCTTTTCTTTTTCTTTTAACGTAGGCATTTGACTTGGCGCCGTTAGATGTGTGGATTGATTGGTGCATGAACTCGATACATTTTTCAAAACGATGACTCTGCCTAGAGCTGTAAACATGTTGAGATCAAGTTGAATCCTAGAGTTCGTTGACTGGCGTCATTTGGGTTCGAATCTTTTTGGGCTCAGTTCATTTTTAGCTTCGAGAGTCTCATATTTTTAACTTGGACTCAGATTCGATTGGGTCCAGGTACTCATTGACTGGCTTCCAGTCGGGTCCATGTTTAAATGGACCGATTATATCACATGCCACAATCAAATTGCTTGCAAGGACATAGTGTGGTTGCCTATAACTTCTTTGTCAAAATCAAAGATGTCATTTTCGAGCTCCTTGTTAGACATGCAACTTCCCGGTCTTTTTTAAAGGTAACATGGGCTCGAACCCATGACCTCAATGTTGAAACGCACTCTATCTTCCACTAAGCCATGGGTTGGAACCCAACGGTTGTTTAGATACTCGATATTGTAGATCGAGTCACCTATGAAGCTTTGAGATTCTACCAGATCTATGCAATGTATCGGTGGACCAACGATGTCTTTGAACTCGATCAGCTCTTCATTTCAAGTTGGATTTCATCAAAAAAATAGCTAAAATACTAATAGGACTCTAGCTCAACTTTGAAGCTTGCAGAAATTCTAAAATTCAATATAATTACTCACCAAGGCCCTTCCATTTTCTTTGTTGAATTGGGGATCCTCCACCATCCACTTATAGTAATTTTGCAAGAGGGATTGATGATTTAGTAAGCTTTCAAGTTGTGGGGTTGATTGTGATTTGAAAGGTAGGGATGTGTGCGGCTCTTGTTGGGATGGTCTTGTGATGAAGAATTATGATGGAAGAAGCCCTTGCTGGTGGGGTATAGAGATGGAGGGTCGTGCTGGTTGGGAATTTTGGTGCTAGGAGTTTGAGAAGGGGTTTCATGGTGGTGGAAATTCTCGATGATGTGGGTTTGAGATGGATGGTGGTGACATTAGAGGGGTGATCTTGGGCAAAAGAACAGCTCATGAGTGTGAGGAAATGGACAGTGATGATGGTGGTGCTCGAATCTTTCCGAGGACTCCTGTTCATTGACAACGCAAGCCAACGACTCATATCATGCAAGGCATGCAGGAAATGTTCAATCCACCTTCCTAGCCTCTTATTCTCCTTATCGTGTGGATCAACCGGTGGTGTTTTCCTCACCACTGCATACACCTAATTTCAAGGATGGGTACCATAGCAACTTCTGCACAATCATAGATAGTTCAGGAATTTTTCCGAATAGTTGCCGTGCACGCAGTAATTAACCAACCTTAGCAAAATTCAATACAGATTTCACAATCCACCAACTCCAGCTACAAATGTAAATTACTACTCATTCCCACAACACCATAAATCAACCTAGCAATTCGTCAAATACCTAGGAATTTTTTCCAATAGTTGCCATGCATCATCGCAGTAATTAGCCAACCTTAGCAAAATTCAATACAGATTTCACAATCTGCCAACTCCAGCTACAAATTTCAATTACTACTCTTTCCCACAACACCACAAATCAGCCCAGCAATTCATCAAACACCTAGGAACAAACCATTCTCAATACTAAATAACGTTGGGGAAAGATAGTGCAAGCAGTCAAAAGGAATTTCCAAAAAAAAAAGAAGCAGAATCAAAATGAGCAATGAAAAGTGGAATTAAATTAATTAAAATCCACTTACCAAATAAGGGGATAGAAGAGTCCACTTATCTTCCTCTAAACTTCTAAAAACTACTTACATCATCGTTGCAAAAGTCACTTTTACACTAGGGCCTGTTTGGATTGGAGATTTTCATGGGGAAGAATCAACAGCAAAGATTGCAAATTGCTTTTCCAGCAGATAGGAAATAGATAAAATCCAGATTCGGGTATCGTGAATGGATTTTCAGCAGAAGCCACAATCAACGCCTCTAACGGTTATATTCCACTGTTTGGCTTCAACAAGACAAAATTATATTCCCACCGTTTAAAATGCTATGCTACATTGCATCCTCCATTTTGAACGGACGCAAGTTGACTGGTCGGAAGCTGTGTGGGGCCCACAGAGGTTCCCGTTATAAATCCACTCCGTTCATTAGTTTCTAAACATAACAATAAGATAGGAGTACAAAATTAAGTCAGGTCCAAAACTCAGGTGGGCCACACCACACGAAACAGTGATTACAGAAACGTCTGCCATCTAAAACCGTTCATAGGGTTATTACCACTCAGATAAGCTGCAGGAACAAATATCATTCTGATACAGAACTTCTGTGACCCTCACAAAGTTTCCAATGGTGTGCGTTCAATCCATATTTTTCTTGTGGTGTGGCCCAAATGATCTTTGGATCTGCATGATTTTTGGTTTCCTGACTTATTGTTATGTTTATAAACTAATGGGTGGATTGGATTTGTCACAAGCATCTCCGTGGGCCCCACACAGCAATTTCCTTTGGCCAAGGACAGGCAATTGGGCTTCCATTTTGAACCTATTCACAAATGAAGGTGCGTACGCATATGGAAAGTCATGGATTGACACACTCGCAGACCACCGTGTATGCAACGGAAGCAGATTGCCTTTGGCAACCCGCCAAAGGATGTCCCGCGCGAACCGGATTGCATCCTACCACCGCCCGTTTCTATTTAGGAACAATCTGTGTGTGGGGGCCACCGTGATGTATATGTTTATCCACGACGTCCCTCCCTTTTCTCAAATCATTTTAATGTACGAGCCTAAAACTGAGGTAGATCTAACGGTTAAGTGGACCAAACCACAACAGAGGACTCTTGCATTTAATTCTTTGTGCATTTAATGCATTCATGTAGGGCATGAACCCAAAAATTATATAATCTAAAGTTCTAGTGGACCACACCAGAGGGAAACAACCGTTGATCTCGGGGACGCAGAAGTTTTGGATCAAGCTTATGTTTGTGTTTTCCTTCGTCCAGGTCTTTGTGACCCTGTGAATGGGTTGGATGGCAAATAAGGCCTCACCGATGAGCCTTAGGAAGTCTTCAACGGTAGGCATTCAATCCCCAATGTGTGGTTTACTTAAGCTTTGGATTTACATCACTTTAGGCTCACGGCGGGACAAAACGGATGGACGACATGGATAAAACACAGATGCATAAACTCCAGAGCCGCATCTCCATTTCTTCCACCTGGTTGAATTTTATGGCAACATCTTTCTCATCTCCTCTCATTTGTTATCGATCCAAAATATCAAAAGTAGTCAAATCTTAACTAAGTCCCTATTCCCACTCTATTGTTATTGAAATCGCACACCATATGCTCTAATTTTAATCCGATTACATTGTGGTGTGACTAACAGTAGGGTTGGGTGTACTAACAGTAGGGTGTGTACTAACCCAAGAAAAAAAATCCAATTAAGTATAAACTTATTCCAACTCCTCCATATTAGCTCTTTAGTGACCCAGTCAAAAGTTTTCTTTAAGCCAATAAAGATCTTACAGAGATCCTTCCTCCTCTCTCTATATTTCTCCATAAATTGTTTAAGTGGTAAATAGCTTTAGTAGTAGACTTTCTTGGTACAAAACCAAACTAATTTTTTGATACATTCATCTCATGCTTTGGTCTTTGTTAGTCACTCTTTTCCAAAGTTACATAGTATACGATTACTGCTAAAAGTAATTTGACCTAACCTAATCTGATTTAATCATGACCAAATTAGTGAACCAAATAAGTTCATATTTTATTCAAATACCAAACTGGTGGACCCAAACCCAATCCTATTTATAAATGAGTCCAAGAAATTGGAGCAGAACAGGTTAAGTTTGGTGGGGTCTCTTAGGTACTTGTTGACGAGGCCGGATCTACTACAAGCACTTGTAGGTTAACGTAAATACTCACAGAGGTTAATTTTGTCTTTTCACAAAGGCCACAAAAAGAGATAAGAAGTTGTGAATCTACTCGCGCCAGCTGTCTAAATTGACACTGCTACCCTTGTGGTGTTACTTTATTACAACTTTAACCTTGAAATTGGTAGTTACGTCAAATCTTTGAAATGGGGCCCACATAAATTTAATTTGTCGATCGATACCGTCCAGCAGTTTTGTCATCCTCTATTATATTATTAGAGAAAAAAATGAGGCGCATCTGAGTGGAAGGTGGGCCGTAAACAGTATTAGTAGTGTGTTAAGTATGTACCATTAAATGTAAATGAAGATGATGTGGACCACTTGATTATTTGATCTGCCAATTTTTTTTTGTATCGGAACAAAAAAAATCTTAAAATTTGAATGAACAACATGGATCATTGCTAACAACATCAATAAATGAAGGTGTGGCCCATTACTATAACAAGGGAGTCCAAGTCGGGGTGAACCGTTACTATTTTGGGAATTCGGTGTGTGTCCGTGTTCGATAGTGTGTGGTTAGAGTGGTTCTTGAGTCTCGGTACCATAATGCAGCATCTTCTTGAGTGGTTACGAACCCAGTCATAGCTCGGTGAAAGTGTTCGGCGTGCCACCGAAGGGCTACAGTGCAAGTCGGTGTGAATCGATGTTATTTTAGCGGTACAATGTGCATCAATATTTTTCGGTATGATGTTAGAATGCTTCCGTAGTCTTGATACCATGATGCAGCATCTTCCTAATTGGTTATGCACCCAGTCACACTTCGGTAAAAGAATTCGAGTTGCGACCGCATGGGCTACAGTGTAAGTCGGAAGGAATTGTTACTTTTTTGAGGTTCGGTGTATGTCCGTATTCGTCAGTGCATGGCAGAGTGATTCTTTAGTCTCGATACCCTAACGCAACATCTTCTTGAGTGGTTACAAACTCACTCGTAGCTCGGTGAAAGCGTTCGGAGTGCCAGTGAAGGGCTGCAGTGCAAGTCGGTGTGGATCGATGCTATTTTAGGGGTATAGTGTTCGTCAATGTCTTACGGTATGATCTTAGAGAACTTCCATAGTCTTAGTACCATGATGCAGCATCTTCCTAGTTGGTTACACACCCACTCGAACTTCGGTAAAAGATTTCGAGTTGTGACCGCATGAGCTGCAGTGCAAGTCGGAGGGAACTGTTACTATTTTGAACGTCTTGTGTATATCTGTGTGTGTCAGTGCGTGGTTAGAGTGATTCTTGAGTCTCGGTACCCTAACTCAGCATCTTCTTAAGTATTTACGCACCCACTCGTAGTTCGGTGAAAGCGTTCGGCGTACCAAGGAAGGGCTGCTGTGCAAGTCGAAGTTTATCAATGCCATTTTAGGGGTACGGTATGCGTCAGTGTTTTTCGATGTGTGGTTAGAGTGCTTCCGTACTGTTGGTATCATGATGGAGAGTTTTCCAGGTGGATACGCACCCACTCGTAGTTCAGTGAAAGCGTTCAACGTGCGATTGCACGAGCTGCAGTACAAGTCAGAGTGAACCGTTACTATTTTGGGGATCCCGTGATTGTCCGTGTTCGTCGGTGTGTGGTTAGAGTGATTCTTGAGTCTCGGTACCCTAATGCAGCGTCTTCTTTGGTAGTTATCCACCAACTTGTAGTTCGGTGTAAGCGTTGAGTGTGTCATCGAAAGGCTACAGTGCAAGTCGAAGTGGATCAATGATATTTTAGAGGTACGGTACGGTGTGCATCAATGTTAGTTGTTGTCTATGTAGAATGGTTCTATAGTATTAATACTATGATCGAGAGTCTTCGTAGGTGGATACATATATAGTCATTGTTCATTGAAAGCGTTCGACCCACGATCGCATTTGCTGCAGTGCAAGTCGGAGGGAACCGTTAATATTTAGGGAGTCCAGTATGTGTCCGTATTTGTCGGTGCGTAGTTAGAGTAATTCTTCCGTTTTGTTTCCCTACTGTAGTGTCTTCTTTAGTGGTTATACATGCACTCGTAGTTCAGTGAAAACATTCGACGTGTCATTGAAGGAATACTGTAGAAGTCGAAGTGGATCGATGTTATTTTAGGGGTACCGTATGCGTCAGTGTTTTTCGGTATATGGTTAAAGTGTTTTCCTAGTCTCGGTACTATGATGCAGCGTCTTCCTAGTTGTTTACACACATACTCGTACTTCCGTAAAAGCATTTGAGATGCGACCACATGTGCGGCAGTGCAAGTCGGAGGGAACTGTTACTTTTTTGGGGCTCCAGTGTGTGTCCGTGTTCGTCGATGCATGATCAGACTGATTCTTGAGTCTTAGTACCCAAATGTAGCATCTTCTTGAGTGGTTACGCACCCACTCGTTGTTTAGTAAAAGCGTTCGGCGTGCCATAGAAGGTCTGCTGTGTAAGTCGGAGTGGATCGATGCTATTTTAGGGGTACGGTATGCGTAAGTATTTTTCGGTATATGGTTAGAGTGCTTTCATAGTCTCGGTACCATGATGCATCTTCTTCCTAGTTGTTTACGAACCCACTCGTGATGCAGTAAAAGCATTCGAGATGCGACTGCATGTGCTGCAGTATGAGTCGGAGGGAAAAGTTACTATGTTGGAGGTCCGGTGTATGTCCGTGTTCGTCGGTGCGTGTCAGAGTGATTCTTGAGTCTCGATACTCTAACATAACGTCTTCTTGAGTGGTTACGCACCCATTACAAATTCGGTGAAAGTATTCGGCGTGCCACCGAAGGACTACTGTGTAAGTCGGAGTGAATCGATGCTATTTTATGGGTCCGGTATGCGTCAATGTTTTTCGGTATTTGGTTAGAGTGCTTCCATCGTCTCGGTACCATTATGCATCTTCTTTCTAGTTGTTTATGTACTCACTCGTAGCTTAATAAAAGTATTCGAGATGCGACCGCATGTGCTGCAGTACAAGTCGGAGGGAATAGTTACTATTTTGGAGATCCAGTGTATGTCCGTGTTCGTCGATGCATGGAAGAGTGATTCTTGAGTCTCGTTACCCTAACGTAGCATCTTCTTGAGTGGTGACACACCTATTCTCAGTTTGGTGAAAGCGTTTGGCGTGCCACCAAAGGGTTACTGTGTAAGTCAGAGTGGATCGATGCTATTTTAGGGGTACGGTGTGCGTCAATCTTTTTCGATATTTGGTTAGATTGCTTCCGTAGTTTCGATACCATGATATATCTTCTTCCTAGTTGTTTATACACCCATTCCCAGTTCAGTAAAAGCATTCGAGATGCGACCGCATGTGCTGCAGTACAAGTCGGAGGGAACCGTTACTTTTTTGGAGGTTCGGTGTATGTCCGTATTCGTCGGTGCATGGTAGAGTGATTCTTTAGTCTCGATACCCTAATGTAGTGTCTTCTTGGGAGGTTACGCACCCATTCAAAGTTCGGTGAAAGCGTTCGACATACCACCGAATGGCTGTTGTGTAAGTCGGTGTGAATCGATGCAATTTTAAGGGTACGGTATGCGTCAATATTTTTCGGTATTTAGTTAGAGTGCTTCCGTCGTCTCGGTACCATTATGCATCTTCTTCCTAGTTGTTTACGCACCCACTCCTACTTCAGTAAAAGCATTCGAGATGCGACCGCATGTGCTGCAGTATAAGTCAGAGGGAATTGTTACTATTTTGGAGGTCCGGTGTATGTCCGTGTTCGTCGGTGCGTGGCAGAGTGATTCTTATGTCTCGGTACCCCAACGTAGCGACTTCTTGAGTAGTGATCCACCCACTCGTAGTTCTGTGAAGGTGTTCGGCGTGTCACCGAAAGGTTGCTTTGTTAGTCGGAGTGGATCGATGCTATTTTAGGGGTACGGTGTGCGTCAATATTTTTCGGTATTTAGTTGGATTGCTTCCGTAGTGTCGGTACCATGATACATCTTCTTTCTAGGTGTTTCTGCACCCATTCGTAGTTCAGTAAAAGCATTCAAGATGCGACCGCATGTGCTACAGTACAAGTCGGAGGGAACCATAACTTTTTTGGAGATCCGGTGTATGTCCGTGTTCGTCGGTGCGTGGCAGAGTGATTTTTTAGTCTCGAACCCCTAATGTAGTGTCTTCTTGAGAGGTTATGCACCCACTCATAGTTCAGTGAAAGTGTTCGGCGTACCACCGAATGACTGCTGTGTAAGTCGGAGTGAATCGATGCTATTTTAGTGGTAAGGTATGCGTCAATTTTTTTCGGTATTTGGTTAGAGTGCTTTCATCGTCTCGGTACCATTATGCATCTTCTTCTTATTTATTTATGCACACAGTCGTATTTTGATAACAGAGTAAGCAGATTCGCTGGTGCACGCGAACCACACCAGAAAACGTAGACCCTACAATGATTCTCACCGTCAAAACATACATTCGGCCCACCATGATGATTAATTGCCGTCCAAACTGTTCATAAGGTCACTAAAACCTGGATGAAGGGTAAAAACAAATATCAGACTAAACCAAAACTTCTTTGACCCCAAGAAGGTTTCAATGGTATGCGTTCAATCTCACTGCTTTCTGCAGTGTGGTCCACTGAAACTTTGGATCTTTCTTATTTTTTAGATCAGTCCTTAGGAAAAATCTAAAAAAATGGAGGGATGGATTGGATATAACACGTGGGTCATATCATTTCGAACAAGCATCACGGTGGGCTCCACATAACTTCCGTCGGCGGGAAACGGATTGCATACTGAGTAACTCAATACTTTAAGCATACTGGGTAAACTCCATGGGGTCCACTATCATTTATGTATTTCATCCACTCCATCCATCCATTTAAATAAAAAAATTTATGGGTTTATAAAAAAAATGAAGGCTATAAACGGCTGAAGTGGACCACACCACACGAAACAATGTGAATTGAACCTGGATCGTTGAAAAATTCTTGGGGCCAAAGAAATTTTCGATCAAGCTGATATTATTTCTTTTTCTCTTCATCAATGGCTGTGTGATCCTGTGAACAGGTTGGATGACAAATAAACATCCCTGTGGGCTGTAAGAAAGTTTTCAACGGTGGAAATCACTGTCGGCTGTAAGAAAGTTTTCAACGGTGGAAATAATTATACCCACTATTTCTTGTGGGATGGTCTACCTGAGTTATGGATATGCTTCAATTTTGGTTTCAACCCCTTAAATGATCTAGAAAAGTGGATGGACGGTGTAGATGAACTACATACTTTTATAGTAGGCCCAACAGTGGCCCACCATCAAAATGCTTTCTAAAAGAAAACCATTGGAATATTTCCCGCCAAAATAAAATTACGTTGGGCGGGAAACAAATGCGTGTAGAAAAGGCTGATATATGTGTTGGCAACCAACTTTTTGAAATGACAAAAATGCCCCTTCAAAGGTAGAAGGATGGTCAGGATGTTCTTCCCCGTTGAGTGGCCCACCTGACTTTTGCATTGAAATGAATTTCGGCCACAAAGGAAAGCATCATTAGATGTATGTAATGGACGGATTAGATTGCATAAACGCAACAGTATGGGCCTCATAAATTGCATTGCACGTTTACGTTAACCTACAAGTGCTTGTAATAGATCCGGCCTCCTTGTTGACAGCCCTAGCTCTACCTTATTCGGGTTCTCCGAACTTTATCATGTCATGGCAGACAGAGAGTTTGCAAAAATAATTTCATCGAGGGGAACCTCGAAACCAAGAAAATACTCAGATGGCAAGAACTTTTGGTGAGTCAAATGTGAAAAAGTTGGGTATATGAAAGATTGTAAATCTAAGCTTGCCAAAGGCAACATCTGCACATTAAAGTATGAAACCGAAGATGAGGATAAAAGCTAGAGGAATGGAAACCTTGTGTTGCCACCATGGTTCCTAACTTAGAGGATCAAGCTCGTGATGTTCTACGTCCCACTTCAATTGAAGAATGGAGCAAATGGCTTGCTTTGGCAACTATAGATTATAAAACAGATTGAATAATGGACCTCTGATTGCTCTCATCGTCTAATGGGAGACGGCTCATTATTCCTAGAGTTTTCAAGAATGCAATAGAAATGATGCAAACATGACCACCAACTATTCAATATATTCCATAGAGTATGAATATTGTTGAAAAACGAATGCCTTTATTCTATGTTAAATAGGGAGCATCGATCGATCGATCGTCCGATCGCCAAAACTTTGAATTAATGATGTATCTCTCTAGGCATGTTTCAAGGTCGTCGATCAATCGACATATTGTGTCAGTCGATCGATGATGATGGTCATCGATTGAAGGGTCGATCGATCGACCGATTGATAGACGGTGCGCGCGGTTTTGCCTAATTATACGGATTTGTTTTTAATTCCGGGTGCGATACTATATAAACAGATGTATGTGGGACTAGGGTTAAACAAAGGTAAAGCATATGATTAAGAGGGTTTAGAGAGAGAGAGAAAGTTAGGGTTTTTGAAGGGACTTTTGCATGTAAGTGATCTCCAATCTCTTGTAAGTCATTTTCATTGTGGATTTTGTCGCTTTGTGCCATGGGTTTTTTCCCACAAGGATTTTCTATGTAAAAATTGTGTGTTTTCTCTTTTGCTTGGATTGTTATTCTCTTTCGTTATATGGTTTGATTCGGTAATTACTTATGTGGCCTCCCAATAAGTGGTATCAGAGCTAACGTTAGGATAGAGTTGAATCTGAAACATGACGATGGAGGAAATAAACGTGAAGTAATAATTAGAAAAGTTCACGGGTAAAAACAATTTTGAATGATAGAAAGTAAAGATGCGAGGCCCCCTAGTTCAGCAAGGATTACAACAGGCTCTTTTTAGAAAAGTGAAACGTCCGGCATCTATGAGCGAGGAAAAGTGGGAAGATTTGGATAAAAAAGCGATAACTTCTATTTAATTGTGTCAGGACGATGGTGTTCTCTACAACGTCCTCAGCAAGAAGACTACCACGGGAATGTGAGCAAAGTTGGAGAGTCTCTACATAACAAGGTCGCTCTCCAATCACCTATTTCTTAAGAAACGATCTTACAGTTTTAAGATGGCAGAAAGAATTGATCTCAATGAACATATCAACCCTTCATCAGAAGCAGTTGAAAAGGAAGAATGGTGGCGAAGGTACCTCTACGATGTGTTGGTTGTTAGGGGGAGAAGTTCTGAGCAGGAGAATGGAAATTCAAGATCGATGTCCAAATCAAAGGGCAAAGGTAAGACAAAGTGCTGGAATTATGGAAAGTAGGGACACATAAAAAAGGATTGTTAGAACCCTAAACCCCAAAAGGGAGAGAAATCAGAGGATACATCGAAGAAAGCCATCACAATGAAATCCAGTGAGGAAGTGGTTGGTGATGATGTGTTGATCGCATCCAAATTCGATTATATCGGCGACGAATGGATTTTAGATACGAAGGCATCGTATTATATGACCCCTCATTTGGTTTATCACTTATAGTGAGTGTGATGGTGGACAGGCTTTTATAGGCAATAATCATGCCTGTAAGGTGGTTGGAATTGGATCGATACGAATCAAGATATTTGATGGGATGGTGCGTATCATGACAAACGTATGACACGTTCCTTAATTATAGAAAAGTTTGATATCTTTGGGTGCTCTTGAGTCACTTAGGTGCAAGTTCACCAGTTTTGATCGCATCCTACGAGTATCAAAAGGGGCACTCATCGTAATAAAAGCACAGAGAAGCAAAAACCTATACAAGTTAATCAAAAATACCGTATCGGATGGAGCTGCAGTAGTTGTAGTGGAGTCCACGTTTGTGTCATGCACACCTAGGCCACATGAGCAAGCCCGGTATAAAGGTCCTTTCTGTCCGATGTCTTATACCTATTTTTAAAAGTGTAGCGTTTCGCATATGTGAACATTGTATATCTATTAAAAAATCTAGATTATCTTTTAAATCGGGAAAACATGTTAGTAGAGGCGTGCTTAATTTTGTACATTCCGATCTATGGGAATCGTCACTCGTGGTTTTAAGAGGAGAGTCTTCTTAGTTTGTCACTTTTATCAATGACTTCTCTAGAAAGGTATAGATGAAGTAAATATGATCATTGTGTCTACTTCAAGGCATTGGATGATGGAAAATTCATTGTCTTGGTATTGAATGTTGAGGACATGCTTATCGCCAGCCATAGCATGTTTGGGACCAACATATTGAAGACTCGGTTATCAAGGACATTCAAGATGAAAGATCTGGGGGCTGCAAAGAAGATTCTCAGCATAAATATATACAAGGACAAGTAAAAGAGCAGGCTATAATTGTCTCGGGCAGATTATATTAAGAAGGTCTTGGTCAAGTTTGAGATGGACAAAGCGAAACTCATTAGCACATCCCACGCTGCTCACTTTCGACTTTCTTCAGAACAATGTCCTCCTACAGATGAAGAAAAGCAAGTTATGTCTTGTGTGCCCTACTCGAGTGTGGTTGGCAATTTGATATATGTCATAGTCTCTATGAGACGAAATATTTTATATGCAATCAGTGTTGTAAGCAAATATATATCTAACTTTGACAAGCAACATTGGGAGGCAATGAAATGGTTACTTCAGTATCTGAGAGGTATGAAGGACTATATCTTGACATTCGAAAAATCAGAGGGAAAGCTTGTATGCTGTTTGGATTCAGATTATGCAGAGAATGTGGACAATAGAAAGTCGACTTTCGGTTACTCGTTTGTATTAGCGAGTGGAGCAGTCAATTGGATGTCAAAGCTTCAGACTATAGTTGATATTTCCACAACTAAAGCTAAGTATATGGCAATAAGCTTTCAAGGAAGGTGTCTAGTTAAGGGGAATGATGAATGACTTGAGGCTAAGCCGTGCCGATTAATTGTGATAGCAAAAGCACAATCAATTTGGCGAAGAATTATGTTTGTCATTCTCGTACTAAACATATTAATGTTCGTCATCATTTTATCCAACAGGTGCTTGAGGAATGAGGTGTTACTTTTAAGAAGATTGACACTAGTGTGAATCCAGCGGATATGCTTACGAAGGTGGTTCTTGCAGAAAAGTTCAGATTTTGTTCAACTTATCTAGATTTGGCGATAAAGGAATGAAGACGGATTGTGCACAAAAAACAACAATGGTGATACTATGATGGAGGCGATTGAAGATGGAGAATGAAGCTTGGAGCAAGAGAGCATGAAGATTAAAGTCATGGTAGAGATTGTTGAAAAAGAGAAGCCTTTAATCTATGTTGAACAAGGAGCATCGATCGATCGATCGCCAAAACTCTATATTAAACGGAAGCCTTTAATATTGCAACTCTCTGAACATTTTTCGAGGTTATCGATCAATCGATGATGCTCATCGATCGACGACTGATGTATGCAGGATTTATCGACGGTGCGCGTGGTTCTGTGTAATTACGCGAATTTGTTTCTAATTTCGGGTGTGACACTATAGAAACGGGTGTATTCGGCATTAGGGTTAAGCAAAGGTAAAGCACGTGATTAAGAGGGTTTGGAGAGAGAAAACTAGGGTTTTGGAATGGACTTTTGCATGTAAGTGATCTTCAATCTCTTGTAAGTTATTTTCGTAGTGGATTTTGTCACTTTGTGCCATGTTTTTTTCCCGCAAGGGTTTTCCACGTAAAAAATCGTGTGTTCTCTCTTTTGCTTTAATTGTTATTCTCTTTTATTGTGTGGTTTGATTCAGTGATTGCTTCCGCAGCTTTCCAAAAAATCTTAGTTTATATAAGGGATATAACTGAGGTCTAGTTAAGAGAAAACAAGATTATCCATGAGACCTGCGGTGTATTATGCCCAAAAGCCTCCCCATCCCTCAGCCCTCGTATTTATTTCATTGATGGTTAGTTGGTGAGTCCGGGTGTACTTGTGTGCAGCTAGCTACATTTTTCATTACATTTCTCTTCTATTTCAAAGACAAAACAAGCCTTTATCCTTACAGCCGACTAGGCTAAGCTTCGACAATGGAAACAATAAAAACACCATGTTTGTATAAAACCTATGCTGAAACAATTTTATAATACAAAGTCTACTTCTATTAGATGTCTATTTTTATTTGTCTTGGTGACTTTTCTAATATTCCAGTGTAGTCTAATTGCATCCAGACAATGAACACCAACATAAATATTCTACCATCAACCACCCTTATGCTCAATCACACAATTGCGCCAGATTAACCCAACACACAAAAGCCTTACGAGTTACATGGACTGATGTGATTTCAAAACCATTGTTCAAAGAAATGTTCGTAAAAAATAGATAGAGCCCAGTACAAGTATGTGCAAGATACTCGCAAGGCATAGATCTCTGCCAAGGGATTTCTATTAGACATGCCATAAGTAATCAACTACACCTCTTTTCTAGCAATGTACGCAGCCCGTTTGCATTGTTATTGACCATTTTCATTTCATAATGTAGGGAAACTCGAATCCCATCCTCCTGAATGTAAGGTGGATAGCCAAGGACATAAGAGTCACTTATGGGACTGACCCCCCGCACAATATGTTGATGCAGATTGGGTCAGGTTGAGGGTCAACCTGAACCCAACCCGAAGCCCTCTCTATACTCGACCTGACCCGACCTGATGCAAATGTGTTATTCTCAACCCAGACTGACCTAACCCCAATTTGAAGCTCAACAACTAAAATTCAAATTGGGTCTGAGTTAGCCAACCCAACCCAAACTTGGATTAGGTGAATCAGGATCAGGTCGACCCGACCCAAGTTGCAGCCCTATTCACAATGACTCAAAAGAGTCACTTAACCTTAAGAAACTTGGTCTTGAGATGATCCGAACCGAAGTTGCAGCCCTATTTGCAGTGATTTGATCCAAGTCACTCGCCTTGTAGAAGTCGGTCTTGAGACTAACTCAGCTTGGGCACCTAATAGACACAAAGGTCAGAGCTTATAACATTTAAGGAGATGATACGGGCACGGATCCTAACTTTATTAAAATTTCAGAGATACTTGGGATCAATTGCACTCAAGGTTTAAAGCATAGTCGGAGACAGGTATGTATCTGGTAGCTATACATGTATCCCCCCATGAGATACAGCTGTATAGGCCCAAAACAGCCCAATGCAGGGGCGATACAACACCACATCAGTGGTAAAAAATACCTGTTAACACCAATTTCAAACAAAACCTTGATTGTGATGCATTTCACATTAAAGTTAGAGCTGTTCTAAATCCAAGAAAGCTTACCAATCAACTTAGTGAGAAGAGGCACTCTGGAATCATTGTACAAGCCTTGCAACATTGATGGCATTATCTCATCTAAGAGTTCTTCCTCAACCAACCATCAGGCCATGGATCTTCTCAGTACCCAAACAAAGTTGAACCATCAAAGTGGAAAGTCATCAACTTTAAATCTATGGGACGATGTTAGAGGTTATCTCGTATGCAACGTGATCTTTTGTTTGCAGTCCTCATTGATCGACTTTCAAAGATGGCACGTTACATTCCATATGGATGTAGTCCATCCTAATTTTCACATGCATCTACAAAGAACATGTTGTAAATCCATGCATAGTACCACAGCTTATTCATCACGTGACAAAGCAAAACAGTACATATAAAGTGTACAAGAGTTGAGACAAATGCCTTCGAATTTTTTTCTTTTTCTTTCTTTTTTTTCAATGTCATAGAAGGAAGAAGAGGAAAGGCTTTCATGCCTCACTCTTCATCACTGTCCGAAGATTCGGTACTCGAACCACCTTTCTCATGTGCATTGCCATTGGCCAACTTGCTGGTTTTTTTCTCCTGTATTCCATCTTCGCCGTCTTCACTGTATTCACTCTCATAATCATCATAAACTTCCTCCTCTTCATCTTCGTCCTCAACCCCATCATCCATGGCAGGACCCTCCTCTGCCACAGGTCCCCTTGTCCCTGCCCGACTCCGCTTCAGAACCTTTATTTTCAAGCTCGTCTTTCTATCACACCCGATCCATGCATCACACATGCAGTAGGAGGTCAGGTTATAGTTTCCCTCCGCAGGCGCCTGAAACTTACCCATGACCAGCCTTGACCCATTCCTTACTTTCTCAACTGCTTCTCTCACTGCAGCGCTTATTTCCTTCGCGGTGGCTTGTGAACCCTCCATCGTCTCTTGGATCGCCTTTGAGGCCGCCATAACAGCAGCCGCCTCATCCATGAAGCTCACCTTCTGAGACATCCAAACATCATTTGAGACAGGGTCCGCAAGCAGCAACCAGAAGTTCTCTTCCTTGTGGAAAGGAAAATAGGGGGCGTGGGGAAGGGCAGCCGTAAGGCCATTCCCACGCTTGAGGGATACCCACGCATGCATTGTAACAATGTCGCCCTCTTGTATTCCTTCCTCACCTTCTGTTTCGCATGTAATGTAAACGGTTATGGAAGGCATCATTTCAAGGACCACCTCTACATCAAATGCTTCAGCAGCAGAGAACCCTGCAGTTTGAGTGAGCAACTCAGCACGCTCCTGGGCGGTCATGTCTCGTAGCTCTTGAAATGTCCGCACCTTCTGAGGAAAGATGAAATTGAAACAGAGAAAATGTTAACTATGAGATCAACAATAGTGACCAAAAATTAATATTATAAGCTAGCCAAATCATACTGTTTTAAAAGAGAAACACCTCCTTTTTACTTTAAATCTCTCCTTTTTTAAAAGGGCAGCAACTCCACTGTTTTATGACAATTATAAGCACCTCCCCTCTATTTTGGATTATTACATATACCTTCCCTCAAAGATTCGTTGCAAAATCCCCATACAAGGAAATGACACCATCATCTTCAAGCGTTTTCGTTTTACCACCATCTCCCGCAACTAGTTTTGGACGTATGCACGCAGTGCATGCATGTCATCCAACCCATTCAGCATGGTCATTCCAACATGAAAATGAGGCACCCCAACAATCAAGTTGATCCAACTATCAGGTGACCCACCACGTGAATTTGAATGTTTTTTGTGATTTTCCATTGGTTTCTATAATGTGGTCCCCCTGATTATTTGAATAGCCTATTTTTGGGGTATCCGATTTTTATGGAGTGACCTTGTTGGACAGGTTGGATGCATTTGTGCATAATGGTGGACCCCACATGCACACAAAACAAAACTACTCAGATGTTGGTATTTTTGTCATTTGGTACAAATTCTTCTAATGTCTCCAACTGAGATGGGAGGTACATGTGATATACCAAAACAGAGGAAAGGTGTTTACAATTGTCATAGAACAGGGGAGCTGTCCACAATTTATCCCTTCTTTAAATGAAGCAGAGATGTGCAGAATAATAAGTTCTCTGAAATTGTGTCTGCAGCATTTTTCTTTTCTTTTTTGGCTATTCATAGTTCTTACACAATACTCAGTTTTATTTTCAAGCACCTATAAATAATTAACAGAGAAGATTGTGGGTCCGCCCGTGTTTCTATAGTTTCAAGAAGACCAACAAAAGCATATCTCCAAGTGCTATGAATTAGTCAGTACAATCCAATATCAGGATGTTGGCAAAACAGGGATAGAATTGGAAATGAGAGGTAATTCTTCTGAGGGCCACTGTAGTAGTCAGCACAAATGGTAGTCCACATAGACTACAACCCCACAGGCTGCTGAAATAGGGGCCCCACAGATCACCCTAGGCAAATGTCTACTGACAATGAAAGCACCAGGACTTCGGTATGTAGAAACATGCGTGCGAGCAAATCTTTACAGACATGCACTTCTCTGGTTAGTGCTCGCTGAATTTAGTTCTCATCCAAGCTAATAACTTCACAACAAACACCACCTTGAAAGGGGTCCTTACTCATGCCTCAGTGGTAGACTCACAAGAGTTTCAACACGAGGTCATGGGTTCGAGTACCCATTGTGGTGAAATCCCACTGTGGTGTGAGTGCGTGCGTGCATGTGTGTGGGGTGTGAATCCATGTGTTTAAAAATAAAATAAAATAAAGAAAAATAAAAATAAAACACCTTGAAAGGCAATAGGTACCTGTGATACCTACTTACCTTGCGACCGATCTTTTTAACAATGGCCTCACTAAAATGTGGCAGCTGCAAAAAGGGTGCAATGCCTTCAGTGGATCCTCCAACACCTTTTCTCGAGCTGAGAGGAACAGCCTGCACCAGTACAAGAATTCAAAGCCCATAAAATAATTTTTACTGCTTAAGGAAATCCAGATAATGTAATCAGTAGTCATCATTGCAACAATTGGAAGGTAGGAAAAATGGAATTCAAAATGTAATGATAGCTTGTATTTCCCTGATAGTTTGGCCAACTACAGATGAACACAAAGGACTCATATGAAGTCAGATAGATGAATTATGAGAAAGGACACATGAAATACCCCTAGAAGGGAAGAAGAATGTCGAAGAACATCACTTTGTTCACACCAGAAAAAATCATCTTTCCAAGTTGTACCAGGGCTGAGATTAGCATGATGATTTCCATACACTCAATCTAGAGTTGAAGTGGGACTGATGCTACAGAACTTTGAGTCAGATAATGACAGATCAAATGGTCTCCAATAGGAGTGATAACTCATTGGAAAGTTAGTCAAATTAGCTTTCCAACAAGCCCAAGATCACTTAGATTCAAGCTGTAATGAGAGAAATCTAGTCCGTTTACCGAAGCTGTGCAAAGCTGACTGTGCGAGCAGCATGAGTTATGCCATCAAGGGCTTTTGGCCTACTTTTGAGAGGTCAAATGGTCTCCAAATGAGGTGATTCCAGTCCCGTTTGACAGCCCATCAATTTATCTTTCCCACAAGCCCAAGATCATTCTAACCCAACTTGTAAAGAAGAAGTTACGAGCATTTTAGTAAGATCACACAGTTTTGACCAGTGGTGATAGCGAGATGACAGGGATTCCAAGCCAACCAATAAGATTTTGCCATGTGTCCTTGCTAGTGCCAGAAGCTGTCATTTGAGGATTGTCTGACCTCGGATCACCTATCAACACCCCCTCAGACGTTCATTTGGGATGGATCGACTTCCCCGAAAAGGACCGCACGAGATCAAATTCTTGATAAATCCCACTGGAAGGTGCAATGCAGATCATGCCTTGTTGTTTTCCTCGAAAAGGGCACTGCCCCTAGAAGAGTTGCTCCTCATGGTCCATGGAGAGGGGTGTTGTTCCTCAAAGAGTCCCTCCTTATGACCATGATGAGGGCAGGAGCCATATGTCATGCAAAGACACATTGTTTCATCTTATGTCTTTCATCTCTCCTGCCTTCACATACTTCTCAACTTTCATCTCTCCTACCTTCACATCTCTCTCATGTCTTGCTTCTTCCGTCTTGATGCATCTCATGTCATGATACATGTCATGGCTTCATGCTTCTCACGACATATGTATCATACATTCCATGCATGGAGATGCACACGTAGCCTCTCATCTAAGAGCATGGAGATGTACGCGTCCAGCCTCTCATCTAGAGCATGGAGATGTACGCGTCCAGCCTCTCATCTTATGCGTGGAGATGCCCTTCTCCAGCTGCTATCACGCATGGAGTGCACATGCTTGTTCCATTAGGCAATCCACACATCTGAGCTATCCATGAGATGGGTGACACCCATCATCAAGTTGTGATCTCCTCAACTAAGTGGGCCATCAATCAGGATCCTTCGGTTAACAGGCTGCGCCTCCATCGTGATCTCTGGGCCATCCCCTCATAGATGATTCAAGTGGCCCTCCAACCAGCACCATCATCAAATGGTATATGCCATCATCACATGTGCCTGCAGCTTCCGCTTGTGCCAACACCTCCTTCAAAGGCTTATCATCCAGCACCCTATCCTCACATGGCCCAATGATCTGCACCAGACTCCCATTATCAAGTAATTCGCGCCATCATCTACAATGTCCACATCCCACGCCATCCGCATCTCATGTGTACTACACAGCTACTATGTCATTCTGCCCTAGTCTATGATATTGCCAGCACCCTACATTGCAATGTTAGTACCCACACTCCTGGGTTATGCCAAGTCCAGCGCCATCCTGCCAACATCTCCTGTTGCTATGCTATGCCAGTGCCCGGCGCCTAGTGCTATTCTCATAACTTAGCGCCTTGCCACTACTGGCACTTTCCTAGATATATGCTGCCAGAGCTCCCCTATGCCCACATACTGATGGCACCTTTCTATTGCTTAGTGGTTGATGCTAGCTGCATGGCACCCATTGGCCCTCAGTGGCGCCTACTGATATTATTGATTGGTGATTGCGCATTATTATCATGCGAAAGGCAAGTGTTGAGTTCCCAGGGTGATGTTCCTCACTTGACATCCATGCTTACTCGCATGGTGACCAAAGCTCACTATAATACCTCTTATGAGTGCAGAATCACTATGTCCAGTATAGCACATATGATATCTAAAGACTATCTCATCCATCTCGCTTGGCAACAACCATTAGTTCTCTGTCATCTTCTTTGCTGTTATGCATTCTCCCTCATAGACACAAGCACACAACACTATGCTTCCTCTCTCAGAGATATCAAAGAAGTACACGCACCTTATAACAATAACATCATGGATGCTATATAGGAGAGACCTATATATATCATCTCACCATGTGAGGGGCATGAGGAGCCCTTGTCAAGCGATCATAGGTATCTTGAGCTTTGCCTTAGAATCAAGGGTTATTTCCCGTAATGTAATTAAGGGCCTGTGCTATACCATAACCTGTAATGTAATAAGAACCCAAGCTTAATAGTAAAAGCTCTTCAACTATATGCGCTCTTCTCTCTTTCTTATGTGTATTTAGGCAATGTTTGTGAATGATTTGTAAATGTCTATGGAATTCCCTATCAATCAAAACACATGTAAACACACTTAAAATTTATTTTGATTATATATTGGCTCTAATACCAAATACAATAGCAATGCAATAACTGTATTGAAGGACTACTCTCTGGTATAGTATTAATAATATTAGCTGCAATATAGTGAGGATGATTGGTATCGGAGATATGCATCAGCATTGGTCCAGATAGACTTTGATGATCTTGAGTCTGTATTCTCGCTTGATGACGAAAATCATCCTAATTCTGTCCTCGCTATCTATCATATAGTTTGAGAAGACAGCTCTGATGAATATTCAGATGAGCAATCTGAAACTTTTGGAATTAACGGCATTTTCAACATATGTCAGAAACTAGAGATAATGTTCTCCTTAACCCAGCCAACACATATAGCACAAGTCCAGATTCGCCTGCGACCTCAAGCTAATCTAACTCCTGTAATAGCCCTGTTTGACACAGGAGCATCCGCTACCATCCTCAACCCAAAAATCCTTCCTAAAGAATACTGGAAACCCTTCTCTTAGTCCTTCAGAGCAACAGACGGCCAAATATTCCATATCAATAAAATTAGTAAGAAGATCCAAATCAACATTTTCCCAAACCTCATTGTCACCCACAAAGTTCTTGGATCTCCACTCTCTAGAAAAGACCTTATCATTGGCTTTGACATCTTACACCAAATTAACCACCTCAAATGGACAAGTCTAACCCACAAGCAGCACTCTCTTGGATAGTCACTCATCCCTAATCTCCATGTTCTACAAACTATTGACCAGACACATGAACTCCTCATTAATGAATGTCGTGCAGGCTCTCATTCCCAGTTCCTCCTGAAAATTCCAAACCCTTTGTGGAAAACCCAGAATTTTACATCTAATTACCCTTCAAGAAGAATTTAGAAATTAATCCAACCAGGGCCAGCCACCAAGGCATGAAGCCTAAACATCTCAACCAGGCTAAACAAGAACTTGTTGCCTTGCTTGAAGAAGGCTTAATCGAACCAATCACTTCCCAATGGGCATGTGAAGCATTCTATGTAAACAAGCATTCTGAACAAGTACAGGGAAAACTTAGACCGGTTATCAATTACCAACCACTAAATAGCTTCCTTTCAGATGACAAATTTCCTCTCCCGGAACAGTCACCCTTGTTTCAACATATTTCTAATGCTCACATTTTCTCTAAGTTTGATTTAAAATCAGGATTCTGGCATCTCGGCATTCATCCTGATGACAGACACAAGACAGCGTTTACAATTCCTTATGCACATTATCAGTGGATGTTCCTCCCATTTGGGCTAAGAATGCTCCATCTGTCATGATTCACATCTTCAGCCCCATCCTCTCAAATGCCTTGGTCTACAATGATGATATTCTTCTCTTCTCCCCCACAAAAGAGCACCACTCCCAGTTATTACGTCAGTTCTACACTCTTGTTAAAGAATATGGGATTATGCTTTCAGAAAGAAAGATGGTTAGCAAAAGAGAGATTGACTTCTTAGGAATGTCTATCTCAAATGGCTCTTATTCACCCACAACCACATATTGATGTTCACCTTTATCAATTCCATGATGTCCTTCCAACTCAGAAACAGACACAGTAATTTCTTGGTTTGTCAATTACATCTCTGATTTCATCCCTCACATCTCAGAAATCAGAAGCCTTCTCTCGGCCCAATTGAAGAAGTAGCCTCCCCCACCTCCATGGTGTGATATCCATACCAATGCAGTCAAGAAATTGAAGCAATTGCCCACATCATTGCCACCTCTCCAGATTCCAAACCAAACAGATAAATGAATTTTGCAAACTGATGCAAGTGATCTCTATTGGGGAGCAGTTCTCCTTGTTGAAGACAATTTCAGGAAAAGAAAGATTTGCAGACACAAGAGTGGAGCTTTCAAGCCTTTGGAACAACATTACTAATTTACCTTCAAAGAAATATTGGCTGTCAAAAATGGGATCTCAAAATTCCAATTCCACCTCATTAGGCACAAATATCAGATCAAAATGGATGTCCTCCTTCCCAAGGATGTTGCAATTTAAACAAAAAAAAAAAAAGACACGCCCAATGCACAACTCCTTCGGTGAGCAGAATGGTTTTCCCAGTGGGACTTTATTGTTGTAAAAATTAAAGGCAAAAGCAATACCTTAGCAAGCTTCCTGTCCAGACAAACCCCATATCCCCATCCAGAAGTTCAACTCCTTTCTATCCCTAATATTTACCCATTAGAACCCATACCTAACTTTCCTCCAGAAATCATCAAATCCATGGCCAACCTCCTCTTTATAAACAGAAGTTCTCATAATTTTAAACAGTTTCTTAAAATCCATCTGTTCAGAAACTATGCAATATTTAAACAAATTCTCCATCCAGATTACCCTTTCCTTACTCCATTCTCCATTAGGAACCTTTACTATTTCCTAAAAGAAGCCCTTTGTTTGCTCTGGTACTTGTTTAAGGCATACACCATTGCCTTTGTTTTCAACGCTCCACATCTCAGTGCCTATCTTTTTCAGATCGAGCTAAATCACCCCCTGCTTGGTAATCAGAGGAATGTGTTCAACTAGCTATCATGGTTCCAAGACGAATGGAAAAATCTCCTAGATTATCACTTCTCCAGATACGTGCTCATCAAATTCCATATAGCCAGAGATTTTGTTCAGACTAATCATGGTAGCTATTCTCCAGCAATTGCTGAATCAAAAATACAGCTTGGCAACCTTATAACCTTGCTCGACATCACAGGAGCCATCTAGAACCATGGTAATTCTTTAAGTAAGAATGTGCTCTCTTACTGGTTACATAAAGGCATCCATTCCCTTTGAAATCATCACCAATCCATTCACCAGCCCCCAACATCCATTGAATGAAAGATTTGTTGAACTTGTTGATTTTCTTGAAAAACTGGCCAATTAGCTGAAGTTGATGACTCGCAAGCTCACCCTATGTAGGGATTGGTAGCCCAGTGAGCTCAGAATACTCTTGAGTCAAAAATAAATTTCACTCGACCATGATGAAAGCAATGACGTCATCCCAGTAAACCTCATAACCCTCCTCGAAGCATCTATTTTCCAGGAGGCGACACCACGCGGCAGCATTTTACTATAGCAATATAGCATCAACTGTTGTATACCGTTGTGTACTGTTTCTTATGTTGGCAACATAATGTTTACTGTTATGTCGGCAGCATAGTTTTTACTGTTATGTTGGCAGCATAGTGTTTACTGTTGTGTTGGCAGCATAGTGTTGAGTACGTTATATTTTATTTCATTTCATTTCATTTCAAGTCTTGGTTTGAAGTCCGAACCTCAAGTCTATAAATTGTAAGCTCCTCATCCAAAGGCAGAGTGAGTCCTGAGAACGATTAACGGAGAGCTAGTAGTAATGTCAGTTTCCAAGCTTGCATCTATCACAATTTGTTTTGTCTTGATGGACATTATAATAACTTCTTGTTCGTTTTGGAGTCCCAGAAAGGATGGTTTTGGACTTGGAAAGCTACTTGTTAGTGAAGGGTAGCAGCTATTGAATTTTGAACCTGAGGCGCTTTAGTGAGCTGAACTTGAACCTTAAGAGCCTCAAAGATGTACAGATCGTCAAGGGACATGTTGAAAGTGGAAAACAATGTAACAAACACTGTTCCTGCATTAAAAGTGGTTTGAATGGTCCCTATGCAAGCATGCTGGTATTCTCTGAAACGAGAGCCTAGTCGTGCTATTTTTTATGAGACTGGAAGACCATGCCTGCCATGAAAAGTTAATACAATCTTGATTGCTCCTAAGTGAAGATGTGTGTATCCTTCTTTTTATCAAAGATTTTCCAAAGAGGATAAAGTTCTTTTGGAAGGTTGGTAGTGATAAAGAACTCATTTTGATTTGCAAGGATGAAATGTTGATAAATTTAGAAGCACATGCATATTCTTTTATTGTAGAGGAGGCTTTTAGAGAATGAAGCTTCTTAAAGGTTTTTTGTATAGGACCTGGTTGAGGGTTACCATGCATTTGGTAAGGATTGACGACGGAATATTTAGTTGCAGGAATCTTAGAGTCTGTTAAGTACTCTATCTCATAGAAGTAGTCTAGTTCAAAGGCAGAAGAAGTTCTAAGAGAAGGAGAAGTGAGGATGTAGTGGACAAAGATGCCATAGAGCAAAGGTCTACTTATCAGTAAACTAAATGATTAGAATCATTTGTTCCCTTTGTCGTTATGAGTTCTAAGTTGGAGTTTTAATGCGAAGGCAATATTACTGTAAACAGCAGGTAACAGAACGACCTTCTGTCTGAGTAGCCCTTCAATAAAGTTGTTGCATACTCCAAATTAACTCTTAATTGAAAGTGTAAGTCCCATGATAAAAAATAAGGGCTTAGCATTCTCTTGTTTTTTTAATCATGTTTCATGTTGCAGAGGATCCGTTCTAGCGGCAACTGCAGAGCATACTAATCATGATCAAGAACAGAGGCTACTAATCAAAGCCTAAATCTTTCGAGACTCTGTAGAGAAGATAGATCAAATCAAAATACTCTAATGATAGATAGAAGAGAAATTATTCACAGTGCATCCTGGAAATGGCTCTGATACCAAATACTATAGCAAGATCAATACTAAAGCTCAAACAAGAAGTTATAATACTAAAGCAGGATCAAACAAGAAGTTATTATCATGTACATCAAGACAATAGAAATTACTAAAGCTCAAACATGAAGTTATGATACTATATCAATATGTGAGGATGATTGGGATCGGAGAAATCATGTTTGCTTCAAGAAGAGGGGTAGAAATACTAAAGCACATATTAAAAATACCTTCTTTGGTGGAAAAGGTATTCGGTGCATCCAATTTATACCAATATATGAATCATGGTCAGTGTTGTCATTTGCGGTCGCATATGCACATATATGCTGGAAAATCACATATGTGACCATGGCATATTTTTTATGCGAAAATATGCGATCGCATATGCGATGTATGCCATCGCATACAGCCTATGGAATCGCATATTGGCCAATGGTGACCGTTGGCACATAATTTTTTTTTTTTTTTTTTTTTTTTTGGTAAAAAAAAAACACTTTTTCCCTATAAATAGGGCGCCAAACTCACCCATTTCACTCATTCTCATCCCAAACTCTCAAGTCTCCCAAACTCTCTTACTCTCTAGTCTCTTATTCTCTTACAACTTACAAGTTCCAACTTCCAAATGGTCTTCACTCTTCAATCTCTCTCTCATACATTCAAGGAATCAAATTCAAGAATCAAGTTCAATCAATCTTTCTAATCTTCCTCTCTTACGTTTACACACTATTAGTATATTACACGTGCATATATATTTTAGATTTTGTTCTCATCTTTTTCTTACATTTTGTTTCAAGTGTGTTGGCCACAATCTACAACAACTACAAAGCCAAGCCTGCCTACCTACCAAGTCCAAGATTCCAAGAGTCAACAGACTCAAGTCAAGACTCAAGAGAAGACTCAAGATTCAAGAATCAAGATTGAAGAAGAAGAGTGAAGTCTCAACTCTCAAGTGACAAGTCTCAAGACTCAACTCTCAAGTTCAAGTGTTCAACTACAAGTCTCAAGACTCAACTCTCAAGTCCCTCTCTCTTTTTTTTGCTTCTTTCTTTTGTTTTGTTCTCTACAAGTGTAAGTAGTGTAGTGTTAGTGTAACCTCTCTTTCCCCCTTTCCCTCTCTATCTCTCTAGTCTCTACATTCTCTCTTTCTAAATTCTATTTTTCTCTCACTTTCTTATCTTCTACAAGAGTACTAGTGTAGACTGCGTAAGTGTATAGTGTAGTGGTGTGTGCGCCTAGTGGAAGCATCAAGTGTGTAAGTGTAGCTCTCTCTCTCTCTCTCTCTCTCTCTCTCTCTCTCTCTCATTTAACTTTAGTTTTTAGTTTTTATTTACAAATTACAAGTTACATAGTTACTTACATTACATAATCATGTCTTCTTCCCAATCTTCCTCTTTGAAATCCAAGTCGAATGACCCGGGTTGGAAGTATGGGCACTATCGTAGTGCTATGGAGAAAACTCACATAGTATGTGAGTTATGTGGGTATGTGAGTTCCGGTAATATTGCTTGGCACAAGCAACACCTAGCACATACACTGGGGTCAAATGCGAGAGCATGCGACAAAATTACTCCAGAAATCCGAAGAGAGATCATGGAGTATATGAATAAACAATTGAGAAAAAGATGCGATAGTGTCTTACATCAAGAAGAATATATGGAACAAGATGCATATGAAGATATAAACGGAGATGAAGCTAGCCCTACCCCTCCTACGTCTTCAGGCCGGTCTAGACCACCACTGGCCTCGAAAAGAACTCGTGGGCAAGGACCCATGGATAGATGGTGTAGACCACACCCCGAGGATGTGGTAGACCAAAGGGGTAGGGGCAAAGGGCCAACTCAAATAACTTTAGAAAACCAGTATAAACAAAAAGATAGAAAAACCACTATTCAATATATTGCTAAGTGGTTTTACCAAACCGGCGTTGCTTTCAACGCGGTAAAATCAAGAAGTTTCAAAGTTATAGTTGAGGCAATAAGTCAATTTGGACTTGGGCTTAAACCTCCTTCATATCATGAAATGAGGGAGATATGCCTCAAAGCTGAAGTTGAGCATACACGATCCTTTATAGCCAAATATAGGGAATCGTGGAAAACATATTGGTGTTCACTCATGGCCGATGGATGGACCGATAGATCCGGTCGGTCTCTCATTAACTTTCTAGTGAATTGTCCAACTAGGACAATGTTCTCGAAGTCTGTTGATGCATCGGGCCATTTTCATAGGGCTGTAAATGGTCGGGTTCAGGGCAGGTTTAGCTAAAACCAGACCCGCCCATTTACTAAATGGGTCTGGGTCCGGGTTCAAATTTTAGACCCAGACCCTTTTACTAAATGGGTGGGTTTGGGTCAGGTCTGAGTCAACCCATCAGACCCATTTATAAATGGGTCTGGGTCTGGTAGAGGGAGATCCACCCAGACCCGTTTATAAATAGGTTAGGTCTAATGGGTCTGGGTCTGGATCTAGTATGCAACCATTTTTACAAGGCTTAAAATTAGGCCTGGACGGGTCCCTTGAAACATAGACCAAACCCGCCCACTTACTAAATGGGTTCAGGTCGAGTCGGGTTGGGCCAAATATAAAGGAAACCAGACCCAGACCCGTTTAGCAAATGGGTCTCTTTTTGGACCCAGACCCGTACCATTTAACTAATGGGTCGGGTCTGGGTCGAGTCTGTATGGGTTGGGTCTGGGTACCCCATCGGGTCCACTAACTCATTTATAGCCCTACATTTTCATACTGCAAACTACTTATTTGAATTACTAGATATTGTAGTTGAGGAAATAGGCAAGGAATACGTTGTTCAGGTAATTATAGACAACACAGCCTCATATGTAGCCGTCAGTCATCTACTTGTGGAAAAGAGACGTCATTTATTTTAAACCCCTTGTGCGGCCCATTGTATTGATCTCATATTAAAAGATATAGGTAGGTTTTTTTACAAGTGATTGCAAGGGCAAAAAGAATCACAATATTTATGTACAAGCACGCTCTTCTTCTCAGTCAAATGAGAAAACACATTAGGGGCAACTTGCTAAGTCCAGCAGTCACCCGTTTTGCTATAGCCTTCTTAACACTACAAAGATTAAATAAAAAAAAATTGAAACTTGGAAGCTTTGTAGTGTCAGCCGATTTACAAGTGGACCTTGGTTAAAGAAGACTAAAGGGAAACAGGTTCAACAAATAATCATTTCACAAAAATTTTGGACACAAGTGATAAAGGCGCTAAAAGCATCTGAGCCATTAGTCACTGTGTTGCAACTGATAGACGGGGATGAGAAGCCGGCAATGGGTTATATTTATGATGCGATAGAATCGGCGAAAGTTAAGATCATGAACCATTTTAATTATAGAGAGCGTGATTACAGGCCCATTCTAGATATTATAAATAGAAGATGGGGCAGCCAAATGTTATCTCCATTATATTCGGCTGCCTACATCCTTAACCCGGCCTGTTTATTCTCTTCTCCCAGTCCAGTTGCATCACTTGAAGTACATATGGCTGGATTTATTGATGTGTTGGAAAGAATGGTTCCAAATAGAGAAGAACAGGACAGGATCTCAGCTCTACTGGACTTTTATATAAAGGATGATGGTATATTCTTAAGGGAGATCGTCATCAAGCATTGAACAATGAAAATGCCCAATAAGTAGTATGAAAATACTTTTTACAAATAGTTTTTTACAATCTAGTAATCTATAAAGTAAAGTCTAACCTACTTAAACTGTTTTTCTCAACCGACTAGTGGGCTTCCTATGGAGTGGACCCGAACAGGAAGGATCCAGCTTTAAAGAAGCTGGCCATGAGGATTCTTGGACTCACATGTTCTGCCAGCAGTTGCGAGCGCAACTTGAGCGCGTTCGAGGTGTTAAGTTTGGAAAAAATGAAAATGTTAATGTGTTAATGTTAGTAACTTAGTATGTTATGGACTTACAGTTTGGAATAATTGTAAAGCTAATGCCAAATACACGTTCTTTCATGCAGATTCACACCAAAAAAAGAAATCGCCTTGAGCAGAAAAGCTTAACGACTTGGTCTTTATCCAATACAATAAAAAATTACGAGAACGATTCCAGACTAGGAAAGAAAAGCCTAGTTTCTATGACCCTATCTGCTTGGATGAGCTGGATGCAGAAAACGTGTGGCTTGTAGAGATGGAGGAGCCGGTCTTTACTGGCGACAACTTGACATGGGCGCAAGTTAAAGATGCCGCATATGGATCGACGCCTGGAGAAACTACTGCTCGGAGACGAAGGAGAGGGGGGGCGAGTAGTAGCAGTCAGCCCGTGGTAGAAGAGATTGAGAAGATAAAAGAAAGAGGAAATGATTATCAAGTTGAAGAACCACCATTGGATGTTGATGAAGTGCTAGTACGTACAGATGATGAAGAAACGAAAGAAGAAGAGGTGTATGTGGAAGAAGGAGATGACTCGGATGACAATGATGATTGTGATGATGGTGGTGATCAATTGTCACAATGGCAAATAGATCAATGTCTTTAGTCTTTTACTCTTTAGTTTACTATTAGTCTATTTAGTCTTTTGTTAGTTTTACGTTTACCTAGATTCTGTAACTTGTAAAATGTAAGTTGTAAATTATATTTCCATTTTCTACAATCAATAATAAATAAATAGTTTCTTCATTTTGTCTTAGTTTTTTGTTACTTGACTTCTTTCTTAGTTCTTACTCTTAGTTGTTAGTTGTTACTTTTTAATTGTTACTACTTCTTAGTTCTTACTTAGTAATAAACTAGTAGAGCAGTACGATTACTTACTAACTTATAAACGTATAAGTTATAATTAAACATGTGATGTATAATTACTTATTAAATTATTATCTATTAACTTAGTAGTTAGGAAAGGTCCCACTATTTTCTTATATATTTTTTTCATTTTTTCTAATTTTTTTCCTATTTTTATGATTTTTTTTAATTTCGAAAAAAAAAATTTATATGCGGTCGCATATGCAATTGTGCGAACGCATATGCGCACAGGCATATGCAATCACATACAATCGCATATGCGATTTGACAACATTGATCATGGTGCTCCGATACCATATAATATTAAAATCATACACTTGAGGAATGAAATTTCACCATGATTAGTGTTGAAAATAATATAGTATTGATCCAAATACTATAGCCATACCACACACATACACACACACACAGACCTACAACCTCATTATAAATTAAAAGAATAATGAATACTATACTTATAGTTAGTACATAAACTAGTACAAGAAAAGGTTCGATTGCCATCCAATACCATGGAACCAAGATTCCACCCATTGAACTGAAATATAAGTCCAATAGATTTTACAGGCGTGGGCATTTTTCAGAAAACCAAGCTTTTTAGTAATTTCAAGTTAATGATACCTATGCTACAGAATCATGTTGTTCATAACCAGGGTTACAAAAATAAGCAGCAACCAGTTTGAAAGAAGTTCGTGGTGCTGAATGTCCAAGAATTTCAGTAGATACAAAAGAAATATAAGTTCCGCAACTCAGAATTTGCATTTTATTCAGCATGAGTCACAAAGAACAGAACAAAAAAGGTTTCGCTACATGAATTGGGACACCAAGTCAGAATTAGAAAAGCTTCCCCCAAAGCATTACCTGAATAATGCTCTGAGAAAGTTCAACCACCCCAATCGCAGGTCTCAGCCATCCATGTCCCTGAGGAGTGCGTGGTATAACAGCCATCTGTATGTAAACAACATAAAGAATGCATTATTAACAATTCCAAGTTGACTATGGAAGTTGGTGGCCAGAAAACAAGGTAATCCATGAATTTAAGGGGTCCAACTCAAAATAAATTGAAGAGAACAACAGAAGGCAAGTAACAATATCCCTTTAAAGAATATTCAGCACCATTCCAATTTTTAATACAACTGTCCTCGGAACTTCCTGGGGAAGAAAAGATAACATAGAAATCAAAAGTAATAGGGAGTCCCAAAACATTTTCAACTTATAGAACTAACTGTTTCAATCACGAAGGCGAGACAGAAAAGGATGTGCTGCATGCCCAAAAATTTCAATCAATTTTAATGGGAAGCACCACGACAAACTTGCCTTCATCAGTTCTTCGAGGAGGCGCGGTGCAAGTTCTAGCACATGTTTGAAATCACCTTGAAGAGTTGAAGATAAAGCCCCCGACTCACGGGTTAATTGGGCCAGAAGCAATAATTCTGTCTGAACATCACAAAAGGCACAGGGGTGAGAATATGGACCAGCAAGAGCATGGTGAGAGATCTTAACCCAAACCATTAAAAAATAATAAATAAAACTACTGAGAGAGGATACTGTATGTTTAACTACATGATAACCCAAATAGTTGATTACATAGCTACCTTCACTAAGGATGGATGCTGCTTCCAAAACTTTGCTTGCTCTTGCTTAATGTTCTTCAGGTCCAGGTTCAACTCACTCCGAACTATCATGAACAGTTTCTGAAGGGGTTCTCCATCACTCCTACGGACTGGGATTTCCATGTATTCTGCAGCCTTAATGAATACATCCATGACCTTGCTGTATCATTCAGGTACGTCAGATAAAATAGGAATCCCACGACAGACGTTCTACAAGTGGGATGATCAGATTCACATCAAAAAGATTACATGCCACGAGAGAAAAATAATGTCGTTCGGATAACAATTATCCATTACGTGTAAATTAGGCAGCATTGACACCTGTTGATGCAATCGTGGGGGAGAAAAAGAGATGCAGGTGAAGGTATCTGACAACCAAATCGATAATCTCAATTTGTACACATACCATTTTCTTGAAGATCAAATCATAAACTGTCTTTGCAGATGCAACATAAAATAAAATAAAGGATTGTGAGTTGATATCCAACAACCTGGTAGCCAATATGCTAGTAATCACAATATTACCCTACTCTTGTTCTAATGCAATCACAATATTACCCTACTCTTGTTCTAAAAAGGAAGTGACTCATGCACCCAAGGAAAATAATTTTTACTCACCATCATAAGTTACAGTGTTGTGTCTATGTTTGTGTATTGAATGATGTCTTTACAAAGTTATATACTTAATTCTTAAGGAAAAGGAAACCCTAATATAATCATAACCATCTCTTGTTGTAAAATATTTAAAAATGACCATAATACCCTTGAACACCATTACAGCCATATAGGCTTTATGTAAATTGGCTATAACTCAAGCAGTATCTAAGTGTGTCATTTGGACATCATTTGATATCTTCGTGGCCCAGAATTTAAGTGATGAAAATACTATGGGAAACTTGTGAGACTAACTCTAACAACACAGTAAGGACCTGTTTGGATACCACCAAATAAGTTGCTTTTCTTGCTGCTGGCAACAGTTAAGTAACTTATTTGAGATAAGTTAGTTTGGGTTAATAAATAATTATCATTACTTATTTGCTGAAAATCGGTTAAGTATTTCAGCTGACTGAAAAGAGCCATCTTGCAAAACTGATCCCCCCCCCCCCCCCTCTCTCTCTCTCTCTCTCTCTCTCTCAGATTCTAGGGTTTTGAATATCCTTGGATTTTGTAACTGGATCTTGTAGATTCACGGGTTTTTTAAGGGTTTTGAATATCCTTGGATTTTGTAACTGGATGTTGTAGATTCACGGGTTTTGCAAGTAGGTTTTCAAAATCTAGTCAAACCGTTCGAAATCCAGCTCGAAAGGCTTGACAATTCCAAACCAGGTGGAAGAAAATGAAGAGATTATTCCATTGATTTCTTTGCTAAAATTTGCAACTGAGTTTTGAAGATTTACAGATTTTGCAATTGAGTCCTTGAAATCTCCTAGCACCGTTCGAAATCGAGCTCAGAGAAAATCGAACAGATTTCCTGGTTAAAATCGAACAGATTTTTGAACTGATTTCCTAGTTAAAAACTTAGAATCAAACAGATTTCCTATTTTTTCAATTTCTGACGATTCTGCAGCTGGGTCTTGTAGATTCGAGGTTTCAGCGAGTGGATTTTTGAAATATCTACAAAATGTTTGAAATCTAGCTCGAAATGCATGAATTCAGAACCCCGCGAAAGAAAATGAAAAGGTTTTCTCATTGATTGCAATCCAAAATCACTTGTTTTCTGCGGAATGGAAGAGAAAAGTGGAGCGAGGAAGGGATTGATTGGTAGAGAAGAAGAGAAAATGCGTCGCCGAAGATTCTCGTTCTGGCCAGCCCCCACGAATCGCCCTCCTAGTTTCAATCCTAGTTTGAGATTTTTCGGTTGCGGTTCTTAAGAGACTGATTTCAGAGATGGGTTCTTCTCCTCTGTTTATGTAGTGGGAAGATGGATGATGCACGGTGCTTGTTTGAAGAAATGCCGAGAAGAGAGGTGCTCATCCATAGCTGTAAATTGCGATACGGGGCTGATAAGTATGTTGTTTACCAAACATGCTTATTGGCTGATTAAGTAGAAACCAAGATAAGTGACTTATCTGATAAGTAGCTTATCTTAAGTAACTTACAATCCAAACAGGCCCTAAATGACTACTACGGTCCATGAAGCACATTAGGAGCACTGATCTACTGTTAGATCAACCTAGACCCTCAAAGTGATTCAAATCTTCCATATAGATGGTTGAATGGTCCAGATCCTTGACCAAGACCCTCGGATGGGCCTGATCTTTGATCGACCAGCTTGACCCGGATCATCAATGTGGTTCCAGGACGATTTTCGGATTTGATGTTGGTGCAAAAAAAATCCCAAAATGGACCCCATATGAGGAGATCCAAGCAGGCAGCCATACGCAGCAAGTATGTTGGAGACTTGGAGTGCTTGGATGTCTTGGAAGGGTCCAAAGCAACTCACTGGTTATTACATGGGCCCCATTGTGTAGGTCATGTAAATTCTTCTTTTTTTTCATTGTTATAGACATATGACAGCTGCGGATTAAGAGTTGATTCAGTGTTTGTTTAAAGATCTGAGGGCAGAATTTACTCCAGTCAAGGGATGACCAATGTGGGGATTTAACGAGGGGACTAATATAGAAATCCCACGACAGACATTCTGCAAGTAGGAATTGAATAATATGCATGATGATATTCCACAGAGATGTAAGATCAGATTTGCATCAAAAAGATTATGTGCCATGAAAGAAAAATCATGTCCTTAAATGAGTGGAACTCATAAAGTTCACATAACAATTATCCATTCTGTAAATTAGGCAGCATTGCCACTTCTTGATCCAAATGTGGGGAAGAAAAAGAGATGCAAGTGAAGACATCTGACAAAACCATACCGACAAAGGAGAATCTCAATTTGAATAAAATGGTATGTATACAAATTGAGATTCTCCTTGCCAATCAATAGATTCTCCTTGCCAATCAATAAATCGGCCAACACTTATTAATATATAAAATTTTCACATTAAATAACAGCGAAAAACGCGCATTTTCCACTATAAAAATGAAAAATTAATATTCCCAATTTCCCCCATTTTTCATTTAAATGTTAATTTTTTCGCCACAAATCCATATCAATGCATGAATCATGCATAGACATAGATATCCCTTGTGATCCATGCTAATATTTGGAAAATAAAAAATAAAAAATGAAGTTTCTATGGATTTTTTGTCACCTTTGAATTCCGACTCATCCTCGTTTTGAGTCGAGATTTCTCCCCAAACCCAAACTTTGATTCAAGACAAACCAAGAGTGGTCGAAATCACCCAAGGAACAAAATTCCAAAAAAAAAGGAGATCTTTTTGGATTTTTGGAAATTTTCTCGATTTTATGTCAATTTCGCCCATTTCCAAACTTTTCCCTACTATTGGGGATATTATCGATTGATGATGTCGCTAATACCAAGGATCTTCGAAAAAGGATTCTTCTCAAAGTATTGAGAGCATTACCAAATATGATATTATCGGAAATATCGACGATATTTGGAAATGTTTAAACTTACAAGCAACTTTCGGCATCACTGACCTAGCGACACCGATAATATTGACGATATGATATAATATTATGAATGATATCAGTGATATTTGGAACAAAAGGGAAAACTTCCCCTACATTTTCAATATTCTTATACAAACAAAGCACCTCTCCTCTGGAGAGCTCCAATGGGGGATTTAATATGAATGGAATAATGCAATTTTCAACATCCGCCTAATGACGCTGTGATGCGGACGTCAGGCCCTTTAGGGTTTATCAGCGTAGGTGGCGAGTGACACCTATATCTTTATGGCTCGATGATGACGGGCATGGATCGTTCGTAACGACTTAAGGAGCATCGAAGACCTTACACATGTGGTTCGAGACATTTGAGAAGACCCCACCTTGGGAAGACATGTGTAAGTGGCTTGGAGGAGATGATTGGACCGTTGGATCGCGAGGATGGTGTGATCGGACCGTTGGTTCGTCGTGGCCCACTTTCATCGCACCATCATCGGAGCCCATCAGGCATCTTAGATTTGATTTTATTTTATGCAATTTTACTTAACTTGAGTTTTGGGTCAGTGTGTGCGCGTTTTTTCGCTGCGAACGTCTTTTTTTTTAATTTTGTTAGTAGGGGTATTTTGGTAATTATGTTAATTCCGAATTTTATAAGGGTGTTGCCCTAACCTTGTTTCTCATTATGCTATTGATTATTGAAAATAAAAAATAAAAAAAAAAAACCATTTGATGGCTTCTTCTCCTCTCTTGGTGGATCTCTCTCTTTCTCTCAAATTCTCTTCTTTCTTCTTCCTTCTTCCAATCTTCTCCTTCTAAGGTATCCTCTCTTTCTTTCTCTTTCTTCCAAACTTATTTTCTCATATTCCCCATACCCCAAAATCTGAAATTACATTCCAAAACCCTTTTCTCAGATTTTGAAATTCCCTGATCCAGAAATTCCTTAATTTCTTAGACTAGTGAATCATGTTTTGGTTGTTGGGTGATAACCATGCAAAATCGGGATGTCCTATTGCTCGTCGGATCCAAACCACGCATGATTTGAATTTCGTACTATGTGATTTGTGATGATGGCCCATCTATTGCATGTTTCTCATGTGATTTTCTTATTTATGATGATGGAAGATGAATGTTTACTTAATTTGTTTACTTTATTCCGTTGAATTTACATATTTTCTCATGCATGCATGTTAGATTAGGTCGTCCTACATCATTATTGGCATCAAAGCTTAGGGTTTTGCATGGTTGTGTCTAGATCGAGTTATCAACCTAGGGTTTCAGTTTAGGTCAGTTTTAGAAATTTCTCAGATTTAGAAAGTTTCCATTTTTAGAAAGTTTCAATTTTTGGAAATTTTCCAGATTTGGGTCGTAGTGTCTAGATTTAGTGTTTTCCAGACTTAGAATGTCTGATTTTCAAAATTTGTTATTTTTAGAAATTTTTCCATTTTTGGAAAGTTTCCAAATTTAGATTCTGGTTTTGTGAGTCGAGGGTTAGAAAGTATTTCAGTTTCAATGCATCATAGTAGATTTAGGTTCATGCATTGTTTTCAACTGCATATTGGGTGTCCTAGAGTAGTCTATTTCCAATATATGTACTGCTGAATTTTTCTAAGTCAATTTCGGTAATTCAAATTGCTGAAATTCTGAAATTATTAGTTAATTTATCAGTTACATTGCTGGAAAATTAGGAAAGTCGTCCTTTCTAAGCATATAGGTCCATCTAAGGTTATTTCAAGTTGCCTTAAATCATATAGGGTCGTGTAGAGTCTCCTCGTAATGAATGGAGTATAAGCGCTTTGGATCCTCAGGGTCGTTAAGTATCACCTTGTGGTCTTTAAAACCCAATGGAAAGCCAAACTCTGATGACTTGGCATATTTTAATGGTAACATGGGACCGCAGACATTCCTTAATTGGCTTAAAGACTTGGACTATTATTTTGATTGGCATGATATGTCGGAGAGCCGTCGAGTGAGGTTTGCCAAGTGGAAATTGGTGGGTCAAGCAAAGTCGTTTTGGGTGGATTTTGGGCGACGAATTGAGCGGAGATGTGAGGCTCTAATCTTACAATGGGACGAGATGAAAGAACGTTTGAAAGAAAAATATCTTCCCATCTCTTACCGTCGAAAGCCCTTGGTTCAGGAAAGAGTTGTCCCACCTTCCCGTCCAAACACAGAACCCATATGGTCCCCTTCTTATAAAGTGATCCAACCCGTCATTAAGGAAATCTCGACTTCTGAACAATTTGAGGAGTGTTTAACACCAATTATATTTCCTTCAGAGCGAGATAATACCTTGGTGAATGGCCAGTTGGAAGAGCCCAAACAAAGTATTTATGAAGTGGAAGAGTATGTGTCTGAAATCGATAGTGATGAAATGGAAGAAATCGAGGCATCGCTCACTATCATTAAGCATGACGAAGTGTGTGCTAGTGATGAAAAGGTCGAAGAAATTGAGACCGCACCACTTCCAGATGTCACATGTGACTTAAGTGATGTCAAGTATCAATCTAAGTCTCTTACCATAATGAACACGAATGAATTTGAAAAGGAGGCTAGTGAAGATATAATGGTAGACACCCACATGACTTGTGATATTCCACCAGATGGCTCTCCAGATGAACTTCCACCCAAGCGGGACATTCAATATACTATCGATCTTGTCCCTGGGTTGATTCTATTAAGCTTTCCCCTTTACCGAGTGAACCCCACAGAGCATGCAGAAATGCAAAGGCAATTTGATAAGCTTCTTAGGGAAGAGTTCGCTCGGGAGGATTTGAGTTATATTCTGTGCGTTGTGCCCATCCTTTTAACTTCCAAAAACAATGGCATGTGGCTCACATATGGGCACATCATGGCCGTCCACAAAATTTCGATCAAGTGTGGGTTAAATTTGCGGTGTATTTACGTCATGGTGGATGTGATGGTCATAGCCCCTATCTCACGTCTTGATAAGATATTAAAAATAATGGCCAATGTCAAGATCTATTTAAACTGGGCATCAAAAGTGTGTGTTCTCAAGTATTGGGATACCTGAACACCATCCTTGTTTATAACACTTATAATGAGAAATTATGTGTCACCCATGAGAAGTCCTTTTGATAGGGTTGTTTATTTTCATAAGGTTATTTATTTTCATAGGGTTGTTTATTTCCATAGGATTACTTATTTCGAGTCCGTTACTTCGCTAGAGAGTCCATTAGTTTCATTCATGTCCGTCTCCTATAAATCGTTAGAGTCAACCGATGCCCGTCACATTCATGACTTGCATTCATACAATAGAAAGCGGATAAATGTGGGCAATGAGAGTTACAAATATTCAGCTGACTTACATCGTAAGGTACAAGAATTCCATGAGGAAAATTATGCAATGGTACGGATAAGGCCAGAATGGTTTCCTCAAGGTGCCATCAGAAAATTACAAGCTCGCAGTACTGGACCATTCAAAGTATTGCGGAAAATTGGGTCCAATGCGTACCGGATAAACCTTCTACCTGACATGGGGATTAATCCAACAATCAATGTGGAAGATCTAGTCCTTTGTCTGAATCCTTCCAAAAACCATTTGCCCCATTCATGGCCATATTCTGAGTTTTATTCCCAGCCCGTTCCACCCATCTCAACATTAGTCGAGCAAAAAGAAGAAATTGAAGGGATTGTGGATGAGGAGATCGTATCCACTCAAGATAGAGGCTTCCAGCGATATCTTGTTAAATGGAAGAACAAGCCACCATCCGATTCTACATGACTTACAGAGACAGAGCTACAGAGACTAGATCCAGACATGTTGGAGAAGCACCAGAGCTTTATCTCGCCGAAGTCAAGCTCTTCTCAGCCGAGGAGAATGATGCAGACATCAGGCCCTTTAGGGTTTATCAACGTAAGGGGCAAGTGACCTATATCTTTATGGCTCGATGATGACTGGCTTTAGATTGTTTGTGACGACTTGAGGAGCATCGAAGACCTTACACATGTAGTTCGAGACATTTAAGAAGACCCCACCTTGGGAAGATATGTAAGTTGCTTGGAGGAGATGATTGGACCGTTGGATCGCGAGGATGGTGTGATCGAACCGTTGGTTCTTTGTGGCCCACTTTCATCGCACCATCATCGGAGCCCATCGAGCATCTTAGATTTGATTTCATTTTATGCAATTTTACTTAAGTTTTGTGTCAGTGTGTGCACATTTTTTCGTGCGAATGTCTTCTTTTTTTTAATTTTGTTAGTAGAGGTATTTTGGTAATTATGTTAATTCCGAATTTTATAAGGGTGTTGCCCTAACCTTGGTTCTCATTATGCTATTGATTATTGAAAGAAAAAAAAAAACCCTTTGGTGGCTCCTTCTCCTCTCTTGATGGATCTCTCTCTTCCTCTCCAATTCTCTTCTTCTTCTTCCTTCTTCCAATCTTCTCCTTCTAAGGTATCCTCTCTTTCTTCCTCTTTCTTCCAAACTTATTTTCTCATATTCCCCATAACCCAAAATTTGAAATTACATTCCAAAACCCTTTTCTCAGATTTTGAAATTCCCTAATCCAAAAATTCCTTGATTTCTTATACTAGTGAATCATGTTGATTGTTGGGTGATAACCATGCAAGATCGGGAGGTCCTATTCCTCGTCGGATCCAAACCACGCATGATTTGAATTTCGAACTGTGTGATTTGTGATGATGGCCCATCTATTGCATGTCTCTCATGTGATTTTCTTATTTATGATGATGGAAGATGAATGTTTACTTTATTCCGCTGAATCTACATATTTTCTCATGCATGCATTTTAGATTAGGCCGTCCTACATCACGCTGGCCTCCACGATCTACCAGTTCCTTAACTTTTTTTTTTTTTGAAACGGTGACAATTTTATTCAGTCTACCATTTCCTTACTGCAGCCCAAGCTTCCCCATTTTTCTCCATTCTCCTTGAAAAGAGTGAGTGGGCACAATTCATCCCAACAAAGCTCCGAAACAATACCCCAAATATTAGAATTACTAAAAAAACATAGCTTGTTGTCAATAGGCACAAATCAGTTAGATGATTGCTATGCTCATTGACATCATTAGATCCATCAGCACTGGCATTGCTGCTTTTCTGTAGTACATCCTCCCTTTTCTTTTCTTTTTTTTCCTTCAATAACATTGCCATCACCATTCAGCAAAAAAAACGAAGTACAGAAATAAATAGTGAACTGCATAAATACAAACCTAATGACAAATATGTTCAATATGAACTATAATATCACAAAAAAGCATGTAGACACAGGAGTGATTTTGGATAATGATAAATGACAACAATCTAGCTTGACAGCTAATTATCATCTGCAGTTTGCACTGTCTATCACAATTTAACAAAATCAAAGGAACAAACACACAGACCCTACTAATATGTGGAGTGCCAAATCTTTTTTATTGGAGCTCAAGGTTAAAAACCTTTCAGCAAACTTCAATTCATATCTTGAATCCACATCTTTCTTATTGGTGAAGCATATTGCAATGCACATGTAATTTCTTGCTATGCAGCTATTGACATAATCAACGGCTTGCTAATCGATTGTCAACTAACAAAAACTACACAGATCAGAAACATGATGAATATGGACAAGCCACTGCAAAGAGATTCCATACCTTGGGGCCAATGAAGGTTTCATAAAGTAATAATAAGTGGACAACGTTTGATGCATGACATAATTCCCAGTATATTTTGACGACCTTGAAAGATATATAACTGCCATCATCAAGGGTAGAAGGATACAAACGCCAACAATCCCAAGCAAAAGTATCCCACCAGATGCACCATCAATGTTAAGCAAGAATTGAGGGAGAGCTATTCCCATTTGAAACCCCTGCATGTAAGACAGTTTACGACATTCATTGAGTTTCAGAAGCAAATAGTCTCAAACCATACCTCTTTTTTTCTGAGAAAAACAAAGGACAAAGCATTGGACCCCACATCCTAGGCAGAGAATGATACTACCTGCCTGCCGTCCGGATGGCCATATTTTTCAAAATTCTCGCGAGATATCGGATCTGTCAGAGCTTGATATGCCTTGGATATAAACTCCACAAAGTATTTGTGTGCCTCTGAAAACAATTAAGCAAGAACTACCATAAGTCAGAATAAAGCGATACAGGTATCTAGCCCAAAACAAAATGGAAGATATCAAAAGTAACTCCAGGCAACCAGGATCTGGATTTTTATCAGGGTGGTACTGAATGGAGAGTCTTCTGTAAGCCTTCTTTATTTCTGAATCTGAAGCACCAGACTCTAATCCAAGAATATCAAATGGCTCGAATGGTTGAACCTGAACAATGAAACATGAGTAGAGACCTTAACAGCCGATAACAACTAGAAGATGTACTACTGTGATGGCTTTGAATATATCTAACATATGAGCACAACTTCAGTGCACACTGTGGGTAGGCTATCGTGGCACTCTTCCCTGACAATCAAAAGACAGTTTCCAAGAAGCTAGCAAGCATTTTAATATGTGATTTCAAAACCATTTTGAAATGGGCCTAAGATTCCTGCTCACCATCATTAGATGGTGGAAGATGTGAGTCTGCAGGCCACAAACTTTCCCACAAAAATATTGTGAAATTGTTGTTTATTATATGACCTTGGTACTCCTAGATTCAGAAGCCTTTGATACTATTAAATGACAATGATGCGTAGAGCTTACTTAACAATTCTTTGTGCATAAAATCTAAAAAGACCCCCAAGCAATTCAACGAGCAAGCATTAAAATTTGAAGTACCTCACGGCTTATATGTTTAATATAATAAACCAGAAACCCCATGATGACCCAGAGCAGCATGATCGTCAAGTTACTACACGTGGAGAAATTTGAGATCTGCCAAAAAAAAAAAGAAAGAAAGACATGCCTTTACTGAGAACTAATGTTCTTACTTCGTACCAGCAACACCATTCCCCACTTTAAATTTAAAAAAGCACATAAGAATGAGTATGGAAGCCACCCACCCGTTTAAATATTGATTTGCGGTACTTTCCTGAACGTAAGCATATGGAACACTGGCAGTTGATGCTCTTAGTCCTTTTAGAGGCAGCATGACATAACCTGAGAATTGTATAAGGCACCAGAGGCAGTGCCATTATAGTCAAAATGAAGATTGGGAATAGCGAGCTGTTATCTTCTGTTGCCGCCATTGATGCTTTCTGCTGGTGGCAAGATGTAAATTGCTAGTATATCTGTGTAAGAGACATCCAGTTAGAATATCAACGCATTCACATTCCAACAGGCATCCAATCCAAGCAAAGGGCATGCTTCACGACTCATGAAACTACATATGAAGCGACATAAAATGCATGTGCACCTCAAGAAATGAACGGTCAGTATTGAGTCTCAATTTTAAATGACCATTTAAAGCTTAAAATGTTTTTTGGTTGTTTATAGTCCTTGTCCTTTGTTTATTTATTATTTATATGAGCTAAGATAATTCCTATGTGAAGCCACAAGTGAGTCCACTTATAAAAAAAAAAAAAAAAAAATTATAATAATAAGGAACACTGGATAGGAGGGATCCATTTTGGATTGGACATCACACAAAAACAACTATGATTGGATAATCACAGCTGAACAATCTTCTTTTATAAGTAGTCACAGCCACAAGAGACAAAGGGCAAACAAAATGGATGATAGGAGTAAAAAATGGTCTTCAATCTTTTTTGCTGGCTTTGATTTCAGAAAAAATATCCTATTTAATCAGGGGAATCAATCTAGAGTGAGGTTCTGGCTAGATAGGTGGTGGAGGGATATCCTGCTTAAAGTGAGGTTCCACAGACTCCTCAGCTTAAGTTGTGGAAGAGGATGGGCATACCTCTAGTTTTACAATGAGGAGATTGTGGAGATATTTGGTGTGGTGTGGTCCCCCCCAACTCGGTAGAGATCATTATGAGGAGATTGAGGAATTCTCTAGCCTCTTGGCCTTATTTATCAAGGAACATGGAACGGTCTAGATCAGATAGGTGGGATTGCAAGCCAGAAAAATCAGGTACTTTTTTTCTTAGATCGTTCTATTCGGTGATCGCCTCTGGCTAAAATCTATGAATCATGAACAGGTCTGCTACATATGGAAGTACAGTGGCATTCTGAGAGTGCTAGCTTTCAGTCGGTTAGTTGGGAATAAAAAGGCTCTTAACAATTGATAACCTAAGGAAATGGTGAATGCTCATCACGAATGGGAGCATTATATACAGAGAAAAGCAGAAACGGTGGATCACCTGCATATTCAATGTGCCTTTTTGTCCAAGAAATCCGATGGAAGCTCTTCAGGCTCTTTGAGATAGATAAGGTTATGCCAGGATCGATGGTGATCTAATGGTGTGGCAAGGAGAGGGCGCTGGTTGCAAGAAGACGACAGAGCGGTGGAGAATTTCCCTGCTTGCAGTGCTGTAAGCAATTTAGTTTGAGCAGAACGGCAGGATCTTCCAGGATAAGCAGCAGCACATGACATGGTGTTCTTTAAGGACGCGGTTTGGCCAGTGAAGCTGCTCTGTGGGCCCCACCATGATGTATGTGTTTCATCCACACCGTCAATCCATTTTTCCAGATCATTTTATGGCATGATCTCAAAAAAGAGGCAGCATTTTATGGCATGATCCCAAAAAAGAGGCAGGGTTTTATGGCATGATCCCAAAAATGAGGCAGATCCAAATCTCAGGTAGACCGTAGACCACACCACAGGAAAACAGAAGTGATTGAATGTCTACCATTAAAAACCTCCTAGGGCCTACTGTAATGTTTATTTGACATCAAACTTGTTGATTATGTCATACAGACCTGGATGAAGGGAAAAAAACAAATATCAACTTGATCCAAAACTAATGTGGCCCCCCAAGAAGAATTTAATGGTGGGAGTTCAATCAACATTATTTCCTGTGATGTGGTCCATGAGATTTTGATGCAGGCTGATCTGGGCCCACGATCCATGACCTAAGCTCAAGCCCAACAATTGGCCCATCAATAAGGAGGCCCAAGCCTCCAATTTAGGTAGCTAGTCTATTTAAGTAGTTAGCTAGCGAAATCAATCAGCTAGCTAAGAACAATCCAGTAGTCAAATGTTTTTAATGCATTCTTATCTCTTTTCATCTCTTTTCCATATTTGGAATAAGTCATTGGTTGTCAATGACATTATGTTTTTTCCTTATATGTACATTTCCAAAGCCTATATAAGGGCCTGAGATGAGTAGTATGAAGACACCTTTGAATTGAATCAAATCTCTTGAATTGTTTTCTTCTATTTGTTTGTGTCTCGTGCTTAAGATTGAAGGTTCCTACGCGTGGGCAGAGCCTTCCCATCAGTCGGTTGCACTAGTTTGGTATCAGAGATTAGTGTCCTCAAAGAGCCCCACCAAGTACGCCTTTGCTGCCTCTTGCAGTGCAAGGACTGCATGGCTCTGGAATCACAGGTCAGTCTTAAAGTCCTGAGCAATTTCACGGACATGCCTCTAGAATGGCAATTTCCTTATCAACAGCTCTGTGCTCTTCTGATACTTGCAGATTTCATGAAGAGCAACAGTTCCAGGACGGTATCGATGGGGCTTCTTCACTCCACCAGTAGTTGGGGCAAACATGCGGGCAGCCTTGGTTGTAAGTTGCTTCCTGGTGGGAGCCTTTCCTCCCGTCGACTTATGAGCAGTCTGCTTCATACAAGCCATCTCTCCTCTTCTATTCTCCTCTTCGGATCAAAAAGCAAAAGTCATTTCTTTTGCTCATCTATTGTCATTGATGGTGGTAATTGTTTCGGGATTCAAAGAAATACGGCAAATACAGCGTGAGTATACTGAAGACAAGGATTTCAAGCATATTTATACCAACATTTTTAGTGGAGAGCATGCAAGGCATCCACATTCAGCATTCATGATGGCTACTTGTTCCGAGTAACGCAACTTTGCCTACACAATACATCCACCCATGAGTATGTTGTGAGGGAATCACACGCCGGTGGGTGTAGTGGACACTTGGGTCATGATAAGACCCTAGCTCTCATTGGAGATAGATACTTTTGGCCTTTTATAAAATAAGATGTTACCAAGATTTGCCAATTCTGCAGGGTTTGTCAGCTTGCTAAGGGTCAAAAGAAAATTAGTGAATTGTATCAACAACTATCGATCCCACATGCTCCGTGGAAAGATCTCAGCATGGACTTTGTCCTGGGTTTTCCAAAGACCGCTTGGAAAGTTGATTCAGTATTCGTGGTGGTTGATTGATTTTCAAAGATGGCTCATTTCATACCATACTCAAATACAACAAACGCTCTCAAGATTACTCAATTATTCTTTCGAGAGGTTGTTCATCTTCATGGGCTTCCAAAGTCAATTGTGTTTGATCATGATACCAAGTTCATGAGTTATTTATGGAAAACTCTTTGGGCAGCAACGAAAACCAAGCTTTAGTTCTCTAGTGCATACCACCCTCAGACCGATGGCCAAACGAAAGTGGTCAACCGTAGCTTGTGCAAGTTATTACGGTGTCTTGTCCACGTTCATGTGGCTATGCAGGACCTAGTTATACCCATGGCTGAATTTTCTTACAATAAAGCAGTAATTGGTATATGACCGCGTCTTCTAGTTGATTTGATTCCTCTACCTGTAGATTCGAGATCAAGTGCAGAAGCTAATGATTTCATCTGCCATATGCAGCAGGTGCATGACGAAGTTCAATGCAATATCACTGCAAGTAATGAAAGTTATAAGCAACATGCAGACATAAGACGTTGCTTTGTTGAATTTGCAGAAGGTGGCATGGTTATGGCCCATATTCATCCTAAACGGTTGCCTCCCAACACCTCGAAGAAGCTCCATCCTCGCAATGCGGGACCATTCAAAATCATAAAGAAGATCAGTGCCAATGCTTATGTTTTACATCTCCCACCAGATTATCAGTCCTACTTTCAATGTGGAAGATACTGATGATGGTATCGAAGAACAAGCTATCACACTTTCGACCATTTTACCACCTACATACACGATCATTGATGTTCTCGATGACCAAATCATCTCCACATGCCAAGGTGGTTACTAGAAGTTTCTCGTCCGTTGGCAAGGACGACCTCTCCGATGCTACATAGATCACAAGTACCAACTTCCAGCATCTGAATCCTGACCTCTATGAGCAATATAAATCCATTAATTCACCGGAGTTGAGTTCTTTCAAGCGGGGGAGGACAGATGCAGGCTAATCTGGGCCCACGATCCATGGGCCAAGCCCAAGCCCAACAATTGGCCCAACATTTAGGAGGCCCAAGCCTCCTATTTAGGTAGCTAGTCTATTTAAGTAGTTAGCTAGAGAAATCAATCAGCCAGCTACGAATAATCCAGTATTCAAACGTTTTTAATGCATTCTTATCTCTTTTCCATATTTGTAATAAGACATTAGTTGTCAATGACATTATGTTTTTTCCTTATATGTACATTTCAAAAGCCTATATAAGGGCCTAAGAGAAGTAATATGAAGGCACCTTTGAATTGAATCAAATCTCTTGAATTGTTTTCTTCTATTTGTTTGTGTCTCGTGCTTAAGATTGAAAGTGCCTACATGTGGGTGGATCCTTCCCATCAGCTGGCTGCACCAAATTTGGATCTACCTCATTTTTGGGCTCATGCCATACAATGATCTGAAAAAAAAATGGATGGACAGCGCGGATGAAACACATACATCATGGTAGGGCCCACAAAGCACCCACCAGTAGCCACTGGCAGCATCACTAGCCAAACCGCGTCCATTCTTTAAGGTCAAAAGATCAGCACTCAAGTGGACTAGGGCAGCTAAAGTTATAGGAAATTTCATAGCAATGCATTAAAGGGATATTGGGCTTGTTTTTGGGATGATTTGTATCTTCTCTTGTATTTCCTGCGACGTGGTCCACTTGAGATTTGGATCTACCTCATTTTGGGGCTCATGCCATAAAATGATCTGGAAAAATGGATGGACGGCATGGATGAAACACATAAATCATGGTGCGGCCCACAGAGCACCGACCAGTAGCCAGGGTGCGTCGCTAGCCAAACTGCATCCGTTCTTCAAGGTCAAAAGATCAGCTCTCAAGTGGACTAGGGTGGCTAACGTCATAGGAATTTGATAGCTATGCATTAAAGGGACGTTGGGGTTGTTTTTGGGATGATTTGTATCTTCTCTAGTATTTACTATTAAAAATTCTACAGGCATCGAAAAATAAGGGAAACAGTAACAATGTCCTGTTAAAGAGATAATACACCCCATTCCATCCCCTCTGGAAGTGCGAATCAGCTAGATATTGACCTAATTCGATGTAATTGATGGAAGTAAATCAGTTGAGTTGGGAGGTTGGGGTTCGATGGCGATTTGATTCTGCGATTCTATCCACAGTTCCAAAGTTCAACAGGGGAAGAAGAGAGGATGGAGAAGAGACAGACCTGATTGTCGCAAGCTCAGGGGCAAAAACTCCAGCCCTTGGTGTATGTTGATGGCGATCGTCCGCACGCGAGGGGGAGTAGCTCTGTGGAGGAGTTAGCCAGGAAGGGAAGAAACAGCCCTAGAGAGAAACCTTCATGTCATGCTCTAGCCGGCTGTGATGTACGCTGTTGCGTGGTGTGCGACGACCTCGGTGGTGTGTTGACGTCACCAAGTTTTGTGGGGCCCACCATGATGTGTATATTTTATCCACACCGTCCATCCATTTTTCGAGATCATTTTTGGGGCATTGATCCAAAAATGAGTCAGATCCAAAATTCAAGTGGACAACACCACAGAAAGCAGTGGGACAGTGATACCCACCGTTGAAACCTTCCTAGGACCCACCATGATGTTTATTTGCCATCCAACCTGTTTATAAGATTATATAGACCTGGATGGAGTGGGAAAATACAAATATCAGATTGATCCAAAGCTTCCCAAGAAGTTATCAATGGTAGGCATTCAATCCCCACTTTTTTTTTTTTGTAGTGTGGTCCACTTGAGCTTTAGATCTGCCTTATTTTTGGGCCTGTGCACTAAATTGATCTCCTAAAACGGATGTACGGTGTGGATATAACACACGCATAATGGTGGGACCCAAAGAACCTGGTCATGCAATCAGCTTCCGTGGTGCATGTTAGGCATGCAGTTATAAATTTTAGGTGTCTCATTTATTCATTCAGGCAGTAACCCAAACTAAACCGTTCAGGGAACCTCATTTTAGGTAATTAATTATAGAAAAATTTACAAAATAGTACCTCATTAGTGTGGTGTTTACATTCCAATATCTTTGTGAATCACATTTTCATTAATCTACCTCATTAATCAAGTTATTTTAAAGGGGTACTTTTGGTTTATTTCCTCTAACTTCTGTCAGTTTTTAATTTATGAAAGTAGAGACTAGGTGTGGAACCAGATTGCCTAACAGAGCCTTTAGGATGAACTTCCTGGGATGGGAAGTTAGGTGGGGCCACTGTGATGTTTGTGAGAAATCCACCCTACCACAAGGATCACCCAGTACAATGGTTAATCTTATTTAGAAAGTATGTAGGCCACACCATATAAAATATCATCTAGACATGCGTAAATAGTGAAACATAAGTGTAGTATATCTAATTAGTGGATATTGAGAAGTTTTTCAAGATATGATTCCCTTAATGGGGCAAACCTATTACATTGGTGGGATGTATTATACAGATGAGAGGTGGGAAGTTATTGTTGGGGTGTTCCTCATGATAAGATGAGAGATGCAGTTTTGGGGTCATCGGTCAACTGACCCAGCATTGACCAACCGATTGAAATTCCTTGGATCAAAGCGTTGCTTGCTGGACTGTTTTTGGACAGTGTCGAGCGATTGAGCGTTCAAGTCGGTCAATTAACGGTTGGATGGCTATTTGGTGCGATTTGCGCATTTTGTTTCTAATCTTAGCTTAGTGCTATATAAGCCAACGCTAATGCAGGATCAGGGCAAAAGCATAACTTAATATGTTTTAGACGGCAAGGATCATTGTTAGAGAGAAAAAGAAGAGAGAGAGAGAGAGAGAGAGAGAGAGAGAGAGAGAAGAAGAAGAAGAAGAAGAAGAAGAAGAAGAAGAAGATTAGGCTTGTAAAATTCATCCACGTCGTTGGCCTTCGTTCATAGTCTCTTCAAGGTCAATTTTTGAGAATTTGTCAATCCTCAATTGGTGAGATCTCTCTGTTACTTATTCATTCTCTTTTATTGTAATTCACCTAAAGGCGTAGATTATTGGATCCAAGCATGTGATAAACTTGCGATCATTGTGTAATACGTTTACATAGTGGATTTGTTGACTGAACTAAGTCTTGAATTTTACCTCTATTCTTAGAGAGTTTTTCATGTAAAAAATCAATGTGTCATGTGTGCTAATTGTTTTATTCATCATAGATATTTGAGTTTGTTTCATACAACTCAGATATTCTATAATTCAGTTGGTTAGGGATTCTGATATCTATTGTATTATACATCATTCCCCATCAATTATCTCTTGGTGGGACCCTTAACCTATGATCTAAACATTTGGATGTCATTTGAGACTTTCTGGTTAGAAATGATCACTTCTGGGGAGTTGGGTGAATTTTTTAGATGACACCCTAGATTTTTTAGGGGGCCCATGTTGATGTGTGTGTGTGTGTGTGTGTGTGTGTGTGTGTGTGAAGTCCACTCCAACCATTTAGATGTAATTATAAATTAGGCCTAGGGAGAAAACATTAGGCTGATTTATGATTCGGGTGGACCACACCAAAGGAAAAGGTTAGGAGAAAGACATCCACCCTTGATTTTTATAGGGCCACCATGATGATTATATAAATCCACTCCGACCATTAGATGTCACACCAAAACTTAGGCCTTGATCCCAAAATGTAGGCTCATCCATAATTTTGGTGGCCCACACCAAGGGAAATAATTTGGAGGGTAAACATTGCCTTGTACATTATTTCCAATTGTGTGGTCCACATGAATAGTGGATGGAGCTGATTTTTGGACTTTAGGTCTAATATGGAGTGACACACCTAATTATCAGGGTGGATTTCACATAAACACTACGGTGGGGGGTAGTGACACACCTAATTGTGGAGGTGGATTTTACATAGAGACTATGGTGGGTCCACCCGAGCAGCAGTCCCCTGTCCTGAAATAACTCCTACCTATTTATTAGCATTTATTTCCATGAATTATTTCCCACTTTCGAAAGGGGATGACGTCCCTTGGCATGGACTTGATCCTTTACCGGCTCCATCATGATGTGTAGGTGAGATCCACTCCAACCATTAGATGTGTAATCCCATGTTATGACCATAGAGAGGGAAAAAATCAGATTAACCTCTTATTCATTTGGGCCACACTAAGGAAAATAGTTGGGAGAGAGACTTACATCCTTGAATTTTACTAGGCCAGCATGATGATCATATGAGATCCACTCCAACCATTAGGTAACCAAAACTTTGGCCTTTGGCCCAAAATTCGGGGACATTGACAATTCAAATGGGCTACAGGAAGGAAAATAGTTTGGAGAGTGTTGCCATGTATTGTGTTTCCAATCCTGTCCTCCACATGATAAAAAGGGGCTAATTTTTAGGCCCTCGGCCTAACATGGGGTGGCACATGGAGTGGATTTCATGTAGGCACCATGGTGGGGCCCACTTGAGCCACCAACCCTTGTTTAGGTGGTGAAATAACTCTCCACTCCTAACATATCCTCAATTACTTGTTTTATTAGGAAATGGTCCTATTAAGGTCGTCCTCATGGAGCCTCCCATAAGTTTGAGCTCTCTAGGCCTCACCATGATCTATGTCAGACGTTCACACCATGCATTTGGTGGGTGCCCTCTGGCCATAACATCTGAAACCATGTGAAATGATGCCTAAAACATCTCAAACAACTTGGTGGGGCCCACTTGAATTTTTTTATAGGGCTGAAACTTAATGTGACCTCTCATCCATGTGGGGCACAGACAATGGATGGGATGGATGTATGAACCACATCTCAGTGGCCCTATAAACGTTCATGAAGGTTTCAATGGATGGGAATACTCTCAACCAGTGTCTATGGTGTGGCCCACCTAAGTCATTGACTGGCCAGATTTTTAGGCCCGTGGCCCACATAAATCGTAGTGGAGCCCACAAAGCACAACCTCATGAGAAGCTCCCATGAGGTGGACCTCATAATACCTTTCCCCATTTTATATATAGTATAGGAATCTAGATCCTCTATTTGCTGCAAAACAGAAAATCCCTATTTGCAGCCTTTTCATTTGTCCACGTTACACATCATGATGTCAGAGTGATCAGGTTGCATTAGAATCCAGATCCTTTACTGGCTGCAAAGGGAGATTATATTAGTACATGTCATCGCATAGGTTTGCAATCACATCACACCCTCACTGCAACCTGATCACATTGATGTCATGCAGGGACCAATGAAAAGGATGCAAGCAAGGATTTTCTGATTTATAGCCAACAGAGAATCCGGATTCGGTTGCATGGAGGGTGTGATGTAGTTGCAAACCTATCTGATGGCGTGGACCAATTAAAAGGCTGCAAATAGGGATTTCCCGTTTGCAAGCTTACAAAGGATCTGGACTCATGTTATAGATATCAAATATATATTATTTATCCTAGCGATGGAATAAGGCTTCCCAAAGTGGCATATAGGTGTGTGTTCTAGAGCCATCTATCAAATGGGCCCAACCATGTAAATGCTCTTATTTGACCTAAACCAACCAGAAACCTAGGTCTACTGATTCAACAGGTGTCTGATGAGTACCAGATCAATCAGTTCTGTGTCCTCATCTTAAAAAATGAGACTGAGACGGAAAGGACCCAAACCCAGTTAGCCAGGTACGGGTATTATAGGATCTGACCTGTTGACAACCTTGCTGGTTGAGTCATATGGTTCAGATCATCAAATAACCATGACACATATACAAACTCTCAAACCATTTGCATCAACCACCACATTCCATCCATCCGACGAACATGGGTAGCGTGCCTATCACTGATGTGAAAGGAACGATACATGCATGGGATCCACACCATCTACTCATATTTCACCTTGATCTCAAAATTCAAACCAATTCGAAACTAACAGGGGGCCTACCTTAGTATTCAAGTGGCCTGATTTTTCCTACTAGGGTGCGCAACACGAACATATTGGACTAACGGGCAATAATCAAACGAGATGTTGGTCACAACTCATAAGGATTTGAACAAATACAATGAATGCTAGAATCGATTTATCGGTAACATTCCCGAATTATTAATATATTTTCAAACAAATTATCAACCAATCGACGCACTGTAAACCCTTAATCCACATGCAAATAGAGATTGCAATTTCCCAATATGCTTATATCAAAACACACAAATGAGATCGCTGCCATTGTTGATTTGTTGTTGAAGTGCTAGATCTCTATACCCTAATTCCTCTAGGGCACTCTCAAAACTGGAAAATATATATAAAAATGTAAGAGAGGTTTGGGGCCCAAGACTTGTATATAAAGGTCTCTCGAGAACTCTAAACTCATCAAGAGTCTTTAACGTAAAGTCTTCACACTTTTAGAAAGTCTCACATTTGCTAAGATTTCCACTACATCATCAAATGAATAGTGTGCCCGCCCATATGATCGCATCATAAGTAGGCCCCATTAGCATGATTATTGAATAAGATCCACTGGCTGTATTTGATCCGATTTGATCAAGACTGTAGATCAATGATGGTCCACATAATGGAGAGGTCTTCTAATATCTTGTGGATTCTCATGAGTTTGATCTTGTAACTATTCAAGAATTGTGGGCCTCTGCCAGATCTCATTTCCATGGTTCAAACATTCTACTCGTGGCACATGCTAGCTTAGCATGCTTGGAGATTTAGGTTTCTTAAAAAATGTTCATAATTTTTAGGGCGATTGATATCTACCCCCACTGTAATTGGTAAATACACACTTTCTTTGTCAGTATGGTTTTTGTTACATCATACCATCATATTGCCAAAAGTAGAAAGGATACGGGTATCTATCAATAAGGATGGGCTTAAATTTGTATTCAAATACTCAAAAAGTCGCCTAGACTGAGTCAGATCTGCTCAAGACTTGAAACAAATTGCATTTGGACGAGACTCTTTCAACAAAAATGATTTGGTTGACCTAACTAAACTCACATCGACTGAGTCAGATGTGCTCAAGACTCAAAACAAATTGCATTTGGACAAGACTCATTCAAGAAAAATGATTTGGTTGACCTGACTAAACTCGACTCAGCATAACTCCCAAAGACTAAACAAACTTGAAAAGACTAAGGCATGATTTGAACCAACAAAATCTTGGATCCCTGTAGTTTGCAAATATTAGGACCCTGTTTGGTAGATGCCTAAAAATGATCTCATCTCATTTTAGTTAATAGCAGTTTGTATTGGATATCATGATCTGTAATACATAATTATTGTTAACATGAACTCATTATATATTAGAGATTGAAATCTCTAATACATAAGAACTCTTAATTAACTAAGAAGAGATTAACTCATCTTTAGGCGTCTGTGAAACAGGGCCTAAATGTTTTCCAGCCTCACTGTTCAAGACTTGAAGAAACTGGACTGAGTCGACTCCACACAACAAACTTTCTAGTCACATTTGAGTTTTCAAGGTTTAAGACCATGGTGTTAATAGTGGGTCAGTACACATATTCGCTTCCCCAAGTGTAGGGTTGCTATGTAGTAATAATCTCAGTAAGACCGAGGTCGATCCACAGGGAAGGAAGTAAACAATTCCAACTATCTTAATGACTAGAATCAAAGAGGTTTGTGAAATTGGTTTTGAACATAAAATAGAAAATCTAATAATGAAAAGATAACTAAAGCATCAATGATCCACTTATAGCTTTCCTTAGATGCATAATTCGCTATGGTTTCTTACTTTCTCAACTAGAATCGAAATTAAGATCTATCTAGTCGGATGATAAAGCAGTTAAACCAACAATCTGCCATATGTAAGATCCATGCATATGATTCACTCAATACAAGCTGGAACGAGCATACTCAATTGTATAGGTCAGTCCTAATTCTAATAGGCTAAGATCACAACCATAACCATCATTAAATCCTGTCACAAGACAAAACTATATCATGATTTGAACTTGATTCAAATCACATACACAGTCTTACATAATCAAGAATTTCTAGAAAAGTAGACTTTTGGTAAGAAGTTTCCACATGACAATCATAGATCTAGAGCGTATTCCGATTCCTCAGATCATACAGGGCTAGATTAGTTCACAACAATTAAGAACTCAAGCAATTCTTACAAACATCCATGAGTCATCATAAGACTAAGAAAAACTACTTAGAATTTGAATTAAACTTCAAACCATTGTTCTTAAACATGAAATCCAACTTGAAACCAATAAAACGAATTAAACAATCTAAGAAAACTATAAGGTTCACCTCTTACCTCTAGCTAAGAGATTAGCTAATGAAAAGCATATTAAAAACAAAATTAGAACTAGAACTAAAAAAAGAAGAAAACTAGTTGTAGGAGGCTAAGAAGCCTCCTGGGTCTTGAATCCTTTGCTCCCCACGTTGCTAGATGATCTAGGAAGAGGCTGTAGGTGTCCTTTTATAGCTTAGAGGCGTCACCGACTTGGAAGAAACGCGGAACTACGGAGTCCTCCCGCACTTAGGAAACCCAAAATTCGAATTTAGAAACTTCAAGTTGCTGTCTACGTGTGGCCGACCGGTCTTGACCGGTCGGACTAGGCTGGCCGACCGGCCTTGATCTAGGGGGTACACAGAGAGGTAGCTACCCGTCGGCCGACCGGTCTTGACCGGTCGGGCCTTCTTCTTTTGACCTTTTCTTTCTTTCTTTCTTCTTCTCTCTCCTCTCCTTGCTTTCTTCTTTCTTTGATCCACCTTGGCCTTCATCTAAAGCTCCTAAATGTGCCCCTTTTGGTCTCCAATTGGGTGAAGTCACTCTCATTCCTTTTGGCACTTGTTCTATTGATCTTCAATGAATACAAAGTGACTCTTTTAAGTATGAATTAGTGAAGTCTCCTTCTCATTCCTACAATCACAAGTCCATGCATTAAATTAGTCTTTAAATCATGAAAACCATGCATAATGAGTGATGAATTGGGGTTAAAATATACACAATGAAGAGCTTAACACACCCCCCAACCAGCATTTTGCTAGTCCCGAGCAAAACATGCGTGAAACAAGTTCAATTCTCCAAAAACCAACTCTCCTTCAGAAACTATTCTTCTATACATCCCAAGACACACAGATGTAAAAGTTAGAAAAATTAGGTGATAGAAGTTGAAATCTTAAACTCTCAAAACATAATAAGTGTTCATATAAAATCCCCGCTGATTGATTGATAAATAGAAGAACTTGAACAAATTTAATCTAGTGTGCATAGTGAATATTCATCTCATGATTTTTCAGGATTATCTACTTCATGGATCAACTAAACTATGAATCTTAAGGTGCACAGATCAACAATAAGCCTATGACAGGAATTTGCCTTACCGTCCTTCCAACGGCTTTCACACTATGTCCCATTTCCGGCTTTGGTTACGGGTAGACCATCCCCCAATTGGTAATAGGTAGCCCTTTTCGGAATTTTCCACCATATTTTCCATCATTCCCAATTTTCATCCTTCCTTTCCCTTTTTCTTTTACATTAGATAGGATTTTTAGAAATCTATATCTTTCGTTATTTTCCCATGGACAAGGATGGACAAAGTACCCCGGCTTGGTTCCTCAACACCTCAAATCTAAGTCTAGCCAATCCAAAAATCACATAATCTTTTCAAATCATGAAAATCACGTAATGTGAACTAGGTGTAAAGGTGTTCAAATTTTCTATCAATCATATAAATAGGGGAATTCACATATAAAACCATTATATTAAGAGAAGTTCAAAGCTTGCAACATCACTCACTTCGTATCTCCTCCTCTTATACTCATATCATCTCGAATGCATAGAAACAAAGTTTTCCAAATGAGTTTTGAATTCTAGAAAAATCAAAAATTTTCTACATAATTGCTCGAAATGTCACAAAAGCTAGTAGATTCATCTAAGGAATCTCATCCTTAACCAAAATCTTTCATTGTCCTCAATGTAATAAGATATGCAATATGCATGACATAAGAGCAATGACACAAAACAAAGGAGAGTGAGAACGAGAGTACCTGAGGTAGCAAGTTGATCAATTCTAGATCTTCCATTGTCTCGATGAGACTTATTCAATCTTAAATGTAGAAAGAAATCCTAACCTACCTACCTACCTTTGATTAGTCCGATCAATTACATGATCAAATTTGAGCAGGATCTTCATGAATTTCAATAGGTTTCTCATGAGGACCATCCAAAGTCCTGCTCGAATGTACATATGGGTGTATTTCTTCATTAAGGTTCAATCATAGTGTGCACCACATGCATGTAAGGAGGAGATAAGAGTAGTAAAAAGATATCTCCTCAAGTTCTGAATTGGGTTGTAATTGATTAAAAATGGGTCCTCCCAATCAGAAATTTTAATGGGTTGAAGAACCCATGATGGTGGAGAGACATTCATTAAGTATTTTTCAGTTTGGGTTGTCTCCTCCACAAATTCAGAATTGTACGGTGCTTCTACAAATAATGATAAAGAGTGTAAATCAGTGGAATGGTGTTCTTCAGGCATCGACACCGTGTCTAACAAACTATCCAACTCCTTAATCATCTCATCATCAAGATCATAGGGGTGGGTTATGCATTCTTCTAGGAAATCGAGAGAGTTGGATGAAGGGTCCTCGTTCTCCCTAAGTGATTGAGGAAATTTTGTTTCAGGGGTAAGGAATTCCTCCTCTATAGAGGGGAGGTCATCCAAAGAAAAAATTTCAGATTCAGTGGTAAGCACGTCATCTAGCATTGGTTGATCTTTTGAAATTTCGGATTGTGCCACTTCGTCATCCAAAGAAACAAAATTTTCAACCCAAGGGAGTTCTTCCCCAATAGAATTGGTCATGTTATGTTGGTGGGAGGACTCAAAGAGATCCACTTCGGCCATCTCTCTAGCAAGAATATCTTCCAGCGACTCATAAATATTCGACCCATAGGAAGAAGAAATCATGGACTCACAATCATCCATTGAACCCTCATTGTGGTTAATCAAGCTATCACTTTCAGATTTTGTAGATTCCTCGGGTTCGTCAACCGTCCTTGAAATCTCTTCATCGTTCAAATCGGAATACCTAAAAGAGATAGTCGATTCACCATAATCGATGGTAATGTTGGGATCATTGAGATCGACATCCTCTAAAAGTTTAGTCATCAAATTGGAAGAGGGTTGGGCTTTGATAGCCACATCCTCCTCTATGTTAGGGATTGATTCGGTGTTTCCAATGTCGGGCTCAGTATTCTGAGATGGCGAGAGGTTTTGTATGCATTGCTCAGTTATTTCCATAAACTCTCGCAGCGTATCCTTAAGAGTTCGTGTCGGTTGTGGATCATGAGAAAGAAACTCTTGAGGATAATTGTTGGCATCCATGGTTAACTCATCTTCCATTGGACTAGAGGTGTGAGGACTTTCTCGATGAAGACTATACGTGTTATATGACGAAGACTGATAAGATGGTTGATAGGCATAACCATACAAGTGATCACGCAATGTCTTTACCGGTTGGTCATTACTCCCCCGGTCCTTTTTCTTATTCCTACCTCCTGTTAAACTTGGTGGAACACTTGTTATTTTCAACCCAGTAATCACGTAGTGTCTTACGTTGGGGGGTAGTGGAGGTTGATTAAATCTCAGAAAAATACTTATGCTTATAATGGTTCCAATCATAAAGAGTTTTGATTCCATGGTCTGACATCTCATCTTCCAAAAGGTATGCATAAGTGTTCGCTTCCCCAAGTGTAGGGTTGCGATGTAGTAATAATCTCGGTAAGACCGAGGTCGATCCATAGGGACTTATTTAGGAATTCACAAACACATCCAATAGTGTCTATTGAGAGCTAACAACCAGATTTTGTATGAGATTGAGGTAAGTAACAACTTTGAACTAAATTGAGGGTAAACAATTATAAAAAGGCATTAGGGGTTCAAGGATCCACTTGCAGCAATCCTTGATGTTCAATCCGCTGTGGTTTCTCACTTTCTCAACTAGAATCGATATTAAGATCTATCTAGCCGGATGATAGAGCTGTTAAACCAAACAATCTGCCATATGTAAGACCAATGCATATAACTCACTCAATCCAAGCTAGGATGAGCATGCTCAATTGCATAGGTCAGTCCCAATTCCAATAGGCTCAGATCACAATCATAACCATCCTCAAGTCCTGTCACAAGACAAGGCTAGATTATGATTTGAACTTGATTCAAATCACATTCACAGTCCCACACAGCACAGAATTTCAGAAAAGTAGAACTTTGGTAGGAAGTTCCCACATGAAGATCATAGTACTAGAGCGTACTCTAATTCCCCGGATCATACAGGTCTAGACTAACACAAAGCAATTAAGAACTTAAGTAATTTTCCCAAACATCCATGAATCATCATAAGACTAAGAAAAACTACTTAGAACTTGTATAAACTTCAAACCATTGTTCATAAACATGAAATTCAATCTTAAAACCAACTAAAAATGAATTGAAACATCTTAGATTCACTACAAGCTTCACCTCTTAGCCCTAGCTAAGAGGTTTAGCCGTTCGTAATCCAAGGAAACATAAAACAACTAAAAAAAATATATAACTACAAACTAGAAGGAGTTGTGGAACTCCGAAATCCACTTCCGCCGCCTCCAACCTTGCTTAAACTCTTCTAAGATTTCCTAGGAACGATCCCTATGTGTCCTTTTATAGTGGGGAGGCTCCATAACCTCAGAATATTCGAGAATTAGCGTAAAACTTACGCAGTGAGCAGAGAAAATTGGCGCCAGAAATAGAAAGTTCAAATCTTAAGCATGGCCGACCGATCGCACGACCGGTCTGGGTGACTGGCCGACCGGTCGCGACCGGTCTCGCTAGTCTTCTCATCAGTCCAGCAAGCTTTGGAGAAATTCCATCTTGCAATTTTTATTCAAGGACCGGTCGTACGACCGGTCTGAGGTGTGGACGACCGGTCGCAGATGGTCCAATGAACTTTTGCAAACTCCTCTTCTGTTGAGTGATGAGACCGATCGGACGACCAGTCTTGGGCCTTGGACGACCGGTCGGATGACCGGTCGTGGGTGTCTTCTTCTTCCTTCTTTTCTTCTTTTCTTTGCTTCTTTCTTCCACACTTCCCCACTTGGTCCTTTGGTCTTCTTTTCTTCTAAATAGCGTCCTTAAGTCTTCAATTGGTGCTTCCTTTCTCTCATCCCTACAATCACAAATCCATGCATTAGTTTAGTCTATAAATCATGAAAGTCTTGCACAATGAGTGATGAATTGGGGTTAGAATATGCACAATTAAGAGCTCAACAATAAGCACCACACTTCCAATCAGTCATAATGAGATTTTAAAGAGTTGGAACTACCCTAATCTAGGAAAAAAAAAAGAACAAAAAGAAGGGAGATGGGGAGATGTTACCCAATAGAGTGGGATCTATGTCAGCAACAATGTCCTACAAAAAAAAAAATTTGTTAGTAATCTAAAAAAAATCAGAAAATCTACTTCTATAAAAAACTGAAAATCCTACCTAACTAAGATTACTCTATAGCTACTAGAATAATTAGAACCGTTTAACCTCTTTCCCCGGCAGCGGCGCGAAAAACTTGTTCGCTTCCCCAAGTGTAGGGTTCCGATGTAGTAATAATCTCGGTAAGACCGATGTCGATCCACAGGGAAGGAAGTAAACAATTCCAACTATCTTAATGACTAGAATAAAAGAGGTTTGTGAAATTGGTTTTGAACATAAAATAGAGAATCTAATAATGAAAAGATAACTAGAGCATCAAAGATGCACTTATAGTTCTCCTTAGATGCATAATTCGCTATGGTTTCTCACTTTCTCAACTAGAATCGAAATTAAGATCTATCTAGTCGGATGATAGAGCAGTTAAACCAACAATCTGCCATATGTAAGATCCATGCATATGATTCACTCAATACAAGCTGAGACGAGCAAACTCAATTGTATAGGTCAGTCTTAATTCCAATAGGTTAAGATCACAACCATAACCATCATTAAATCCTGTCACAAGACAAAACTAGATCATGATTTGAACTTGATTCAAATCACATACACAGTCTTACATAATCCAGAATTTTCAGAAAAGTAGACTTTTGGTAAGAAGTTCCCACATGACAATCATAGATCTAGAGCGTATTCCGATTCCTCAGATCATACAGGTCTAGATTAGTTCACAACAATTAAGAACTCAAGCAATTCTTCCAAACATCCACGAGTCATCATAAGACTAAGAAAAACTACTTAGAACTTGAATTAAACTTCAAACCATTGTTCTTAAACATGAAATCCAACTTGAAACCAATAAAACGAATTAAACAATCTAAGAAAACTATAAGGTTCACCTCTTAGCTCTAGCTAAGAGATTAGCTAGTGAAAAACATATTAAAAACAAAACTAGAACGAGAACTAAAAGAAGAAGAAAACTAGTTGTAGGAGGCTAGGAAGCCTCCTAGGTCTTGAATCCTTTGCTCCCCACGTTGCTGGATGATCTAGGAAGAGGCTGTAGGTGTCCTTTTATAGCTTAGAGGCGTCATCGACTTGGAAGAAACGTGGAACTATGGAGTCCTTCCGCACTTAGGAAACCCAAAATTCGAATTTAGAAACTTCAAGTTGCTGTCTACGTGTGGCCAACCGGTCTTGACCGATCGGACTAGGCTGGCCGACCGGTCTTGACCTATCCAGGGGGTACACAGAGGTAGCTACCTGTCGGCCGACTGGTCTTGACCGGTCGGGCCTTCTTCTTTTGACCTTTTCTTTCTTTCTTTCTTCTTCTCTCTCCTCTCCTTGCTTTCTTCTTTCTTTGATCCTGTGGACCCTCGCCGTTTCCGCGCTCCCACACCACGTTCTCGTCTCTTCCCTTTCTGGAAAAGAAGGAGAGGAGGATGCGTGAGTGCGAAATCGCCGTTTGTGCCACTGGCTTGCCTCGTTCTTGAGGGCTTTGTTTGGTTGTCTTGTTTAAGCTGGATGTGTTTAAATGAGTTTATATAAGACCAGAGTCGCCACTAGCCAATTACTTCGAATCTACAGTCGGCTAGACCCCGTAGAAACGTTAGAGAAGGGGATCCGAAGATTCCTTCCTCTAAAATGACTCCTTTTGATCTGCGGCCAAAGATTCAAGGTAAGGGATCACGGTTACAGGGTGGGAAGAGGTTAAGCACCCCACACGCTGCCCGTACCAAAGTACGGTCTCTACTTCACAGAATCGAGCTAATACTTGAAAGTCTGTTTTAATCCTCGTACATTTTCATGATGCATGAATGCGGGTCTGAACAGTAAGAGTTTCTGATGGGCAAGTTCCAACAACGGGCAAGCCCAGAACATACGCTCGAACTGACAGGTGCTTAATATAAGACGTATACAGTGTGTTTGAATAATCAAGGTGCTTTATAGTGAAGCATGAATGCAGGTCTGAACAGTAAGAGTTTCTGATGGGCAGGTTCTAACAACGGGCAAGCCCAGAGCATACGCTCGAACTGACAGGTGCTTAATTTAAGACATATGCAGTGTGCTTGAATAATCAAGGTGCTTGCAGTGAAGCAGGGGGGTTGGAAGAAAAGTAAATGTTGCACTTATGCTAGATGCAAATGAGATGATGCTGGAAAAAGAGTAGCTGGATGGACGGAGGTGTCGCAAGGGTTGGCTTCGAGTGGCTGGATCAAGACTTGGATGGCTTGGGAGACTTGGACTAGTGGTCAGGCTGGGCTGGACCAGGGCTAGGCTCTCCTCACTCGGGCTCTCCTTGGTGGAGGAATGGGCTAAAGGGGAAGGAGGACTCGGATCGCACTCGGACTGAAGAGAGGGAAGTGGATGTTGAAATGAGAAGGGGAGGGGGGTATTTATAGCAGCGGGCAATGGCAGTTTGCGTAATTATTTTTGGGCGGCCCGCTGTGGGCCGCCCGTACGGCCGTTCCTCGATTTCCAGCGAGGTACGGTCGCTCCCTCGGGGCTGCTGTTTGGCTAGGTGGGTTGACTCAGTGAGTTGACTCAGCGGGTCGACTCAGTGATTTGACTCAGCGGGTTGACTCGACGGGTTGACTCGGTGTTTTGACTCGACGAGTTGACTCAGCGGGTTGACTTAGCGGGTTAACTCAGCGGGTTGACTCAGTGGGTTGACTCAGTGAGTTTGACTTTTTTAGGATTTTTTGACTGGCTTTTCTTATGGGGGGTTTTTCAGGCTAATGTTTAGGACTAGGTTGACTTGGGTTCAGGCTTGAACTGGGCTATGGAATGGGGCTTACAAGGGTGAGTTTGGCTGAGTTTGGACTTGGGATTTGGGGGTATGGTCCTCCATTCATCCAGCTACCTCTACCAACAGTGTAGCCGAAGGTGGGGTGTCTACAGATGCCCCTCTTTGGCAGAGGTTGTTTGCAACCGAATGCCAAAGCGAGTGGACACCCCACTTTTGACCCGATCATTCATAGATCATGTTCTGAAATCTTTGCTTGCCTTTGCATCTGTGCTAGTTGATCGTTTGGAAACCGATCACTCGCACATACCGCGGAGTTTGGAGAAAACGTTGCGATTGTCCCTGCATGCGCTGCAACCTGGGTACCCAATCGCAACCCTTCCATTCCCGATCGGTACTAACATCGGAAAGGTACAGCAGAGCCTCTGCGTCGCTAGTCTTATGAGGATGCTGACCCTAAGACTGATTGTGTGATGTTTAATGTTTTCCCAGATCACTCCAGGAGTACTTGTTTCACTTGACTGTCAAAGTGGTTAGACGCCCTGCGTCAGATAGTCTTACGGGATTCTACTACGCCGACTTGGACTCAGTCAAGGTACTTTAGGCATCCACGCCTAGGTATGTGCGGGTGGACTCTTTCCATCCGACCTGCTGGTTTCGATGCTTGGTTTGCAATTCATTCTTTCTTCGATTGTAGTTTGGAATCTTTGTTGTCCTTTGTATCTGAGTCAGTTGATTGTTTGGAGATTGATAACTCGCACATACCGCGGGAGTTTGGAGAAAACGTTGCGATTGTCCCTGCAGTTTGCTGCAACCTGGGTACCCAATCGCAACCCTTCCATTCCCGATCGGTACTAACATCGGAAAGGTACATCAGAGCCTCTGCGTCGCTAGTCTTACGAGGATACTGACCCTGAGACTGATTGTGTGATGTTTGATGTTTTCCCAGATCATTCCAGGAGTACTTGTTTCGCTTGACTGTCAAAGCGGTTAGACGCCCTGCGTCAGATAGTCTTACGGGATTCTAATACGCCGACTTGGACTCAGTCAAGGTACTTCAGGCATCCACGCCTAGGTATGTGCGGGTGAACTCTTTCCACCTAATCTGCTGATTTTGATACTTAGGTTACAATTCATCGTTTCCACCTGTTCAAATGGTTTCTGTGACCGAGCCTTTTGGCTTTCATCTTTTTGTATCTTGGCATGTGGTACGACCGCACTGATACTGGAGTTCAGTTCGACCGTACTTTGAGTGCATTGGATCCGATGGTCTCCGGAGAAACTGCGAGACATTGGATCTTATTTGATTTTTGCGTCGGCTCCTACCTAGAGATTTGGAAGATCTCCTGGTGTTTTGGAGGCAGAACGCTCTACTGGGAAAATATTTTTGGGTTTTTGAAAAGATACCCACTCTGGGGAGTGATACTCCGTGGGGTTTTTATTTGCAAATAGGAATATTTTTTTGTCTTTTTGAAATGAAAATCTGGTTTGCATGCGCCTCCACTAGGGATGCCTGTGGGGTCTTTGGCTAACCGACTTTATTTTGAAAGCAGGCAAACATGATGATTGATGCGATGGATGCTGATGCATGGGGATGCATGATGAATGCATGGCTTAGCTCATTCTCTTTTAGTTTTGACAATTTTGCTTTTGCTGGGGATGCAGAGAATGTTGAGCTTATTGCTTGCGGGGTTGTGCTCCCCTGGGGTTTTTCTTTTTTATACGGGTGTTTGGTCAGCGGGTTGGTCAAGATCCCGACCCGTAGTCGATCAGGTCCATCGTCCCAAGATGCTGTTTCTTTGCTAATGAAAATGTACGATGATCAAATCAGACTTCAAAATGTTCTTCTGGGCATGAATGCGATTGAGACGGTGCTTGGTTGCCAGTTCTGGTCGAGATTCCAATTTGCGGGCGATCGGATCCGTCATTTCAAATTGTGAAGAGAGTGGAGTTCAAGACTCCTGAAGTGTAGTGCTGGGGGATAGTGACAATTTTTGTGATTTTTGCGAATATTTGGTCCGAACCTTTACTTGAGTGGTTAGGATAGAGATCGGTTATTGAAAACAACGGAAATATTTTTTGTGATTTTTTTGAATATTTGATTTGAAAGCAAGGGAAATATTTTTGTGATTTTTGTAAATATTTGATTTGAAAGCAAGGAAAATATTTTTTGTGATTTTTGCAAATATTTGATTTGAAAGCAAGGGAAATATTTTTTTGTGATTTTTGGAAATGTGATTTTGTAATGTTTGGTATTTTGTGATTTTTCTGAAATGCAGGGAAAAGGTATGGAATTTCCATCCATTTCCAGCTTCTACTGCTGGTAAGGCACCCGATCCATTTTACGTCAGCGAGCAAGACGAGTCTCACACAGTTAAGTGCCCGTAGTTTTACATCTTCGGATGAGGGGATTTTGGGGGTTTTCAGTCAACACACCCACAAAGTTGCCTGTTCCTCATGTGCAATGCACATAGACCACGTATCGTCCGACGGACTCCTTCGGCCACAAAATGAGCCACATCCTCACATTTCCCTTAGTCAATCCAGTTTGGGGCCTTACGTTGCTCACAATTCCGTGAGGGTGCGCTCCACCTCCCAACAGCCTTAATCCCCTTCATGAGTTTTAGGAACAGGGAACATCCGTCAGATTTAACAGCGACTTCCAAATCAAGGTTGTCTATCACGGTGCGTTCAACACGAACAGGATTGCGGAGTTCTGCCCGCCTCAGCCTTTACCTATTTAGAAGATTCCAGACACCCGTACGATCAAGTGTCAGCCATGTCTGGAACAGGTTAGGAAAGAAAGCCCCCGAGAAGTTAATCCCAGTGTAGTTTTAGGTCTTTGGACCGCTGGAGATGAATTTGTGCAGTCGAAATTGATGGCAAAACATTTTTTTTTTTTTTGAAAAGGTTCCAGAGTTCAACTCAAGTGGTTGAGATTGATACTGGTTTTTATGGAAAACTCAAAAAATCTTTTTGGTATTTTTGGAAATGATCCAGGTCATCAGATCCTGGCCTGGACGGCTGGGATCGATGCCGGTTTTTATTAAAAATCTCTCGGGATGTTGATCCCGACGTAGTTTAAGGTCTTCGGACCCAATTTTTGTACAAGCAGGGCAAACACATTTTTTGTTCTTTTTTTTTGGAAAATGTCCGGTGTCAGTGGATTGATTTGATCCAGACTGATGCCGGTTTTTATTGAAAGTCCCTCGGGATCTTGATCCCGACGTAGTTTAAAGTCTTCGGACCAAAAACTGTACAAAACAGGGAAAACCTATTTTTTGTTCTTTTTTGGAAAATGTCCGGTGTCAACGGATCTTGATTCGATCCAGACTGATGCCGGTTTTTATTGAAAGTCCCTCGGGATCTTGATCCCGACGTAATTTAAGGTCTTCGGACCATGGTTTCATGGTTGGGCATACTTACCTTGCTTTGTTTAGCTTCTGACGGGCTGATTGTGATTTGAATGGTCTGGATTGCTTGAATGGGCCATGTGGGCCCTTTCCAGACTTCATCCTTACTTTGGAGCACCTATCCTTGATGTTTTGTGAGGCTAAGAAGGCTTTCCATGGTGCGGATGATGATTTGGACGGTTAAGATTGCTCTTTTTAGCCGTGTGGGCCCACTTGATGATCAGATCTTAGACTCTGGCCTTCTTTCTTGACAACCGAACCCTTGATGTTGCTATTTGATGACCAATGCGAGATTTTCCATGGTTTGGATCATGATGATCTAGTCTTTGAGCGGCTCAGATTGCTTGTGGGCCCCTCTTGATCAATTTTTCTTCTCTTTGACTTGCTCTGGCCCATTTTGGTCGCAAGTACTACATGATTGGACTGGTGGGGTATCTTTCAGATGATTCAGATCAGTCTCGGACAAAATTCGAAGTCAATTGGAGCCTTGGGCGGCCCTCAGGATGCCATCTGCTGACGTGGACTGTCAGCCTCACCTACCAACAATTGTGGAGCCAATCCCACGGAGAGAGAGAAGGCGCGTCCGTACGGGCGGCCCACAGCGGGCTGCCCAAGGCTCGCCTCTTGTGCGGCCTCGGTTGGCTCTGGTTCAGAAAGTGAGAACATTCCCCTGGCTACTGTCTCCCTCATCCCTGTACCCGATTTTTCGATCCAGCCATGAATCTCTTCCTTGTCTCTTCTTTCCTTCTCTTTTTGTCCTCTTCTTGGTTTGTCCTTTCTCAAGCAATGGATGGTGGAGATCTAAGGGCTGTGGGGGCTATCCATGATGGGTCCCATACTTCAAGAGGTGGTGAAGGCTTTAATGATGGTGGAATCTCTTTAATGGATGGTATAGATGGAGCATTGAATGGGGGCATTGATGATGGATTAGGGGTGGTGGTTGGTGGAGCTTTGAATGGCCCTATTAATGGCAGCCATGCTGAAATTTCAGATTTGAATGGGCCATTGATTATGGGAGAAATGGATGGTATGGATAAGATGAGGAGATGGGACATAGGTGAGGCTATGTGTCCCTTGAGTGGGGGCCATATGGATGATGTGGTTGATGGTGGTGATGGGGCTATGATGGAGATGGGCTGATCTCATGTTTGCCTTCTGGTACCTGTGAGGAGAGAAAATACTTTAGCAAAAGGATTGAAGCATTAAAGCAGGAAGAGAGATGCTTACCTTCTGGAAGAATGATCGGGAGAAATGCACTCACGGAAGGTACCCTATTAGTTGACTGGACGTTTACTTTGAAAGCCCTGTAAGATTTTTTTTTTTTTTTTTCATATATACGAATAAGGAAAAATGATTTTTTTTTGTTGGAAAATATATGTAAATCATGAAGTAAAAATTTATGTCAAGTGCTTATCTGTCTGTGCATGATTTGGACTTGTGCTTTTAGATGTAGGAATCAGAATATTTGACTCAGCCTGATGTCATACTCGATTTTCTTAATTATTCTCCAAGGGTCCTGGTCCCCTTAAGATAATGCGCAATGGTATCCTGACTCTAGAATTTGGGCAGATCTTAATAGAATTCTTGACTCATAGCCGCCATCCTTGCTTCCATTGTATCTTCATGTCGCTTGGATCTCTCATGTACCTATTTTTTTCTTTTAGCCATTATTACCCGCAACGCCCTTTCGGGTTTTCGCTGCATCCGGCTTACCCGTCATTTTTGCCCGTGGTGCCTTTTCGGGTTTTCACCACGTCCCGGGTGTTTGATCTTGCCTGCCCCTTGGCAGCTATGCTGTTTTTACCCTCAGCACCCTTTCGAGTTTTCACCAAGTCCGCTGTGTGCCTACTGTTTTTACTCGGAGCGCCCTTTCGGGTTTTCACTCCGCCCTCTTTGTTTAGGCACACATCTCTCTTTTTTTTTTTTGGATAACTGCGGCGCCCCGAGGTCAGGAATCCGTCGTTGCCGGCCGATGGTAACCTTTCGGCCCTTATCTTAAGTTACAATGGTAGAGCTGTCGGCCTTAGCTACAGACCATTCTGAGGTGGATGGAGGATAGATGTGTTTCTTTTGGGTCGATTTTTTTTCTCTTTCTTTCTTTCTTCTTCTTCTTCTTCTTCTTCTTTTTTTTTTGTGGGTTGTGTGCCCCTTCTTTTTTTTTTCTTTTTTTTTAACCCATTTTTTCTTTTTTTTCTCTATTCTTTTTTTTTTTCTCTTCTTTTTTTTTGGGCTTTTGAACCCTTTATTTGGAACACTTATTGGTAGACTGGGAAGGGATTCTCAGAGGTCTAAGCCTTGACTTCTTGACTTCAGCTCTACTAATGTAACTCTTGATAAGGTTGGATTGGCTTACCTAGTGAGAGATTTTCACGTTGTCGGCGTTGATTGGCTTTGGAAGATCCTTACCCCTCAGGTTAGTGAGTTGAACGGTGACTCCCAGAAGAACTTCTCTGATTCTCAGGGCTTGCCCCTTGAGTCTGACAGATGCAACAGTGCTTGTTCTAAACCCGATATGACTTTTCATTCTTTGGCTTCATTCTTCATCAGCACTCACGGTGACATGATTTTGACTCGTACTCGTAGGTCTGTCTTCTGATTTTTAAGCTTCTCGAGGAACTCCTCCATCCTTAGATTTCGAAGGACGTCCCATTGCCAATGTTGATAGCATGTGGGAACCCTTAACAATTGATGATGTCATTCTTCATGAGAATTATCGTGCGAGATCAGAATGTTACCTCCTTCCTTTTTGTAAAGTAATCAATTGTCCACAAGTATATGCGTATGACCACTAGATGATGCTGAGTCGATCTTTCTGCTGATGTAGATACCTCGTACAGGGAATAGCTGGAGCATTATCAGGTTGTAGAATTTCGAAGCACACACATGGATCCGATGTGCATGTTGCTGACGCTTGAAGTGCTTTCTGACATGTTGGCAACAATCTGTCTTCATCGAGCCGTGAGGTTTCTTCGATCATTCGTCAAGTCGCACACTCCAACATGGAATGCAAGCATAGTCTTCGCAACATCTTCTTGATAGGCTTGATGAGTTTTTGATCGATAAGTCTTCATAGGACGCAAGATTGGGAAGTCATGACTTCAAAAATTCGATCATTCTCTGCTTATTTTTCAGGGATAAGGATTCTTAATGCACACTTCCTTATGGGTCTCAGGAGATCCTAAGTTTATAATTTTGAAATTTTTTGAGATGACATTGGCTTTTGGTTCGAACTTTCGAGGAAACCCTCTTAGTTTAGGAGTCAGCTCATCATTTTCCTCATCATTGGCTCTATCCAGACCCCTGAGTTTGAAGTCCAATTCCAGATCGAAATCACATGAATCAACTTCATACTCAAGTGCTTTGACAGACAGACTTGACACTTTATTGAAAAAGATTTCTATTTTTTTTTTTTTTGCTTTCAAAGATTTTCTGGTTTTTTGGAATTTTGTGAATATCTGGATTTTTTTGAACTTTTTGGACTTTCTGAAATTTTGAATTTTTTTTTTTGAAATATTTGGTGTTTTGGGTTTTTGAATCTTCTGATTTTTTTTTGAATTTTTTTTTTTTTGTAAAGGACCCGTGCAAGACGGCGATGTGAACCAGGTGTTGTCTGATTCAGCTCGGGGAGCCGAGCACTGTCGGCTTTTATTGGCCGTCATGGGGACTACAAACCTGTTACTGCCCTGCACTCCTTCCCCTCAGGAGGCAGGGCCAGAGGGATCAGTAGGCCAACCCTCTGTGTTGTGCCCAAATGTCATGGTAGATCTGAAATTGGGCTCCGAGTCAGTGTCGGATGCGATTTCTTCTGGTTCGTCCCCGATGAATTGTAGCTCTTCAGGTTTATCCGGCTGAGGTGGGACCAGAACGGCAGTCCAATCAATCGGGGAAAATTCCTGCCCCTTGCTTGAGTCTTCTTTGAGCAACTCTATCAGACTCAATCTGATCGCTTGATCATCAAGGGTGGAATCCAGCCCATCATCAGGATAGATAATCCCTGCATTGATAAACTGGATTGGTGTGACGATGCAGAGGTTCCCTTCTTCTTGATGACCCCGTCTTCTTCTGATACTTCTGTGCCTAATCCGAGTAGACCGATATCGCAGTCTTTCTCTATCCACATTCTCTTGAACTCCCATGATTCGGGTCGAGTCTTGATATTCGAGCTGATAGTAGAAGGTTTGACGCTCGACAGGAAGGAAGACGTAATTCGATCCGATGGGACATGCGCGAGGGAAGTAATTTGCATTGTGATGGTATGAGACCTCCCCATTAGAGCGTTGTACGTCCATGGCTGGGATGGTAAGCTCTCGGAGGTTGGATGCTTCTACCATGGGAAATTGTCCGGGATCGGTAATGATGGTGATCGCCCTATCTCCGAAGATGTGCTTGACCCTTTGGTGAAGATTTGAAGAGATGGCACCGATTCTGTGAAACCAGGTCCGATCGGAAAGGAGGTGAAATGAAGCTGAGATGTCCAAGACCTGAAGAGTGATGGTTGATGTTTTTGGATCGATTAGAACCTGTACATCAATCTCCCCTTCGACCTCCTCGATAGTGGCCACATAATTGAAGCTGGGCCCCAATTCTGCTAGGGCATGTGGCATGCTGTCCAAGGAAGGGTCTTCTTCTTGGAGGATGATGGCTGAAGTAGAAGCCGAATAGGCAGGTGCGACGGGCAAGTTGTGCCCCTGATTGCTTGATGGAGAGATGGGTAAGCTTTGCCCCTGGTAAGCTGGAGTGGGCAAGCTGTGCCCCTGCCTGACTATTGCTGAGATAGGCAGGTTGTGCCCCTAGTTGATTGATGCTGAGATGGGTAGGATTTGCCCCTGGCTCAAACTGAGCTGACCATGCCCCTGGTTTGCTGATGCTTAGCTAGGGAGATTGTCTCCTTGGTTGACTGAGATGGGCTGATTGTACCCATGCTTAGGAATGGGCGCAGAGAATGAACCGACTGAAGGTGCCCCTTGTATAATGATGGGCTCTGGGATTGAAATAACCGAGGGTACCCCTTGCATAATGATGGGCTCTGGGATTGAAATAACCGAGGGTGCCCCTTGCAGGATGAGAGGCTCGAACTCTAAACTAGAGTCGATGGCACGAATAAACTAGAGAGGAGGCTCTTTGGCTGATGACAACTGGACAGGAGGAGGTGCCCCTTGCATTGCGGAGACTGGATCAACTGGAGATGCCCCTTGCAGGATGAGGGGTTCTGAAACTGGACTAGTTAGGGGTGCTCCTTGCCAACCTTGATTAGGGAACTGTGAGTTCCATCTTGACTATTACTGTTGCTGCGGTTGTCCATGCTAAGGGAGGAATAGCGCACCTTCGGTAGAGGCGACAAGATCATGCTCTTCCATTGGATGGGAGATGGGAACACTACCATTATCGCTCTCGTATCCGGTAGGCTCACCTTCCACTATCGGTTGTACTGGAGAGGCCTGCTGAGGCCACCAAGGGGAGATCATCCCAGCCCTTATTCCGGCTTCGACTTGTTCCCCGGCGCGAATGAGTTGGCTGAAGTTCGCATATGGATGTGAGACAAGGTATCCAGAGATACTTGGATTTGCCGAGTGGACGATCATGGAGATTTGCTCCTCGTCGTCGAGGGGAGTCTTCATTCTAGCGGCCATGGCCCGCCACCGTCCAACGTAAGCTGACAATGTTTCATCACTTCTTTGCCTAAGAGCTGCGAGGTCCGCTCTCCTGGATGCCATGTTAAGATTGTATGCAAACCTGTTGACGAAAGTCTTGATGCGATGGCAGTCCAATGATGTGTACCAGTCTAGGGCATCGTCTTTCAGGGACTTTTGAAACAGACGGATCAACGCTCCGTCGTTGCTTGCCACAGCATCTAGCTCACCACAAAATGATCTCAAGTGGTCTATAGGACACCCTGTCCCATCATATCTTTTAAATTTTGGTACCTGAAAGCCTTGAGGTACCATTGCATCAGGAAATGGACAAAGATCTCTGAACTTAGTGGATGGAAGATCCACCCCTTGCTGCTTCTGCAACTTTCTCTTCATATCTCGCATCTGTTCTCGGAGTTGCTCTATTTCGGAGGGACCAGATGAAAGAGATCTTGCCCCTTGCCAAGACTGGGATGGCTCCCTTTCATAATAATTGGTGTCATTGATGCTCCTATAATTTCTGCTTGAAGGAGGTTGGGCCTGGTAATTACTCCCATTGTAGGGACTTTGTTGGACTGGAGCTGAGAAGAGAGACTGCGAAGAAATCCCAGTCACAGGAGAATATTGAAATTGGTTGGAATTCCCATTGGGGAGAGATTGTTGGAATTGACTGGGATTCTGGGTTGCGGGATGTGACTGAAAATGGCTCTTGCTTGCAGGAGGATACTGGAAGAAATGCCCTGAGGTTGAGAGTTGTCCTGATTGAGGACCTTCATTAGGAGGGTATTGAAAGTCCTGCGCCACCCCTGATAGTTGTGGTTGAGATGAACTGGAGGCTGGAAGAGATGCTTGTTGTGGTTGTTGAACTGGACCAGCTTGATTGCTGGCTACTGAAGCCTAGGCTTGTGTGAATCGGAGAAGCATTTCCTTGCATGGCCTTCATGCTTTGTTGTAGCTCTTGGATGCCAGGAATTGACATGGATTCACTCGAGTTTAACAATGGAGAGGAAGCCTCAAGTATAGGGAATGGGAGAGCCATGTCGATTTTGTATTGGATGTGGTAGGGTGATTTGGTTTGGAGGGGTAATGGTGGGAAGTATGCACTACTTTTTTTTTTGGGTTTTGGAATTTTCTATTTTTTTGTTTTGGGTAGAATGCTATGCAGATGAGATTGTATGAGGACTAATGACTTTCAAGTATAGGAGGGATTTTGTTTTTCAAGCTGGATCACGACTAGTGGGACTAGCTTATCCCCAACAGAGTCGCCATTCTGTGGACCCTCGCCGTTTCCGCGCTCCGACACCACGTTCTCGTCTCTTCCCTTTCGGAAAAGAAGGAGAGGAGGATGCGTGAGTGCGAAATCGCCATTTGTGCCACTAGCTTGCCTCGTTCTCGAAGGCTTTGTTTGGTTGTCTTGTTTAAGATGGATGTGTTTAAATGAGTTTATATAAGACCAGAGTCGCCACTAGCCAATTACTTCGAATCTACAGTCGGCTAGACCCCGTAGAAACGTTAGAGAAGGGGATCCGAAGATTCCTTCCTCTAAAATGACTCCTTTTGATCTGCGGCCAAAGATCCAAGGTAAGGGATCATGGTTACAGGGTGGGAAGAGGTTAAGCACTCCACACGCTGCCCGTACCGAAGTACGGTCTCTACTTCACAGAATCGAACTAATACTTGAAAGTCTGTTTTAATCCTCGTACATTTTCATGATGCATGAATACGAGTCTAAACAGTAAGAGTTTCTGATGGGCAAGTTCCAACAACGGGCAAGCCCAGAGCATACGCTCGAACTGACAAGTGCTTAATATAAGACGTATGTAGTGTGTTTGACTCAGCGGGTTGACTCAGTGGGTTGACTCAGTGAGTTTGACTTTTTTAGGATTTTTTTACTGGCTTTTCTTATGGGGGGTTTTTCAGGCTAATGTTTAGGATTGGGTTGACTGGGTTCAAGCTTGAACTGGGCTATGGAATGGGGCTTACAAGGGTGAGTTTGGCTGAGTTTGGACTTGGGATTTGGGGGTATGGTCCTCCATTCATCCAGCTACCTCTACCAACAGTGTAGCCGAAGGTGGGGTGTCTACAGATCCACCTTGGCTTTCATCTAAAGCTCCTAAATGTGCCCCTTTTGGTCTCCAATTGGGTGAAGTCATTCTCATTCCTTTTGGCACTTGTTCTATTGATCTTCAATGAATACAAAGTGACTCTTTTAACTATGAATTAGTGAAGTCTTCCTCTCATTCCTACAATCACAAGTCCATGCATTAAATTAGTCTTTAAATCATGAAAACCATGCATAATGAGTGATGAATTGGGGTTAGAATATGCACAATTAAGAGCTCAACAACACATTATACTCTAAATCACTTGGAAAATGCACAACATTGCTGTCGGTAGCTAATCAGGTCTTTTAGGTCTAGCCCAGTTGGTCAGGGTCATATATTAAATCTATTTTCTTTCCTTTTTTTTTATTTTTGAATCTGGGGGGGGGGGGGGGGGGGGAGTAGTAGCATTAGACATGCATTTGAACTCAAAAGGATCAATTAATTTTACTCAACTGAGTCTTGAGTGGACGTGTTTGGACCCATTAGGAAGCACTTCCACAAAAGGGGTTTTCATGGTTGCTTTTGTAGTCGACTCATGAAAACTAATCTGATTGGCTTTTGTCGAGTCGGCTTTTTAGCACCTATTTTATTAAGCACGGGATGAGATGGAGTTCGTAAAAGTGCATCTGGATCTACAATGGCAGACTTTGCTCTCTCATGCTTTATTCCTCATCCTGAAAACAATGCATATGGTTGGCCTGCAAAAGGTAATCATATGTTAAATCAAGGGCTAGACACTGCATTCATAGCCATTTTCTTAATGGTGGGAGTGGGACTTGTCCAATGTACACTTGGCATACACATAGGTAAATCCACTGCCATCCAAATTGTGGGCCCCATTATGGATGCAGCAAGCCCAAAGATCACACCGAACGAACAATCTTAACCATTTGATTTACCGTCAAATTTGGACTGCTAAGTTGATGGCCACCAAAAGGGATATCAGGATCAAGCAACCAGTGTAATTTTCAGGAACTACACAAGTAGACGATCTGGATTGATGTACATGCATATGTGCATACAGTGGATGAGTCACTAACACCTTTTTTTTTTTTTTTTTTTTGTGGATTCATATCGTGCTCTTGTCCAAAAATCGAAAAAAAATTCCAGTCCTGTTCTCTTCCTTTCCATATATGGCAAAAGAGAGAGAACTACTCATAGTATTCTAACTACTGACAACGCCCGCCAATATATCATGTTTCACAGTGGGGAAACAAACCTCCACTTCAGTTAAACATTTACATTATATTGTTGATAAATCGTTGATATTAGCTGATATATCACAATACTAAAAATATCATGATAAATCAAACTAGTGATATTTTGCAAGCTTCAACCAAAACCAGCACAAGGGCTAAAAAAAAAAAGAAGAAGAAGCTGCTTTTGTCCTTCTTTTCTTTGGATATTTCCTTTGTAGTTGTCTTGTAAACTCCATGCGATTTGATTTGCATCAAAACATGAATTTGGTAGAGAAATCATGACATAAAGAGGATTTCAAAAAGATTAACCTTGTAGGTACAAAAATTGTGATTCGTGATTAACTGATTATTATTTTTTGCTCAGATTGTAAAAATTTACGTGTTACCTGTGATATTTTCCATCTTTGAAGGTGCGAAACATAAATTTTTGAAACATTAGAACTTACTGTCAGTGCTGTTAAAATCCGCTTGGTTGACAGTATCAACTATTGAGATCCGTATCAAGGTATGATATGCTGACTACCAAGTGCTGCACTTGGTTTAATTCAGCCTGCAAAACATAACAGAATATTTCAATGTAAGCTGCTAGGAAGTTCACACTTTCTTTTAGAACCAAACCTAGACCATCCTCAGCTAGTAGAGGAGTTTCCACCATCAAGCTAGAATACATGAGTATTTCCACCATTTAGTTGTGACACATCCACCATAAGTTTCGTCTACATGTATCATGTATTTCAACCTGGACTATCCAAATCATGAGAGCGAAACGTGAATGGAGAACATCTCAAATATCACACTCATTGGACAATCCTAACCATCCAAATTGGTAGTCATCAGAACGGCGGTTAGAAAGAAAATGATCAACAGTACAAAGTCAATAGCTGAGATCAGATCAGCTTGATTTTGGGATTCCGAGGCTCCATTGTCATCCGGGCCCACAACCTGAATTGTCTAGATTGACGTAGATGTATGTCGAGTGTATGACAGGTGAGTCGCCACTGTAGAGGAAACTGTAAATGTGCACATAGTAGTGTAGACCCAAAACATTTAATCGTGATCTAAAACTGTTTGTTGTCAATGTTACAACCTGTCTAACTACACTTACCAGAAATGAACAGCAAGATACATTTCCCAATAGGATGCATGCGTGGGAATGCATATTGATGCCAATAATGTTAGAATCTTAAATGGTCATAGGGTTGGTCTTTATGGGCTGTTGAGCCTTACTGTCTATTTTTGGGTAGTGTTTAGGCCCATAGGAGAGGTCCTTTACATAAGCAAAGAGGGTATATTGTAATTTTACTATTTTTAAGTGAAAGCCCTAATAAAACATAAGAGGTGAGGACATGTGGAGTGGGATCCATCCTAACTGTTCCACTCTTTTCTCCCTTTCACTTTTCTCTTCTTTATTTCCATTGATTCCCCATTTCATACCAGTTAACATGGTATCAAAACACATCTATGTGTGATTTAGGCCCAAAATCTCCTCCATTAAAAACCATAGAGTCTATGTCAAGTATTGAAGGCCCCCAAAACCCTAGTGTGCTGATTGGACCTTAAGGGAAGAATGTCTCTCCTTGTTTTCTTGTAGAAAACATGTTTTTTTCATCTTTATCAAGTAAATGCAACCGCTTGCGAAAGGAGCGTAAGAGCTTCGGCATGAAGATGAAGGCTTGCTGAATTTCTCACAAAGGTGATGTTTAAATTGATTTTCTTCCGTTATTTTGTGTTGGAGGCAGTTTTTTGGCAGATTTGTGTTGTCTATAACATTGGTTTGAGATGTATGACTGATGTTGAAGTGGATCGTAGATGATAAAGGGCTGAAATTATCTGGTATAATTGTGTGCGATTCTGCTCATAGATCAATGTTTGCATATAAGTTGAATTAAATTAGTTACAAAGTGGTTATTGAGCAAAAAGGTGTGGTTGTTGGTCCCTCATGAATAGGAGAAATATCTGGATCTTCGTTTAATGCGTTGATAATATTCGTGAAATTGAATGGAAAAAATTATCTACTTCTAAATCTATTGAGGTGTTTCTTTTTGCTCGAGAGAAGGATCGATTCCTAAACTGGAGGAATCCAATCCGAAGTATAGACAGTGGATGCATGATGATGCCCATATTAGATCGTAGTTGTGGAATAGCGTGGAACCTAAAGTGAGTTCCAACTTGGTGTTCTTGAATACCGTGAAGGATGTTTAGGAGACTCTAAAAAATATGTACTCCTCACGACAAAAAATCTCTTGAGTGTATCAATTGTACAAGGAGAATACTACAAAGGATGTTGGGGATACCATGAAAAAGATGCACTCCTAATAATAGAATATGGGTGTATCAATTGGATGAGGAGACTTTCTCATTCCAAAAAAGGATAAGTCTCCTGGCAAGTATTTGGCAAAGTTGACTCACATGTGGAAAGAATCAATATATCAACCTATTACTTCAAATGTAAGTCTTATGGAGAAGCAGTTGGAAGATATGAAGGTTGTGAAACTCTTCTCCATCTTGCCAAAAGAATATTAGTCTACTAAAGATCAACTTTTGGGTCACATAGTAGTCCCCTCAGTTGCAGAAGTTTTATGCCAGACTTCAGAGAGTTTATATTACAAATAACTTTGACAACGCTCACGTTAATGCTTCTGATAAGGCTGCCTTATCTGGTTACATTGGTTTGCGTGGAGGTCGTGGTGGTTTTCTTGGTGTCAAAAGTGGTAGGGTACTAGGGGGAGGTAGAGGTGGTCATGGTGATAGAGAAGATCGTGTATGCATTCACTGTGGTTTGACTGATCACTCTATGGACTTTTGTTGGGATTTTCATGGGAAGCCTCCTAGGGCCAAACAAGCTTATAGTTGATGATGTTTTTGTTGATGGTAAAATCACTACTTGTACTTTGTCGAATGTCAGTGGTGATCTGCTTAATGCCAAATTATCATGGGAAGAATATGTACAGTTCCTCTCTTCTGGTGGCTCTACATCCAACAACGTACCTTTCACCTTTACAACTACTTTAACCCAATCAGGTAAAGTGTGTTACCTGTCATCTCATCTGTAAGGCCCGTACCCTTATTTGCCCTCCGTACGCTTAGTTTCCGGTGCCGGTATGTCCTGGATGGACCAGTTAGCGAGCCTTAATCGTGACCCTATTTTAGTACCGCATCGACCCAAGACCTATACCCTGGCGACCACGTAGGCACTATGATTCCAACGCAGAGCGGCACGCCCCATTGCGATACCCGGTGAGAAAGTTATAATCATTTACGCAATCTGAAGCGGGCCGCGCAATACACGTATGGTGCGGGCCCCACTTGCACAAATTTCTAGAAAGTCTAATCAATCAATCAATCACTCTATCTATCAATCAATCAATCAATCCTTCACCTACCCCGATCACCTTTTTCCATCAATCCATCACATCTCATGCCAAAAACCCCTAAAGTTAACACCTACCCTACCCTATAACTATTAACCATCATTCCCCTTACTTTTTCCTTTCCTATCTACCCCTCTCTCCCCTTTTAATCCCTCCTCTATCCCCAAAATCTCTACCCATACAAGGGCCATACGTATGAGGCTTTACTATTTCCTTTTTTGCAAAAGAGGGAGAGAGGGAGAGGGAGAGAGAGAGAGAGAGAGAGAGAGAGAGAGAGAGCTCTTAGGGAGTTGGGAGAGTAGGTTAGGAGTGAAGAGGAGCTCATCCAAGTCGTCCGATCAACGACCCGACCCGATCCAACGGTCTATTCTTCAAGTGAGTGCAAGAGAGGATGGGAATCCTCTTTTTCATTATTTCCTTTCATTTTAGTGGGCCCACAAAGATTGGGACCCATCTTATCTATGCATCAAATGTATGGTGGACCTCATAGTGGCGGGGGTCCATCCCGGATTTTTCCTCATAGTGGCGGGGGTCCACACCGTCCATCTGTTGTCCCTGATCATCTTAGGGCCAGAGCCCAAATATGAAGAGGGTCCAGATCTTAAGCGGACCGCACCACATGAAACAGTGGAGATAATGATGTCTACTGTGGAACCTTCTTTGGCCCACCTTGATGTTTGTAGACCATATAACTTGACCAATATAGGACTCATTGGGTCCCCCATGAGCTAGGAAACCTGATAGACGGAGTGGATCGTCCTCATGTGGGCCCCACTTGATGAAAACAACAATAAAAAAAAAGAAAAAAAACAGTGTGAATGCTGGCACTCACAGTGTCTCTGGGCTTCACAAGGTGGCCCACCCTGTGGGTCCCATCATGATGTATATGTATCATCCACGCCGTCCATCCCTTTTGCCAAATCATTTTAGGCCTCAGGCCCAATTTTGGGCCAAATCCAGTTCCCAGGTGGGCCGCACCTCGGCAAACAGCGGGGATAGTGACGTCAACCATTGACCGTCCCAGGCCCATCTGTGATATTTACTTGCCATCCAATCCTATTGGTAAGATCACGTAGACATGTAGGAAGGGGCCACACACCATCAAGCTTGACTTAGAAACTGTGTGGACCCCACTACCAGAAAATAGTGGAGATTGAACATCTACCGTTGAAGCCTTCCTAAGGCTCACTGTAATGTTTATCTTCCATCCAGACTTGTGGCACAGGTCTGGATGAAAGAGAAAACACAAATATTAGCTTGATTCAAAACTCATGTGACCCCAGGGGGGTCCCACACTGCAGACAGCGTGTGTGCGTGCGTGCGCTACCCAGTAGGTGGCCCACCCTGTGGGTCCCACCATGATGTATCTATCTCATCCATGCTGCCCATCTGTTTTTCCATGTCATTTTAGGACGTGGACTCAAAAATAAGGCAAATCCACATGTTAGGTGGGCCACACCTGCAGGGAACAGTGGTCATTAATGCCCACCATTGAAAACTTTCTTGGGGCCACTGTAATGATTATTTTTCATTCAACTAGAGGTTGTGGGCCCATCTTTGGGTTCCACCTTGATGGATGTATTGTGTATCACGCCACCTATCTTGACCGGCGCATGGGGCCCAATTTTGAGTGGGCCTCACTTGGGAAATGGTGGTGATTGAATACTTATCATTGAAACTTCCTAAGACCTACGATGATGTGTATTTGTTATCCAACCGGTAGGCGAGGCCCGCCATGGTCCCCCCTTTGATATATATATGTTTTATCCATGCCGTACACCTATTTCGTCAACCCATTTTGTATTTGCAAGCCCAAGTATGGGGCCGATATAGTCTCAAGTGGGCTATGTCACAAAGACCTTTACATTTCCAATAGGGCCTACAGTTTGGGTCCCACTCTCTACATATATTGGGCCATTTAAGGCCAACATCACAGGATATGTTTGATAACATGCTAGTATACTTAGCTTGATAGGTCACACTGATAATATGCTTAATATAATGAATACCAGGCCCATTCATATGCCCATATGCATCATTTGTATGCCTGTTATGGATCACGATTAATCATAGCATATACCATTTTGGCTTGTTATACTTAGGGGACCCGTGCGAGACAGGGTCGCCCCACATGATTGCGCAGTATGCGTAAGTTTGGTGCATGACTTAGATTGTATGACTATGCATTTCGCATTATGTATGTCACGATCGCTTTCACACCCTAGCAGCATGGGGATGGTGGCCACCATAGTCACATCGTGGTTGGCAGTAATGGGCACCAGAGACATGTTCTAGCACATGGGCGCTATGGATGTCCTTGGGTGAAAGTCCTTAAACCCTGTGGTACCAGTAGGATGCTCCAACGTCGAGACCGAGTGGATAACATGATGCAGGACAGCCCTAAATATGATGCATGCTCATGAACACAATTATTCAGCGGAAGTAAAAGCAATAATAATAATGAAATCTAGCATTAATCATCATAAACTAAGAAAAACATAAAGGAAACATGCGATGGAACGGGCCATCATCACAACCATGGAGTATGGGATTCAATTAGTGCATAGGTTGGATCCGGCGAGGGATGGAACCTCCCGATCTTGCATGGCTATACCCGATCGATCAATGAAAATCACTAGTCCGAAGAATCAGGAAGTTTCTCGGATTAGGGATTTAGGGAATTTGGGGTTTTAGGGTTTAGCTTGATTCCCAAGGTTTAGATCGTGGGGAATAAACAAAACAGAAGTTTAGGAGGATAATAGAAGATTAAATACCTGGAAGAATTTGGAAAGACACAAGAAGAAATCAGAAGAAGAAGATCAAAGAGAAGAGAAGAATCACCATGAGAGAGAGAGGAGGCAGGAGGAAGCTCAAAGAAACTTTCATTAATCAATATCAAAGTTCAAATTCGTACTTAGGGCCTAGCCCTCTTAAATAAACAATTAAAACAAGTAAAATTACTAAACTACCCCTAAACTAAGCAAAAACGCGTAAATAAACAAAAGTGCGCTAAAGTTCGGGCGCTCGGTCGGGCGCCCGAAGTCGTCCAAAACGTCCAGAGAGTTTCGAGCGCTCGAAAGGCTAAATTCGGGCACCCAATCGGGCGCCTGATGGTAATGGTCGGGCGCCCGAAGATAGTGGTCGAGCGCCCATCGGAGTCTTCAGTTCTTCGGCCTGTTTTCTCCATTCTTCCTTCACACGTGTCCTCCCTGGATGGGGTCTTGCTACAACCCGAAGATTGCACACCCAAGTGCAGGTAGTGAAGTAGTAAAATACTCGGTAAGACCGAGGTCGATCCACAGGGATTGGGGTTAAGAACACTTAGAGGAATTAGTTTAGGTGAGTGAGATGAAATCTGGTTTAATCCACAAGAGTGGAGCAAGTTGTGTGTGGTGAAAGACAAAAATAGAAAATGGGCTAAGGCATCAGGGATCCACCTTTGATTCATTCACAAGATTTGATTCATTGGTCCAACCATAACTCGACTGGGATCAAATAAAGATTCATTCCAATCGGAAGATGAAACAGTTAAACCACTGCATATTTCATAAAAGATGGTGATTTAAACCGATTGATTTGACCATGAAGCACTCATTAGTTGATCGCAGGGAATTCCAAGCATCCACTGTGCCTGGAGTCGACAATGGATCAAGGGATTGTACAGATCAACAACTTTGCCAACAAATCAACCGATAAGATCACAATTCATACGATCAAATGTATACCTACAAGATAGGAGGCTTTGATTGACCGATCCAACCGTTAAGATGTCTATCAATCGCAGGGAATCCAAAGCATCCAATGTGCCCGGAGTCTACAATGGATCAAGGGATTTTACAGATCGATGACTTTACCTGCACTAGCTCGATGACCGTAGGGAATCCAAAGCATCTAACGTGCCCGGAGTCGACGATGGATCAAGGGACTTTATCGATCATGAACTAGCTAATTGGCGTGCAAGGGATCCCAAGCATCCAACGTGTCCCGGAGTCGACGATGGATCAAGGGGCTTGCACAACAATAGCGTCTGTTGAGGTGGATAACCAAACCAATCAACCAAAGAGAACTCCAACATTTATACCACACAATGTTGAACCAAAAGAACCAAAGCTTGCAAATTTCTTCAAAGGCTTCACCCCTAGCCTTAGCTAGAGGTTTAGCCAACCATGCTACAATGGAAGACTAAATTCTCTACAAAAGAGAAAACTACTCTACACTACAAAAGAAAGAAAGAAAGAAAACTAAAGAAGAGAAGAGAGGAGTTGTAGAGAATGGGATTTGAGGAGTGGGATGGGATTGGATTGAAATGAGGAGGAGAGGCCTCCTTTTATAGACTTTTGAGAGGCTCCCAAGCCTTGGTGGCACTCCAAACTAAAGCAGATTTTTATTTAGGTTCAGGAATGGAGTTAGGCTTGGAGTGCCCAAAGCAAACTTTTCTTTTAGGTTCGGGCTTGGAGTTAGGCTTGGATGGACATGTGGCAAAAAAAGTACTCCAAGCTAGGTGGCACTCCAAACCCAAAGCAGATTTTTAGTTAGGTTTGGGATGGAGTGAGGCTTGGATGATGAGGTGGCATGATAGCCTTACACGTGTGGGGAAAGGAGAGAGAGAGAGAGAGAGAGAGAGAGAGAGAGAGAGAGAGAGAGAGAGAGAGAGAGAGCTCCTCTCTTGGTTGCACATGAGAAAGGGAGTTGCTGGAGTTGATGGCAGAGTTGGTTGGATGCATGATCAACAACTGGATCGACAATTGAGGGTGGAATGGTGGAGATGAAGAGCTGCTTCAACTGATGGAGGGGGGTCCAGATTGCTGAAGATGGTCTGATCTCCATGGCTGCTGAATGGACGAGATTTGGAGCAGGGACGGTGACGCTGGACCGTAGATTGGATGTGGTCCTCCTTTAGACGGCGGAGATGCAAGAAGGCTGCACGTATATGGAGTGCTGTGGATGGTGGATGATGTGGTCCACTGAACGTTGAAGAGGGCCCTGCTGGATGGATAGCTTGCAATGTCAGTTTGCAGAGAAGCAACTGTTGTTGCTTGGACAGTTGATGAGCTGCTGCTGCTCCTTGTGCAGATGGTGGTGGATGGAGAAAACCGTCCATTGCTGGACGTTGAAGTATGCTGGAGTTGCAGCACTGCTGCTGCACGTGTGAAGTTGGACATTAATGGAGCTGCTGATTATGGACGTCCAGCAGCTGGATGATCAGCAGCTGGACGGGTGGAGTTGCAGCACTGCTGCTGCTGGATGTGTGGTTGGAGGACGCTGTAGCTTGGACGGCTGGATAATCATCTTGATAGATGATCTGATGCTGGTGCTCACTGGACATTGAAGATGGCTGGACGTGCTGGATGTTTGGATCTGAATGAGGTCCACTGTTTGGACGCTGGTGGAAGTAGCTTGGACGGCTGAGATGATCAGACGTGGATGGCATGTGGGGTCCACAGCGCTGGCCACTGAGTTGAATGGACGGCTGGAGATGCTATGGGCCAGAGCTGCATGGATGACTGCTGACGCAGGTGATGTGGGCGGTGATTGAAGATGAACTGTCCACTTGATGCTGGCCATTAATGGACGACTGGAGATTGGAGCCCATCTTGATGGACGGCTGAGCCGGTTCAGCTGGACGGACGTCCTCTGCTGGTGCTCAGCACGTGTGACTTAAGGTGTGGTCCACAGCATTGCTGGGCTGATGGACGCCGAGGAGATTTGGACAATCGTCCATTGCTGGACGTGAATGGATGTAGTGGACAACCGTCCATTGCTGAAAGTTGGAGCTGGTTCCCAGCTGCTACTGGATGGACGGCTGGAGATGGTTTTTGATGGACGGCTGCTGATCCAGCTTGGCTCGATGGAGCGACGGCTGATGATTGTTGGACAATGCTGATGATGGCCGTGTCCAACAGGTGGATGATCAGGGTCATTGATCTGATGCTTCATAAAAGTGTCGCCCGTCGTGATGCACGGTTGGTCCCAACTATAGACATCCAATCTTGACCGTTCAAACTCATGTGATCTCCAAATCACTACCATCAAATATACACATCCTGGGCTTCCGATAAACAGTTGTGATGCGGTCTATCATAGAACATGACCCATCCTTTGATCTTTATGATTTAATTTCCTTCAGAATCGTCACACACTTGATCTTGATCACTTTAGGGCCTTTAATCGTCCTGAATGACTAGGATTTTGTCCAACCTCTCCTGATCACCTGAAGACAGAAAATTCACCTAATGAGAGATAATTAACCGGAAAAACAATGATAATGCCCTTAACAACCAGGGTTAATTATACAATATTAGGTACTTATCAGGTCTTCTATGTGTCTGATCACGTGTGGAGGGTCTTCAGCTCCTCAATAGTCGCTTAACCACAAGGACGGTGCTTATGGTGGGCGCTTTCTTCGTTGGTACACTTGAAATGGTCTTGTGTCCTCATCAACTCCCCTCGGGTGAGAAAAACTCGACTCCGACGAGTTAAGACTCTTGTAGCACTCTAAGAGATCCGGATCAATACTCTGCAAGGCGTCGCCCGACAACCACGTAGCTTATGGTTTGTTCTTCCACTTGACAAGATACCTCTAAAAGCCTCCATCTCGCATGGCAACTATCTCATCATCCAAGATCTCTTCAATTTCTTCTTTATGGACAATAGGTGGAGGGAGGGGTGTAAGGGGTTGTGAAGCAAAATCAAAATAGGGCCATGAATGAAATGATGGATCAATGGTAGGGTCAGGGGAACGGACTAGATCTTTTACATTAAAAGTCGGGTTAATGCCCATTTCAGATGGAAGGTCAATCCGATACGCATTGGACCCAATTTTCTGCACTATCTTGAATGGTCCAGCACTACGTGCTTGTAATTTCTTAGCGGAACCCTATGAGAACCACTCTGGCCTTACCCTCACCATTACATAGTCTCCTTCTTGAAAATCTTGCAGTCTACGATGAGAATTAGCTGAAAATTTATAATTATCATTACTCTTACTTATCCGCTGTCTAATATGCGTATGCAATTCATGGATATGTCGTGCAAATACATCGGCTGATTTAGAAGACCTTTGGGTGACAGGCATGGGTAAGAGATCTATTGGCATTCTAGGTTTATACCCACTAACAACTTCAAATGGACTCATCCCTGTAGATCGATTTACTGACCTATTATAAGTAAATTCAGCAGTTGGTAAAATTAGGTCCCAAGTCTTAACATGATCACCCACTAGACAACGTAGAAGATTTCCAAGACTACGGTTTACCACTTCAGTTTGACCGTCTGTTTGTGGGTGGTAAGCAGTAGAGAATTGCAAACGAGTTCCCATAATGTGCCACAGTGTCTTCCAAAAATAGCTAGTAAATCGAACATCACGATCAGACACTACGGTTTTAGGTAACCCATGGAGACGCACCACATCATAAAAAAATACGAACGACATGAGACGCATCCGACGTTTTCGAACATGGAAGGAAATGCGCCATTTTAGAAAAACGGTCCACCACAACAAAAATGGAATCGTGCTTTTTGATTGTCTTGGGAAGCCCAAGCACGAAGTCCATACTAATGTCCTGCCACGGAGCATGTGGCACTGGCAATGGCGTATACAGCCCGGTATTTTGCTTTTTCTGCTTTGCCAGTTGACATGTACGACACTGCCCTAAAACTTTGGCTACATCTCGCTTGAGACTTGGCCAATAGAAACGATCTTCCACAAGAGCAATGGTCTTGTCACGACCAAAGTGGCCAGCTATTCCCCCTGAATGAAGCTCCTAGATGAGGAATTCACTGAAGGGACATACGGGGAATATAAAGTCTGTCTCCCTTGAAAAGGAAGCCATTTTTAAGAACATATTCACCCATCATACGCTGGTCACTAGAGAGCGACGCGTAAGTACTCCCAAAATCAGGACATGTGGGGTATTCGTCTTTCAGTTGCTCAAACCCGACTACCTCTACACTCAAGGAGTTGAGCAACACCACTCTTCTGCTAAGGGCATCCGCTGGTTTGTTTTCAACCCCGGCCTTGTGTTTCAAAACAAACGAATATTCCTGAAGAAACGCTACCCACTTGGCATGCCTTGGGTTGAGTTTCTTCTGAGAATGCAAATATATCAAAGCCTCATGGTCAGAAAACAAGACGAATTCCTGCGGTAGGAAATAATGTCGCCAGTGTCTCAGGGATTGCACTACCGCATAAAATTCTTTGTCATACGTGGAGTATTTTTGTTTTGTCTCATTCAACTTCTCACTGAAATAGGCCACTGGGTGTCCTTCTTGACTCAACACTCCACCTATACCGACACCAGACGCATCACACGCTACTTCAAAGACTTTAGAAAAGTCAGGTAGACGCATGACAGGAGCTTCTACCATTTTGCCCTTAATCTCCTTAAAAGCCTTGACTGCGGCTTTACACCACACGAATTCTCATTTTTCATGCATTCTGTAATGGGAGCCATGATCGTGCTAAAACTCCTAATGAACCGACGATACAAAGTTGTTAGGCCGTGAAAGCTTCGCACCTCATGAATGTTCCTCAGTTCTAGCCACTCAACTATGGCCGTGACCTTTTCAGGGTCTGCACGCATCCCTTCAGATGACACTATGAATCCTAAGAACACTACTTGGCTAGACATGAATGCTCATTTCTTAAGATTAGCGTATAACTTTTCCTTCCTAAGGACGCTACAAACCTTCTTTAAATGTTCAAGGTGTGATTCCTTAGTGGTACTGTAAATAAGAATGTCGTCAAAGTACACCACTAGGAACTTTTCCATGAACGGCCTTTAAAGCTTGTGTCATCACCCGCATGAACGTACTGGGTGCATTAGTCAAGTCGAAGAGCATGACCAACCACTCATACAACCCATCTTTTGTTTTAAACGCAGTTTTCCATTCATCCCCTGGGCGTATACGGATTTGTTGATATCCACTCTTGAGGTCTATCTTAGAGAATATAGTGGACCTGGCCATCATGTCAAGCATGTCATCAAGTCTAGGTATGGGGAACCTATACTTGACAGTAATTTTGTTTATGGCACGACTGTCCACACACATGGGCCACGTGCCGTCTTTCTTTGGCGTCAACAATGTAGGCACGGCACACGGGCTCATACTCTCTTGGATGAAATCCTTTTGCAGAAGCTCATCAACTTGCCTCTTCAATTTTGCATGTTCTGCAAGGTTCATCCTATAATGAGGAAGGTTCGGTAGAGTAGATCCTGGGACAAGATCAATGGCATGCTATATGTCCCTCATAGGTGGCAACTCATTCGGTAAGTCTTCAGGAAATACATCACTGTATTCCTTCAGGACCGAAGTCACCTCACGGGGCAACTCTAATGGAACCTCAGGTATAATCTCTCTGGCCTACAAGAGCATACACCATAGAATCTTCCTTAGCCTCTTTTTCAAACTCTCTTGCCCTGATTATATGTAGAGACTTAAGCTTAGATTTCTCCACTCCTTTAGGCTCACTTGCCTTCTCATCCTTTTTCTTCCCTAGTGTGCTCTCAGGTGGCATAGGGTTAAGTTTGATCTTTTTACCATTATGCATGAAGGTACACGCATTGGAACGGCCAAAGATTGTGACATCATTATCGAATAGCCACGATCTACCTAGGATAACATGTCCCACATCCATAGGTAAAACATCACACCACAGAGATTCTTTGTATGACCCAAACTTGATGGGGACTAGACATTGATGGGTGACAGGTAGGGATGTCTTGTCAACCCACGAAACTTTATATGGGTCTGGATGAGGTGTGGGTTTCAGTTTCAAGCGCTCTAAGGTGTTAATGGAAATCACATTCTGACAATTTCCACTGTCCACTATCACCTTACAATTATTTTCAGCACACTTGGCAATAGTGTAGAAGATAGTGCTTCGACGCCAGTCAGCACTACTTCTAGACTGAGCTAGCACACGCCTGACTACTGCAAGCGTTGCTTCTCCATCTAACTCTTCATCATCAGTAAGTCCTCCTTTAGGGTGATACTCTTCAACTTCATAATCACCCTGGTCATCTCCACCCTCGTGGGACTCGCCTATAACTAAGGCTTTCCCACGGCTCTTCGTAGGACACTGATTAGCCATGTGGCCCAAATTGCCACACTCATAACACCTCACTTGGCTCATGTTGCTAGGACCGGCACCAAGAACCCCTTTGCCCTTGTCCTCCCTAGGTCTAGGCAGAATGGTCGCATGTGCCCTAGGTTGACTACCAACATTAGGTCTAGTTCCCTGGGAACTAGATCTAGCACTGGAGTCTCGAGACTCGAAACGACGGACTACAGGAGTCTTTAGATATTGCTCTAACTCCTGCACGACTTGATATGCTTCATCCAAGTCCGTTAAGGGCCGAGTCATAAGCTCGCGCTGAAGATCCGCACGAAGGCCCGTCTTAAAACGCGAGTGTTACTAGAGGGTCTTCTTGGATATCACATCGCATCACATATTCTTCAAACTTAGCGATATAGTCAGCGGCAGACATTGACCCTTGGCGCAAGGATTGCCATTGGTCAAGGAGCTTCTGACGGTATGAGAGGGGAATGTACTTCTCCTTCAACTTCTCTTTCATCTCATACCAATGTGTGATAGGGGCTCTACCAACTCTTTCTATCCTACGCTCGGTGTTGGTCCAAAAGAGCTTGGCTTGACCCATAAGCTTCATCTTAGCAAACCGCATTTGACGGTTTTCTGACATGCCATACCACTCAAAGTAGTGGTCCATGTCAGCAGCCCAGTCAAGGAATGACTTGGGGTCCAAGCGCACATCAAAACTCGGGGCCTCGACTATAACACTCTTCATCGCAAGCTCATCTGGATCATAGCGGTCTTGATGATCATATGTGGCTCGTGCCTCTCGCACAACACCACGACCATTACCACGATCCCCATCTTCACTACCTCCACTTGTGGCAGCGCGTTCCTCTATGATTCCTCCCACTTGGGAGTGCGCATCATCCCCAACAGCGGGGTTTTCCCTTTGGAACGCCTCTAGTTGCTCGACCTTAGTCCTGGTAGTGGTGATCTGGTTCTCAAGGCGGGCAAAATCACGCTTGTGACTTGCCTCTAGGGCGGTTATCTTTTGTATCAATTGAGCAAGTTGCTCAAATAACTGCTCGTTACTCATGATAGGCTAAAGTCCAAAACCTCTACCTCTTCTCGTGGGCATACAAATAAGACTTGAACCAAAACTCTTCCTAACTAGACCACTAGGTATTTTGGACTCACAAGATGGATGCAAAACTAATATGAACTGACACAAATAAATTAAAACAGAAAACGACTCAAATCTGGAAATTTTCCAAATTAGGAAACTTTCTAAAATTGAAAAGTTTCTAAAATTGAAAACTTTCTAAATCTGGACTTTCCTAAATTAAACCTAAAAATCAAAATCCTAATTTGATAACTCTATCTAGACACAAACCATGCAAGCCTATTCTCTGATACCAAATTTGACGCAGGACAGCCCTAAATTTGATGCATGCTCATGAACACAATTATTTAGCGGAAGTAAAAGCAATAATAATAATGAAATCTAGCATTAATCATCATACACTAAGAAAAACATAAAGGAAACATGCAATGGAACGGGCCATCATCACAACCATGTAGTATGGGATTCAATTAGTGCATAGGTTGGATCCGGCGAGGGATGGAACCTCCCGATCTTGCATGGCTATACCCGATCGATCAATGAAAATCACTAGTCCGAAGAATCAGGAAGTTTCTCGGATTAGGGATTTGGAATTTGGGGTTTAGGGTTTAGCTTGATTCCCAAGGTTTAGATCGTGGGGAATAAACAAAACAGAAGTTTAAGAGGATAATAGAAGATAAAATACCTGGAAGAATTTGGAAGGACACAAGAAGAAATCAGAAGAAGAAGATCAAAGAGAAGAGAAGAATCACCATGAGAGAGAGAGAAGGCAGGAGGAAGCTCAAAGAGGCTTTCATTAATCATTATCAAAGTTAAAATTCGTACTTAGGGCCTAGCCCTCTTAAATAAACAATTAAAACAAGTAAAATTACTAAACTACCCCTAAACTAAGCAAAAACGCGTAAATAAACAAAAGTGCGCTAAAGTTCGGGCGCTCGGTCGGGCGCCCGAAGTCGTCCAAAAACGTCCAGAGAGTTTCGGGTGCTCGAAAGGCTAAATTCGGGCGCCCGAAGGCAATGGTCGGGCGCCCGAAGACAGTGGCCGATGGGCGCCCGAAGTCTTTAGTTCTTCGGCCTGTTTTCTCCATTCTTCCTTCACACGTGTCCTCCCTGGATGGGGTCTTCTATGTGTCTGATCACGTGTAGAGGGTCTTCAGCTCCTCAATAGTCACCTAACCACAAGGACGGTGCTTGTGGTGGGCGCTTTCTTCGTTGGTACACTTGAAATGGTCTTGTGTCCTCATCATAACATGAGCGCCTGAGTGTCAAATACCAGTAGGCCTCGTCTCCCATTGTGTCAAGGTCGGTTGAAAAGGAGTGTGACCTTATCCGCTCGGGTGCAATGGGCTATAAGCTAGGTCGAGTCTGACTAGCTCGTGAAATGGGTCCGCTATTGGCGAGCTGGGTGGGCATTGGCATACCACTAACGAGGCGGATAGTGAGGTCTTTTCTACTCACTTGGTTATGCGCGCGATGTGTGGCAGCCAGTGTCAGAGTGTACTAGACCCTGATGATGTCCCAGATGAGAACCATTTTGATATGTGGATTAGTTGAGGATTGGCATGTTTGCATTGCATCTCTAGCATATAACACTCGGCCATGTAGGCCCTTGCATCGCATATAGCCTTGGGATGACTGATAGTATTCATGAACTTGGTAACTTAGCCCTCTATCACTTTCGCTTACTCTGATATCTGTATACTTGTCATATGCATCACACACGCACTCTACTGAGCTTCATAGGAAGCTTATGCGCGTTTGTTTACACTGCAGGTACTAGGGTATATCAGCAGCGTTGAGCTCGGTTCATGTGCCTGATATTTTGGACTTTTGCTACATTTTTGTATTTTTCCTTTTCAGCACTGTACTCAACAAACTATATTGTGGATATCTGATGATATTTTATGGTTTTGGTTATGCTCCTTTACAAAAAAAATTACCCTGAAAATCCTCCTGGTGGGATTCCAGGATCGGAACCTAGCATATGAGAGCTAGGAGCCGAGAATGGGGCACTACGGACGCTGTTGGCACCAAGGTCGGCGATCAGGAATTTAGTGAGCCCGGTCCCCGAGTTTAGGGCGTGACATCATCCGTCTCCCTAGACATTGATTTTGGGGTGTTAAATTATAAAAAATATATCTGTTAATCATAGCTCTTTTTCTTCCATTGATCGTGTTTCATCAAATATATCTGTTACATTAGAAGATGGTACCTCATCTAACATTGTTGGACTCAATATTGCTGAGCATAACACATATATGTCCTTATCTTATCATCTATTTTGTGTGCCCCCAAATTTCTTTCTAGTTTTTTTTTTATCTATAAGTAAACTAATGATATCTCTAAATTATTCTATCACCTTCTTTATTTCTTATTGTGTTTTTTCAGGACCTCAAGATGGGAAAGACGATTGGTAGAAGTTATGAGTGGAATGATCTATACTATTTGGAGAGGGAATTAGCAGATGTTGTGGTGCTTCCTGAGGGTTCTGTAGGTAATTCAGTGGCGTCGTCGTTTGGGCCCTCATCTATCCAGAAACTACAAACTCTCGTTCCATCGTTTACAAAGGTGTCAAGTTTTAGAATGCAAATGTGCCAACTGAGTAAACATCATAGAGTTCATTTTCCTTACAGGGTTGATGAAATAAGTGATATCCCATTTAAACTAGTTTATCGCGATGTGTGGGGAGTAGCTCAAGTCCCTAGTTTGTAAGGTTTTAAATACTTTGTTCCTTTTATTGATTATTATTCTACAATGATGTGGTTATATTTTATGAAACATAGGTCAGAAGTCTTTCCTATATTTCAAAATTTTCATAGTGAAATAAAACTTAGTTTGGTGAAAATTTGTGTATGTGAAAATTTGTGTATATTTAGATCTGATAATGCTTTGGAATTTATTTCTCGAAAATTTTAGACCTATTTACAAAGTCAAGGTATTTATTCATCAAACCCTCTTGTTATTCACCTCAACAAAATGGATGGCTAAGCGTAAGACTAGGCATCTGATTGAAGCTACTCGTGCTTTGTTATAATAAATGACCATTCCACAGTCTTTCTACAATGATGCAGTTCTTATCACATGTCAATCAATAAACATGATTTAATCACCAGTTTTAGATGGAAAAACATCATTCTTGTTGTTTCCTTATCGGTTAGTATGTTATATTCCTCCCAAAGTGTTTAATTGTAATTATTTTGATCATCTATTTGGGTTAGGTCAAGATAAACTTGCACCTCACATTGTTAAACGCATTTTTTTGTGATACTCTTTTACTAAAAAAAAGGTTATCGATGCTATTGTCATTCATTTAAAAAGCATTTTATGACAACTGGCATTACCTTTTTTTAGAAAGTCCCATTATATGTTAAAACCGAACATGTTGCCAATGTTGCCAAAGTCACTTGTAACGCCCCAGATTTTCGAGATTTATTTGAAAATTTTTGAAAATTAATTTTTAATTTATTTTTTTTATTAATTATCGTACATTTACCGTTGATTTGCGAATAACGGGACATCCGTAGGAGATCCGATAGGGGACCCTTTACAAAAATTTCTTAGAATGATCCCATAAACATCGAAGAAAGATCAGATTTCAAAAATCACACATTTTTCAGATAATTACGAAAATGCCATTAGTTAAACTTAAGTTAAGATGCCATTTTTAAGTATTATAGTTTTCAACGATCACTTTCATGCAAAACTCTGGATTTAAGTTTTTGGGCACATATTAACCATACACGTCAAATTTCAGCACTTAAATCATAGTAGAAGTGGTCCGATTGTCAAATCAGCCCCTTAACCCTTGATTTTCATGTCCATCGAGTGAGGAAAGTAGATGGTTAGTCGTAGTTGAATATTTTTCTTCATATGAGTGACTTGGATTGTCTTTATTATGGATCAATAGTGTGATTTGAGTGCCCCACCTTGATAAGCCTCTTTCTTATGCGCGAAGTTATCCCGTTCTAAAAATTAACGAGTTACCAACTCTTTTTAAATCTGAACCTTTCAATTTACCCACTTCTCACCATTAATCGCTTCTCAAATTTGGACCACCCATTATACTCATATGATTACGATTTACACAAAATTTGGATTCCGATCTATAATCCTACACCGTTGAACCACAAAGCCAGCCCCTTCCTTTTCCGCCAAAAGTTAGAATTTCAGATCTAGGCATTTCTCACCATCAATCAACCACTAAAATTTATACAATTGTTTGCCTATCATGACTACATATTTTTCCAAAATTTGGGCCCTGATCATCAAGCGTAAACCGTTAATTGAGATCTAGCCCATTTTAGCACCCGTCAGGCCATTTTCATGAATCGGCCACTCTAGCATGTGGATAATCAAGAAATTTACGTATTCTAACTCTACTCTTCGAGCTTGATAAGATGAACGAATTAGAATTGATCAAAGATCACTCGAATATTGAGATTTGAGAAACCCACCTCAAGAGATTGTTATACAAGACCTCGCACACCCTTCTTTTCTCTCCCGATGTGCGCACATCCCTCTCCATATTCCTACTACGCACCTCCAAGCCCTTCTCCTAACCCTAGCCTCCATGCCCTAGAGAGAAGAGAGAGAGAGAGAGAGAGAGAGAGAGAGAGAGAGAGGAGAAGGGAGTTCTTTCTCATATTTTTCCAACGGCTAGGATCTTCTACAACCCTCTTCTAAGTCCATCCTAAGGTGAGGATTTTCCTTCAAGCATTTCATTAATAATATCACGATTATCATAAGTTTCTTTTGTGGCATGTGAAGTTATTTTGTTTTGAATTGCTTATCGATATAACATGAAGTTTAATGTGGGATTTGTAATAAATATCATTATATAATGATGTGATTCCTTGTTTAGATTTTTTTACTAAGAAGCATGTGTATTTGTATTATTTATCTTTGAGAAATCTATGCCCTTATTTTCTTAGTCTATGTGTTACAAGTAACATTAGTTTTCATATTGTGATATATATGAAATATGTGTATAAGATCACCATATAGACATCCCATTATTGTATACTCTTTGTCCCTAAGTTGGTAAAATTATTCGATGTAGAGAGATGGAACCTGTGAGAGGTATCCATGATGGAATAATATCTTTTGACTTAACTAAGAGAATGAAGTGATTGTTTGTCAATGGATTCTTACATGTTCATGATGCTTGATTGGATCCATTTATATTACATGAGTATTTTAATGAATTTGATCATGATGTACAACATTGGCTTTTTGGGACATGATGAAATCATAAAACGGGACAATGAGTGGACACTAATGGTATACGAATTCTCATGAGCCACGGTTGGTGCTATGGACACTAATCCCGTGTTGTCGGCCTATGCTGGGTTGCTTGCGACTCCCCATACTGATCACTGAGTTTTATTTAAATCAGTTGTATGCGAAAACACTTAAATAAAGGTGAAACTAAAGTCATGCATTCACTTGGCTCCATGTGGGTGTACGGAATTGAGAATAGGCTAGAGTGTCCTACTTCTCCCGTACACTGTCACGTGTAGATTTGGGCTATGAGCATCCCGTTTCTCACGTGGTCAGGCAAAACTATGGGCTTGTGCGTCCCAGGAACCTCTGGTGACTAGTGGCTAGCGTGAAGTCGTAACAGGGAGTCTCCCACTTCATGTATTGTGATTCTAGCCAGGGTGTCTTAACCAGAGCATGCATTCCATGCATCGCATTAACAAATATTTTTATTTGATTGTTTTGTTTGAATAAAGATATCATTGTGTTACGTTACTCTAAGTTTTGTACATTATTATTATTGATTGTCTTGGAGGAAATATTCCCTACTATGATAGCGTTTAACGCTATCCCAATCACAATTTAGATGATGCAGGTGAAGATCCAGGTATCGAACTCGACTTTCAAGGTGAAGAGTTCGATGGTTCGTACAATTACATGGCAGATGAAGACATTGAAGGAATTTAGTTGATATTTTCATTTATTAGACATTTCTTTTGATTAGTGGTTACATTTGTAGAAATTGTAATAAGTCTTCCAGAGAAGACATGGTTTGATATTTTGATTAATTAATCTGAATATTGGTTGGTTCCCTTATTTAAACATAGATGATGAAGTAGTAAGTTTGATAGAATAAGATGAACATTTGTTTCCGCCATTGTGCTTGAATGCTATATTCCATTATTTAACAAATCAATTAGTCTATGATTTACTTGGGAATTCGGCTGTCGTGTTATACACGAGAGTCGAAAATCTCGGGTCGTTACATCACTCCTGTGGAAATTCATTTACCTAATGTATTTCCACCAAATCCTGTTGTTGAGAAGCCACTACCTTAAAAGGATTTCACATAGATATATTACAAGAAAAGGAGAAAAGTCCAAGTATTATAAACTATTCCCTCTCACTCAACACCATCAGCTACTATACCTAATGAAATTTTAATGTAGGGGCATTTTCACACCGGACTCAAGTGGGGTAGCCTATGTGAAGCGGGGGCACACTCAGGGTGGGTGGCCCATGTGAGGCGGGCCCCACTCGTGTGAAGCGGGTGGCTACGTGTGAAGCAGAACCCATGTGAAGTGGGGCCCATGAAGGAGGGTTCAGGCCGAGGGCTTAGCCTGTGTGTACAAGGAGCTTGGGCTATGAGATAAAGGGATTGATTTGGCACGCTTTATTAGTTCAAGCTTTTAGAAAAAGTGGTCAGTCATCCTGCATCAGGTTCTCACTCCTGAGTCTACCGAAAGTGTTCCGTATTCGTTATGATACGATAGTAACGGGCAATACGTATAGATAACAGTTGTGACTGTTACGCGATATGGGGTGAAATGGGGCAGGTTGGTTTTTGGTACCGAACAACCGTTACAGGGCATAATAGTCATTACCCTCCTAAGGGTTGAAAAAGCCTCGTAACGGTAAAAAAACAACTACTTTTCTTTCCTATTTAAATCCATTTTTCTCTTCATTTTTTCACTCTTTTCATTCTAAAAACTTTACTATTCTACAACAAATTTCGACCACTCTTACTATAATTTTTAGGATCAAAATAGTAGATTAAAGCGATTTGGCTGAATTGAAGCTTCATGGGCCATTTTTTCTACAAATTGAAAAGGAGGTATTTATGCCTTTTTTTTTTGTTTCTAGTTCTAATGCTTGATTGTGATGTGTAAACATTAGAGACACATAACCATGTTCATAAATTCACTAGACAACTTGATACGATACTCTCACCAAGGAGTGGACTGTTATGCTATCATAAACATGTTCAAAACAAAAAAATGAATACATGTGGAATATTTACATTATTTTGAATTTTCTTGATATTTTTCTAGAATTTTTCGAGTAAATAAAAAATTTCAACTGTTACGAGGGGCGTAACAGGTGGCCGTAACAGCCATTACGCCCTTGTAGCGACTGTTATGGCTGATACCCATATCATTAACAATGGTGACCGTTACGACCACCTTTACCGATACGAAATACCTTGACCGAGGTTGTCAATGATCTTTCTATTGCGATTTGTGAAGGTACATTGTCATGTTTCACATGCAATTTCTAATTGTATTCACTTTAACCATTTATCTACAAATTATTAGAAGTTTTCCCTTACCTTGTCTATTGTTTTTATCTTCGAGTCAATTTAGGATGCATTGTTGGATGAAAATAGAGAAGGCCGATGGATGAGGAGATGAGCACTATGCATTCCAATAAGTGTTCGTAGTTTCGGTATCGCTACAAGTTTTGCTAGCTGGGGATACGAAAACAATATCGATATCGCCAATAATATCGTTGATAATTGGAAATGCGGGGAAAATGGAAAAAATGGTAGAATTTTTTAGTGAAACCTCAATAGATACTAAAATACATATATTTGCATATTTAGGAATAAAAAAATTGCAAAAAGAATGCATACATAATACGTTTCTATTTAATGGGGGCTTAAAAGCATGTGCTGCTATAAGAAATCAGTCCAACCATCTCATCCATCCTATCTATCCATCCAATATCTAACCTTCCATCCAAACACCCATTGATATTTCAGAATATCGTCAACACGTGATATTTTTTCCAACAAATTGCTAACAACTAAAAAAGAAACTAAAGATTGTGGTCTCATTATTGTCATGTTACGATAATGATAGTATCGTGATATTATCAATATTATTGTGATATTATCAATATTATCGTTGACAAATTGAACACCGCATACAACCATGTGCCCATAAAAAAAATGAAATGGGAATGTTTTAATGTACAAATTTTTTGCTATATCGATACATTGACGATATCATCAAAATATTGCAAATACATTGACGATACAAGTGACGCCTGGAATTTACACAGTAAAAAATATTGGTGATACACCAGTGGTATCAATGCATTGGCAATACAAATGACGCCTGGAATTTACACATTTGAAAATACTAACGATATTAATACATTGGTGATATTTAGTGATAAATAGCTGATACCTAGAATTTTTTATATTGTTAGTGTTATCGGTGTCGCTACCAGTGTTGTCGGTATCGCTGAGCTAGAGATAGAGATAATATCGGAGATAATTCGAACACTGATTCCAATGATATATACGGGTTAACTGATCTTCCATTAGGTAAGAAACTAATTAAATATTGATGGGTTTACACTGTAAAATTTATGCCTGATGGATCAATTGATCATTATAATGTTAGATTGGTTTCTAGGAGGCAAACCCAAGATTATGGAGTAGATTATCTGGATACTTTTTCACCGGTGGCTAAGCTCAATTCGATTCGAGTTGTCATATCTATAGCTACAAATCGTAACTGGCCCCTCTTTCAGCTAGATGTGAAGAATACATTCCTGCATCGAGACTTACACAAAGAAGTCTATATGAAGTAACCTCCTTAGTATGTTGTTTGGGGTGAGTCTTCTAAAGTGTGCAAATTAAATAAATTAATATATGGGCTGAAGCAATATCAAGCTCATGGTTTGAGAAATTCAATAGTGTGGTGATATTGTATAGGTTGAAGATGAGTAAAGTGGATCATTAAGTTTTCTCAAGGCATACTACATTTGGTTATATTGTATTTATTGTTTATGTGGATGACATTATAGTGATAGGTGAAGACTTGGAGAGTACTAATAAACTAAAGTCGTATCTGCAATCTCAATTTTAAAGCAAAGATTTTGTTCTTTGATATTTTTTGGGCATTGAAATGGTGAGATCTAAAGCTGGAGTAAATTTATGTTAAAGGAAATATATTTGTGACTTATTGAAAGAGACGGGTATGCTAAGTGCCAAACTTGTATACACCAATGGACCCTTATGTCAAAATTGAACCTAAATGAGGAGAGTTATTGGCAGATCCTGACATGTAAAAAGACTCATCAGTAAACTCATCTATTTGACCATCACCAGACCTGACATTGACTTCTCTGTCGGGGTGGTCTGTCAATTTATGCAAAGTCCCAAAGTTCCACATATAGCTGTAGTTATGAGGATTCTTAGGTACTTGAAGTGCACATCTTGAAAATGTATCTTATATAGATCTCGTAAGCATCTCCAAGTAGTTGGTTATTCAGATGCAGATTATGCAGGTTCGAGATATGATAGACAATCAACTACTAGTTATTGCAGCTTCCTTGGTAGTAATATGGTTACTTGAAAAAGTAAGAAGCAGAATGTTGTCGTCAGATCAATTGCTAAAGTGGAATATAGATCAATGGCACACACAACGAGACCGGATATTTTACATGCAATCGGTGTTGTGAGCAAAAACATGTCTAACTTCGGCAAGAAACATTGGGAGGTAGTGAAATTATTACTTCAGTATCTGAGAGGTAAGAATGACTATGTTTTGACATTCGAAAAATCAGAGGGGAAGCTTGTAGGCTATTTAGATTCAGATTATGCAGAGAATGTGGACAATAGAAGGTCGACTTCCGGTTACTCGTTTGTATTAGCGGGTAGAGCAGTCAATTGGATGTCAAAGCTTCAGTTTGTGGTTGATTTTTCCACAACCAAAGTTGAGTATATGGCAGTGACGAAAGCTTTCAAAGAAGGTGTCTAGTTGACAATAGGAAGTCGAGCCGATTAATTGTGATAGCGAAAGCACTATCAATTTGGCAAAGAATTATGTTTGTCATTCTCGTACTAAATATATTAATGTTCATCATCGTTTTATCTGACAGGTGCTTGAGGAAGGAGGTGTTACTCTTAAGAAAATCCACACTAGTGTGAATCCGGCGGATATGCTTATAAAAGTGGTTCTTGCAGAGAAGTTCAGATTTTGTTCAACTTCTCTAGGTCAGGCGATAAAGGAATGAAGACGAAGTGTGCACAAAAAGCAACAATTGTGATACTATGATGGAGGCGATTGGAGATGGAGGATGGAGCTTGGAGCAATAGAGCATGAAGATTAAAATCATGGTGGAGATTGTTGAAAAAAGGAAGCCTTTAATCTATGCTGAACAAGGAGCATCGATCTATCGATCGCCAAAACTCTGAATTAATGTTGCAACTCTCTGAACATTTTTCCGGGTCATCGATCGACGACTGATGTATGCGGGATTTATCGACGGTGCGCGCGGTTCTGTGTAATTGCACGAATTTGTTTCTAATTTCGGGTGTGACACTATAGAAACGGGTGTATTTGACATTAGGGTTAAGCAAAGGTAAAGCACGTGATTAAGAGGGTTTAGAGAGAGAAAATTAGGTTTTGGAATGGACATTTGCATGTAAGTGATCTCCAATCTCTTGTAAGTCGTTTTCATAATGGATTTTGTTACTTTGTGCCATGGTTTTTTCTTGCAAGGATTTTCCATGTAAAAATCATGTGTTCTCTCTTTTGCTTTAATTGTTATTCTCTTTTATTGTGTGGTTTGATTCAGTGATTGCTTCCGCAGCTTCCCAAAAAATCTTAGTATATATAAGGGATATAACTGAGGTCTAGTTAAGAGAAAGCAAGATTATCCATGAGACCTGTAGTGTGTTATGCCCAAGAGGCTCCCCATCCCTCATCCCTCGTATTTAATTCATTGATGGTTAGTTGGTGAGTCCGAGTGTACTTGTGTGCAGCTAGCTACATTTTTCATTACATTTCTATTTCAAAGACAAAACAAGCCTTTATCCTTACAGCCGACTAGGCTAAGCTTAGACAATGGAAACAATAAAAACACCATGTGTGTATAAAACCTATCCTAAAACATTTTTTTTAAGACAAGGTCTAACTTTTATTAGATGTCTATTTTTATTTGTCTTGGTGACTTTTCTAATATTCCAGTGAAGTCTAATTGCATCCAGACAATGAACACCAACATAAATAATCTACCACCAACCACCCTTATGTTCAATCGCACAATTGCACCGGATTAACCCAACACACAAAGCCTTACGAGTTACATGGACTCTTATGATTTCAAAACCTTTGTTCAAAGAAATGTTAGTAAAAAATAGATAATGTGCAAGATACTTGCAAGGCATAGATCTCTGCCAGGCGATTTCTATTAGATATGCCATAAGCAATCAACTACACCTTTTTTCTAGCAATGTATGCAGCTCGTTTGCATTGTTATTGACCATTTTCATTTCATAATGTAGGGAAACTCGAATCCCATCCTCCAGAATGTAAGGTGGATAGCGAAGTACATAAGAGTCACTTATGGGACTGACCCTGGCACAATATGTTGAGGCAGATTGGGTCGGGTTGAGGGTCAACCTGAACCCAACCCGAAGCCCTCTCTATACTCAACCTGACCCGACCCGACGCAAATGTGTTATTCTCAACCCAGATTGACCTAACCCAAACTTGCTCAACAACTAAAATTCAAATTGGGTCTTGAGTTAGCCAACCCAACCCAAACTTGGGTTAGGTGAATCAGGATCAGGTCGACCCGACCCAAGTTGCAGCCCTATTCACAATGACTCAAAAGAGTCACTTACCTTAAGAAACTTGGTCTTGAGATGATCCGAACCTATGTTGCAGCCCTATTTACAGTGATTTGATCCAAGTCACTCGCCTTGGGAAAGTCGGTCTTGAGACTTACTCAGCTTGGGCACCTAATAGACAGAAAGGTAAGAGCTTACAAAATATGAGGAGATGATAAAGGCACGGATCCTAACTTTACCAAAATTTCAGAGATGCTTGAGATCAATTGCACTTAAGGTTTAAAGCATAGTTGGAGACAGGTATGTATCTAGTAGCTATACATGTATCCCCCCATGAGATACAGCTGTATAGGCCCAAAACAGCCCAATGCAGGGGCGATACAACACCACATCAGTGGTAAAACATACCTGTTAACACCAATTTCAAACAAAACCTTGATTGTGATGCATTTCACATTAAAATTAGAGCTGTTCTAAATCCAAGAAAGCTTACCAATCAACTTAGTGAGAAGAGGCACTCTGGAATCATTGTACAAGCCTTGCAACATTGATGGCATTATCTCATCTAAGAGTTCCTCCTCAACCAACCATCAGGCCATGGAACTTCTCAGTACCCAAACGAAGTTGAACCATCAAAGTGGAAAGTCATCAACTTTAAATCTATGGGACGATGTTAGAGTTTATCTCGTATGCAACATGATCTTTTGTCTGCAGTCCTCATTGATCGACTTTCAAAGATGGCACGTTACATTCCATATGGATGTAGTCCATCCTAATTTTCACATGCATCTACAAAGAACATGTCTTAAATCCATGCAAAGCACCACAGCTTATTCATCACGTAATAAAGCAAAACAGTACATATAAAGTGTACAAGAGTTGAGACAAATGCCTTTGAATTTTTTCTTTTTCTTTATTATTATTATTATTTTTTTTTTCAATGTTATAGAAGGGAGAAGAGGAAAGGCTTTCATGCCTCACTCTTCATCAGTCTGAAGATTCAGTACTCGAACCACCTTTCTCATGTGCATTGCCATTGGCCAACTTGCCGGTTTTCTTCTCCTGTATTCCATCTTCGCCGTCTTCACTGTATTCACTCTCATTATCATCATAAACTTCCTCCTCTTCATCTTCGTCCTCAACCCCATCATCCATGGCAGGACCCTCCTCTGCCACAGGTCCCCTTGTCCCCGCCTGACTCCGCTTCAGAACGTTTATTTTCAAGCTCGTCTTTCTATCACACCCGATCCATGCATCACACATGCAGTAGGAGGTCAGGTTATAGTTCCCCTCCGCAGGCGCCTGAAACTCACCCATGACCAGCCTCGACCCATTCCTTACTTTCTCAACTGCTTCTCTCACTGCAGCGCTTGTTTCCTTCGGGGTGGCTTGTGAACCCTCCATCGTCTCTTGGATAGCCTTTGAGGCCACCATAACAGCAGCCGCCTCATCCATGAAGCTCACCTTCTGAGACATCCAAACATCATTGGAGACAGTCCACAAGCAGCAAGCAGCAACCAGAAGTTCTCCTCCTTGTGGAAAGGAAAATGGGGGCCGTGGGGAAGGGCAGCCGTAAGGCCATTCCCACGCTTGAGGGATATCCACGCATGCATTGTAACAATGCCATCCTCTTGTATTCCTTCCTCACCTTCTGTTTCACATGCAATGTCAACGGTTATGGAAGGCATCATTTCAAGGACCACCTCTACATCAAATGCTTCAGCAGCAGAGAACCCTGCAGTTTGAGTGAGCAACTCAGCACACTCCTGGGCGGTCATGTCTCGTAGCTCTTGAAATGTCCGCACCTTCTGAGGAAAGATGAAATTGAAACAGAGAAAATGTTAACTATGAGATCAACAATAGTGACCAAAAATTAATATTATAAGCTAGCCAAAATCATACTGTTTTAAAAGGGAAACACCTCCTCTTCCCTTTAAATCTCTCCTTTTTTAAAAGGGAAGCACCTCCACTGTTTTATGACAATTATAAGCACATCCCCTCTATTTTGGATTGTTACATATACCTTCCCTCAAAGATTTGTTGCAAAATCCCATACAAGGAAATGACACCATCATCTTCAAGCATATCCCTGCAGCATTTTTCTTTTCGTTTTTGGCTATTCATAGTGCTTACACAGTACTCAGTTTTATTTTCAAGCACCTATAAATCATTAACAGAGAAGATTGTGGATCCGCCCAAGTATTAAGTCCCTCTATCATTGCATGGTAAACGAAGAAATAGTCAAGTTTGCTACCCCTCTTTGGAGAATGTTTGTCCCCCCAAAGTCTCAACTTTCTTATGGCTCACGATCAGAAAAATTCCTAACAGTCAACAAGTTGCAGTTTGGTATCGTACTCCCTAATCAGTGCATCATGTGCCAAGTAGATGAGGAAACAGGCTCTAATCTGTTTCTTGATTGCTCAGTAGTGGCCGCTGTCCGGAGTTTTTTTTTTCCTGGCAGAGTTTAAGATGTCTTGGTCCAGGAATCTTTACTGATGGCTGACCGAGAGGGCAATGCCACTGATAAATTGAGATATCTCTTCGTGTCGTTGCACCTACGACGTCACGGTCAAGGTAGTACGGTCCGTCATGCTCATGTCCTCAACCAATCTTCATCTTCGTCTTTAGGTCATGGAAAACACAAGATGAAGGATAGAAGGTGACCCGACAATTAAGGTATTTTGTAAGTTTGCTAATGGACAGAAGACTAGAAGGAAATTTTGAAACAAAAGGAACAAATGATAATGAAAGAGGGCTTGTGTGAATGGTACCAATTCCACATACTTTCAATTGGGTATTGTCTTTCAAATTGACAAATGAAACTATTAATGAGCCATTAATGGACGAAAACACACTATACTCACCTGTCATATGGTCGGATGCCCCAGAGTCGATGTCTCACCAAGTCAAAGATTTAGATCCTAAACAAGCAATACTTGAGGTCACGAATGTAGCCGTAGGGTCGGAAGTGGAGGTAGTAATAGAAATAGACTGATTCTATAGATTGTTCAACAACTTGGGATATTCTTCTTGAGTCAGAGTAATTGTTTGACTAGTCATATGTGATTGTGAAGCCGTAGATGTAGAGTTCGCAGGAAAAGGCCCATCGCTCTCTCCAATGTGGGAAGCTTGATTAGCCCATACAGGCTTCCCATGGAGGTCCTAACATTTTTCAACAGAATGATTGGAGAGCTACAATGTGTGCACTTTTAGGTTCACAACCTTTGCCATGGTGGCCTCCCATGTCACCACGACCGCCTCTTCCAGCACGACTAGCACCGCGGCCCCACCAGAGAATGATGCGAGAGTTGAGTTGTCATTGGCTCCACTTGTAGAGCTCAAAGACACGTAGGAAGCAAGCATACACCTCGTTTAGGGATGGCACATCTTTACACCCAAAATTTGTGCACAAACAAGTTCATACTCACATTTCAACCCTGATAAGAACTTGGCCACATAGAACTCTTCACACTGCTGACATAACTTCTCCAAGTCGGTAGTCAGAGGCTGAAACACATTCAACTCTTTGGAATGGTATTCACCCAATGATTTATCTCCATGTTAGAGCTCGAATATTTCTTCATATAACTGGTAAGTGCGAGAGATCTTTTTTACTAAAAGAATACATCTCTCATAATGTATCTCACATTTCCTTTGTTGTATCCAAAAACATATGACATTTGCACTTATGGAAGGTTCCATACTATTCCATAAAATGGCGTCATATAAGTACTAGAGTCTTCATCAGGTTTCTCTAAGGTTAGATATTTTAACTTTCGCTTGGCCATGAGAAATACTTGAATTGACTTAGACCATTGTAATAATTTGTCCCATTTAACTTAATAGAGCTTATCTGGGCCCCTAAAAAGTCAGGCGGGTTTATAAATCCATATTTCGCATCACAATCGAGGAGCACCATACTTATAAATTTCACAAAATCCTCAAGTCACCTTAGACAGAGAAATCTGCCCACATATCCATTACTTCCAACCGGCCACAAACAAATATGATCATGAACACAGCGACCAACACTGGCAAACAGCCCATATGTTTGCAATAATAACACATGATGTGATATAATTCAAGAAGCTTTTGTCTTCATTCACCCACGCACACACAAACCATTAAAAAAGGCCCGACACACAAAACAAACAAAGAAAAAACCCTAGGTTTCTTAAGAAGCTTTCAGCACAAGAAAGATAAGAGACACCAAGAGAAAAAATAAAAAAATAAAAAAGAAGAGGAAGAAGAATAAAGGAATGATTTGGAAAAGGAAAGGTTGGATGGAAACCAATATAGCTCAGATACTATGTAAAAGAGTAGAGAGAGAGAGAGAGAGAGAGGAGAGGGAGAGAGAGAGAGAGAGAGAGAGAGAGAGAGAGAGAGAGAGAGAGTAGGAGGCTGACTTAGGGCCCCTCCTATAGTAATAAATTTCAACAATCACCATAATACCCTTAAGTAACAAAACCAAAAAATGCCAACATGTCCTAGACCCCTAAAAGTGCAATAATCAACCTAAATGGGCCTGCAGAGGCCCATATCACATTTATTAAGAGTATCCATTTCTCACCTTCAGTTCATAGGTGATCCTCTATTACCCATTTTTGTTCACTATTGTTGATAAAAGTCTAGGTTTGCTTGTCGAGGAGCTTCCCATCTGAGATTAATTAGTGGATAAACAGTTGGATCACTTGTGGTATCCATTTCTCAACTTCAATTCACAGATGACCCCCTTATTCTTTGTGGAGTGTCGCTTAAGCAAGCGAACAGCCTTAAAGGTGTTTTTTGATGTTATGAAGATGTATCAGATCTTGCCTCAATGTTGAAAAAAAATAAAATAAAAAAGCTCTATGTCAGGTGGGGCAATTTCCAATGATATCATTCAAGGCTTTGGAAAATCGTATGGGATGTAGAAGGTCAATCTCCCAAAAAATATCTTGGCCTCCAACTTAGAGGCAATTCCTCTGCTCAATCATTTAGGGACCTAGTCATTGAAAAGAAAAGGAAGAAGAAGAAAAAAAAAGGCTTGTGGGATGGAAAAAGTGGCACTTCTCTAGGGGGTTAGATTGCTCTCATCAAGTTAGCTATTGCTAATGTCATGATTTATTACTTATCCCCACCCAAAATTGTGTTAGCTGCAAATAGACTTCTTGTGAAAAGGAAGTAGAAAGGTGAGGGAATTGGCAGGAAGTACAAAAACCTAGAAGAATGGTGGCATCAATTTGGGCAGGGAGAGGAAAAAAAAGATGGGCTTTCTTAGTGAAGTGGTGATAGGGATTTGCCGAACTATAATCTAAAGGAAATAAGAGATTTGGCAGGGAGGACTCTTTCCAAGCATCCCTCCTAGGAGCAGAAGCTCAGTTAATAAGAGAGACATTAGTTGGGTTGGTGAAAGCTCCTTTGGTGGCGATAGGAATTTTGCTCACATGATCAGCAAGGTATTGAAGAGGGTATCAGGCAAGATATTAAAAACAGTTACAACTGTAACATAATGGTAATAGTGGAAACTATTACACGTTAACGGTAACATAATCTGAATATGGGTATCATATTGATCAATATGGATGTATGATATTCGTATCGACCAGATATGATACGCGATACAAGGCCGAATCAACCCACTACAAAAAAATTTGGATCATATTGGCTAACACGGGTTGTATTGGTACCGATATGGGGCTGATATGGCTACAAAGGCCCAATTTTGATTTTTTTTTTTTTTTTTTCAATTTTCTCTCATTGTTTCTCCTCTTTTAATTTCAACCATGAAGGAAGCTTGGAAAGTAATTTTAGACTAGATCTAGACATATGTTGGAGTTCAAAGCAAAAGATTTGAGCCGAAGCGGACTGGATCATTACGGAAAAAATCATAAGAAGGGTAAACCATAACTTTTCTTTTTCATGTTTCATCTTCCTTTTGTTGTATTTCCATGTGATGGGCCCTAATTCAAGAAACCATGCTTGATTTGTGTTCAATTAGGACCTGATTTTGGTTGAGTTTCAACAAAACAAGCCAATAAACAGCATCCCTTAATTCTTTGTGCTAAATTTTTTTGCCCGATATGGGCCGACACCAATACACAACGACCATATTATAACATTTTTCATCTATACCGATACACCCCCTGGTACCAATATTCAGAACCATGGGTGGTGATATGGTGAGCATTTGTAATGCATGTGGATCGATGAGTCTCCTTTCCTCTCTTCAATCTAGTTGACAATAAAGAAGCTCAAGTGAGGGATTTTGTGGTCAATCTAGTCTCCTTTCCTCTCTTCAGCTAGGCAAATCATCCCTTCAACCCCCATGGTAAGATTTTGTGGTCATCAATGCGTTATGCCGTCCCTTGGGGATTATCAAAGGAAAGGAAGAATAGAATTTCCGAGAATAGTGAGGCCTCATTAGAGACAATTGTTAGGAAGATCAAATCCTTCGTCATCGAGTGGGCAATGATCAAGCCTGATTTCAAAGGCATCCATGCATCCATAATTTCAAGCGATTGGGCTACTTTGCATCAAGCTTGACTTCAAAGGCATCCATGCATCCATAATTTCGAGCGACTGGGCTTCTTTCTGTAATGGTGGTCTCTTGCCAGTGTAGGGACTTTTGTTTCTCATTGGCTTTCTTTTCCTTTCCAGTTTGTCAACACCATTGGGATGATTTCTTATCATCTCTTCTTAGTCGTTGGTTTTAGTTTTTTCTTTTCCTTTTTCTTTTTAAACGGCTTGTTGGTTGTAGCTTTCTTTTACTTGAATAAAAATTTTTTCCATTCAAAGAATAAAGAACTGGGCAAAGATCTACATTCAAAACACGTGTGGACCACTTGATGAGGGGACCATCCTGATTCTTGCATATGCTCACCTTCATGGTGAGCACCTTACACACTGCTCAGATGTCCCACACACTTCCAGGTTGGCATGCTTACTGGAGGTAAAAGTATGTATGGCCAGGGATGCATTTAAGCTGGAAACCCTTGGGTATACACTGCACTACCAAAAAGAAAAGGAGAAAGAAACACTTGAATCCTTTGATCTCCTAAGTCCTACCCCTTCTATTTGGAGACATACACTGAAAGGTGACTCAAACAAGGCAATTCAGAGAATCCCAAAGTGAATGGAAAAATGTCTGTACAATCATTAAGAACAATAAACTTCAGTAAATCTTTGGAAACAAATGCATAAAGTAAAAATCCATAAACAACATATCTATATACATATATGTATGTATGTATATGTTTAGGTATGTATGAGGAATTGTGAGAAAAAGGTAAAATTGGGGGGTCTAGGTGTCCAGAAATGTTTGATGAGCATTTTCTTATAATGAAATTTCACAGTCACGGAGGTTATTGAGAATCTGGACAGGCAAGAAAATGTGAATCCTCTTTGTTGGCAGAAGCATACGTCTCGAATGAAAGAGGATGGTTCAAGAATTTGGAAACCAAAACTTTCTTTCATGATTTGAATTCACATCATGAAAAGGTGCCTCCCAGCAAATTCCCTTACGGGGACATTGCCACCATCATGGGTGTCTTTCTACTGGATGATTGATAGCATCCTCATGTTGGATCACCTTCACATGGGGAATGTTGAACATAGACTCCCAGGCGTTTCATGTGCAAAAAGGCAGGAGAATTGGTTCATCAACTTCGTTTTTTCTTTTTTCTTTTTGCAACTAGAAAGATCAAGAATTGTATTCTAGAGCTTTTTGAGGCATCATGGGTCTTTTTCTTTTTCTTTTTTTCTTTTTTTCGAGAGAGAGAACAAAAATTTTATTAAAAAATCACAAAAGCAAGAAAGAAGAAAAGCCCAACACGCCACCAAGCAACTAAAGAGGAAGGGCAGCCGAAGCTGCCTTAGCATAAACTGCCCAATCCAACACTAGTCATTTAAACCTTTAATATCACCTCGTTCACCCCTTCAACAACATTAAGAAAACAACGGCCGTTCTTAGAACCCCATATAACCCAAAATACTGCCATGATTAGAAGCCGCCATAAAGCTTTCCAAGACTTTTCTACTCCACCACCATGCCAGGCCCACAATAACTCTTCTACCGTCTTTGGCATAGCCCAGTCCATGTGAAACAATGAGAGGAAATAATCCCAAATGCTTGTGAAGAAAGGGCAATGGATGAAGAGACAGTTGATCGACTCCTCATTGCCCATGCACATAAGGCATATGTTGGGCAAAACGAGCGCTCTTCTCTCGAGTTTGTCAATACTTAGGATTCTCTTCCGGCCTACCATCCAAATAAAAGCTGCGACCCAAGGAGGAGACCCATAGAACCAAACCCGAATTAGGAGACAAAAAAGGTATGAGACTAAAGAACGATTTAACAGAAAACTTCCCGGATCCATTTCCTGACCAAACGATCCTGTCTTCTTGAAGAAAATTCAGCTTTGCTGAGTTAAGGAGCTCCATCAGGGGCTATAAGCTCATCAAATTCAGCATCTGACATGTTTCTTCGACACGTAGGAGACCATAAATCTTCTCCCCATCTCTTGAATAGCAATCCACCACATGGACAAATCTATCCGAAGCGAGCCTAGCAACTCTAGGGAACAAGTTCTGAAGCGCCCGAATCCGCACCAAATGTCCACCCAAAATTGGATTCGAGATCCTATTCGGACTTTGAAGGAGATGCCCCTACTGACAAGATGTTGCATGGCCATGATCGCTTTCCAAGTGCCCGAAGCTCTATAAAGGGAGGATACTTCAACCAACCAGCTACCCTCCTGCACACCATACTTTGCAGCTATAAAGTTTCTCCATAGACTTCTCTCCTCTATGCTAAATCTCTAGATCCATTTTCCAAGGAGAGTTGTATTCATGTTACACAAGGGTTTTATGCCAGCTCCCCCTTCCGAGATAGGTTTGCAAACCTCGTCCCATATTAGGAGATGAAACTTTCTGCCTTCGCTAGCCTCATTCTATAAGAAATCCCTCCTAAACTTCTTGAGCTTATCCAACACCGATCTTGGGCATTTAAATAAAGACATGAAGTATACCGGCATATTGGAAAAAACTTATTTAATCATAGTAAGGCAGCCCCCCTAACGAGAGATATCTGCACTTCCAAGAAGAAAGCTTCCATTCAATCATTTCGATAACCTTGTTCCACAGATGTTGGCCAACTTCCCCAAACAAAGAGGCAATCCAAGGTACTTAGACGGAACGGATCCTATTTGACAACCAAAAGTAGTGACCATCCATGTCAAATCATCTTTGCTCGACATGCACATAAGCATCTCAAAATTTTTCCGCACTAACCTTCAAACCCGAAACCGCTTCAAAACAAACAATGATCTTCTGTAAGTTTCGAACATAGCCCACATTCGCCTCGCAAAAGAGGAGCGTATATCATCTGCATACTGGAGGTGGATAATGCTGTCTTGAAGATTCGCAATTTAGAAACTGCAAAAGAGCCCATTTTCCTCACCTTTTTTAAGCATCATACTAAGGGCATCAACCACAACCATGAATAGATACAGCGAGAAGGGATCTCCCTGCCTAAGACAATAGGAAGCTTTGAAAAAACCTTTAGGTGATCCATTCACCAGGATGGAAAACGAGGCTGATTGAGTGCAGGATTTGATCCACCCCTCCATTTACTACCACAACCCAACCTCCTGAGCATGTAATCCAAGACTTCCCAATCAACATGATCATAGGCCTTCTCCATATCTAATTTGCAAACAAGGCTGCTTTTCCTCTCTCTGAATCTAGTATCAATGCATTCATGAGCGACAAGGACAGTATACAATATTTGTCTTCCTAACACAAAAGCCCCTTGGTTTTCCAAAATAACTTCAGAAATGAACTTCTTAAATCTAATAGCAAGGATCTTGGCCAAAATTTTATAGGGGCCTCCAATAAGGCTTATTGGTTTGAAGTATTTCAATTGCTTGGCCCCTTCTGCCTTTGGAATGAGAGCAATAAAAGAAGCCCCAAGTTCGGACGAAAGTCGGCCACACTCTAAGAACTCCACTACAAATTCCATAACATCCTTTCCTGCTATATGCCAAAATTTCAGAAAGAAAGCTATTGGAAATCCATCCGGGCCGGGGACTTTCCCCCCACACATAGAACCAAGAGTTGATTTAACCTCCTCTTTTGACACCAGCCTCCTCAAAAAGGACTCATTAGCAATATAAAGTTGGCGAAACTGCAAATTGTCTAATTTCAATCTACCCCAATGCTTGCCAGATAACAAATTTCTGTAAAATGAGACTATAGCCTCACAAATATGATCCTTCTTAGTAATGCTTGCCCCATCTACCACTAGACTAGAAATTCTATTAATGTGGGCTCTAGCGCTAGCAATACTGTGAAAGAATTGAGTATTTTTGTTCCCTTCTTTCAGCCAAATCGCACACGATCTTTGATGCCATCTAATCTCTTCTTCCTTGCCCCTACCCGCATATCTGAAGGTACAATCAACCATCTTCCTTCTGTCTTCTTCCGACAAGCCTGTAGCCTCTTTTACAAAATCCAACTCATGAATTTCCTCAGCTAGCTTTTCAAACTCTTCTTCCCTCTTGCCAAGGACCTCTTTCTTCCACAATTTCAGCTTCTCTTTCAACAGCTTCAGTTTTCTAGCTAATCTAAACCCAACAAAACCTTTAACTAGAAAAAAAAGGACCACCAATCTGAAACCATTTGTTCAAAACCTTCAACTTTCAGCCAAGCCATTTCGAATTTGAAGGGGTTAGGACCCCTATCTTCCTCATCTTCATGCAGCACAATAGGCCTGTGATCTTATATAACTCTTGGCAGCCTCCTCTGATTAACCAGGGGCATTTGTCAATCTAATCTGCTAAGACAAGAAACCTATCCAAGCGTGACATGATCGGGATCTCTTGACCGTCAGACCACGTGAATCTGGCTCCTACACCTTGAGCTTCACCCCTCCAAAGCTTTCTCCGTGAAGCATTTCAACCACGTGGCTTAATTCCTTCGAGCTCATGCACACGAAGGCAAGCCCCCGAGGCACCGAAGAGAACCTATCCCTTGGGCAGAACAACATCCATAACCACCCCCGCCCTGTCAAACACCCTCGAGAAATTAATCAGCAACCAACCCTTCGGGAACCCTTGCATAAATAGAGTCGTATATTCTGATACATCATCTCTGAATCTGCCCTTCTTCACTGGCACTGATCTTTTGCTAGATACCATTGTCCAACCCTCACCAACCACCTCTTCAACAACTTCCTTCTCTCCTTTGTTAACACCCCTCCATTGTTACTGACCGGTTGCGCTAAAAGCTCGAGCTTTTAGGGAACGACAGAACAATGTATATCGGGGGTTTGCTGACGCCTCCAACTCCTCCCCACACGTGCGGGCAGTATACTGGCCCTGCACGTGATACTTTGGGCTGATACAATACCGGATGTCCTATAATACCGAATTTTGCAAACCCCGGGACTTGAACCCCGGACGTCCTACTCTAATACCATGTTACTGACCAGTTGCGCTAAAGCTCGAGCTTTTAGGGAACGATAGAACAATGTATATCAGGGGGTTTGCTGACGCCTCTAACATCCATTTCTTCCTCCCAACTGGAATCTGGAACTGCTTCTTGCCTAAAAATTCTTGTTGGAGATCTTATCCAGCGACAATTTCCATTTCCACATTCTCCGGCTAGTGAGAAGTCGTTGATCGATCGATCGATCGATCGATCGAGAGAGAGAGAGAGAGAGAGAGAGAGAGAGAGAGAGAGAGAGAGAGCACTCTTATTAGGTAGAAAATGTTAATGATCATCTAAGATAATCATAGAACAGGTTGGAATTACCTAATTGTCCAAGTGTTGCATCCTAGGTTGTAGTTGCATGTGAACCATAAGACCCCTTTTCTAGTCAATTCTTTCGCTTTCTTGATCTTAATCAAGACCATTTGCGCATCATGGGTCTTTCATGAGAAAATCAGTATGTATCTTATATTGCAAGTCTTTGAAAATCTCTAATTATAATTTCTAAACTATTACAAGCAATATTCTTCCTCAAGTAATGTAAGTTAAAATATGAAATCATTGCATTGGCATGCTCACATATAAAACTTACTTCCACAAGCAATATACTTTTTTTCATCGATTACACCTCCAATATAAATTATCTAAGGGAGGGTTGGAGCCAAAAGTGGATAAAGAAAGCTAATCCAAATGATACACAATGCTAGTACTTAATTATGTGGACTACCAATGAGGTGACCGATAGGCTCACCAGAGGGAGTGAAAAGTAGGTCTCGGTCCATTATTGAACATTTCTTTATGTTTTTTTTCTTTTTCTTTTTTTCTTTTTGCTTCTGTTTTTAATAAATTTTGTTGCCTAAAAAAACACCAAAAACAATGCCAGAACTCAATGCTAATGACCATAATGGCATTATTAGTTCAATCCATTTCCTAAAATTAATTGTTGATACAAAGCTTCTTCTTCTTCTTCTTATTCTTCTTTTTGAGATAGAGAGAATTTGTTGATACATTGCTTATGAATTATATTTGGAGAATTATATAACTACTTGAATAATAGAGACATCAGCGAGGCTCAATGCATAATGTTACCATTTCTTTCTTCACCAGGAGAACTATGGGTGTCTTATCACTGATAATAGGTCTAACCGCATGTTAAAACTGTCAGTCAATAACATAAAATCTATAAACTAATCCTTCTGATTGATAATGCTAAAAGTTTCATCAATGGCAAAAAGAAGGGATCAAAAAATGCACAAAAGCCAATTGCCCAGTCAATAGGCTATGTTGGTAAATCTAATACATACAAAATTCAAATAAAAACAATAAGATCAGTATTATCAATTAAAATAATGCACTCTTTATTTGTATGCTTCCAAAAAAATAAAAAATGATATGGGCAGTCATTCACTCTTACCTTTCAATCTCCAACAGGGATTTGGCTTTTATTCAAATGCACCACCCCTTGGTTAGCCACTGTGCACAGCATCAGTGCCAATCAAAACATTCCCAACTTCAAACTGCAAAATAATGGAATAAAGAGCCTGGTATAAGCATACAGTACCAAATCACGGTACGGGTATATGTGAACCCAAAGTATTTGTAGGCATGGTGAAGGCAGCTATGGAGAATAACAATGAGATACAGAACACATCATATTAACAGATACTATGCAAGATATAGAATACCTCATCTAAGAAGAGATTGTGTTATTTCTTGTACTGGAAAACATTCATTGAGCACAACTCATGGATGGTTCACCAATAAAACACCTGCAATGGAATAAACCAGAAGCAGGTGTCAATGAAATATACAGGATTTATTACCCACTAATTAAAATTTTGAAAAATAAAATTAAGAATTGTTTCTTTAGCCAATGAAATTAAAGACTCTATATGACACAGGCATATCCCAAGGATTTTAACCTGTTGGCGAATGTTCAGATGTCATTAATCAATATCGATCTCCACTCCCACTCAAAGGGCCCATCCCAAATGAGAAATGACTTATTGTCAGGTACACAGCAACACCAGCATATTAATCAACCTCTCTAGCTCTCTTTCTTTGAAGACTGTTTTTCAAGCTTGGAAAGCTCAGCAATGGATGAAAATGGTTTTATATGCGGAGGAACCAACTTCTGCTTGATAAGGTTTTCAGATATCAAACTAGCTTCCCTTGAAAACCCAGAACTTGACAGTCTGTGAACCAACGTAGTATATGTAATTTCATCCAAAACAAGACCACTTTCAGACATTTGATCACATATCTCAAAAGCCTCCTCCATTTTCCCTCCCTTGCAAAACCCATTAACCAAAGCATTGTAAGTGACAACATCTGGAGCCACACCATTCTCTACCATCTCATCTAGAAACTTAATCGATTCTTTCATGTCGCCCATTTTACAATACCCATCAATGATAACAGTGTAAGTAAACTTATTTGGAGGGATGCCATTCTCATGCATTTCCCGCAAGACATCTATTGCTGCATCCATCTGCCGCGTCTTACAATACCCATGAATCAGTGCTGTATAACACACAACATTTGGCAACAATTCATCCTTTCTCATTTCATTCAGAAAACGCTTTGCCTCCTCAACATGACCAACACCACATGTCCCATCTATAAGCGACAAATATGTCACAACAGTCGGCTCAATGCCCTTGCTTCTCATTTCATCACGAAGCTTCAAAGCCTCTGTCATATTCCCACTTTTACAATACCCACCAATGAGAGTGTTATACACAACATGGTTCGGCTCTAAACTACGAACTCCCAACTCCTTGAATAACTTTTCTGCCTCATCGAGTCTATTAGCCTTACAATACCCATCAATCATTGCACTGTACATAAAAACATCAGGTATGAGACCATCTTTCATGCTCTCATTCCAAAGCCTAACAGCCGCTTTCATTTTACCCAAATTACACAGCCCCTGTATAAGTGCATTGTAAGTGAATTTATCCGGTTTTAGTCCCCGTTTAACCATATCATCCCTCAGCTTAAACCCTTCTTCCACCTTCCCATCTTTGCAACACCCCAAGATGAGCGTGTTATATGTCACGCAATCCAAAGCCATCCCCCTCTCTAGCATCTCCTTCAGAAGCTTAACCGCCTCTTTCATATCTCCCATCTTACAAAGCCCGTGGATCAAAGCATTGGAAGTAACTGTATTAACCACAAATCCCTTAGCTGACATCTTAAACCAAATCTCCATTCCCTCCCGACATCGCCCTTCCTTACAGAGCCCATCAACCAACGTCGTCAAAACCGCATCATTTGGCCGCAGATTCCGCAACAACATTTCCTTAAAGAGCCTAACTGCGGAATCCAATTTAGATTCTGTGCATTGCCAATAAATAACCGAATCAAATGCATGACTGTGTGGACTAATACCACTTGATAGCATTTCTTCCAAAACATATTCCGCCTTTTCCATCTGACCCCACTTGCACAAACCTTGCATAAATGAATTGTAAGTAACTGAATTTGGCTCAATCCCTTTACCCACCATCTCATCCCATACCTTCGATGCCGCCCTGAAATCACCCATTTTACAGTGTCCATCAATCAACGTATTGTAAATTACCACATTGGGCTCAAGCCCCTTATCTGACATCTCATTTAAAATACAACCCACATCATGAAATCTCTCCAATTTTACCATGCCGTTTAGAATAGCACTGTAGGTAATAAGACTTGGGCTTATTCCATTTTTTACCATTTTGTCTTTGAATTGAAATGCAGCATCCAAATCACCTTTCTTGCATAACCCATCAATTAGGATATTATACATAACGACATTCGGTGAAATTCCTAATTCCTCCATCTTCGAAAACAATCCAATCGCATTGTCGATCTTTCCACCCTTGCAATACCCATTAATTGCAGCCCCAAAGGAGTAGATGTCCGGCGATACAGCTCGACGCATGATTTCAAAAACTTCAAAACTCTTCTCAAATTCATTCGATTTGATGAGCGAATTCAATAGGAAATTACATGTTTTCAAAGATGGAAACAGACAGCAGCCCGACACCATCAGGAACACATCGAATCCAGATGCCGCCTGTTTAAACTGGGTACAGCAAACATGGATCAACATATCAATCGCGGCCATCGAATCACCGTGGTTGTTTGTATCAACGAGCGATCGTGCAACCTCGAGATGAATGGCATCTCGTTTTTCAACGTGAGACAGGAGTTTCTGATCGATGAGGCGGATAAGAAGTAATCGAGCAGGTGCGATGAGATTGGATTGGATCAAGGCGTGGATCAAAATCGAGTAGGATTTTAAAGTGAATTTGAAATGGGTGTGCTCGGATGCATAGGAGATGAAGTGCAGGGTAGTTTTAGGGTTTATGGATGGTCGGATCTCAGCGAGGATGCAATCAAAAACAGGAGGCGAAAGGACGGTCAGGATTTGTTTGGATTTGGATGCATTTAGAGATGGAGAGGAAAGAAGTTGTGCCGTTACTTCTTTGAGGTGTGGGGTCTGAGGTAGCTGTCGTTGGTGTTGCTGTTGTTGGTGTTGCTGTTGTTGCTGTTGTTGCTGTTGTTGTTGCTGGGACAGAACGGAGGAGGCGCAGGATAAGGGGAGGGTGAAGGATAAGGAGCGCGAGAGAGAGAGGCGTTTGGTTTGTGATTTGAGAGATGGGAGTTTTGAGAAGTCCATAAGAGGGTAATATGTTGGGGATATTTGGAATGTTAGGGAGAAGAGTGGGGATAGAGATTTGGAGGATGACAGAATGGGAGGTGTGGTGCCGACATTGGAGTTTCGCTGTGGGTGTCTCTCTCTTTCTCCCTCTCTCTGAAAGGCCTGAGTGTGGCCGCGTTGCGGCAAAACCTGAAAGCGAGGGAAGGTGAAAAAGGTTTTAGGGGAAGGTAGGGTTATTAGTATATGGGCCTGAATTGGACGGTTGCGCTGGGCTCTCTGGGCTGGGCTGGGGAGTCACGGGAATGGACCCACACATTCGGATTCGGTGGTGACCCCAGTACCGAACTAAGCTCTGTGGGCCCTACCATGATGTATGTGTTTTATCCATGCCGTCCATCTATTTTTTCATATCATTTTATAGTATAGGCCCAAATATGAGATTTGAGGCAAATCCAAAGCTCAAGTGGACCACACTACAAGAAACCGTGGGGATTGAATGCCCACCGTCGAAAACTTCTTGTGGGCCACATAAGTTATGGATCAAGGTGATTGTTATTTTTTCTTCTCTTCATCCAGGATTATGTGATTTTATGAGCAGGTTGAGTGGTAAATAAACATCGTAGTACCAAGCTAAGCTAGGTGGGCCCACCATGATATATGTGTTTTATCTATGCGGAAATCAATTTTTTCCATATCATTTTATGGCTGTTATACCCTACTCCTATCATTATGGATGAGAACCAATCATAGAAGGACATGTTGGTAAGTAGTCGTGAGGTACATGAAGCCACGATAAAGTCCCTAGTGACACAGTTGACATCGGTCTGTAATGCCACGACACTAATTTGGACAAATGGACACGGTTAAGTCAGCAAGCGATTATGGCAAAAAATGGGCGAAGAAAGATCTAGAAAGCTAGTAATGAGCGAGCGGTTACTGTAATCGTCTATTAGGAGAAGTATCTAGATGGGCGATTAAAGTTATACGAGGATTTCAACATTGAAAAAGATCCAGCACCAACCAAACCAAATCAACACTTCAATTTCAAGCTTATCATGTTGTTTACGTTCCTTAGCATAATTAGTTTCTTTACTTTCCTAAGCCTAATTGCATTGCTTATGTTCCGTAGTGTAACCCTTGATATTACATTTCAAAGCAGTAAATTTGTAGCAAGAATTTTTTAATCAGTAAAATTTTCTTTTCTATGATCATATTTTTCTATTGGCAAAGAAGAAGTGAAGATCGTCTGTGTAGCTGACTGTAAGTTCTTCTTTTTCATTTATTTAATTTTACATTGTGAGAAATCCTTTTGTTCGAAAGGCAAACATAGAATCCACTTTTTGGAGGACGAACCTACTCTCCAAACATTGCATAAATCTTTTATTTTAAAACAACTGAGCAAGTGGCTAATTAGGCGACCGATCTCTACAGATCTTGGTCCATATACGGTCGATCACGACGTATCTGCCTTTCTTGGCGCTCGGGGTCATCGTTGTTCAGTTGGAATCAAGCCACGAAATTCGGTTCTGGCACACCCGCACACACATCACACACGTGGCCAAAGAATAGCAAGCAACATTTTTTGGCATGCTCAGTGAGACCCTACTGGTTCACCGCGTAATTTATTAGTAGAATGAGTAATTGAATTGCTGGGGCGAACTAGAGGACAATATTATTCAACAATCGGCTGTTGAATCGGAAGTAAAGGCAGCCCCTAATTTTAATATGAATACCAACCCGGTAAACTCGATTAACCAGGTTATGGAATTGGCTTCTCAGACCACTTTATTAGATGAAATTACAACCAATCTTAAAGAAGTATAGTTATCTATACAACAAATTCAAGAACAAGGGAAAGCTCAGGCAGCCGAGCATCTCTGTGTACAAACAGATAGCTTGAATAGATGGATAACTCATCAGACCGAATTCATGCATCGGATGATAAATGTTATCACCGAAAGGACAACCGTCCCGATTCCACATAATGAAGGGAGTTCACTTAGTAATATAGCACAATCGCCTCCAGTTCCACCATTACAACAAACTGTGCCGGTTTTTCCAGTTCTAGATAACGTAATGTTAGGTTGACGTTTGATTTTAGACAGCCTGATGTAAGAAATTTTACACTTGAAACAAGAAATCACAGAGTGCCTACTGGACAACCATTTCAACAATATCCTAGGAATCCGTTGTTCCACGAAGGGCAGAATCACAAAATGCCCGAACCTCCACTTGCTCCTGAACCTCAGCGAGTGGATCATGATCACATTATCCAGTTAGTTCAAGAACTAGCTGGCCAAGTTATGGGCCATAAAATTGTTCTAATTTACCATAAGCCGTATCCAGAATGGATCGACCAACAACATCCATTACCTAGGAATTATCGCTCGAATTTTACGTTATTCTCAGATGATGCCTGACAATCAACTATTGAACATGTTGGTTGGTTTACTATGCAATGTGGCGAACTCGCCAATGACGAGTACTATAAGTTGCAATTGTTCGGTCATTCACTGACGGCTGCTGCATTCACATGGTGTTCTAATTTATTTCCAAATTCAATTCATACTTGGCAAGAATTAGAAGAAAAATTTCACACCCAATTCTTTTCCAGAGATAGGGAAATGACTATAGCCAATTTGGCGAGACTTCGCTAATTGCCAGAAAAATCATGTGAAAGTTATATCGCCCGATTCAGAAGGACAAAAAGTAGGTGTAAAATAGTGACACCTGAGTCAGTATTTATGCAACTTGCACAAGATGAATTGGACTTCAAACTCCACAAAAAAGTTTATTGGAATTGAATTCGCGGATTTGTATAATTTAACTCGAAAAGTCTCTAGATATGAAGAACTTTTGCAAGAGGTATCTAAATAGAAGAATGCATCGATTGGGATATATTATTATGATCCTAATTATGAAGTTGTTATTACTGAAGTGGTAGTTAAAAAACCATTGGTATGTTCTGCTTTAATTAAAACCGAAACCAAAGTATCGGTCGCACAAAAGGCCCAGAAAACGTTCACTTTTGATATCACATGGGCTGATGAAATATTTAAAATATTGTTAGCTGAGAAATTTATTAAAGTTCCCATCAACCATTGAGTACCAACAGTAGAAGAATTAAAAAAAGTTACATATTGCAAATGGCATGGGACTCAAAGCCACACTACTAATCAATGTGTTGTTTTCAGGAATGTCATTTAAGACAATATCGATAAAGGTCTATTGAAATTTTTAGAGAAGGAGGAAGAAGCAATGTTGATCGATATCGATCCATTCTCACCAGTGCTGGAAGCAAATACAGTTACGGCCGATCTCCGGAGAATCGATTGGCCATGACAAAAGATATACTTAAGTAGTGATGAACATCGTGAGACTTTGCAAAGGTCAAACTTATGACCGCGTCAACAATACAGAGACTCGAAATGGTCAAGATGGTGGACGAGAGGTAGGCCATCTGAACGTTATGATTCACAAAGATGTATTCATTGTGCCAGGAAACTAAAAAGGCCTACCTTCACTGAGCGAAATAGTGATCAACGAGTGAGGAAGAACAATGATGAGGTTGGATCGTCACGACGATTACCTTGGCAGTCACAAAGACCAATGGATAGACCAATAATGGTCAAGCCAGTGCAAGCAAAAGAATGGAAAAGAGTAAGGCATCACAAATTCCTCTGTCCTTGAAAGGATGACACGATTGCAAAAATGACAATGGCAGCGGTGTCGAGTAGCTGAAAAGAGGACAACAATCTCGCACAATGAAATTCCTCTAGAAGGTTTCATGAATAAACCTTTAACTGAGGATGAGGAAACTGCTTTTTATATAGTCGACATGGTTATAGAACCATTTGCAGGGAATCCTAAAAGAAAAGAATCAGTAAATGTGGAATACCAGAGCAACAAAAACTCCACCAATTTTTTGAATATCGAAGAACACGATGATTCACCAGACGATTTCAATGAAGAATGGATGAAGGATGATGATTTGTTGATTGAAGAACTTCTCATCACTACCAGAGAATTAGAAGTAACCTCGACCATTCAAGAAGAGACAATCGGCCTAGACTTATCATGGCCGAAGGCTGAAGAAGAAAAACAATCTGAATCAGAAACACTCGGGGGGCAATGTTCGAGTACGGAAATTGTATTGGAAACGTTACCACTCGTGGTGTTTGACTGTAATATGATATTAACTCTTCCTTTTGATTTTCAGGCAAAGTCATCTCAGCAAAATGAAATGATGGGCGATGTTGAAGAATTAAGTCCTCACATTGTAATCCAACATACGTCCTATTCCGAGCTAGAAATGTCCAAAGGCATAGAAAAAGGGAGCTCAAGTCAAATGCAGCCGTTGAAAACTATCACCGTGCAACCAGGTACGTTAGTCGAAAAAGTTATCATTAAGAAACCAACTTGATGTGACCATAAATATTACATATTTAAGCCCCATTCCAATCATCATTAGGCTAGAAATCAAGCAAAATACTTAGATTTAGTGTAGGAAATGTGTTTAATGGTTAGATTGCTCTATAACTTGTAAATTGTGCTTACATAGTGAATTTTCGTGTTTTATAGGTTGTTGGCAGGCCACTTATGTCTAGGAAGGTTTAGGATGATGAGATAAGGGCTAAAGACACTACTATAATATTGGATTGAGGTTAGACGGCTTGGATCGATGGATTGAAGGTGATGTGCATTACATGTGGTTTTCAATTCTGAACGAGCAGCGCATGCTGCCTACTGTGAGACCCACTTTTGAACAACTTTTTGGATGCAATTTAAGAAAATCTCCATACATTTTGAAGATTATCAAATTATCTAACAAATGACACTGGTTTCACACCGATCGGAATTCTGGATTGATCATAGTGACCCAATGAACACAAACTGTCCATTCAGCACCGACTTAGCTTTGGAATTCAGCTCAGTGGTCCATCAGTGCTCAAATGAAGAATCCAATCCGTCCATCTGGGATAGAATCAAATTTTCTACAAAACACTGGAATCAGGTCAATCGAATGTGTATATTGGTTTTAGCGTCGAAAACAAGTCGAAGTGTTATGCAAAGTTCCACCTGCGCGAATCAGAAAACGGTTTAGATTGCGAGGTGTGTGCACCAAAATTATGGAATGAATCAAGCCAATCTAAACCCTCTATCATGTAGAGGGGATATAGTTCTACTAAGGTATCAATTTTGAGACACTTTCAATGTCTATACACACCGGAGTGAAGGATGTAAGAATGACTAGTTCAGAAGGTATTAAAACTATGAATCTGTGAGGTGTCCGCTGATCTGATCGTGGGGCCCACTTTAGATGTGATATTGAAAATCTAATCCATCCATCATGATTTCACTTGATGATGAAGCCCCATATGAAATTTCATAGCAATCTGATCATCGGTTTAGTCACACGAAGTGTAGCAAAATCAATATTGTTACTTGAATCCGAACTTAACTATAAATAGATAGTTATGAAGAGTTTTAGAGCATCTTTTTTCAATATGATTTTGAAGAGAACAAGCTCTTATCTCTCTCATAGAACCTCTTTACATTCAAGTTTGCTTGGATTCACTTTAAGAACTCGTAAGTTGGTTAGTTTTAAGTTGATTTTTTTATTTTAATTATGTCTTATTCTTCTTCTTTTAGTTTTTCTTCTTTAATTATGTTTATGTTCTAAACCCTTTTAGAATTGGCTAGAAGGAAGCATGGGTGGATTGTTGAGTTGATATGTGTGATGGATTTATGTGCTGAATGATGAGAGAAATCCATTTTGCATGAATTTCATAAAACTAATCTAGGGTTTTTAATTCTCATGTTCTTTGCATGAGTATTGTTTAATCTTAAATTTGATTTATAAAAACCTAGATTGGAGATATTTTTAACCTCTCACATTATTTTATTAGCGATCTCAAGGATCTCTAATGCTTATATTCCCTAACGCTTAAGAGTATGAACTTAATAATGCTTGATGGGATGGATCTCTAATCCTTTGATTTCTTACGTAAATTTTTGTTCTAATTACAATATCTTCCGATTAGATGGACCATAGTGATCCATTCTAGTTGAGTAATACTTTATCATACACATTAATGAAGGATGAGACACATGTGGACCTTTGATGTCTTGGTGCTTTGATTTCTATTGATTAAACCCACTCAAACATTGATCCAATCCAACCTATCATTAGTTAGATTAATCACTTCTTTTGGAATTTGTATTTTCTTTTCTTGATTTGAGAGTGATTCTTACCCACTTCTATTTTTGCTCCCTGTGGATTCGACCTCGGACTCATCGAGTTTATTACTTGTTATCTCCTGCACTTGAGAGAACATTCAGCTACATAGTTGGATAACAACCAAGTTTTTGTGTTATATTTATGGTCACATCACAACTCTCAGCATGACTCAACATCTTAAGCTTTTGTATATATCAGCTCACCTCGAGGGTTGCCCAGTCACTAGAATTCTTGTTGATAATGGGGCGGCAGTCAACCTTCTTCCTATAAGAATGATGTCCCAGTTAGGGAAATCCCCAACCGATCTTCTATCTTCTGATGTGACTGTTAATAATTTTGCTGGGAGAGTCACTAACACTTATAGCGTATTACCAATTGATTTTAAGGTTGGAACTAAAAAGGCGTTGGCCGCCTTTTTTGTGGTCGATACTTCTTCCAAATAAAAAGGCGTATTACCAATTGATTTTACGGTTGGAACTAAAAATGCATTGTTAGGTAGAGATTAGATTAATTTTTTTGGGTGTATTACATCCTCTTTACATCAGTTCATAATGTTCTAGAATCAGGATAGAGTCGAGTTGGTTTTAGTCGATAATAAGCCTTTCTTGGCAACACAAAATGCTAGCGAGGCGTATTATTATGGAGAGGAAGTTGGGACGATCTGATTTACTGAAAGAAATAAATACGGATGCCCTACTAGAATGACAATATCGTGTAAGACACAACTTCAATATTTTGTCTTGATAATGATCGGCCGATGGACATTATGCCTTATTGGCCGACGTCGAAATGCATTACTGAAGAAATTTCATGAATTATACGATAACAAAAGAAACATATGCGGCCGATATCACGGCTATAATAAAGAGGCTTGAAGAAAGCCTCAACGATTATGAAGATGGTTGTTTTATGAATTTGGCTGAAGTAGTTGTACTAGGCGTTGTAGTTGCAGAAGATGAAATTTCTTTGAGTGATTTAAAGGATGATCCTAATAAACTAGATGATTCCTAAGCTCAAGTACAAGATCCATTGGTCGAAGTAAACTTAGGAACAGAGCAGGACCCTAGGTCGACATTTGTGAGTAGACTTCTGACACCATAGGTCCAGGCCGAATTAATCGCTCTGCTTAAAGAATTTGTTGATTGCTTTGCGTGGGATTATCATGAGATGTTGGGAGTAGATCAAAGTTTGGTAGAGCATAAGTTACCAACTAAGGAGGGGTTTCAACCGCATAAGCAACCGTCGAGGCATATGACAGCCAAAGTGACTCAGAAGATAAAAGAAGAAATCGAGCGATTACTTAAGGCTGGATTCATCAAGTCTATTAAGTATGCCGAATGAATCTCAAATATAGTCCCGGTAATCAAGAAGAATGGTATGCTTCGGGTATGTATTAACTTTAGAAATTTAAATCTAGTAACTCCAAAAGATGAATATCCAATGCCAATTGCAGACTAGTTGATCGATCGTGCGGCCGGCCATCATGTTATTTACTTTATAGATGACCATTCAGGATATGATCAAATATATTGCAGCGAACGATGTTCCAAAAATAGATTTTTAATGTCCTGGTCCATTAGGCATGTTTTGTTGGATAGTTATGCCTTTCAGGTTAAAAAAATGCTGGAGCTACATACCAAAGAGCTATGAACACGATCTTTCATGATATGATCAGTCAGTTCATGGAAGTTTATGTCGATGATGTGGTAATAAAGTCAGCCAACCTCAGGGAACATTTTGCGCACTTACGAAAATTGTTCATATGCATGAGGACTCATAACTTAAAAATGAATTATCTTAAATGTGCTTTTGGGGTTTCGGCTGGAAATTTCCTCAGATTCCTTATGCATCAACGAGGGATTAAGATCGATAAGAACAAGGCATGAGCTATCATCAATGCCCAGGCCCCGAGGAACAAAAAGAAATTGTAGCACTTTTTAGGTCAAGTTAATTTTATGAGACATTTTATTTTTAATCGTGCAGGAAAAACTAATGTTTTTTCTCCTTTAATTAAATTAAAGCAAGGTAATGAGTTCAGGTGGGAAGTGGAACATCAGCAAACTTTTGAAAAGATTAAGAACTATTTAACAAAGCCACCAATTTTGATGCTACCTGTTCATGGACGGCCGCTAAAATTATATATAGCGGCTTCTATGGAATCCATTGGAGCCCTACCAGTACAAGAAGACGATGATAGAAAAGAGCGGGCTATCTACTATTTGAGTCGGACGTTACTTGACATGGAAATGCGATATTCTGCTATTGAAAAGTTGTGTTTATCTTTGTATTTCTCTGCCACAAAGTTAAGACAATATTTGTTGGTCGAAAATGTTTCTGTAATTGCCTCAACTGATGTAGTAAAATATATGCTTAATTGGCCCATCCTTAGTGGCCGAATTGGTAAGTGGATGCTAGCCTTGCCTGAATTTGAATTGAAATATGTACCTCAAAAAATTATCAAAGGGCAAGTGATCGCTAATTTTCTAGCCGACCACCCTTTAGATTTGGAAAATCAGCTTTCTCCCCAGGTACTTGATTTGTATCATGTATATTTGACTCCTTGGAAACTAATATTCGATGGGTCTGAAACTTATAAAACTACCGGGGTTGGAATCGTTTTGATCGCCCCCAAATGACAATCAACATGAGTTTGCTTTTCAGTTAGAATTCGAGTGCACCAATAATCAGGCTGAATACGAAGCCATGATAATTGGATTAGAATTATTAATGGAATTCGGTGTTCAGAATATCATAGTTATTAGTGATTCATAGCTGGTAATTAACCAAATCGCCAGATGATTCAAGTGTACGAGCCCATTGCTGTTATCCTATTATGCTTTAGTTGCTCAAATGCTTGATAATTTTGATGAAGTGAAGCTTAAGCACATAACATGACAGCATAATAGTGATGCCAATAAAATGGCATAAGTGGCTGCAGGGTTAGAAAATTGGTACGGATCGATTGGTCGAGCGATTACGGTTCAAAATAGACTGCTGCCATCATTTTTAGTCAAGAAGTTATTATGGAAATATTCCAGGTTGAATTAGAAGAAGATGATTGGCGAGCTCCAATTGTGGGCTACCTCTAATGCCCACGTATGAAAGTTGGGCGCGATATTAGGAGATCGGTCATCCATTATGTGATGGCTAATGATGAGCTATACAGGAAGGGGGCTGATGGAGTGTTATTTAAATGTTTAGGGAGGAGAGAATCCATGATGGTTATGGGAAAAGTCCATGAAGGAATATGCGGAGCACACCAAGATGGAAGAAAAATGAGGTTGGCATTGAGGTGTTGTGGGTATTTCTAGTAGAAAATGACAATTGATTGTGATCAATATGCTAGAGGCTGTGAAAAATATCAGGGAGCTGGACCGATACAACACATACCTGCGGCCGAAATGCATGCCATAGTCAAACCTTGGCCATTTCGAGGATGGGCGATTGATTTAATAATCGTCCATTCTACTCCATATTATGCCCAGGCAAACTGTCACGCCCCGAAATTCGGAACCCGAGTACAACAACCCGAAGCTCGAGTTCTAGGGTGTGAATTGAAAATTCGAGCATAGATTTCTTGAAATTCCATTCCACACATCGCATAACTAAAATGAATCCCCAAATATAAAATTTCTTTTCCACTGATATCTTATTACATTGAATTTTACAAAATAAAACAAATCTGGCACGATTAACGCTCGAGAAGAATGAGACCCCCTGAACACTTTCCTTAGCCCATGTCTTGTTCTCCCTCAAAACCTGCAAGAACTGTGGTGATTTTGGTGAGCTAAAAGCCTAGTGAGGTCATTTCCATCACAGGTAATATTCCAGTTAATAAAAGATAGAACGTGAATAATCAATGGATATAATTGTATGAAACATACGAGGACAAGGTTATGATTGATACACTTTATGGTTTATTATGAATAGAACATGATTATCATGATGTCATGTATGTCATGATACATGTGAGACAATAAACGTCTAGGAACTCGTTGCCACTGAACATTAGGAACCTGTCGCAAATCAACCATGCTCACCTAACCGGTACAACGAGGCGGCAAATCAACCATGCACGCCAGTGGGCAAATCAACCATGCACCACTGATCCAACCGAGCAAATCAACCATGCTCAATAAGTGAAACGACCAGAACTCGCTGCCATTGAACATTAGGAACCTCTCGCAAATCAACCATGCTCACCTAACCGGTACAGCGAGGCGGCAAATCAACCATGCATGCCAGGAGTCAAATCAACCATGCTCCTGTTTTGTCGCAGTGTATAAATGTATGTATATGTCATGAGTTATGGAAGCATTATTCAAGCATACAATGTATATCAACTCAGTTCCAATCACGCCATGCATGGGTTATCTTCATTCATATAATTCTTTATCTAATTTTGGTTAATGTTGATCGAGGAATTTGAGGAGATCGTTGTGTACGGTTTAGTATGTTGACAGGCTAACATTGTTTCAAGAGTTATGTATTGTATACTATCGAACCCTAAGTTGTTATTTATCGGGAAGTTTGAGAATGATGACACGGGGAATCTTGAGAATACTACATGTATTTAGTGTTGCATGTTGATTACGTCATATGCAACAAATCCTAAATTAAATTGTCATAGAATTCTGACATGTGCATTGAAACGGAAAACTTGAGAAGATTAATTAAAAATAATAAAAAGAGATAACTGGTGATGAACTTTTGGATATAGAGATAGGAGAAGGACGGATCCCTTACCTAGGATTTCATGATAAGAAAGAATGTATAAAAGTATACTTAAATTCCTAACTAAAGGAGTCTTTATAATTTAACGCAAAACACGGAAGAACACTAAAGGACATTAACAGAGAAAGTTACGTGAGATGAATCACTCACAGTTTGATGATTCCTAAGTTCCAAACCAATCCCAACTTGAATTTGAGTTGACTCAGCGAGTCGACTCGATGTGGAGAGGAAATCACTTCTTCTTTCTTTTTCATTCTTCTTTCTTTCTTTCTCCTTCCTTCATTCTTCTTCCTTCTTTCTTTCTTTCTCTCCTTTCTTTCTTCTCCTCTTTTTGTTCTTTCTCCTTTTCTTCTTCTTCTTCTCTCTCTCTCTCTCTCTCTCTCTCTCTCTCTCTCTGTTTCTTGCTGACTGGTGCTGCCCCCATAGCATCAGTAACATCAGCAAAACTACCTTCCTCTCTCTCTCTCTCTCACCGCTTCTCTCTCTCTCTCTCTCTCTCGTTTCTTCTCTTCTTCTTCTTTTTCCTTCTTCCTTTCTTTCTCTTTCTTCTTTTCTTTCTCTTTCTTGCTGCCCCAGCAAGGGCTGTACCAACAACAATAGCCGCAACAACAGCAGGAATCCGAGCATCAACAGCAACAGCAGCACGTGCTGCTACTTCTCTCGCTCTCTCTCCTTCTCTCTCTCTCTCTCTCTCTCTAACGCCCCACCCTTTCTCTCCTTCTCACAACTTCTCTCTCTTTCACGGTTCCTCTCTCTCACAGTTTTGTAGGAGGATATCAACTCATGAATCCCGAAAGAATCCTAGTTGGATTGTGTAACAGTTAGGCTGTTTCTAACAGCGAAAGAAACCTCTTGCGCAACTCACCTTCCGCCTGCTCTTACGCACACGTACCGCAACTTCCGCGTGTGGGACTACCTACCCATTGGTCGAATCCTAGTCTAGTGTCTGATGAGCGGTCCAAATCGCTGAATCGATCATGGACAGGGGTCCGCGGTCTAATCAAAACGGACGCTGTCCATTCGGACGTTCCCAACAAAAACCGCACAAAGAAAAGAAACCAGGTTATTCTGGAAAGTCTTCACGCATACAAACCGTTAGAAGTCTAGGTGGGGTCCACACGAGGGCCTGGAAGAGATCTGGCCCAACCATGCACGGTAGATCTGTCGATCTTGGAGTTTAGTGAATCTTAGGGTCCGGTTTGGCGGACTGTGATGGACCGTACAATCGTCCGAATTTGTTGAGGTCACCTACCCTCGAAGCCCGCGCGTGGAGTGTTCCCGCTGGACGGCTTGGATCAACAGATGGGGTCCACGTTGATGGACGGGGTGGGCCACAATCGGCGATAGCGGTAACGCTGTCGCTGAAACAACGTCCAAAACGGGCGCTCGCCCGCAACGCGTAAGAAACGCGGTCAACGCGCGTTGACCAGCCTTTTGACGTGCACGCTGTGCACGTGGGCCCCGCCTTGATGTATTTACTGAATCCACTCCGACCATCAGCCAGGCCACCCAATTTTGAGGTGTGACACAAAAAATGAGGCAGATCCGAGTTCAGATGGCCCACTTATGGCTCGATTTCTGGTTAGGCCATTTGTAGGATGATCAGAGGGCTGAAATTCGACGTGTATGGTTAGATCGTGCCCTAAAACTAGTATATAGAGTTTTGCGTGAAAATGATTTCCAGAAATCATAAAACTTGCAATTGGTCCTATAACTTAAATTTAACTAATGGTACTTTCCTAATACTTGTAGATTTATGAGTTTTGCGAAGTCTAACACTTCCATGCTATCCTAGGGTTCATGTTGAGCACTTTTAATGAAGGAGTCATACTATAGTTTCTTACAGATTATTTAATATTAATTTATCTATATTAAATTTATTTAATTTCTTAATTAATTACCTACTTTATAATTTAGATTACTCTAAAATCCTAGGGTGTTACAAACACACCCGGCCAAGAAATCCCTGGTCTAAGCACCTGCCTTGTGACGGACACGATGTATGGGTCAATTTTATGGACAGGCATGTGTACAGGATAATGTACGGCGGTTTACATTGCTCGCGTAATTCGGAATCGAAGTGGACGGTTAGATCTTCTAGTCTAGTAACGACAAATTATTCTAACGGTCGGTCTGTCGACTTAACTAAGTGCACTAAGTTTTTTCAGAGGCCTGACAAGTTGTCTGGACATGTATAAAATGTATACATGTGTGTATGCGGGTGAACAAGACAGCTTAAAATATAATTTCTCGCATGGGAACACGCACTCATGTACTTACTCGTGCACCCAAATTTTTGGGGTATTACATTCTACCACCCTTACACAGAATTTCGTCCTCGAAATTCGATCCACCTACTAGACTAACGGATCAAGATACTACTCTACAACATTCCTAAGAGCCTGCTACATTTGACTAATCCTAGGTTTACTTGTACACCAGTGTAATACTACCTTCATGAACTCAGGTTCTTACAATCTACCCACCTTATGAGAATCTCATCCTTGAGATTCAACCATATCCGCAACCAAGCTTTCGCTATGCACTCTAATGTGCCTCAACGTATGCTATAACGAAGAAAAGAAAGTCAACAATAACATCCCAACAAAAGTAACATCACAAAGAAGACAATCAATCATAGTACCAACAATGAAACAAGCAAAACAAACAGTCCAATCAAAAGAACATCACAGATTAAACCAACAGACACCCTAACCTCAACATTACAGACTTGATCCTAAAACCAACGTCACTAGTAAGGCGAAGATCACAGTGCAAACAACGTCCTTATGCAGAAGCAAGCAATTGACAACCTTACAACCAAAACAAACAAAAACAAAACAAACATAAAAAAATTACAAAATTGTACATGGCGCACCCATTCCTAGACGTGCCCACTTGCGTACAAACTAGCTTATTTAGGTTCTCTACATTCAGGTTCGGCTATAGACCCTATTACTATCTTCTTAAAGCATACTGCCCAAAACTATAGTTAGGTTCTCCATGATCCATACTTTAAACCCTAGTGTAATATATACCTAGACCCTAAAAGAAATCTAATGCTTTGGCTCTGACGCCCTAATTGATCTTTCATGTTTAACCTAATCTAATCATTATTAATCAACTATTACCTTATTTCATAAGAAGATCCTAACTAAGACCTTACTAGGCATTATAACTTAACTCCAACTTCACTAGGTGTTAGCCCTAACCCTAGGCACTTAGGAATTCTTGAAATCTCTCTCTGATACCAAACTGTCACGCCCCGAAATTCGGAACCCGAGTACAACAACCCGAAGCCCGAGTTCCAGGGTGTGAATTGAAAATTCGAGCATAGATTCCTTAAAATTCCATTCCACACATCGCATAACTAAAATGAATCCCCAAATATAAAATTTCTTTTCCACTGATATCTTATTACATTGAATTTTACAAAATAAAACAAATCTGGCACGATTAACGCTCGAGAAGAATGAGACCCCCTAAACACTCTCCTTAGTCTATGTCTTGTTCTCCCTGAAAACCTGCAAGAACTGTGGTGATTTTGGTGAGCTAAAAGCCCAGTGAGGTCATCTCCATCACATGTAATATTCCAGTTAATAAAAGATAGAACGTGAATAATCAATGGATATAATTGTATGAAACATACGAGGATAAGGTTATGATTGATACACTTTATGGTTTATTATGAATAGAACATGATTATCATGATGTCATGTATGTCATGATACGTGTGAGAGCAATAAACGTTTAGGAACTCGTTTCCACTGAACATTAGGAACCTGTCGCAAATCAACCATGCTCACCTAACCGGTACAACGAGGCGGCAAATCAACCATGCACGCCAGTGGGCAAATCAACCATGCACCACTGATCCAACTGAGCAAATCAACCATGCTCAATAAGTGAAACGACCAGAACTTGCTGCCACTGAACATTAGGAACCTGTCGCAAATCAACCATGCTCACCTAACCGGTACAGCAAGGCGGCAAATCAACTATGCACGCCAGGAGTCAAATCAACCATGCTCCTGTTCTGTCGCAGTGTATAAATGTATGTATATGTCATGAGTTATGGAAGCATTCTTCAAGCATACAATGAATATCAACTCAGTTCCAATCACGCCATGCATGGGTTATCTTCATTCATATAATTCTTTATCTAATTTTGGTTAATGTTGATCGAGGAATTTGAGGAGATCATTGTGTACGGTTTAGTATGTTGACAGGCTAACATTGTTTCAAGAGTTATGTATTGTATACTATCGAACCCTAAGTTGTTATTTATCGGGAAGTTTGAGAATGATGACACGGGGAATCTTGAGAATACTACATGTATTTAGTGTTGCATGTTGATTACGTCATATGCAACAAATCCTAAATCAAATTGTCATAGAATTCTGACATGTGCATTGAAACGAAAAACTTGAGAAGATTAATTAAAAATAATAAAAAAAAGATAACTGGTGATGAACTTATGGATATAGAGATAGGAGAAGGACGGATCCCTTACCTAGGATTCCATGATAAGAAAGAATGTATAAAAGTATACTTAAATTCCTAACTAAAGGAGTCTTTATAATTTAACGCAAAACACGGAAGAACACTAAAGGACATTAACAGAGAAAGTTACGTGAGATGAATCACTCACAGTTTGATGATTCCTAAGTTCCAAACCAATCCCAACTTGAATTTGAGTTGACTTAGCGAGTCGACTCGATGTGGAGGGGAAATCACTTCTTCTTTCTTTTTCTTTCTTCTTTCTTTCTTCTTTCTTTCTCCTTCATTCTTCTTCCTTCTTTCTTTCTTTCTCTCCTTTCTTTCTTCTCCTCTTTTTGTTCTTTCTCCTTTTCTTCTTCTCTCTCTCTCTCTCTCTCTCTCTCTCTCTCTCTCTCTCTCTCTCTCTCTCTCTGTTTCTTGCTGACTGGTGCTGCCCCCACAGCATCAGTAACATCAGCAAAACTACCTTCCTCTCTCTCTCTCTCTCTCACCGCTTCTCTCTCTCTCTCTCGTTTCTTCTCTTCTTCTTCTTTTTCCTTCTTCCGTTCTTTCTCTTTCTTCTTTTCTTTCTCTTTCTTGCTGCCCCAGCAAGGGCCATACCAACAACAACAACCGCAACAGCAGCAGGAATCCGAGCATCAACAGCAACAGCAGCACGTGCTGCTACTTCTCTCGCTCTCTCTCTCCTTCTCTCTCTCTCTCTAACGCCCCACCCTTTCTCTCCTTCTCACAACTTCTCTCTCTTTCACGGTTCCTCTCTCTCACGATTTTGTAGGAGGATATCAACTCATGAATCCCGAAAGAATCCTAGTTGGATTGTGTAACAGTTAGGCTGTTTCTAACAGCGCAAGAAACCTCCTGCGCAACTCACCTTCCGCCTGCTCTTACGCACACGTACCACAACTTCCGCGTGTGGGACTACCTACCCATTGGTCGAATCCTAGTCTAGTGTCTGATGAGCGGTCCAAATCGCTGAATCGATCATGGACAGGGGTCCACGGTCCAATCAAAACGGACGCTGTCAGTCGGACGTTCCCAACAAAAACCACACAAAGAAAAGAAACCAGGTTATTCTGGAAAGTCTTCGCGCATACGAACCGTTAGAAGTCTAGGTGGGGTCCACACGAGGGCCTGGAAGAGATCTGGCCCAACCATGCACGGTAGATCTGTCGATCTTGGAGTTTAGTGAATCTTAGGGTCGGGTTTGGCGGACTGTGGTGGACCGTACAATCGTCCGAATTCGTTGAGGTCACCTACCCTCGAAGCCCGCGCGTGGAGTGTTCCCGCTGGACGGTTTGGATCAACAGATGGGGTCCACGTTGATGGACGGTGTGGGCCATAATCGGCGACAGCGGTAACGCTGTCGCTGAAACAACGTCCGAAACGGGCGCTCGCCCGCAACGCGTAAGAAACGCGGTCAACGCGCGTTGACCAGCCTTTTGATGTGCACGCTGTGCACGTGGGCCCCGCCTTGATGTATTTACTGAATCCACTCCGACCATCAGCTAGGCCACCCAATTTTGAGGTGTGACACAAAAAATGAGGCAGATCCGAGTTCAGATGGCCCACTTATGGCTCGATTTCTGTTTAGGCCATTTGTAGAATGATCAGAGGGCTGAAATTCGACGTGTATGGTTAGATCATGCCCTAAAACTAGTATATAGAGTTTTGCATGAAAATGATTTCCAGAAATCATAAAACTTGCAATTGGTCCTATAACTTAAGTTTAACTAATGGTACTTTCCTAATACTTGTAGATTTATGAGTTTTGCGAAGTCTAACACTTCCATGCTATCCTAGGGTTCATGTTGAGCAATTTTAATGAAGGAGTCATACTATAGTTTCTTACAGATTATTTAATATTAATTTATCTATATTAAATTTATTTAATTTCTTAATTAATTACCTACTTTATAATTTAGATTACTCTAAAATCCTAGGGTGTTACAAACACACCCGGCCAAGAAATCCCTGGTCTAAGCACCTGCCTTGTGACAGACACGATGTACGGGTCAATTTTATGGACAGGCATGTGTACAGGATAATGTACGGCGGTTTACATTGCTCGCATAATTCGGAATCGAAGTGGACGGTTAGATCTTCTAGTCTAGTAACGACAAATTATTCTAACGGTCAGTCTGTCGACTTAACTAAGTGCACTAATTTTTTTCAGAGGCCTGACAAGTTGTCTGGACATGTATAAAATGTATACATGTGTGTATGCGGGTGAACAATACAGCTTAGAATATAATTTCTCGCATGGGAACACGCACTCATGTATTTACTCGTGCACCCAAATTTTTGGGGTATTACACAAACAGCTAAGCCGAAGCCAGTAATAAAGTAATCAAGAACATCATAAGGAAGATGATCGATGAAAATGCTAGAAATTGGAATGAAAAGTTATCCCAGGCATTATGGGCCTATCGAAATTCACTTCGTACAAGCACTAACATGAGTCCATTTGCTTTAATGTATGGGCATGATGCAGTATTACTCATGCAAATCACTGTTCCATCTTTAAGGGTAGCCCATCAAGCTGGTTTAACCCTTGACGAGTTTATTGAAGTGATGCTTGTTGAGCTTGAGGAGTTAGATGAATTCCAATTAAAAGTCCTCAATTCTCTTTTGGCCAACAAGGCCAAAGTCGCTCGGGTATACAACGAGAAGGTAAAAGGAAAGATTTTTGGATTGGGTGATAAAATTTGAAAAATAGTCTTACCTCTCAGTCACAAGGACAAGACTTTAGGCAAAAAATGGTTGCCCACTTGGTAAGGCCCGTACACTATGGTGCAAGTTTTAAAAGGAGGAGCTTATCTACTAAAAGATAAAGATGGGAAAATAGCAAAAGCTCCAATCAATGGTCAGTTCTTGAAGGTCCATCACCCTTCCTTGTGGGAGGTAGTGTATGGACCAATTTTTTAATAAAAAAGAGATAAGTTCTTTTTAATAGCCAAAAGGAAAATATTTCATTAAGAGAAATGATAAACGGCCTATCAGCCGAAGTAAGACTTTGTCTTTTGGCTACAAGCTTCAGGAGTACAAGCTATCTATTAGAAGAGATTCGCTTTAAGTCTTTCAAACTTGTCCTGAGCTTGGATCTTCTTTTTCTTTGTCTTTTCCCTTTTGGCTTGCCATTTCTGTCTCTCAGCTGTCTTCAGAGATAATTGATTAATAAGGTCATCTTGTTCAGAAAGTTTGGTATCGACTTCTATTTTTCGAATGGAACTGTTGTTTAGCCGATCTTGATATATGATGATTTGGGATTGAAGAAAAGCTTTCAGCCCTTCTGGATTAGTTGTATCACGACCAGGGTAGAGGCGATTCATTTCCTTTATATCTCTCTCTCTCCAATTTTCTTCGTTGTATTTGAAATGAACAAAGAATCGCCTGGTCAAAATTATATTTCTGAGTCCAAAAGAGGCTCTCATTCCAGATCTCATCGTGATCAGCGCCTAATTGAATTAATTTCACTTGAATGCTATTACTTTTTGTTAGTAGATTGGCATATTTTTAGAACGTAGAGTTTGCCATGAAGAAGGTGTTACCGAACTCCTCCAGTTTGGTGATAGCGGCCAAAGTCGCTTTCAAAAATAGATCATTTGCAGCATATTTTGAAGCATCTCAGACAAACGGGTACATATCGAAATCATGGAAGGATCACAGAAGTAAGATATGCTAGTGGAGAGGATGTCATTCAAAAGTTCGTGAGCACAGTCACAAAAGAAGTGGGATGTCATGATAAAAAATTTCAAAGATGAAGCCAGGATTGATGGGAGACGATCTCCTTTTATAAGGATACTCTTATAGTTATTGCGTCGTTTCAAATTTCGAAAGGCAAAAAATGTGGATATCTTGATAGTTTATCCTTATTAATTGGTATGTCAGTTACAATTCCCTAATATATTCACCATTTATAAGGATCAGGAAGCGAAAAATGATTATTTGAAAAGAGACCGACATCTCTTAATAATCGGCTTCTAGATGAGGATGAATTGGAAAGACAATGCCTTCCAAGAACATCTAGAATACTTAAGAGGATGTATTCTCTTGAGATTTCTCAATTGATACTCCTATTTTTTTAGTATTGGCCGATCTTAAGGTTGTAAAATCTCATTTGATCGGTCACAAATTATTGTAAATAGATGAACCTATGGAGTCTAGGGATATATCAGAATTCCTAGCCGATTTTGGTTATTAGAAATATCGACCGATATTGTATTTCTCTCAAAGTCGACATTAAGATTCCAATTTCAATTTTTGTGTTAAGATGATGGTGTGAGTGGATGATCGGCTATGATATACACAAGCTTTGGAAATGAATTTAACCAAAGCAGAATTCATTGATAGTTGAGCCCCTTGGCCAAGTAAAAAAAAAGGGAACAACAAAAAACAAAAAGAGGCTCGGCCGATTAGTTGACATCTTTAATCATGAGCTTGTTTGATATCGTCAAACTCTTTCTGAGCGCGGGTTTTAACTGCCTCAACCTCCCTCATCTTAGTAGTCCACAGGCGTCCATTGTCCATCGCTTGATCAGGAACTTGAGCCTTTGTCTCTTTACTGCGAGCTTGACTATGTTGAACGCGGGTTTGGAAAACTGTAATTTGGGATTGGACAAAAGCCAAAGTCTCTTCTAGGTAAGACCCATCCCTAGGATGATAAACGTCCTCATTCTCAGCGAATGTCATTTTTTAAGTCCAATTTTTGGACTTCAAAACTTTCAAAAGGGTTTTGTCATACTGGTGTTGACAAAAACAGGGAAGACGATTGCCCCATGCTACCCTAGTGAATCATAAAGATTGGGCAACGTCTCACTGATGAAAATGTATTCATTCAAGATGCCCTTGGCATGCTGGACATCAAACTCAAACCCAAAAAAGTTGCTTCCAAGGCCATGAAGTTTCCTTAGAAGTTATAAGATATCATCGAAAACGCTTCACTTTTCTCAGGAACAATTGCGGCCTGACAGATAAAGAAATCTATATAAAATAGAAGTGATGATTGGCTGAAATCGGATAGTTCTTTCGAAAGGATATCTTTCAAATAAGCTTTGTCTTAGGAAAAAGAGGGGTTGCTTGATGAAGCCATTGACGCAAGGTAAACGAGAAGTAAGGATATGGGGTTAGTGAATATGGAGGAGGTTACTCTTTTTATAGGCAATTGGTGAATAGATGTGAGAGTTAATGGATTGTGGCAAGTTAATTATCGTCATTCCGTTTCTAGAGGAAGACGGACCGTCTTCTCAGTAACGACGTTCATTCAGGAACGTGTATATTGATGTCTAGAATCTATCGTGTCAAGGATGATCATTCAAAAGAGAAAAGGGGGGAAGTAAAACTTTATTTGATTATATAGCCGATTCATAACATCCTTACACTCGGAATTTAAAAGATGAAAATCGGTTGAGCACTTCTCTGACTCTCTGTCGCCTCTCTTTCTTTTGTTGAAGAATTCGGCTTTGCTTCAAAGCTACTTGTCTAGTTTCACCAACTGATTGAGCTTGAATTTGGGTGGGCTTGGTTAAAAGATTAATGCCCATTTTCTTTTCATTATACATGCTCCTCTTTTCTTCTCGTTATCTCTTGAGATTCTCCAAATGTGCTTCTACTGCAGTTATCTCAATATCTAAAGTCTTCATTGTTAAGGCGAGACGCTCAAGCTCTTCGCGTTTGGCCGACAACTGATCTCTATGCATACTCGCTTCCAGCATCTGTGAATGAGCATTAGCCTGACCAATTTTGAGCTGATTAATGCTAGAATTAAGTTCACGAGCTTCTTGAAAATAATCCAGAAATTCTTGAAGTATTGGTAGATGCGAGGCAAGCCTGCTGTTAGAGTGTGAATACACTTGAGATAGGTCGATCAGACTGATTATGATATTAATTAACTCATCTGAGGGCTCACCTGAAAAGCTTGTACATATCAACGCTTCAATTTCTTCTTTAAGCTGTTGAACTTCTGTTGAAAGAGCAGGAGACACTGGAATGAAAATTTCATCGTCTAAGGCTTGCTTCAAAGAATTTAAAATTTCATCGATCGGTGAAGAATCCATTTCTAGATCGAGAGACTCAATTGGAAGGATACCCGTTGGAGTAGAAGATGGATGAGGGAGATCGGTCGGTGTGACTTCTGCAGTTTGAATATAGACCAAAGTCTTGGGAGATTGAGTTTGTTCTCCAATATCTGTTGTCAATTTAATTGGAGAAGCAGGCCGAGCAGGAAGCAAGTCTCTTGTCAATATACTTGCAGGATGTTCGTTAACTAAGTTTGAAGGTAGAGGTCGAGCTTGCACATTGACATCACTGGTCGATACAACTGAGCAGCTGTTTGGCAAAGGTAGAGGATGAGATGGTTCAGCCGATTGCAACTCTAAAGATCGATCATGAATTGGAATTAAAGGTTTAGATTCGGTCTATTCTTCAATTCTTTGAGGCTCTTCAATAAAAATTATCCTTCAAGGAGATCCATCCGATCCTCCGGTCAATGTCAACTGCCGTTGAGTCTTTCTGGTAGTAAAAATAGAAGGAATGACTGTGGGAATTGAAGATTGGGTAGGTGGAGATTTGATCGGAATGATTGCTGAAGGGAGGTCTTTCACAAAAGTCATCCTGTAGAGGTCATCTTCACTATCATCAAGATCTAAGTGTATTGTTGTAGAAGGAGCTGCTTCATCATGATCGACCATACTCTCAAAATTGGTAATGATGTTAGAAATGTTAGTAGTATTGGTCGAGTCATGTGGTAGATCATCTGGCTCATCCAGAAGCGGTAATTCTGGTGCGGCCGATGAGTCGCCTTGAACATGTATTACCATCGGGCAGGTTACTATTGGGGCTTCAAGACGCATGTCATCAGCCGATTTGTCTATTAAAGTTTGCTTGTCTATAGCTTCTGCCTCTTACACCCTTAATGGTCCACTTGAAGTTTGACTCTCGACTCAAACCTCAGAAGATTGACATATAGAGGTGCTAACGGACGATACCTCTCAAAGAACTGTCATAAAGAAGAAAGGAAAAGTAAAAATTAGGTTATAAGTACATCAAAGAAAATGAAAAGTGGAAGAAATAAAAGTCCACCTATATCAGAGCGAACGGTCATTGTCATAAATCAATTGTCTATCGACTGAGGATTAATGATGATTTTCGTAAGAGGCCGAGAAGAAAATGGGATTGGTGGCGGATTTGGCCGATAAGGTTTATTGTCTCGCTCATTGAAAGGTAAGTGCAGATCATTTAGAGCTTCTCTAACTGCCAACCATCTATTTTGACAACAATTTTCATGAATTTCTCTGTGCCTTTCAATCCTTTTCTCTATTTCCCAAGAATAGTGTTGAGGTGTAAGCCCAGGATAATATATGGTATTGAAATAAGTCCACATGCTTTTATGCCTTCGGCTAAATGATTACTTGGTTGAGTCGATGAAGTTCGTCTTTCGGCCTGAGAAGGAGGAACGATCGGTTGTGAAGGAGTATCGGTTTTCGATCGGAATGAAGGAGGAACATGCGCTTTAAGAGGATGAACAACAAATGAACCCAATTGGCTTATTTTTATGATGCTAATTGACTGAGTTGTGAATTTAGGAGGAGGACTTGTTGTGGTAGGAGATTTAATTGGTATTGCTCGAAGGGGAATCACCACTAATGGTTCAGATTCAAGATCGGGGGAGCATGTTTTCTTGGTGGATGATGGGAGAGTAAGGTTTGTGAATCCGTTGGACTTGAAGAAGGAGCTTGACTTCGCTGGGAAGTTTTCTTTGATGTCCTTCTTCTTTGTTTAGGACTTCGAGTGGGAGCAGGAACAATGGCCAATCTTTTTCTGGTGGTACGCTGGCCAATTGCGGTATCATTTGTTGGCTTTGTTTTCTTCTCTTGAACCTTCTTTTCAACTACGGTGGGTTTTGCTTTAGATGGTTCTACCAACAAGGCAAGTTTGGTAGTTATGACTCTTGTTGAGTGAAGAATAAGTCTTTGGTAACACCTATTCCACCATTTAAAAAAGACGTCAAATACGCTTAGTCGGTCTACAAATCCTTCAAGCTCAATGGTTGCCTTGACATCCTTATAAGCAGTGTTGAGGCCAAGATAATCTTTAATGTCATAAATGTAATACTCCAAGTTTTCGAAAACAATTAAAGTAACAAATCAGTAAATTAATTAATAAATTATGTGGATCATTATAAATTAATAATCTGTAGGGGATTCATGTAGGATTCTTTACTAAATTTGCTCAACACAAGCCCTAGATCAGTGTAGAAGTGGTAGGTTTATCAAAACTCACCAAATACAAAAAAAATACCATTGATTAAACTTAATCTATATAGATGATTTTAAGTGTACCAGTTTCTGACGATCTGTTTCATGTAAAACTTCATATTAGAGACCTAATCTAACCATACACGTCAAATTTCAGCCCCCCGATCATCCTACAAGTACCCTAATCAGAAATCAGGCCATAAGTGGGCCATCTAAACTCAGAACTGCACCAAATTTTGTGCTATACCCTAAAATTACGTGACCTACGTGACGGTCGGAGCAGATCTTTACACATACATCACTGTGGGTCCCACGTGCACTATGTGCACGTTGAGCCGCAGGTCAACGCGCGTTGTCTTCTTCGCCCGGACGCTGCAACAGCAGCGTTCGCTGTTTGTTGGGTGGTTCACACCGTCCATCGCTGTGGGCCCCATCCAAATATCCATTCCGTCCATTGTGTAGCTCACGTTTGGGTCTACTAAGGGGAGGATTTATCCTTGTAGACAGTGACTTGCGTGGACCGCAAAAGCTATTGAAACCTAGAACTAAACAAGATAGAATGTGTAAGATCGGGGCCGATCCTACGCATGGGTCCCTGAAACTTAAAAGGATTGTTTGCGTGGGCCACACCTACAATTTTAACGGTTTACATAGTACCAAACGTTAATGTAGTGGGAGATCCAAAATCTTGATCTTTCCTTCTCCCACTCAAACTCGGCTACGCTCGTCCGGAGGTTCCGTCCGCATTACGCCACCTTCAGCGTGTCAGTGGGATATAAAAGGGCATGTAGTCGTCCCTCCCCTCCCCAGAAAAACGTAGAAGGAGTGAGGGAGAGAGAGAGACGTTAGAGAGAGAGAGAGAGAGAGAGAGAGAGAGAGAGAGAGTAACGTAGGACGGTTGCTGGTGGCTCCTTCCATTGCTGGAGCAACTTTCCAGCAGCAGCAAGAAGAAGAAGAAGAAGAGAAAGAAGAAGGAAAGAAAGAAAGAAAGAGAGTGGTTATATCTCATATTTTTTTCCTGTAATTCTAGCTTAGGATTTTTTTTATTTAATTTCGGATTCCCTATGTTAATATTTTATTCTCTCGTTTTAGAAGTTTAAATGTGGTTTTGTTTGGTTAGATTTATGAATAATTGAATTATATCAATTATATCTGCTTGTTTATAAATTATGTTTTCTTCATGTGAATTTGATACCCCATTAAGGTAGTACATGTGTGAGCTTATTTTTGAATTATCTTGGAAAGATGTTTTGGAGTATTGATTTGGTTCATGCATAGCACGATTTGAGAACTCCAGTTATTACCGTAGGGTGAGCACCCTGGTGTGTGCAATAGGCCCATTAATGATTGTTTGGGTGAGCGCCCAAGTGTGTGCAACAGTCCCTGGTTGAGCGCCCTGTGTGTGCAATATACCCTTCTGATAGTTCATCGATTGTGGACGGGTTGGTTGAGCTCCCTAGTGTGTGCAAGATACCATACTAGCGTACCCGGTGGATATCAGATGATTTTGGCAGGTTGGGTGAGTTCCCTGGTGTGTACAAGAGACCAACTTTGCAATTATGAGACAGTGTAGGCCCGACTATAAACTGGCCCTGGATGTTCTACTAATAACCGTACTGAGATTGTTGAAGCATACTTGCATTCCATGCATCACGTGCATGTTTAAGAGATTTTTGGGTTGATGAATTTACTATTAGATTTGTAAGGAATTGTACTTTAACAGTTAAGTGATTTTTTATGTCGAATTACATGTGTTAAACTATATGAGAATGCTCACCGGCTTTTATAGCTGATGCAGTGTTATGCGATTAACCGTAGTGATAGGTGATGACTTAGAGGACTTTGAGGAAGCGGTTCCAGATGAGGGAATACCCTAGAAGATTTTTGAGAATTAATTTATTTTGATTTTTTTGAATTTTAATTTGAAAGTACTCATGTAATAAGGCCTATTAGATGACCATTAGTTTAGACAGTTTGGAACAATTTCGTATATTCATTGATTTATAGTTTAATTTTCAAAGTTGGTTTATTTTTATTCCATATATTTGGTACCTTGTGATTGGAAAGGATAAAAGTTTCAGTTGTGATTGTGAAGAATTCATTCATAACACCCTTGATTTCGAGATTTGAGTTATACACTCGAGTGTCGAATTTTGGGGGCGTTACATAAAGGATTTTGCGAATATAGGGAGGCTGGTTGAGAGTCTTCTGTGTACCAGGACATTGAATGCCCTGAATAAGGTTGAATTGGCGAGCAAACAGATTCAGATTGTATTGCTTAACTTCGACTTTGGCATTGGTACCCAAATCGATAATACCGCCATACAGAAGATCTCTGAGGATCAAGTAACTCTCTCAAGCTTCAGTTATTAAGGATAAAGTAGCGTGATCATCTGCATCGGCTATACAAGTGAGCCATGTTGGACCGAATTCCCTTTTGTAGAAAGGTGTGAAGAAACGAGAAATCTTGTCTGTGTTCAAGGAGAAGAATAGATGATTCAAGTATACAGAAAAATCCTGTGTCTTTGTTTCATACTTTAGATTGCGATGGTCGTAAGAAGTATAAACCTCATTTGAAGGAAGGCCATCAACTAAGGTAGAGTTGAAATATTCAACAAGCCACATCGGACCAATCACAAAGGCCCATCACTGTGATAAATGCCTTTGGTGGTCAAATCGTACATGCTCCGGTATAAAAATGCCCTAAAACAAAAGGGGCAAGGGCTACTTTTCGGCCTTGAGCGAGTGCTTCGGCTAGGGCAATGTACTTGTGTGTAATGTTGAGAGCATTCACACACAAAAGATGCTGACAGATCCAGAATAAGAAAAAGGCCATGAGTTCTTCGTATTCTATCGAGCCTTTTCTCTTCTTGTAGTTCGTTAAGAAAAGGGAATATACCTTGCTGCCATGAAGTGCAAACCTTTTCCCTTCATCTTTGGCAAAATCAAGGAAGACAGTGTCCTTGAAAAGTATTAGATGGTTGAAAGCGCAGATGTCCATAATCGTGGGACCCACGGACTACATCCAAAAGTGAGAATTGGTAGATTTTCTCCAAAATATCGAAGCCGCGGACAGAAGAGCAGGATTTTCTTTGTAAGGGATGGTGGATAGCTTGATGCATTCATAAACGCCCGTTTCCTCCCATAAATCTTTGAATTAACTCTCCATGCAGTTCAAACCATATTTTCCATTTGGGGAGCAGAGTCAGCTAAGATCTAGGATATTTTAAAGCATTTTGAGGCTCGGGAAGTGAGACATCTCGCAAGAGTATCCCTTCACCAGGACAGATAGGGAATAATAAATCCAATGAAGAAAGGCTATCGACCCCAACTTTAGGAAGGAACGAAGGACCTAAGTGATAATATTTCTTATCCCCGTCTTCTGTAGTAAATAATATCTCGCTCGTATATAGATCAGCCAAATTATCTAGAACATTAATCATTTTAGCAAGGTCGAATAAAGGAGTTGAAGAAGAAGAAGAAGTAATTGCAGAGAATTGAGAAAAAGAAGAAAGCAATTAGAATTTGAATTTTATGGACCATCGAAGCATTAGTCATGATGGTGATTCGTTTGAGTATAAAGATTTGACATGTGGCCACACTGGAGTTCAATCCGTACGAATGTGTTCATTCATCGAAAATTGAAATTGATGAAAGGTAAGTCGGGGGGGGGGGGGGGGGGGGGGGGGGGGGCGCAAGTTTGTAAGTAGCTGCGAGGTACATGAAACCATGATGAAGTCCCTAGTGACATAGTTGACATCTGTCTGTAATGCCACGACACTAATTTGGACAAATGGACGTGGTTAAGTCAGCAAACGGTTATGATAAAAAAATGGGTGAAGAAAGATCTGGAAGGCTAGTAATGGGCAAGCGGTTAGTGTAATCGTCCATCAGGAGAAGTATCTAGATTTGCGATTAAAGTTATAAAAAGAGGATTTCAGCCTTGCAAAGGGTCCAGCACCAACCAAACCAAATCAACACTTCAATTTCAAGCTTATCATGTTCGTTATCCTATTGTTTACGTTCTTTAGCGTAATCAATTTCTTTACTTTCCTTAGCCTAATTGCATTGCTTATGTTCCATAGTGTAACCCTTGAGATTACATTTCATAGCAGTAAATCTGTAGCAAGAGCTTTTTAATTAGTAAAATTTTCTTTTCTATGATCTTATTTTTCTATTGGCAAAGAAAAAGTGAAGATCGTCCACGTGACCGACTGTAAGTTCTTCTTTTTCATTTCTTTAATTTTACATTGTGCGAATTTCTTTCGTTCGGAAGGCAAAGGTAGAATCCACTTTTTGGAGGATGAACCCCACCCTCCAAACATCGCTTGAATCTTTTGTTTTAAAATAACTGAGTGAGTGGCTAATTAGGCGATCGATCTCTACGGATCTTGGTCATATATAGTCGATCACGACGTATCTGCTTTTCTTGGCGCTCGGGGTCATCATTGTTCAGTTGGAATCGAGCCGCGAAATTCAGTTTTGGCACGCCCGCACACGCATCACACTTGTGCCCGAAGAATAATGAGATTTGAGGTAGATCCAAATCTTAAGTAGACCACACCATAAGAAACCGCGGGGATTGAATGCTACTATTTAAAACTTCTTATGGGCCACATAAGTTTTGGATCGAGGTAATTGTTGTTATTGTTGTTTTTTTTTTTCTCCCCCTTCATCTAGGATTATATGACTTTATGAACACAGTGGGCTCTAGGAAGATTTCAACAATGGACTTCACTATCCCTTTCCTATGGAGTGATCCACTTGAGGTTCGGATTTGACTACTTTTGGGCTCATATTCTAAAACGAGATTGAAAAATAAATAGGTGGCATGGATAAAACACATACCTTATGGTGGGCCTCGAGTCCCCTCCTTTGTGGAATGTGAATTGCCCGAGCCTCAGGCCACATGAAATTCCTATGGTCAAAAGCTACGTAGGGTTTACATAGACGCTAGTGAGAAATTAACTCTGTTCATTAGTTTCTCAACCTAAAAAATCAGGCTGGTTCAAAATTCATGTGGGCCACCTGACAGGCAATGGTGAGAATAGATGTCTTCCTAGAGCCTATCAGGATGTGTATGTGCCATACAAACTGCTCATAATGTTATTGATGCTGGGATAATATGTAGGCACAAATAATATCGTGATTCGAAACTTGTGGTCCCCATAAAAATTTTAATAGTACATCTTTAACAACCTGGTCTTCTAATACTCATGTGTTCTCTTAAATTCTTCTTTCCTTCGAATAAGTCGTGAAATCACATATTCACACACTGATTAAAACTAAAAAAATTTAAAGGCTACACATGAGATAGTATTTTTGGAATCTCAACCTGGACGAAACTTTTGTTAGGAGGGTAGGTTGTGAGACCTCGGTTCTTCATAACGCAGTCTGAGTATACACGCGTCTCGATCAACACATTCAATTGCCCATATGCTGACGCCCTTGAGTACTTAGTATCTGATCCTAGTGATTTATTTCGGATGACCTTGAAACATCTATTATGATGACCACATCATCGTTGTAGTCGTAACGGCGAAAACCACGCGTCAATTCGATACCCGACCGCAAAGATATGATCATTTGATTGAAACACCCGATAGACGTAATTTCTACCCACCTGCGTGGGCCACCCATGTGGGACCCACTGCACGGTCTCCTAGTCAATTATTTCTCCCTCATTGACATGATTACAATCATTATTACAATTAAAAGTAAATAAATAAATAAGTAAATAAAAGGTAATAATAATTAATGATGATGAAAAGAAAAGAAAGAAATAAAATAAATAATATAAAAAAAGGGTAATGATGACTAGCATCTCACCACTATGTCTCCCCACTCCTCCCCATGTCAACCCCCTTGCTTCATTAATTATGGAGAGAGAGAGAGAGAGAGAGAGAGAGAGAGAGAGAGAGAGAGGGGACGATTGTAACGCCCTGAGATTTTCGACTCTCGTGGATATTGTAATAAGCTAAGTTCTCAGGTGTTATTTAGAATATACTAGGGATAAATTTCTCTGCATTCCATTAATTATTCATTTATTTAATATTTTGTGACATTTAAGCACAGTGATGGAAGATAAGTCATCTTATTCTATTGATTTCTATACTAAGTTATTAACAAATATTCTTAAAATACATTAAATAAAATATTTTATTATTGTCTTTACAATGAGAGACTTATTACAATTTTGAAATAAATAATAAATTATCCTAAAAATACATATACAAATAAAATGTCCAATATGCCACCCAACTTCATCATTCGTCGCCTATGCCGCGAACCTTCAAACACCTCGTCGTAGTGCGTGCTCGCTTTACTTACTGGATCTTCTCCTAGATTATCTGAGATGTGGTTGGATAGTGTTAATTGTCTTGATAGTAATAACATAGAGATAGCACAATCATAATAATTATAATCGACCAAAACATCCAAGAGAAATCTTATTAATGCAATGCATGATATGCATGCTCTAGCTAAGGCACCCTGACTAGAAATCATAATACATGAAGTGGGAGACTTCCTATTACGACTTCACGCTAGCCACTAGTTACCAAAGGTTCCTGGGACACGCAAGCCCATAGTTTTACCCGACCACGTGAGAAACGGGACGCTCATAGCCCAAATCTACACTTGATAGTGTACCGGAGAAGTAGGACGCTCTAGCCTATTCTCAATTCCGCACACTCACATGGAGCCAAGTGAATGCATGACTTTAGTTTCACCTTTATTTAAATAATTTCACATCCAGCCGTATTAAAAGAACTTAATGGTCATTATGGGGAGTTGTAAACAACCCAGCATAAGCCGACAGCACAGGATTAGTGTCCATAGCACCAACCCTGGCTCATGAAATAACATATACGATTAATGTCCACTCCTTGTCCCACTTATAGTCCAACTAAGTCCCACGAATAGCCATTAATTTCCAACATGGCCAACCAAAGGAAACATACATATACGACACATGGATCCATTTTAACATCATGTGAACACAAGGATCCCTTGACAATACTCTATACATAAATATAGTTATGCCAAGATCATCTTTCCAACATATACCTCTCACGGGCCCATCTCTCTACAACAACTGATCTCATCAATATGGGGACAAGGGTGTACATAAGCGTAATATTCACATGATAATCATAATCCATATGATGTATACATCATCATAATCATCTTAATTATACATAAATATAAATAAAAGAAATTAATACATGGTTCTCATAATAATTCAGAAAAATACACATGCTTTCTCATATATACATCTAAACATGAAATCATAGCATCACATAATATCATTTCGATATAAATCTAACATTAATCATGGTCTAATATGGATCGTACATCTAAGCTTAAGATACATAATAAATAATAAATAAAATCTATGAATTATACTTTTATCCAAGTTGGCTTGAAGGAAAAATCCTCACCTTAGATTGGATCTAGATGGAGGCCGTAGAGATTGATTTAGTCGTGGAGAAACTAAAGGAAGTCTTTTCTACACACACACACACACACACACACAATCTCTCTCTCTCTCTCTCTCTCTCTCTCTCTCTCTCTCTCTAAATTCATGCATGAGGGCTTCCTTGCTGAGAGAGGGCCTTATTTAGGTTAAAAGAGTCAGATTTTATGGTTAGAAGAGGGTATGCACGGCTACATGTGCACGGTTGTGATAGGAAGTGGTTTAAAGTGAGATTTTAGGGCAGATATGGAAAGCGTATACACAACGAATGGAAATGAAGTTTTGGATGTGAGTTATGATGGGTATGAGACACAAAATGGACGTGGTAGATTTTGAAATGGGGCCCACACGCGATCGAACGGTCGGCGTGAAGTTTTAAGGAAAGAAAGGTGATGAAAATAGAAAGTTACAAATGGACGGTTTATCTGACGATCGGATACTTAGGATGGGTTTAGAATAGTCCATTTAGGTAGGTGGGATCTACAAACTGTGGCTCCATGACGTTTGATAGATCTCTTGCACAAGAGAAGATTCTAGAGAAAAAGCTAGAAAATTTTAGAAAGCTTGGTTTTGGAGGGGATTCTCTACATTGGTTAGCTTGGAGGGATCTTCAAGATCATCTAGAAGCATCCCTAGCTTCCCATGCGAAGTGAATTCCTGGATTGAAAGATTCGAGTTTCCAATGGTTGAGAAGGAAGGAGAGATTGGCTTTGATTCGAGATGGAATGAGAAGATAATTTATACGAGGGGGTTTTGAAAGGCTAAAAAGCTGATGGACGGTTCAGATCATCGATACGGGGTCCAAATGGTGGACAACAGGGAGGGTAGCAGTGGCGTGTGTGTGTAAAAGAAATGGAGTTTTCGTTTTGGGTTTGTGGATTGCACGGTTAAACAATTCGAGCATAGGGTACACATGGACCACACCATGATGGTTGTGAAAAATCCAACCCGATCATCAAGTTGAAAACGGTATTTAAGGGGTTGGCGTAAGAAATGGGACAGATCCGATATTAAGTGGGCCATCTAGGGGATGTTTTCTGATTTGACTATTTGTAGGATGATCGGAGAGTTGTAAATTGACGTGTATGGTTAAAATGTGCCCAAAAGCTTAAGTCTAAGATTTAGCATCAAAATGATTGTAGAAAACTATCATAGTTAAAAATGGCAAGTTAACCTAAGTTTAACTAATGGCATTTTTGTAATTATCGTAAATTTGGAGTTTAGTAGAATCTAACCTTTCTGCGTTGTTTGTGGGGCCATTCTAAGAAACTTTAATGAAGGGTACTCTATTGGATCTCCTATGGATGTCTCGTTATTCGTGTTTCAATATCAACGATCAGTATTTAATTAAAAAATTAGAAATAAATTTTAGAAAAAATTAAAATAAGTATGGTAAATCTGGGGCGTTACAATTCCCCCCATCTTAAAAACAAACTTCATCCCCTGAAGTTTTCTAAGCGTCGAGTATGAACATTCTCCTTCTATTTTCCAATGTCTTTAGCTATCATTGACCTATCTCGGGTTAGTCGCGATCACGTTCCTCCTCCCTTAAAAATAAGATTTCTATACTCGATGTCGATTTTTACTACCTCCCCTAAAATTTCTGTCCTCGCATGCTTCCACTACGCACTCTGATTCCTAGATGGTTCTCTATATATCGATGGGTCTCTTAAATCAATTAATCGTCTAGCACCCTAATATTTCTCAAGTCTAGGAGAAGTACTCCTATAGTCAAGAATCTAGGAGGATGATTAGGTTGTATAATTTTCAAGGATGTCTGATCGCTAATGGAATGACTGATCGAGAGTTTAGAGGATAGATATGAGTTTGCTTAGGTCAACATGATCAAATAGTTGAGTGAAAAAGTAGATAAGCGATCGGGTACCTAAGTGAATGAGATATCATGGACGATCGTTGAACAGCTAAAGTTGCGACGAAAAGATGAGATTAAGGGTACACCGTATTCTAGCTCTTTATAAGGTCTAAGTGGCTAAGCTTATATATCCTAGGGTCATCTTTACATCTATCTTATTCTAGTCATCCAAAGAAAACAATCACACACATTTCAAGAGAATGCACAAAAGTCCTTAAGTTAGAATAAGATGTGATTTGTATAGTGTCGGCGTCATGGGCAAACGGTTCAAGTAAATTTGGATCCAATACTTAGATCTTCTACTCACATTTGAGCATTGAGTTCTTTAGTATTCATTCGAAATTCCGAGTGACGCCCATCGGGATTTGAACTTGGATCCAATCGCTTACACATCGCATGAGGTACGATTCCATTCTTCCATGTGGCCGGTTTAGCTTAACATCATGGGGAGCTTCATTCACTCTACCATAAAGAAAATATCGACAAATAAAATGCAAAATAAATTCATCAATACAAAACATCACAACCTTACCAGGTCCTATTTACTTCTGTCGCTAGTCATGGTCAAAAGTCTATGCGGAGGTTGGTAAGTAACATTCTATGGTCATGATAACTTACCTAAGGTAACTGAGTTGGTTCCAAAATTCATAGGGATGTATAAGAAAATGCCAGGGAACACTTCTAAGAGTGTAAGCTTACAAACTAGGTCTAATCAAGGGGGTTTCAAGGATAAGGGACTAGGGTAGCGCCGAATCTAAAACGCAAGACCTACAAGCGCTCTTGGAATTCTTTCTCTCAAATAGGGCATTGGTTTCTCCTAAAATTTAGGTAGGCTATAGGTTATTTGTGGAATATATCTAATTTTTCTCAAATTAAGATTCCTACGGTAACACATGTTTCTGCCTTAATTAATTTCAAAAAGTGTAGCGGGTCAACAGAATTTTATACAAGAGTTTCACTACTGTTGGAATGTTTTTTATTTATCTACATATTGGATTGATCTAAAATTTTATGGGGGTTTTGGGAGATAAGTCAGAGGTCTTTAGAAAAATTTACAAAAATTTAGTAAGTTTGAAAGTTCATTTTTTAATGGTGGTACTGCTGCTGGATTTTAAAATTGGGTATAACGAGAAAAATTCAAATTAAATAAAATAGATAGCCATAAGAGTCGAGCGAGATAGTTCACACAATTCAGATAAACGTTGATCAAAACATGGAGAATTGATGAGAGCCCCAGACTTCAAGAAAAAAGTAGGAATTCACTTCCTAAAAATCCTAAAGTTATAGATTTCTATGTTTATCCGCTACCCTAATGATTTCAAGGGGCCTAAGTTTTGGTTTTTAGGTTCATAACATCACATGCAACTAATAGGGGCTAAACCTACGTGTTTTGTTTTTAGTTCATGGGGACCTAAGCCTTAGGGTGTGTTTATAATGATAAAGGTCGGGCTTCTCACCCAGATGTCCCAATTGTGCTCTGATACCATCTGTAACACCCCGAAATTTTTGACTCTCGTGGATATTGCAATGAGCCAAGTTCCTAGGTGTAATTTAGAATGAACTAAGGATAAATTCCTCTGCATTTCATTAATTATTTATTTATTTAATATTTTGTGATATTCAAGCACAGTGACGGAAGATAAATAATCTTATTCTATTAATTTCAACACTAAGTTATCAACCAATATTCTTAAAATATATCAAATAAAATATTTAATTATTTTCTTTACAATGAGAAACTTATCACAATTTTGAAATAAACAATAAATTATCTTAAAAATACATATACAAAAAAAATCTCCAATATGCCACTCAACTTCATCATTCGTCGCCTGTACCGCGAACCTTCGAACACCTCGTCATAGTGCTCGCTTCACTTACTAGATCTTGACTTGGATTATTTGAGATGTGGTTGGATAGAGTTACACATTATTATAGTGGAGAATAACCCTCCAAGACAATCATGATAATAATAACACAAAGATAATGCAACTATAATAATTATAATTGACCAAAACATCAAAAAGAAATCTTATTAATGCAATGCATGATATGCATGCTCAGGATAAGGCACCCTGGCTAGAGATCATAATACATGAAGTGGGAGACTCCCTGTTACGACTTCATGTTAGCCACTAGTCACCAGAGTTTCCTAGGACGCGCAAGTCCATAGTTTTGCCTGACCACGTGAAAACATGACGCTCATAGCCCAAATTTACACGTGACAGTGTACGAGAGAAGTAGGACGCTTTAGCCTATTCTCAATTCCGTACTCCCAAGCTAAGTGAATGCATGACTTTAGTTTCACTTTTATTTAAGTAATTTCACATCCAGTCGTATTGAAAGAATTTAATGGTCACTATGAGGAGTTGTAAACAACCGGGCATAAGCCAACAACACGGGATTAGTGTCCATAGCACCAATCCCGATTATTTGAGATAACAGGTACGATTAATGTCCACTCTTTGTCCCACTTATAGTCCAACTAAGTCCCACGAATAGCCATTAATTTCCAACGTGGCCAACCAAAGGAAACATACATATCCGACACATGTATCAATTCTAACATCATGTGAACACAAGGATTCCTTAGCAATACTCTACACATAAACATAGTTATGCCAAGATCATCTTTCCAACATGGACACCTCTCACGGGCCCATCTCTCTACAACAACTGATCTCATCAATATGGGGACAAGGGTGTACATAAGCGTAATATTCACATGATAATCAGCATCCATATGATGTATACATCACCATAACCATCTTAGTCATACATAAATATAAATAAAAGAAATCAGCACATGATTCTCACAATAATGCGAAAAACTACACGTATTTTCTTACATATACATCTAAACATGAAATCATAGTATCACATAATATTATTTCAATATAAATCTAACATTAATCATGGTCTGATATGGATCATGCATTCAAGCTTAAGATACCTAATAAATAATAAAGAAAATCTAGGAATTACACTTTTATCCATGTTGGCTTGAAGGAAAAATCCTCACCTTAGATTGGATCTAGATGGAGGCCGTATAGATTGATTTACTTGCTGAAGAAGCTAAAGGAAGTCTCTTTTACTCTCTCTCTCTCTCTCTCTCTCTCTCTCTCTCTCTCTCTCTCCTTCTCTCTTTCCAAATTTGTGCATGAGGGCTCCCTTGCTGAGAGAGGGCCTTATTTAGGTTAGAAGATTCAGATTTCATGGTTAGAAGAGGATATGCCCAGCTACATGTGCGCGGTTGCGATAGAAAGTGGTTTAAAGTGAGATTTCCAGCTAGATTTGGAAAGCGTATACACAACGAATGAAAAAGAGGTTTTGGACGTGAACTATTATGGGTATGGAACACAAAATAGATGTTCTAGATTTTAAAATGGAGCCCACACGCGATCGAACTGGTCGGCGTAAAGTTTTAAGGAAAAAAAGGTGATGAAAATAGCAAGTCGAAAACGGACGGTTTATCTGACGATCGGACACCTAGGATGGGTTTAGATTAGTCTATTTAAGTAGGTGTGGTCCACAAACTGAGGCACCATAGTCGTTTGATAGATTTCTTGCACAAGAGAAAATTATAGAGAAAAATCTATAAAATTTTAGAAAGCTCAATTTTGGAGGGGATTCTCTACGTTGGTTAGCTTGGAGGGATCTTCGGGATCCTCTAGAAGCATCCTTAGCTTCCCATGTGAAGAGGATTCCCAGATTGAAAGATCCGAGTTTCCAATGGTTGAGAAGGAAGGTGAAATCGACTTTGATTCGAGATGGAATGAGAAGATAATTTTTAGGAGGGGGTTTTGCAAGGCTAGAAAGCTGATGGACAGATCAGATCATCGATACGGGGTCCAAATAATGGACTAACAGGGAGGGAAGCGGTGGCGTGTGTGTGAAAGAAATAGAGTTTTTGTTTTGGGTTCATGGATTGCACGGTCAAACCTACTTTGACCGTGCACTATTCAAGCACGCGGTGCACATGGACCACACCATGGTGGTTATGAAAAATTCAGCCCAGGTCATCATGTTGAAAACAGGTATTTTAGGGGTTGGCGTAAAAAATGGGACAGATCCGAGATTAGGTGGGCCATCTAGGGGACATTTTTTGATTTGGCTATTTGTAGGATGATCTGAGGGTTGTAAATTGACGTGTACAGCTAAAATGTGCCCAAAAGCTTAACTCTATGGTCTTACATCAAAATAATCTTCAGAAACTATCATACTTAAAAATGGCAAGTTAACTTAAATTTAACTAATGACATTTTTGTAATTATCGTAAATTTTGGAGTTTAGCATAATCTAACCTTTTTACGTTGTTTATGGGGCCTTTCTAAGGAACTTTAATAAAGGGTACTCAATTGGATCTCCTATGGATGTCTCGTTGTTCGTGTTTCAATATCAACAGTTGGTATTTAATTAAAAAAGTTAGAAATGAATTTTAGAAAAAAATTAAAATAAGTATGGTAAATCTGTGGCATTACAATTCCCCCCACCTTAAAAACAAATTTCATCCCTGAAATTTCCTAAGCGTCGAGTGTGGACATTCTCCTTCTATTTTCCAGTGTCTCTAGCTATCGTTGACCTATCTCGGGGTAGTTGCGATCACGTTCCACCCCCCTTAAAACAAGATTTTCATACTTGATGTCGATTTTTACTAGCTCCCCTAAAATTTCTGGCCTCGCATGGTTCCACTGCCCATTCTGATTCCTAGATGGTTCTCTATATATCGATGGGTCTCTCAAATCAATTAATTGTCTAACGCCTTAATATTTCTCAAGTCTGGGAGAAGTACTCCTATAGTCAAGAATTTAGGAGGATGATTAGGTTGTACAATTTTAAGGATGTCTGATCGCTAATGGAATGACTGATCGAGAGTTTAGAGGATAGATCTGAGTTTGATTAGGTCAACATGATCAAATAGTCGAGTAAAAAGTAGATAAGCGATCCGGTAACTAAGCGAATGAGATATCATCGACGGTCGTTAAACGGCTAAAGGTGCAATGAAAAGATGAGATTAAGGGTACCGTATTCTAGTTCTTTATAAGGTCTAAGCGGCTAAGCTTCTACATCCTAGGGTCATCTTTACATCTATCTTATTCTAGTCATTCAAAGAAAATAATCATACACATTTCAGGAGAATGCATAAAAGTCCCTAAGTTAGAATAAGATGCAATTTGTATAATGTCGGCATCACGGGCAAACGGTTCAAGTAGATTTGGATCCGATATTAGATCTTCTACTCGCATTTGAGCATTGAGTTCTTTAGTGTTCATTTGAAATTTCGAGTGACGCTCCTCGGGATTTGAACTTGGATCTAATCGTTTACACATCACATGAGGTACAATTCCGTTCTCCCATGTGACCGGTTTAGCCTAACATCGTGGGGAATTTCATTCACTCTACCATAAAGAAAACATCAATAAATAAAATCCAAAAGAAATTCATTAATACAAAACATCACAACCTTATGAGGTCCTATTTACTTCCGTCGCTAGTCATGGTCAAAGGTTCATATAGGGGTTGGTAAATAGCATTATATGGTCATGGTAACTTACCTAAGGTCACTGAGTTGGTTCCAAAATTCATAGGGGCATATAAGAAAATGCTAGGGAACACTTCTAAGAGTGTAAGCTAACAAACTAAGTCTAATCAATGGGGTTTCAAGGCTAAGGGACTAGGGTAGTGCCAAATCTAGAACGCAAAACCTACAAGCGCTCCTGGAATTCTCTCTCAAACTGGGCATTGGTTTCTCCTAAAATTTAGAAGGTATGCTGTTGGTTAGGTGTGGAACATATTTAATTTTTCTCAAATTAAGATTCCCACGGTAACATATGTTTCTTCCCTAATTATATCCAAAAAGTGTAGCAGGTCAGCAGAATTTTATGCAAGAGTTTCACTATTGTTAGAATTTTTCTGATTTATCTACATATTGGATTATTCTAAAATTTCATGGAGGTTCTGGGAGATAAGTTAGAAGTCTCTAGAAAATTTACAAAAATTTACCAAGTCTGAAAGTTCATTTTCTAATTGTGGTATTGCTGTTGGATTTGAAAATCGGGCCTAACGAGAAAAATTCAAATTAAATAAAATAGATAGCCATAAGATTCGAGCGAGATAATTCACACAATTTAGAGAAATGTTCATCTAAACATGGAGAATTGATGAGAGCTCCAGACTTCAAGCAAAAAGGAGGAATTCACTTCCCAAAAATCCTAAAGTTTATAGATTTCTATGTTTATCGGCTACCCTAATGATTTCAAGGGGCCTAAGTTTTGGTTTCTAGGTTCATAACATCACATGCAACTAATAGGGGCTGAACCTACGTGTTTTATTTCTAGTTCATGGGGATGTAAGCCCTATGGTGTGTTTATTATGATAAAGGTTGGGCTTCTCACCCAGTGGTCCTGATTGTGCTCTGATACCATCTGTAACGTCCCGAGATTTTTGACTCTCGTGGATATTGCAATGAGCCGAGTTTTCAGGTGTTATTTAGAATGCACCAAGGATAATTTTGTAACGCCCCAAATTCGGTTCTCGACGTCCATTCGCCGTAACCCGAATTCAGAGGTGGCAGCCTCCGTAATACCCCGATCTCGGACCCTAACCTCACACGCCAGGGTCTGATCCTGGGATACCACAAGGAGGATTTTAGGGTCTGAATTTTTTTTTGAAACATGAGCATCACCATATGAGTACCATCAAAGACAAACATAATATTTCCACTAAGTTATTTCGTTTATATACAGTACTGAAAGGTAAATACACAATGCGTAAATATAAAAAACTGTGCACAATCCGGCACCTCCTGCTACTACACTCCCAACTCCAACTCAACGTTGCTGATACACTCTGGTATAACCTGCAGCGTAACAAAAGCGCATAAGCTTCGAACGAAGCTTTGTGAGTGCGTGTGTGCGTGCGCAATGCGTATGGTAAGCATGATAAATATCAGAGTAGGCAGTAAAGCATGATGAGAAATCTAAACCAAAACTTAGCCTAATTAGGCTACACGATCAGGTGATATGAATAACCAGCCTACCCCGGCTATGCAAGCATGCAATACAGATAACTAGCCTGCCATGGCTATGCAGGCATGTAATACAGGTAACCAGCCTACCAAGGCTATATACTCATACTATGCAATGGCCTACAGGGCCTAATGTCATATGCAATGATCCAATGCATGTATGCAAATCACCACCTCTCAGTACAGTGGTCCAGATACGAACAGTCATATCGTGATCGCCCAAGCAATGCAGGACTCGGAACTAGTAGCTTGCTTAGGCTTACAGCCCCGCCCACATCACACCCGCCCACGTCAGGACCGTCCCACACCATACAGAACATCAGTCACATCACTGATACCAATACCATATCTGAAACAGAACATCACTGGGGTCTCACAGACCTCACTACTCACCAGTAGAATGCCAAAGCCTATCTGGTGTAATAGTGGACCTACTCACAGCTGGTCAAACTCAACCTACTTTGCCAACACTCTTCCGACAGGTTAGGTCAGACCTCCTTCCAAACTGACCACGTGCAGTGGAAAACACTGCCGTTTGGTATTCGGCATACTGGTGTATGATTAAACCACCCTAGTCCTTGAATGGAGCACCCACCTTGGTACCAACGGGATCAGGGACTTTCACCCAGGGACATCTTTGACATCCAGTTTAAAGATCACATATTTTCGGTGTTCTGCAAACCACGATGGAGCTGTGGTTACAACGTAGTAACCATGCTATATGCGGCACAAGCAGACGGTGCGAAATGCAACCATGCATACAAACGTGGGACGACATGCCCATGCAAGTCTCCAAAGAGCACCATAAAACTATAGGGCCTCAAATACAATGTCACCGTCAACTGGTAATGAACTACACGACAATCGTGGCCGCTATGGCCGGTTGATACAAGACAATCAGATGAGCCAAGCATTCATGATGCATGAGTCAAGCATACAGTATGAGTGCCAACAAGTAGTCAATCTACCACGATGGCAATAAAGCAATCTAGTCCAACCTATTTGAAATATGATTAAGATGAGGGGACACATATGAATGATCGAGTCATAGTGCGGGATGTCGCTAGCCAGGGAATCTCGCACCAAGGGCTACAAGGTATGCTAAGCTATTCCTACCATATAGTGTAAGTCAGGATGATAGACTCCTGTCCTCGAATAGTCCCATACCTATTGGAGAGGTTTGCGATAGAGAGCACGTGAATTACATTTGCGCTACTACATCTTGAATGCTTTATGAATGCGTTTATGCCCTAGTGGTCCCCAACTAACAATGGTGATTCGGGATGCATACTCATCACACATGCATGGTGGTCGTCGAAGCATATAGTATAAAGATCACATATGAGTATTCCAAACAACACTACGTGTGGCAACAGACATACTAAAAATATCATAAAAAGATAATTCACTTATAACACAAACAAACACAAAGAGATAGGACCCTAAATGGATGGTATACAACAACACAGATGGTTTAACAATTGAACGATGTGGATTAACCTTCAACATTCAGATAACCCGAATAGAAAGAAAAAGATTGAATACACTATCGACACATCAAAGGTAGAACCTACTTGAGCGGCAAGAGTAGAATACCTAAAATCATGCCAAGACCCATAATCCTGTAGTACAGTTGAGATAAACACAATAATGGTCTGTAAAAGGAATGTCATAGAACGGGTTACAAGATAGACATGTCATGACAGAGAATCATAAATGGTAGGGTAATCTGAGATAGATGATCAATACGATGAGGTCTAAAAAGGGACGACAGGCCTAACCTCATACTGCAAGATAGGCTCCATATAATGGATGACATAGATGACATACTAACGTCGAGGATGAGCCCCACACTCGCCCTAAAGGTAAACAGGACGGTGTGGATGAGATATACACGATATGGTGGTCTTTAATAGTTGGGTACAATGGTAGAAGGGGTGAGTCATATGAGTATACAACAAGCTGAGTTACTAGGATCAATCAACATGGTGAGTCAATAAGGCAGCTTGACAATGCGGGTCAACATGGTGAGTTAACAAAGTGAATTGACAAGGTAGTTCAACAGGGCGAGTTTAAGAAAGTAGCCCTGTGACTTGGATCGAGCGAACTTTAGGGATGACCTTTCAATAAGGGTTTACACAACTAATCATCAAGGTGGATCCACGTGATGGACAACGCGGTCACTCAGACACGCACACTAAGGTGGTCCCAAGGCTATCCTGTACATAACATGCTAGGGTCCATTCATTTGGATGGTTTGGATCAAGCACAAAATTAAGGCGGTCCTATTCGATGGGCAACATACATATCGCACCATAGTGGCCAATGACTGACGTGGATAGAACACATGCATAACAAGGTGGACCCGTGGTTGGGGATAACCGCACAAAGGAGTGGGGAAGCCATATACATCAATGGGCCCCAATAGTTTGGGATCAACCCGATATTTGTGCTTTCCCATTAATCAAGTGAGATGGCAACCAAACACCATGGTGGGGCTCGCACACCACACGTGTGAAACCCTACCCATGGCTGAGTGACTTATGAACAGGAAGAATGACAAATAAACATAACAGATGGGTCCTGTAAAGTTTCCAATGGTAGGCGTTCAACCACCCTTATTTTCTACGTGTGGCCCACCCAAAACTGGGCCCACACCCCTGTCAAGAAGAACGACAAGGTATACCCAACATTCATCAAGGTGGGACCCAAAGTTGGGCCCCATCACCTTTGGTTAGATGGATAAATAAACATTATAATGGCCCCAAGGAAGGTTTCAAAGGTGGGCATCAATGACCACTATTTCCTACAATGTGGTCCACTTGAGGTTTGTATTTACCTCATTATGAGGGCCCACGACCCTAAAATAATATGGAAAAATAGATGGTCGGCATAGATAAAACAGATGCATTGTGGTCGGACCCACAGGGTAGGCCACCTGCTGGGCAGCATACCACAGCACGCTGCTTGGAGCATGGCACCCAAATGGGCCCCAAGAGTTTTGAATCAAACTGATATGAACAGGTTGAATGACAAATAAACATCACTGTAGGGCTGGGAAGGTTTCAACGGTGGAGATCATTATTCCCACTGTTTCCCGTGGCATGGCCCACTTGACAATTGGATATGCTTAAATTTTGGGTTCAGCCACTAAAATGAGCTGGAAAAACATATGGACGGAATAGATAAGGCGCATACATTCTAGGTGGGTCCCACTAGTGGGCCACCTGCTGGGTAGCCCAGCCAACCCACGGCCAGCGTTGCCTTCCTTCTCTCTCTTCTTTACTTTATTTATTTATCTATTTATTTATTTATTTATTTTATCTCATCAAGAGGGGCCCACAGAAGTTTTTGATCAAGCTGATATTTTTGTTTTCCCTTCCTGCACACGTGTGAGAGCTTATGACCAGGTTGGATCTCAAATAAACATCATGGTGGGCCGTAGGAAGGTCTCAACGGTCTGTCACTGTCCCCACTGTTTTCTCTCAAGTGGGGTCCACTGGAGATTTGGATCTGTCTCATTCTTCAGACCATGCCCTAAAATGATCTCCTCAAATGGATGGACGGTGTGGATATAGCACCCGCATCATGGTGGGACCCATAGAGTGGGCCACCAGTTGGGCAGCGAGCCCAGCGTCCGTGGACGCTGGTACTCCCAGCATCAGCGACGCCTCTCCTTCTTCTTTTCTTTCTTTCTCTTTTTTTATGGTTTTGATCGAGTGGGGCCCACATAAGGGTGATCCACTCCATTCATCAGGTTCCCCAACTCGTGGAGGATCTAATGAGCCCAATATTGGGTAGGTGAATTGGTCTACAAACATTAAAGTGGTCCAAGGAAGTTTCGACAGTGGGCATCCTTACCTCCACTGTTTCATGTGGTGCGGTCCGCTTAAGATTTGGATCTGGTTCATATTCGGGCCCTGGCCCTAGAATGACTTGGGAAAACAGATGGATGGTGTGGATACAACATAAACATCAAGGTGGGTCGCACGAATGGGGACCCCATTCACACGTTTAGGTGACGCTGGACTGTTCCAGCGTCTCTAACGCTGTAAACGTCCAGCGTCTGACGTTCCCCTTTTTCTTTCTTGCTTATTTCAAGTGGGGCCCACATAGGTATAATCCAATCTGTTCATCAGGTTCCCCAACTCATGGGGAAACTGCAGAGTCCAATATTGGACAGGTAAAAATGCTCACAAACATCACGGTGGGCCCAGAGAGTTTCGACAGTGAACATCCTTATCTCCACTGTTTTCTATGGTGTGGTCCACCCGAGATCTGGATCTACTTCATTTTTGGTACCCAGCCTTAAAATGGGCTGGAGAAACAGACGGACGGCGTGGATCAAATACATGCATCAAGGTGGGTCCCACGAGTGGGGACCCACGGTCAACGCCCAAAGGGGCTTTTAGCCCAGGCGCTGCTGGGCAGCAGCGTCCTCTGGACGCTGTCTGTCCAGCAGCCATCTCCTCTTTTTTTTAAAATTTTTTTAATTTTATTAGCAAGTGGGGCCCATTTATGGATGATCCAGCCCATCCATCTCATTGCCCATCACACGGTGGGCCCAAGGAAATAAAATGAAAGGTAAACGAGAAAAAGGGGGGAAGTTTGCACTCACAATGATGGTTGGACGGTTGGATTGCCGATCAGACGGTCCGGATGATGATCGGAGTTCTCCAAGCTAGATCTCCTCCTTCAATCTCTCTCTTTTCTCCCTTCTAATATCACTCAAATCTCTCAAATCTCTTTCTCTCTCCTTTCTCTCTTTCTCTCTCTCTCTCAAATCTCTTTCTCTCTCCTTTCTCCTTAGAAATCCTATGGACGAGTGGTGCTTGGGATTTTTCTAGAGGAGAATGGCTAGCATGGGAGGGGGTACATGAGGTAATGATGATGATGATGGGAGAGGGCATGTGAGGTATGGGTTGCATGATTAGAGTTGACTTTGGAGGTGAGAGAGTGATGGGGTGGGTATGGTGATTGATTTGATTGATTTGACATATTCTTGGAATTTATATAAGTGGGGCCCACATCACACGCTCATTGCGCGGCCCACCTCGGATTGCGCAAAAGTACGCATCTTTCACATCGGGTATCGCAATGGGCCGTGCCGTGCGGCGTTGGAATCGCAACGCCTACGCGGTCGCCGGGGTATAGGTCTTGGGTAGTTGCGGTACTAAATCAGGGTCGCAATCAAGGCTCTCTAATCTGGTCCATCCGGGATGTACCGGTATCGAAAACTAAACGTACGGAGGGCAATCCAAGGTACGGGTCTTACAAAATTCCTCTATTTAATTAATTATTCATTTATTTAATATTTTGTGGCATTCAAACACAGTGACGAAAGATAAGTCATCTTATTCTATTGATTTTTACACTAAGTTATCAACAAATATCCTTAAAATACATCAAATAAAATATTTAATTATTGTCTTTACAATGAGAGACTTATTGCAATTTTGAAATAAACAATAAATTTTTCTAAAAATACATACAAATAAAATCTCTAATATGCCACTCAACTTCATCATTTGTCGCTTGTATCGCGAACCTTCGAACACCTCATCATAGTACTCGCTTCATCAACTGAATCTTCACCTGGATTATCTGAGATGCGGTTAGATAGCGTTAAACACTATTATAGTGGGGAATAACCCTCCAAGACAATCATGATAATAATAACACCGAGATAGTGCACACATGATAATTATAATTGACCAAAACATCCAAGAGAAATCTTATTACTACAATGCATGATATGCATGCTCTGGTTAAGGCACACTACAAGAAAACGAATTTTTACCGATGAAAGTATTACTGACGAAATTTGTTTCGTTGGAACAAACCATTTTTATTGACGAAATACTAAAATCGTCGGTAAAAATCGTTCTAGGTTCTCGCCACCGCCAGATTTCCTTCCAGCCATACACTTTTACCGACAAAATTATGGTTTCGTTGGTAAAAAGTTTATTGTCGACGAAGTAACCTTGTCGTTAAAAAAATTAAACAGAAAATTTGCTTTTTACTGACGAAAAATTTCGTTACCGACGAAAATTTTCATTGGTAAAAGTCATTTTAAAAACTTTTACTGACGAAAATTTTCGTCGGTAAAAGTCCTTTATTTTTTTAACAAGCACAATCGGCCCTCATTTCTGTCTCTATTCTCTCTCACTCTCTCGCTCTCTCTCTCTCTCTCTCTCTCTCTCTCTCGATCTCTCGATCTCCCTCGTGTGGCCCACCCTCCTCACCGTTTCTCCCTTAGCGCCAACCACCGTCACGTCACCGTCACCGGCGGCCCACCCGCCTCAGCCGACCACCCCCCCCAGCCGACCACCATCACCGGCGCTAGCCACGCGCCTCCACCGGCCTCCGTACGCAGCCGCCAACTCCGGTAACCCTCTCTCCCTTCCTTCTTCCTCCATTTCCTCTCTCTCTCTCTCTCTCTCTCTCTCTCTCTCCCCTCGTTGTTGATTGTGGGGCCCACTGCCAAAATCCAATGCATGTGGGTCCCACCATCGCTGTCCAATGCATGTGGGTCCCATCGTTGCTGTCCATTACATGTGGGTCCCACCGTCGCTGTCCATCGTCCATTGCATGTGGGGTCCGCCTTAGCTGTCCACTATTTGGTGGGGCCCACTGATTTAGTAAATCCCTAATTAGGGATTTCAAAATTAAAATCCCTAATTCCTTCCTTAATTAAGGATTTTAAATTTTAAATTCCAAATTTGTGATTTACAAATTAAATCGAAAATGAAATACCTAATTGTGGGGCCGATCGTCGCTGTCCACTGTTTTGGATCAAGCATATATTTGTGCGGAGTAAACTCTGTGGGGCCCACAGTGATTTACGTATTTTATCCACTCCGTCCATCCATCTTAACAGGAAATTTTAGGTATGGTGCCAAAAAATGTAGCATATTAAAATCTAAAGTGGACCACACCATAAGAAAAGTGTGAACTGAATGTCTATCATTGAAAAGTTCTCGAAGGACATAAAAGTTTTGGATCAAGCTGATATTTGTGTTTTCCCTTCATCCATATGCATGTGATCTTATGAACAGGTTGGATGACAAATAAAAATCATTGTAGGGCCTGGGAATGGTGGAAATCATTATTCCCACTGTTTCCCGTGGCATGGTCCACTTGAGATTTGGATATGCTTAAATTTTGGGCTCAACCACTAAAATGAGGTGGAAAAACATAAGGACGGAATAGATAAATCACATACATTCTAGGTGGGCCCAACTGAGTTTACTCTGCATGATAAGAGCGTGCGGAGTTACTCATGGTGGGCCCCAAACTTATTTGTTCACAAAATAATCATTAGGTATTTGATTAGACTTGATTTATGGTGTTGATGATTCTGCCATTTTCATGTGCTTGTGTATCTGGAATTGATGAAGCAAACCCGGATGTGCGTCGGAGCTACTCGTGGTTGATTTATGTGGATGTATGTTGTAGATGTATTTGGTTTATTATTAATAGTTGTCCACAAATGGTAGTATAATAGAATCAGTTAGCCCATTTGGAGATTTCTATATTGCCAAGCATAGATAAAGTGTGTTTTGGAGGTATAGAAATCTGCCAAATTGTCCTGTTGGACAGTCCAAGGTTGGATAGATTGGAATGTTCTCGTTGTTTGTCATTTACATGCTCTGTCATTAGTTTTGTGTGGTAACTCTCCTATTGTCTCTGGATATGTTTCTTATGTTTATTTCCATTATCAATTTAATCCACACAATGTGTGGATACTTGACGTGGAAATGAAATGTAAGATTAATATATCTGGAGAGATAGGGGGAGATGCTGTCGAAATTTAGGCTTGGGCATTTAAATGGAAATAATGATAGCATTTCAATTTATCCATCCTTGGATGGGCGACTGATTGTATTATATTATCATTTAATGGTAAATTAGATGACGAACATGATACTCGTGATTAAAAGTAGTTGATTGATATTGATGTTGAGCGGGGGTCCCTAGAAGGTGAGAACCGCTGTTGTGACTATCCTGAAGCTGTCCTGTTCCTATGGACATCAATATGGGTGGCCTGGCCATTTAGACAGGCCCGTGTTTATGTATTAGCTCGAAATTAATGAAGCAGACCCGTATGTGCGTCGGAGCTATCCGGGTGTTGAGCAGGGGTCCGTGGAAGGTGGGAACCACTATTGTGACTATGTTGAAGCTGTCCATTTCCTATGGACAGCAATATGGGTGGCGTGGCCATTTGGGTGGCGTGGCCATTTCCTATGGACAACAATATGGGTGGCGTGGCCATTTGGACAGGCCTGTGTTTATGTATTAGCTCGAAATTGATGAAGCAGACACGGATGTGCGTCGGAGCTATCCGGGTGTTGAACGGAGGTCCCTGGAAGGTGGAAACCGCTGTTGTGACAATGCTGAAGTTGTCCATTTCCTATGGACAGCAATATGAGTGGCCTGGCCATTTGGACAGGCCCGTGTTTATGTATTAGCTCGAAATTGATGGAGTATACATGGATGTGTGTCGGAGCTATCCGGATCTTGAGCGGGGGTCCCTGGAAGGTGGGAACCGCTGTTATGACCATGATGAAGCTGTCCATTTTCTATGGACAATAATATGGGTGGCCTGACCATTTGGACAGGCCCGCTTTGTGTGGAGCAGACCCGGATGTGCGTTGGAGCTATCCGTGAGTTGGTTGAGTCTTCAAGACCTACACGCTGAACCCTAAACCATAAACCTAAAATTAAAACCTATAAGCTACGGCTAAACCTAAACCTAAAATCAATTCACCTAACCTAAACTTAGACCCAAATTCAAAAACCTAACCCTAAACCCGATCCTGAACCTGAAATCCTAAACCTAGGCCTAAACCTAATCCTAAACTCAAATCACCTAACTTAAACCTACACCTATTCCTAAATCCACAACTCTAACCTAAACCTAGACCCAAACTCAAAAACCTAACCCTAAACCCAATCCCGAACCTAAAATCCTAAACCTAGGCCTAAACCTAATCCTAAACTCAAATCACCTAACCTAAACCTATACCTATTCCTAAATCCATTCACCTAACCTAAACCTAGACCCAAACTTAAAAACCTAACCCTAAACCAGATCCCGAACTCGAAATCCTAAACCTAGGCCTAAACCTAATCCTAAACTTAAATCACCTAACCTAAACCTACACCTATTCCTAAATCCACAACTCTAACCTAAACCTAGACCCAAACTCAAAAACCTAACCCTAAACCCGATCCCGAACTCGAAATCCTAAACCTACGCCTAAACTTAATCCTAAACTCAAATCACCTAACCTAAACCTACACCTATTCCTAAATCCATTCACCTAACCTAAACCTAGACCCAAACTCAAAAACCTAATCCTAAACCCGATCCCGAACTCGAAATCCTAAACCTACGCCTAAACCTAATCCTAAACTCAAATCACCTAACCTAAACCTACACCTATTCTTAAATCCATTCACCTAACCTAAACCTAGACCCAAACTCAAAAACCTAACCCTAAACCCGATCCCGAACCCGAAATCCTAAACCTACGCCTAAACCTAATCCTAAACTCAAATCACCTAACCTAAACCTACACCTATTCCTAAATCCATTCACCTAACCTACACCTAGACCCAAACTCGAAAACCTAACCCTAAACCCAATCCCAAACCGGAAGTCCTAAACATACGCCTAAACCTAATCCTAAACTCAAATCACCTAACCTAAACCTACACCTATTCCTAAATCCATTCACCTAACCTAAACCTAGACCCAAACTCGAAAACCTAACCCTAAATCCGATCCCAAACCCAAAATCCTAAACCTAGGCCTAGACCTAATCCTAAACTTAAATCACCTAACCTAAACCTACACTTATTCTGAAATCCACAACCCTAACCTAAACCTAGACCCAAACTAAAAAACCTAACCCTAAACCCGATCCCGAACTCGAAATCCTAAACCTACGCCTAAACCTAATCTTAAACTCAAATCACCGAACCTAAACCTACATCCTATTCCTAAATCCATTCACCTAACCTAAACCTAGACCCAAACTCAAAAACCTAACCTTAAACCCGATCCTGAACCCGAAATCCTAAACCTACGCCTAGACCTAATCCTAAACTCAAATCACCTAACCTAAACCTACACCTATTCCGAAATCCACAACCCTAACCTAAACCTAGACCCAAACTCAAAAACCTAACCTTAAACTCGATCTTGAACCTGAAATTCTAAACCTACGCCTAAACCTAATCCTAAACTCAAATCACCTAACCTAAACCTACACCTATTCCTAAATCCACAACTCTAACCTAAACCTAGACCCAAACTCAAAAACCTAACCTTAAACCCGATCCCAAACCTGAAATTTTAAACCTACGCCTAAACCTAATCCTAAACTTAAATCACCTAACCTAAACCTACACTTATTCCTAAATCCACAACTCTAACCTAAACCTAGACCCAAAATAAAAAATCTAACCCTAAACCCGATCCTGAACCTAATCCTAAACCTTGGCCTCAACCTAACTAAACCTAAACTCAAATCACCTAATGTAAATGTAAACTGACTCTAATCTTTGCATTGTAGATATAGATAAGAGTTGGATGCGAGATAAGAATCGATTTGGCCCAGAGTATAAACAAGGTGTTAAGGAGTTCATGGAATTTGCGCAATATCGGGCAGATTCAGGTGGTGTCCATGCCGAAAATGCAAGAACATGGTTCACAAGACTTTAGACAAAGTAGAAGACGATTTGTTCATAGTTGGGATTGACCAGGGTTACACTTGGTGGATTCATAGAAGTCCATGATGACCCAATTGTGCCTAATGACGAGGATGAAGACGTTGACGAAATGCAAGATATCATAGGGGATGCATTAAGGGGAACAATTGCGGATACTGATTTTGCAGCGACAAGTAGTAGCCAGGATATTCCTCCTATGGGTGATGCCGAATCATAAAAGTTTAGTAGGTTGTTGAGGGATGCGCAACGTCCACTCTATCCGGGGTGTTGAAACTTCTCCAAGTTGAATTTCCTTACAAGGTTACTTCATTTGAAGACAATAAATTGTTGGAGTAACAAATCGTTCGACATGTTACTTGGCTTGTTGAAAGAAGTATTGTTAGAACTAGAAAAATGAACTCCAAAAGGGACATTTTCCTTGAAATGTGGTGTTTTGTTGCTCTGGGGTTCTGAATAACGGAAACATTCATAGACAATCACAAGCATTCATAAAAGTACACAAGGAGAGATATCGCAAGGCGAATTTTATTCCAGAGATCCTGAGATCTTGTACATTCCAGGCCGTGATCTGGCACGAGCCCTTAATTACATCGAATGATCGATGACCCTTGATTAAAAGGCAAAAGACTAGTTAGCAGGGACTATGGTCTGAGAGTTCGTGGTCATAGAGACTTGTATTTATTTTGTTATGGACTGAACCATCTTTGTATTAGTCAGATGTCTATGTCCCATGTTTTGGCCGGAGATCCGGGCTGAAACTATCAGGGTTTATAACTGAGAAGGACGACTCTGGGCCTGCGCCTGTCATTGTATGGACAGGTGACCTCGGGAAGTCCACTCTGCAGTTGTGTATACCTGCGTAGCCCAACCGACGGATGCCATTTTTAATGGGTAGGGCATCGACTGTTGTGTTGTGGCAGTTCATAACAATTGTTTTGTAGTGAATTGAAACTCTTTGGTATGGTTTATCGTGATAATCATAGTCCCATTTGTCTAGTTTTCGACTCAAATCGGATCACATTCTTTACAGTAAATATAAATGATGACATGTTTGCATAGCTCTGGATGCTGGCGGCGTCTCTTTCGAGAAGTCGTTTCGTTCATCGTGTCGAATCAGATTGAACTTTGAAGATGCACAATTCTGCTCATTTAGAGATCCTGAAACGTCCATTTGACCATTCCATTGCGTCCGGAATGCTTGAAATACCCAAAATAGGCTCAAGTGGCACTTGAAAACACTTAAAATTGAGTCCGGTGCACCCATGAACATGTTCTGGAATTGGCTGATTTTTTGGGTGTGTGTGACATAATTTATGGGTGCGTGGGAGTCCAACGCACCTTGAAAATACATGTCTGAATTATGTTGATTTTACGGATGTGTGAGGTAATTTTTAGGTGCGTGGGAGTCCAATGCACCCTAAAATACATGTCCGCTTTTTGTTGAATTTTTCGGGTGCGCTAGATTATTTTCAGGTGCGTGGGAGTCCAATGCACCCTGAAAATACATGTCCGCTCTTTGTTGAATTTTTCGGGTGCGCCGGACTATTTTCGGGTGCGTGCTCATACTTGTGATTTCTTATAATCCGGACCTGCGGTGGTGTTGGTCGGAGTGACCTTCCGGTGGAAGATGCCAGTGACTGGAAAAGAATTCCGGTCACCGGGAAAGTTTTCCGGCTGTCGGAAAGGGATTCCGGCGAGGGTTTCCGGTGACAAATCCCAGATACTCAGGGGATAATAGCTCTCTCTCTCTCTCTTAATCTGTCCCAAAAATCTGTCTAAATGAACAGTAGGAGGGGTATTTATACCTGAAAATACTGGACAGTGACCAATGAGGGCCTGCCACGTATGGCGCATCCCATAAAGTCTTTGACGCACCCCTAAATAGGCACGTGGGAGCTCCGACGCACCCAGAAATGATATTTTGAAAAGTGCTGATTTTCTGGGTGCGTCGAGCTATTTTTGGGTGCATTGGAGTCCAATGCATCCAAAAAATACCATGCTGGTTTTGGTGATTTTACGGGTGCGTTGTGCTATTTTAGGGTGCGTTGGGGTCCAATGCACCCTGAAATTGCAGTTCCGTATTTTCTGATTTTATGGACGCGTCAAAGGTATTTTTAAGGTGCGTCAAGCCATTTTTTGGATGCGTCAGAGGTGAAATACATCCTAAACCACTTGTCGAATTTTCATGAATTTAAGGGTGCGTCAGGTTGAATAAATGGGTGCGCTTGACGTACCCGTGTCTTGCAAAATTGGGTTTTGCGAAACGGAGGGCTTGTGGGGCCCGTTTCTCAGCGAATCGCCATGCACTGCTTATCATAATTCATGAAGGATGCCTCTGCTTGATTCTGGTCTGTTTTGATCACGGTGATCCGTGGGGTCCACCGGAGAAAATGGCTAAGTACTAGATCCTTTGCAAATCTGGGTATTTGGGTGCGTCGGGTAGTATTTTATAGAATTTTCTCGAAGCACGTGCCCAGTTGATTTGTTTTAGAGGGTACTGACTTTTGGGACCCCAACAGATGCCCCTCCTGTGCGTTGCGATGGACTTATAACCGTTCATCGTGACGCATCGGATTCCCGGGTCCACACTATAAATAGGTAAGATAGCTTGATTTCACTTCATTCTGCGTTTTTCACTGTTCATTTGCTCTGCTGTCGACGCACCCAAATATTCGCCAACGCACCCATTTAATATCGCCAGCGCACCCAAAAAAGGTCTAGCGCATCCTTAAATTTCAAATATTTGGATTTTTGGGGTGCGTCAAGCGTGACGCACCCAGCTGATGACTTGGTGGAATTCTCATGTTTAAGGGTGCGTTGCGCTCAGCGCACCCAAGTATTCGGACTTGGCTGAATTTTGAGATTTTTAAGGGTGTGTTGCTCTCAACGCATCCAAGTATTTGAACTTGGTAGAATTTTAAGATTTTTAAGGGTGCGTTGGGTCCGGCGCACCCCTTGTCACAAGTTGATGAAACCCTTAAACTTTTAAGGGTGCGTCACGCTTGACGCACCCAAATATCTGTGATTGGTGAAAATGACTGAGTTTCGAGGTGCGTTGGGTATGACGCACCTAAGTATTGAACTTAGGCCTATCATAATTTTTTTAGGGTGTTGGGTCCGGCGCACCCAGATATTCAGTCAAGACACTTTGGGCATTTTGGGGTGCGTTGGGTCTGGCGCACCCAGATATTCAGTCAAGACACTTTGGGCATTTTGGGGTGCGTTGGGTCTGGCGCACCCAGATATTCATCCTTGTATTTTTTGCAAAACTTGGATTATTTTAGGGGTGCGTTGGGTCTGGCGCACCCAGTTTTCAAGACTTAGAATTTTCTTGTTTCTGGGGCTTTTCCATGTGTAGATCTAGCCCAGCACTGCCTACCATATCCACATTTTGGGTGGACACGGCTATTCCCGTGGTGACAGGGATCATTTCTTTAAAGGATATGGGGCCCTGCACTTCCGTCATAAATTTCATGTGCATTCATTGTTATCCGGAAGCTGTTATCTGGAAGCTATGTCGGGTCTCATATACTTTAAGTCTTGGGCTATGCCTGACCAAAAAATGACATTTTCTGGGAATTATCATGATTAATTTAGATAGGGTTTAGATGTACCTGCGGATGCCTCCATTGACTTTGGATCTGATGTAAATAATCTTTATACGCTTCCTCTCTTTACTCCTTTTGTCGAATTGCCGCGGTTCTCAAATCGGATTGTTAGTCTTTCCAGCAGACGATGGTTGCGACTCGTGCCTCCTTACGCGCAGCTCGTGACTGCTTGCAACGGCTCTTTGACTCCCTTGGTCGTCTGGAAGCTTGGTCATCCCTTCATTCTCAATATGATGAGGTGTCTGAGGCTTTATCCAGACTCGGTGCAGATTCTCGTTCCATACTACAGGCTATCCGGAATGTTTCACTTATGGCCTCCACTTTTGAGGAGCATAGGGAAGCCATTCTTGGTTTCATTGGTGACTCCTCGTTCTCAGAAGAGCTGGCGCTTCTTGAGGCGACGGAGCCTCCCTTGGCCGATTCTTTCTTGGCCTTATGGGGCCAGGTTAACTCTCTAAAGAGGGAGAAAAGGGCGAAAAAACGATTCCTGGCTTGGGCTGTCCCACTGGCGGAGGCCGAGTTTCCGGATCATCGCGCCAGCTTTTGGAGAAGGATCAGAGAGGCGTTGAGTGAATATGACGATCTGGCGATCGATGTCTCCATAATGAGGAACTGGGCCAATGCTGAGTACGTGCACTTCGACCTCGTGCAGCAGTGCATCTCCCATCTAATGGACCTGACTTCTAAGGAAGCGCGGGTCCAAGCGAAGGTGGACGAATTGAAGGCTCGGCTTCTTCCTCTGCTGCAAGATTGAGATCATTTTCTGTTCGCGAGAAGGGGATCTCGCAAATTTTGTGTTGTCTTATGACAAATTCTAACTTTAACATTTGAACAATTGACATGACAGTCCGAACATTTTCGGCCTATTTCAGTTAATGGATGATGATTATGTTGTTTTCTCTTTCTTTTATCCGTCCTTGTTTGTATGTGACGGTGATGTCGTGGTTGTGAATGCTATCGTGCTATTTCCTTCTTTGCTAGTTCGAATACATTTTACTATGACCTTGATTCGCTTATCGGTGGTCATGTCGTCTTTGCATACTACTTTGCATCCTCTTGAACTTTGAGAGTGTTGATTTCTTTTGTGCATTTCCTCTTGCTTTGAGCTATACCTAAGCTTTCCGTATGCCGTTGCAGATTGTGATGGCTAGCGACCCTTCTGAGGCTGGTCCTTCAGGTCCTCCATTGACTCCTTCAAAGCGCAAGCGGGCGGTTTTGAGGAACGTTGTTCGCCCGTCCGATCAGAATCCCCAATGGTTTCTGCCCCCGGAAACTTTTAATTTCTATGAACGTATACTAACGTTGCCCAAGGACATGCAAAAGAAGATTCTCTGTGACCGGGTTGTACCACCTCCCCCAGACAGGGGTACACAGGAACAGTGGGACTCCTGGTTTGCTCCTTTGCGGGGCTTCCGAAGTGACGGGACGACAGGTTCCGAAGAAGGGGAGGCGAGCCCGTTGGCCCCCGCCCAATCTGCTAGACGCGGTCGCCCAAAGAGGGCTGGCAAGGGCGCGAAACAAGTGTACCTGGAGAAACAGACCAGGTCCAAATCTGACAAAATAAAGATTGTTTGGTCAACCGTAAAGTTAGTCACTTCTCCTCTCAGCCATCCGGAACCCTTATACACGAGGGTATATTAGATCCACTAGGAGTTTCCAGCGGCATCACTCTCTTCCCAGTATCGAGCCCTCAGATGTGTGCCGCGCAAACTCGTTTTTTAGCGTGGAGACGTGGACATCTATTCCTGGGCCTTTTCTCAACTGTTCCCTGTCTGAGAATGGCAGGCTTCAAGCTGTCTTGGACCCAAAGCTTATGATATTTTTAGAGCCGAATCAGAACCCCCATCGGCCTTTCCCAACACATTATTTTGAAACTCTTCGGCAAAGATTTCATCATCTGGGCGACACAGAGATCTGGTTATCGGGCGCCTTCCGGGCCCGCAGTCACTTGATTGCTCATCCCGGGTATGAGGCATGGGCGAACCGGATATTGGAATGCCATAAGGAGACCTTGAAGGCGGTGGGCCTCTTTAAGGCTATTGCAGCCACCTCGAGTTACTTCTGCCGCGAACCGTGGGTTTACAAGGGGTTCTTGAACCACTGGTGCTCTATCACCAACACATTTCATTTGCCATATGGAGAAATGAGCATCTCGCTATGGGACCTGAATCGCATCGCTGGTCTCCCGATCCACGGGAGGATATATGATGAGTGGGTTCCTAGTGATGAGGAGCTGTCTCGGAAGAAAAAGGGGGTGAACGAAGGCTTCTTCTCCCCGGCTTGTTATGAGTTATTTGCGGAGCTTCTGCAATTCTGGGCTTTCAAGGATAAACTTCCCTTCGAAGACTGGCTGATCTATTTCAGCCATGGCTTAGAGTAAGCACTTAATTGCGAGTTGTATGTCATTGTTTTCGTCTTTCTCTCTACCATTAATACTTTGTTTTCTTCATTTCAGTCTGAATTATGCGGCTTATGACGAAGACTGCGATGACAAGGCCTTTTTGGAGGATCGAATGAAGGAAAATTTCCCCCGTCTGAACAAACTATCTCCGACCTGTGAGCTCGCCGGCTTCCTAGCCTACTGGTTGAGCTGCGTGGTCTTACCGAGCTCGAAGCAGGCCGACAGTGTGAGGGTGTCCTGTTTTGCTGTCGCAGGGGCCTTGGCGAATGGCCACCGTTATGCAATAGCTCCTGTCGTATTATGCTCTCTTTATCGGGCTTTCGGTTATGTTATTAGCAATAAGGATTGGGCTGCCTTTGGCATGAATTCGGCTTATTGTGGATGACACTTCTTATCCGGATGGCTCGGGGTGTATTTTCCTTGGGTGTATGGTATCGAGTTTGGAGATTATATTCAGCGAGGGGTGGTCCCATTGTACTTTTTTCAAAAACGGAAGATGGTGGGGCAAAATTTGAACACCGTCAGGGAGAGGATTGCTAAATACGACGATATCCACTTTTTCCATTTCTCGGGCACCCGGAGCAAAGATTCCATATTGTGCACGGATGATGAGAGTATAGACCATAACGAACGCTCATTTCTGATAGCTATCCGCCCGTCCTCGCTTCCTCTTCGTGAGGGACTGGAGTTCTGGAGAGAGCCGTACTACCCCAACCGTTTTGCTCGTCAATTGGGATATGATCAAGGAGTACCTGCCACATTGGAACCAGTGACTCGTGAGCAGCGAGCATATGGCATCGGGCCTATCCATTGGAAATGGATGTGGCGGCAGCTTCTATTGACTGGGACTGGTTGCTCTTTTGCTATCCCTGGGACGGGGAGTATCATTGGTGCATCTTTCGGGTGGATGAGATGGTGGGTTCATCAATATACGTTGATCCGGAACGGTCATCATGTTACTGATCCCGTCTTTGTTACGCCTTCGATTGTTAGCCCAGATCCTGCCGACGGATTGGGGTACGTGGCGGAGCATCTTCACCAGCCTGCTGTACCGGGTACTCTGAGACCAATGACTTCGATGAATGTGGTAATTGATCACGAGAAGCCCGAGCACACCCTGGAAGGTTGGGTTGCTTATGGGGAAAGAAACATCGTGCAGGCGGGCCCCGAGTTCCCGTCTCTCGGGCCCATCGATGAGGTGCATCAAGGAGATGATATTCTCAGGGATAATGATGACCAAAATGATGGGGACGATGATGATGATAATGGCAGTGGGGGAGGTGATGATGGCGGTGCTGGTGGTGGTGATGACGACGTCGATGACGGTGGCGATGATGAGACGCCACTTGAGCGGACTGGTCCTCGGGTGAAGACTGCTCATCGTATTTCGGTGGTCGATGGAGGGAAGAATATTGCCAAGATGCGTAAGCAGTACGATGAAGAGAGGTTACAGAAACAACTTTCTGAGGCCGCCGGTGGCACTCCGCCCGGTGACGTGGGTGTAGCCAGGGAAGAGGGTGAGCTGAGTCTTCAGGAGAATTTGAGCGGCGATCGTCATACTGGAGGAGGCGATGACGATGAACCGATGTATGACCAGCCTGTCCCTGAGGCCGATGTTGGAGCGATTTTCATGGAATTGGATGACGAGGCACCCGATGACACTATTCTCATCTCTGATATCCCCATAGCTGAACCTGCAGAGGACCAGGGCCTCGCTCATGAAATGACGACCGCTGCCGTTGCGGAGGTTACACCTCCCCTGACCCTTTCCCGTGTTGAAGATATTGAGGTCGGGGATGTTGATTTAGCTTCTCGAGGCGCTCCGATTTCTGTCGCTGGGTCGAGTGTACTTGAACCTACCTTGGAAGCATCTCCGACTGTTGAACCTCCATCCGCTGAGCCTATTGTGGAAGCTGTTCCCCTTGTTGGACCGTCATCAGTTGAACCTATCAGGGAGGCTTCCCATAGTGTTGAGGTTTCTAGTATAGGAACAAGTGTATCGGAATGTGCTGTGCAAACCCCTCCTATTGTTGTACCGTCGTCAGTTGAACCCGCTGTGGAACCCCTTCTTGTTACCATGCCAGCATCTGACATCAGCGTTCCTGAGGTCGTAGTGCTATCCTCTCCGGAGCTACCTGAGCCGTCGACCGAGGGGATTGCTGAACCTGCCCCAGCATTGCCTACGCACACTGCCTCGGCTGACGCTCCTGCCGTTGATGTTCTTGAAGCCACTGGTATATTATTTGTCTTCACCATTTCGACTATCTTTTTTTTTCTTACTGAGGCCTCTTTTTACTAACTTTACCATTTCTTTTATCAGTGACCACTCCCGTTCATGCTTTGGCCCCTGTTGCCTTGCCCGAGGCATTCATTTCTTCTCTCCGAGGGCTGTCAAAGGTGAAGGTGGACCTTTTGAAGAGTCTTCTAATGAACATCACTGCCTCTCTGAAGAATATGGATGAATGGTCCATCTTGGATGAGGGGCTGCAGGCGCTTGAATGTAATGCTGCGTGGCTCGGGATTGACGTCTCTTTAATGATCAACCATATAGTCCTGTTCAGGGAAGGCATGGCACAACTCAACGAGGCGAGACATTTCAAAGTCGATCCTTCTATTGAAGAGAGGCGCGGTCATTTGCAGTCCCTCCTGCCAAAGCTTGAGCTGTGCGAGGCAAATGTAACCACGATGAGGCGCGATTGGCAAGATGCCGTCGTTGGGCATCAGGGAGCCACAGATCGGCTGGCGGAGATAGATGATGAGATAGCACGGTTGCAAGCTGAACGCTCCGTTGTTCATCTCAATCTCTCAAAATTTGGCAATCAAAAGGCTCGTCTGCAATTATCTATCGAAAAGCGCGAGGCCGAACGTAACGCTATACGAAATCAGGTTGAAGAACTGAGAGAGTCCCTTCAAAGCGTCCCTGATCCTGCACAGGTCTTAGCCGCGGCGGAGGCAACACAGAGGGCGACCCAGGAGTCTGCAATTCATTTGCTAGAACAATGTTTAAGAAATCTGAACGGTTAGGCTCTATAATTGTTTTATTCTGTAATTTTGCGGAGATATGTTGTGACCGTAATGTTGTAATGATATGTATACTATTCACATGATCGTGCTTATATGTTTTATCCACTTGATATTTCTTTCATTTGCATTTAGATTCGAATATAACGTAGGTTATTTTGGAAGGAATGTCCCCCTGTCAGGACTCAAACCTATATTGATGCGGAATGGGTGTGCCCGAGCCTTGACTTTAAGGTCCATCTTTTCATTCCGATTCTCGACAACTTTGGATGGGACGAGGTAACGATGCCTGATATGTCTCGGGTTTCAATAATTCTCCTGATACCTGTGTAAACACACGGAATAAAGGATTAGTATCTGTAATTGTAAGCATTGATCATCGTATGGTGTCATTTCTCTTGATATTTGTCTATTATACTTTCCCTCTAACGGGGTGTTTACAAATCACAGCAGTATTCTATGTCAAGTATAATATCTTTTCAAGAATCGTCCATTCACCAACGAGCTGATGCCTTGCCCCTTGCAATCGATCACTCGATACGCTCCATTGGAATATACTTCATCGACGATGCACACTGGGTCCCACTTCGGGTCGAATTTGCTTTTCGGGCCTTGAGCCAGCACCAGGCGTTTCATCATTAATACCAGATCGCCTCTTTTGAATGACCTGCCGCGGACTTGTTTGTCATATGAGGCTGAGATCTGTTTCTGATACATTTCAAGCCTTTGCTGGGCGACCAGTCTCTTTTCATCCAGATCATCTAGCTCGGTCATTCTGATCTCAGCATTGCGTTCGGTTGTCAGGCAATAACGAAGCGCAACCCGTAACGACTCAACCTGTATCTCCATCGGGACCACCGCCTCCGTACCGTATACCAACGAGTAGGGTGTAGCTCGCGTAGCTGTACGGTGTGTGGTTCGATATGCCCACAATGCTTCGGGCAGTCGTCTGTCCCAGTCCTTCTTATTTTCTGCCAGTGTCTTTTTCAAAATCTTCACGATAGTCTTATTGAACGCCTCGGCCAACCCATTCGCAGGGGGGTAATAAGGTGATGAATAACAATGCTTGATCTTGAACTTTGCGCATAGCTTATCAATAGTAGCGTTCTTGAAGGGTGTTCCGTTGTCCGTGGTGATTTTCACGGGAATACCATGTCGGTATAATATGGCATGGAGGATGAAACTTTCAACATGTTTTGCCTTCACGCTCCTAAGCGCGACTGCCTCGGCCCACTTGGAAAAGTAATCTGTCGTGGATAAGATGTATTGGTGTCCCTGGGAAGAGGGCGGGCTGATTGGCCCGATCACGTCCATGCCCCAGGCTGCGAAAGGCCAGGACATCACTGACTGATGTAATTCTTCTGGTGGCGAGTGTATGATATCTGCATGGATTTGGCACTGATGACATTTCTTGACAAATTCTATTGCATCTTTCGCCATTGTGGGCCAATAATATCTCATGTGTCGGACACGGTGATGTAGGTTCTTGCCTCCTTGGTGGGCACCGCATTCTCCTCCGTGGGCTTCCTTCAATGTGGCGTATGCTTCCTTCTGGTCCAAGCAGCGTAGCAACACTCCCTCATACGAGCGCTTGTAAAGGACGTCATTCTGTAGTATAAACGATCCAGCGCGTCTCCTAACCTGTGTGCGCATCTTGAGCTCTTCTGGTAAGAACCCATACTTCAAGTAATCGATGAATGGTCTTTTCCAGTCATTATCTTCTGTGATCTCGAAGCAACAGATGGGGTTTACGCTTGCTTCGCCACCACGCAGTACGACTGTCGGTAGGATCCTCCTTTCTTCGATCGTTACCTGAAGTGGGCTGCCTCCGGGGTTAGCCAGAGCAGCGACTAGACTAACCAATGCATCGGCCTGTACATTTTCCTGTCTCGGTATATGTGAAATGCTGCTGTCACGAAACTGTTCGAACAGTGATTGCGCTTCGCGGCAGAAAGGTGACAACTCGGGTTTGTGGACCTCATATTCTGTCGTCAACTGTCCGATGACTAGTCTGGAGTCGCCATAGATCTTTATTGCCTTGATTCGCATCTCTAATGCGAGCTGTAGCCCAACGATGAGGGCTTGATACTCTGCTTCGTTGTTGGTGCAGGCCGGCACGATTGTAAACGAGTAGGGCAGCAAATCTCCCTGTGGGCTATAAATATAACCCCCACTCCTGCCCCTGTCAACCTGGATGCTCCGTTAAAGTACATTTGCCATAGCCGTGGTCTTTCGATCATCATAACAGGGTCGTCTGGGAGGTCACATTCCATTTCTTCGCTGCTCGGGACTGGATGCGCGGCGAGAAAATCCGCGATCGCTTGTCCTTTAATAGCCCAGGCTGGGACGTATGTGATGTCGAACTCGGAGAGGAGAAGGGCCCATTTAGCTAAACGCCCAGACAGCATAGGCTGGTTCATAAGGAACTTGATCGGATCCGCCTTGGATATCAACGTTATTTGGTGCGAGAGGCAGTAATGCCTCAGCTTCTTTACAGAAAAAATGAGAGCGAGACATATCTTTTCAATTGCTGAATAGTTAAATTCGGCCCCTACCAGTGTGCGGCTTAAGTAATATAGTGCATTCTCCTTCTCTTCTTCGTTCTTCTGCGCCAGGAGAGCCCCCAGTGAGTTTCACCTACTGCGATGTACAGAATCAGTGGCTTTCCCTTGATTGGGGCGGCAAGGACTGGCGAACTCCCAAGCATTTCTTTTAGAGAGTCGAAGGCTTTCTGATAGGCGTCGTCCCATTCAAACTTAACATCTTTCTTGTTGAGGCGGGAGAATGGTTGACAACGACCAGCCAAGTTCGAGATGAATCTCCTCAGATATGCTACGCGGCCTTGAAAACTCTTCAACTGCTTCAGGTTCTTCGGAGGCGGCATTTCTATGATGGCCTTGATCTTTGCGGGATCGATTTCTATGCCCCTGTGTCTGACCACGAAGCCTAGAAATTTGCCAGACGCGACTCCGAACGCGCATTTTAGTGGATTCATACGGAGACTTTTCTTGCGCAACCGTTGGAACACTTGCCTTAGGTGCTCTCTGTGCTGCTCGTGATTGGCCGACCTTACGACCAGATCATCTACATAGCATTCGACGTGTTTATGTATCATGTCCTGAAATATAACGTGCATTGCGCACTGGTATGTTGCCCCTGCGTTCTTTAATCCGAAGGGCATTATGCGATAACAGTAGATGCCAAGGGTTGTACGGAAGGCCGTAGCTTCTTCATCTTCCGGGGCCATGCGAATCTGATTGTATCCCGAGTACCCGTCCATGAAGGACATTACTGCGTATCCCGTTGTGCTGTCAATCAATAATTCTGGAATTGACAAAGGAAAATCATCTTTCGGGCAGGCTTCATTAAGATTTCGGAAGTCAATGCAAACTCGGATCTGTCCGCTCTTCTTCTTGACTGGCACAATGTTTGAAATCCATCGGGGGTACTTCACCTCTCGAACGAATCCAGCCTGAATTAGTTTTTTGATTTCTTCTTCAATCTTAGGTACAACATCAGGATGGAACCGTCGTTGCGGCTGCTTCATTGGCTTCTTCTCTTTCATGATGCTTAGCCTGTGCATGGCGATTGCCGGACTGAGCCCGGGCATTTCTGAGTATGTCCAGGCAAAGATGTCTTTATTCTCCTTTAATAATTGTATGTATTTCTCTCTTTCATTTTCTGGGACGTTCTTGCTCAAATATGTATTCCTGGGTTCTTCAAGGGTGCCCAAATTCACCTCTTCGAGTTCATCAATCGTTGGTTGTCCACCGTCTTCTAGTTGCACGGGTGCGACACTTGGCTGGATTATGTCGATAGAATCTTGCGACTGGATTCCTTCTACCGGGACAATGGTTACCATGTTTACGCTCGCCTTCGCTCTTAGACCTTCTCCGTTCCTGTATACTTGCTTATATTCTTCGAATGGAGCTAGCAGTCTTTTCTTTGTGTCTGAGCCTTGACTGGAGAATCCCATGTTCCTCATAATCTTCCGGCTGGCTTTGCTATATCTCTTCTCTTCTATTGGTCGAGATTGGGCAGACCCTCTTCCTCCTTCTTTCCCTTCTGATGGTACTGGCTGGCTTGGCCCTGAATGGAACTTGATATCTTTCTGGGTGGCATTTCTTGACGGCACGATGAATTGGCTTGGAGCCTTTGGAAATGGCTTGGTTCTTCCTATCTTGGGTATAGGCATATTGAAGCTGGATTTGAGTACACTCATGTGTTGATCTGAAATTAGTTTTAACACGGACTGCCCCGGCTGACGCAGATGCTGCGGTACCACATAGAATTTCTTCGTGATCGGCTGAGATCGGTTTTTCTGCTGACATTGGGATCTTCCCTGAGTGATGAGCTGAGGTTTACCTTCCTGTACACACTTCTCAACTCGAGGTTCTGCCTCTTGTCCTTTCTTCTTTATGTCGGACTTTTTGCTGGTTTTATTGCTTTCGGACGGGTCATAATATTTCACATCAGCAAAAAATGACTCAGCTATCGTGTATGGCTTCGGATCTGCTGCTATCCTGTATTGGACACCATCTCTGTTATATTTGAAACACTGGTGATATGTCGAAGGGATTATCCGATTCTGATGGAGCCAGGGCCTTCCTAAAAGGAGGTTGTATGTTGTCACCGCGTCGATCACCTGACACGTTACTTTCGTCGTCAATTCTTCGATTTCTAACATTATCGTGATTGATCCCAGTGTGCGTTGACTGTCTTGATTGAACCCTTGAATCATCATGAGGCTCGGGCGTAATGCCGATTGCCTATAACCCAGCTTCTGTAATGTCTTCAATGGCATAATATTCACGGCAGACCCGTCGTCCAACATGCACCTCTTGATCTCGGTGTCCCTGATTGTGCCCGTGACCATCAACGGACGGTTGTGGTCTATTAATTCGATCGTGCGGTCTTCTTCTGAAAAAGTGATTGTTAAAGGATGATCGACATGCATGACTTGTGATACTGGCGTATACCCCTCCCAAAATTTGTCTGTATTATTCATTTCTTCTTCCATCTCTATCATCATGATTTCCCTGGCTTCACTGTCAAGTAAGGCATTGATTAACATTTCTCTGTACACTTTCGAGAGACACAAAGCATCGTATATACTTAGCCGGGCGGGAACCTTTCGTAAGTGCGCCACAACATCATATACTACTGGTCTCGGGCTTGGCTGACTAGTCGTGGCTTCGCCAACTTTCTCTTTCAGCTTTTGCACGTGAGGTCTCCCTTGCGGCCTGTCGTGGACACCATCTTCTTGCATTGGGTCATCTGGTCTCGGAGGGGTACGGTCAGGCATTTGCCTTCCTGATCGTAAGATGACCGCATTAACTTCTCCCTCGACTGTTTGTGAGGTTTCTTCGGCCGGTACTTGTTCGGTGAACGACACCATTTCGCAATATGCCATGCTCATCACGGGTCGCTTCTGTAGTATTTCTCTCCTTCCTCTCCCCCTGTTCCCTCTTTGGTTAGCGAGCCTTCGTTGGTTCTCGAGTCTTTTCTTGCTACTGACTAGAGTCCACGGCTCCTGTGGCTCGGGGAATGAGGTCGTTAGGTGATTGCTACCTTCTTCTATTGGAATTGCTGAAATTGTCCCAGCCGTCTCCCTTGCTGTCTCGGGTACCTTCATGCTGATAACCCCTTGATTGATCAACCCCTGTATCATTCCTTTCAAGGAGAAGCAATCTTCTGTCTTGTGGCTAACACATTGGTGATATTTGCAATATTTGGGGTCGTTTACCCGTCCAACTTCATGGGGACGGACGGGCTCCGGTAAACGCATTAAGCCTTCCTCAACCAATTGTTCCATGATCGAGACTAGATCAGCCATATCGAATGTATATGGGCCATTAGCCCTTTCTCTTTCGGCTATCGATACGCGTTTAGGTATGTAGGGTCTTTTACCCTTGTCTTGTGTGACTGCTGTCTTCATTTTCATCCTATGATCGACAGCGGGACAGTTTTCGATCTTTCTGTTCCTTGATCTTGTCGACCTGGTGGGTTTCTACCACTCTTCTTGCCTCTCTCTTCTGTCTCTCGGGTCTAAAGTTTACCCGGGAAGCTGCTTCTTCCACCAGATGGGCTTTCGTTGCTAGTTCGCGAAAGGAGCTGAAGGTGTTACCTAACAGTCCGTACGAGATCATGGGGTCTAGAGCCCTCAGGCACATCTTCATCTGCTCGCCTTCACTGGGTAATTCACGACATTGAGCCGCCGTAGTTCCCCATCGGTCAATGAATTTCTCGACTGGTTCACCATTCCTCTGTCTGACCAATGCTAGGTCCGTCAACGAGATCTCGCTCTCGGTTGCAAAGAATTTGGAGATGAAAGCGTCTTGCATTTGCTCCCATGTCCTTATAGAGCCGGCCGACAGCGACATGTACCACTGAAAGGCCTTCCCTGTTAGGGTAGATCCGAATAACCGCATGCAATACTGCGGGACGGTGGACCAATTTCCTAACGTAGTCAAGAAGTGGGTGATGTGCTCTTCTGGCGATCCTCTGCCGTCAAATTTTCCAAAATCTGGGCATCTGAAATTAGCTGGGAATGGCACCTCTTCCACCTCTGGCGGGTACGGGACCCGATATTTATAGCTGCCCCTCTTTTCTTTCTCTTTTTCTTGCTGCATCATGTGGGCTATCGTCTGGGATAACTCTTCTCGCGATACGTGAGATGTGGAAAGTGGTGCGCGCTTTATTGGCGTGACCCGAAGTTGGGCAGGCGGTTCATGCTCAGTTGGTCCTTCTGCTGCCCCTTGGGATTCCTCTGCCGACTGACGGGTGGGTGGCGCGATACTTCTGGTGGCATTCTGTGATATCAGGGTGGCCAAGGCTTCCTGAATAGCCCTCATCCGATCATTTGTCTCGCGGTTAGCCTCTACCAATCTATCGATCTGATCTTAGAGTGGAGGCAATTCTTCTGCTTCATATGGTCCTTCTTCTTCTCCTTCAGCTATTTAGACCATCACCACTTGCGCTAACGGGATTTCCTGAGGTGACCTCTGCTTTGATTCAAGGGTCGTCATGAGCTCGACTTTCTTCACATGTGCGGACCTGATAGGTTTTCGAGAGGTGCAGGCGACCTTGGATAACGGCGGAAACTGCTCGGCTGTCATTTTGGGTACTGCGGGTTTGGCTGATATGACCTGGCCATCGATAGGGATCTTCTGCCCCTGCTTCGGCTGCCACTGTTTCTTGATCACGGGGAGAGATCTCGCAACGCTCGCCTTCCTATATGCAGCTAGGATGGCAGCTTTCTTCTGTTCTTTCTTCTGCCTCCGGGTCTTAACCAACTGCCATTCTGAGCCTGGGCTAGCAATTGCGGTTGCGGTGAGATGAGGGAAGTTGAAACCTCCGTTGGCAAGGAAGGTGCACGAACCTGTCATCGAGCATGCCATTTCTTCTGTCTGCGTTACTATCTTGCTAATTCTGTGGTGTTATAAAATCTTTAGAACAGTTCACAAGTGCGGTTGGGAATATGAGCCCATCGATCGCAGTGCATAAACCGACAAAAATAAGCAAGAAGGAGACAAATACGTGTAGTTGTGGAAGTTTGTGGTTTCGAAAACCCTTGATTTATCGTCTATTGCCTTAAAGATGAAGGGAAGAACGTTCCCGTTGAGAGTCGCTAGTTTGGCGCCCGAGGGCGCCGAAACATTATGCCTCGCGGTAACTTTCCTATGCGCAAACTCATGTTTGTCAGCAATTGATCTTAGAGTGTTTCCATATTCAGATACAACCAGAGATTCTGGTATGGTTCGATCCCCAGCAGAGTCGCCAGTTTGTTAGAACTAGAAAAATGAACTCCAAAAGGGACATTTTCCTTGAAATGTGGTGTTTTGTTGCTCTGGGGTTCTGAATAACGGAAACATTCATAGACAATCACAAGCATTCATAAAAGTACACAAGGAGAGATATCGCAAGGCGAATTTTATTTTCAGAGATCCTGAGATCTTGTACATTCCAGGCCGTGATCTGGCACGAGCCCTTAATTACATCGAATGATCGATGACCCTTGATTAAAAGGCAAAAGACTAGTTAGCAGGGACTATGGTCTGAGAGTTCGTGGTCATAGAGACTTGTATTTGTTTTGTTATGGACTGAACCATCTTTGTATTAGTCAGATGTCTATGTCCCATGTTTTGGCCGGAGATCCGGGCTGAAACTATCAGGGTTTATAACTGAGAAGGACGACTCTGGGCCTGCGCCTGTCAATGAATGGACAGGTGACCTCGGGAAGTCCACTCTGCAGTTGTGTATACCTGCGTAGCCCAACCGACGGATGCCGTTTTTAATGGGTAGGGCATCGACTGTTGTGGTGTGGCAGTTCATAACAATTGTTTTGTAGTGAATTGAAACTCTTTGGTATGGTTTATCGTGATAACCATAGTCCCATTTGTCTAGCTTTCGACTCAAATCGGATCACATTCTTTATAGTAAATATAAATGATGACATGTTTGCATAGCTCTGGATGCTGGCGGCGTCTCTTTCGAGAAGTCGTTTCGTTCATCGTGTCGAATCAGATTGAACTTTGAAGATGCATAATTCTGCTCATTTAGAGATCCTGAAACGTTCATTTGACCATTCCATTGCGTCCGGAATGCTCGAAATACCCAAAATAGGCTCAAGTGGCACTTGAAAACACTTAAAATTGAGTCCGGTGCACCCATGAACATGTTCTGGAATTGGCTGATTTTTTGGGTGCGTGGGACATAATTTATGGGTGCGTGGGAGTCCAACGCACCTTGAAAATACATGTCTGAATTATGTTGATTTTACGGATGCGTGGGGTAATTTTCAGGTGCGTGGGAGTCCAATGCACCCTGAAAATACATGTCCGCTTTTTGTTAAATTTTTCGGGTGCGCCGGACTATTTTCGGGTGCGTGGGAGTCCAATGCACCCTGAAAATACATGTCCGCTCTTTGTTGAATTTTTCGGGTGCGCCGGACTATTTTCGGGTGCGTGGGAGTCCAATGCACCCTGAAAATACATGTCCGCTCTTTGTTGAATTTTTCGGGTGCGCCGGACTATTTTCGAGTGCGTGCTCATACTTGTGATTTCTTATAATCCGGACCTGCGGTGGTGTTGGTCGGAGTGACCTTCCGGTGGAAGATGCCAGCGGCTAGAAAAGAATTTCGATCACCGGGAAAGTTTTCCGGCTGTCGGAAAGGGATTCTGGCGAGGGTTTCCGGCGACAAATCCCAGATACTCAGGGGATAATAGCTCTCTCTCTCTCTCTTAATCTTTCCCAAAAATCTGTCTAAATGAACAGTAGGAGGGGTATTTATACCTGAAAATACCGGACAGTGACCAATGAGGGCCTGCCACGTATGGCGCATCCCATAAAGTCTTTGACGCACCCCTAAATAGGCACGTGGGAGCTCCGACGCACCCAGAAATGATATTTTGAAAAGTACTGATTTTCTGGGTGCGTCGAGCTATTTTTGGGTGCGTTGGAGTCCAATGCATCCAAAAAATACCATGCTGGTTTTGGTGATTTTACGGGTGCGTTGGGCTATTTTAGGGTGTGTTGGGGTCCAATGCACCCTGAAATTGCAGTTCCGTATTTTCTGATTTTATGGACGCGTCAAAGGTATTTTTAGGGTGCGTCAAGCCATTTTTTGGATGCGTCAGAGGTGAAATACATCCTAAACCACTTGTCGAATTTTCATGAATTTAAGGGTGCGTCAGGCTGAATAAATGGGTGCGCTTGACGTACCCGTGTCTTGCAAAATTGGGTTTTGCGAAACGGAGGGCTTGTGGGGCCCGTTTCTCAGCGAATCGCCATGCACTGCTTATCATAATTCATGAAGGATGCCTCTGCGGTGGTGTTGGTTGGAGTGACCTTCCGGTGGAAGATGCCAGCGACTGGAAAAGAATTCCGGTCACCGGAAAAGTTTTCCGGCTGTCGGAAAGGGATTCCGGCGAGGGTTTCCGGCGACAAATCCCAGATACTCAGGGGATAATAGCTCTCTCTCTCTCTCTCTCTTAATCTGTCCCAAAAATCTGTCTAAATGAACAGTAGGAGGGGTTTAAAGCTGAGTTATTGTATGAGAAAGCGGGTGTACTTATTTAAATGCGATTGGTGGGACATTGGAAATAAGAAGTTGGGAATACAGACTAATGACTACTTCACGAGCGTAAATTTATCTCGGAAGTGGTTTAAAGATGACCCATTTATCATAGCCGGCCAAGCCGAACAAGTATTCTACCTCGTTGACACCAAGTTAGGCGGCTCTTGGCACGTGGTGCAGAAAATAAAGCCCTGGAATATATTTGACGTTCCCGAACTAGACGTTGAAGATTGTGATGAAGGGAGAAATTGAACGTCGTCAGTTGAACAAGCATATCAAGAAGACATGCCATCTTAGGATAGATGGAAGTATCCAAATGTTGATATTGATGTGATGCAATTGAATAAAGATGATGTGCCACCTGATCATGTTGATTTCTCAATCATAAATGACATTGTTATAGATGATAGCACTTTCATTGATGACGACGTTGCAGATGATGAAGAGGAAATACTGATCAACGATAGTGATGGTGAAGAAGAAAGAGTCCTAAGCGATAATGATTCAGACGACGATTATTAAATGTATACAAAATTTACATGTCATTTTTCAATTCGATTAATTTGATTATTACATGTATATATGTTTTACAAGTCATGATTTATTCCTTGAATTGACTTGTTTATAATCCACATTTACAGTTAAGTCACTTTCTGATCATGTCCTCCACAAACTGGAGCGTAGCGGAAGCACGCAACATACTTCATCAGCTGTTGCGGATGGACTTTCCAGCCCTATATTCTTCTGGTAGGGCCAGAGAGATACTCGGTCTGGTCGATAAATGTAGGGAGGAAGACGATGAATCAGATGAAAGATTATACAATCTCAAAGAAATTTCGGACCTGATGGAGGAATATAACAATGGGAAACTTCGCGTGGAAGATGTGACATTGTCACTTGCATATATGAACGAAGTTCCAAGATATCAGATTTCTCCTATTGTGACTTTTATATTGGCTGTAACAATGTCGAGCGCTTCATACAGCTTGACATATACATCTGCAGCGTGCGATAACTTATGCAGTGAGTATTTCGGATAGTTGATCCGAAGTTGATTCGTATTACAATGAAATATATGTATTTAATTTAGAATGACAATGTGTAATGGATTTTTTAACTTTTATTTTTTGTTTACGATTTTATTATATTCTGCTTGCATTATAGTGTAATGGTCTAATCATATTTTTATCATCTCTCTAAGCATAAGCACAAATTCATTCTACCATGAACACTACTTGGATTGTAAAGTTTAATGTGTTCATTATATTGATGTTCATAAACTTGCATTGACATTGTTTAAATTTATAAGTTTGTATTTCAGACATATTCAGTCATGGCACCGGTTGGGAGATCAGGTCGTTCGTACACTGAATCTACCCCTTTCACCCGTGATGCGACGTAGACAGCATCGACGTCACACGGTGCATCATAAGCGTCTGATCCTTCGGTTCAGCATACACCGGGCACTGCATGTAAGTCTAGATATTTATTTAGTGATTTCTGTTTATGTTGTTACTTACATATTTCTTTTCGGACAGCATCTTCTACCAACCGACGAGGACGTGGACCCACGTGTGGGTCAGTTTTAGAGCGACTTACGCATGAGGGTAGGGTGGCAGTAGAGTTCCCACAGGACTGCCTTAGACCTGTTGGGGACAGTGCCAGACTGTTTACGTCTGAGGTTGGTGTCCTATGCCGATCTCTGATCCCCGCCACCGCCCCCCGTTGGACTGACGTGACAGATGATGTGCGATAGTTCATCCGTCAGCGCCTTCAGGTAAATTTTAGTAAATTGAAATTTTCTTTTGTGAAAGTTCAATTACGGTTAAGTGATTTTCTTAATAAGTTTATTGGCTTAATCTATTATTTACGAAACTGCAGGATAAATTTGTCTTCGATTTAAATGTTCCTTACATTTCTCATGCCGTCGACGACATGATCTGAGAGCGGTTCAAGAAGTACTGCAGAGAGTTACACCAACGGTACAAGCGGTGAAGGATGCACAATGAGGCCATACTGTCCGCACCGCCGCATGTGACTACAGACGATTGGCGGATACTCTGCGAGAGATTTTCGTCGGAAGCTTTTCAGGTAATATTTATAAATTTACGATATCTTAAGGTAACAATTAAATTCACAATTAATAGCAATGTATTTTGTATAATGTGTTTAGAAGAGGAGTAGAATAAATTCTACGAATAGGGAAAAGTTACAAGTGAACCACGTAGCTAGTTCAAAGTCATTTGTACGACATCGTTATGACATGGTAAGAAATTATTGATGATTATTAAGTTAATATATTATTTTGATTGACATTTATTATAAGTCTTCTTTCCTTTTGATTGCGCAGCAAGATTCCGTCACTGGCCAGGAGCTTGGACCAGTAGACTTCTACAGAGTGACTCACTGTCAGCAGGCGACGGGATCTTAAGTTCATCCTAGAGCCAGTGAGCATTGGGTAAAAATCTTTACTTTGTAAAATTTAATTTCATTGATTGATAATAATGTCATTCATGTCATTTGTTATAAAATTTCATATGTTTTCATTACAGGAGGCGATGGACACCATACGCAGTCAGCCCACTCCCGATGGTAGTCAGCGGAGTGAGCCAGAAATCCTGAGCGAGGTGCTTGGCACCTATTCTGGATATGTGCGTGGGCTTGGCCATGGTGCCAAGCTCATGGCACCCACTAGAGGTGGCTCCAGTCGATCCGTAGCTGGTGAGAGCGCTCTGCACTGAGCTGATATCGCAGAGAGAGAGAGAGAGTGTGGACTCTCGCCGTTCCGCGCTCCCGACGACGTTCTCCCTTTCCTTTCGGAAAAAGAAGAAGAGGATGCGTGAGTGTGAATCGCCGTTTGTGCCACTGGCTTGGCTCGTTCTCGAGGGCTTTGCTTGGTTGTCGTGTTAAGCTGGATGTGTTTAGATGAGTTTATATAAGACCAGAGTCGCCACTAGCCAGTTACTAAGAATCTACAGTCGGCTAGACCCCGTAGAAACGTTAGAGAAGGGGATCCGAAAATTCCTTTATCTAAAATGACTCCTTTTGATCTGCGGTTAGAGATTCGAGGTAAGGGATCACGGTTACAGGGTGGGAAGAGGTTAAGCACCCCACACACTGCCCGTACCGAAGTATGGTCTCTACTTCACAGAATTGAACTAATACTTGAAAGTCTGTTTTAATCCTCGTGCATTCTCATAGATGACATGATGCATGAATGCAAGTCTGAACAGTAAGAGTTTCTGATGGGCAGGTTTCCATTAACAGGCAAGCCCAGAGCATACGCTCGAACTGACAGGTGCTTTATGCGAGATGCATGCTGTGTTTGAATAATCAAAGTTCTTATAGTGACTAATGTATGATGCAGGTCTGAACAGTAAGAGTTTCTGATGGGCATGTCTCTATTAACAGGCAAGCCCAGAGCATACGCTCGAATTGACAGGTGCTTTATGCGGGATGCATTTCGTGTGCTTGAATAATCAAAGTGCTTATAGTAAAGCAGGGGGGTTGGAAGAAAAGTAAATGTTGCACTTATGCTAGATGCAAATGAGATGATGTTGGTAAAAGAGTAGCTAGATGGACGGAAGGGTCGCAAGGTTTGGCTTCGAGTGGCTGGATCAAGACTTGGATGGCTTGGGAGACTCGGACCAGTGGTCAGGCTGGGCTGAACCAGGGCTAGGCTCTCCTCACTCGGGCTCTCCTTGGTGGAGGAATGGGCTAAAGGGTGGAGAGACGGATTTCACTCGGGCTGGCTTCGGAGGGATTGGATTGGGTTGTTGAAATGAGAAGGGGAGGGGGGTATTTATAGCAGCGGGCAGTGGCAGAACCCGTAAATAATTTTGGGGGCCTCGGGTTCCAGCGCGTGGTACTGTCATGTCTTGGAGCTGCTGCTTGGGACTCAGTGAGTTGACTCGGTGGGTCGACTCAGCGGGTTGACTCTATGATTTGACTCAGTGGGTTGACTCGGCGATTTGACTCGACGGGTTGACTCAACGGGTTGACTCGGTGATTTGACTCAGTGGGTTGACTCAGTGAGTTTAACTTTTAAAGAATTTTTGACTGGTTTTTCTTATGGGGGGTTCTTCAGGCTGATGTTTAGGGGTGAGTTGGGCTATGGATTGAGGCTTATAAGGGTGAGTTTGGTTGAGTTTGGACACGGGATTTAGGGGTATGGTCCTCCATTCATCCAGCTATCTCTACCAACAGTGTAGCCGAAGGTGGGGTGTCTACAAATTCTCCTCTTTGGCAGAGGTTGCGTGTAACCGAATGCCAAAGCGAGTGGACACCCCACGTCTGACCCGGTCATTCATAGATCATGGTCTGAAATCTTTGCTTGCCTTTGCATCTGTGCCAGTTGATCGTCTGGAAATCGATCACTCGCACATACCGCGAAAGTTTGGAGAAAACGTTGTGATTATCCCTGCAGTTTGCTGCAACCTGGGTACCCAATCGCAACCCTTCCATTCCTGATTGGTACTAACATCAGAAAGGTACAGCAGAGCCTCTGCGTCGTAGTCTTACGAGGTTGCTGACCCTGAGATTGATTGTGATATTTGATGTTTTCCCGGATCACTCCAGGAGTACTTGTTTCGCTTGACTGTCAAAGTGGTTAGATGCCCTGCGTCATGTAGTCTTACAGGATTCTACTACGCCGAGTTGGACTCAGTCAAGGTACTTCAGGCATCCACGCCTAGGTATGTGCGGGTGGACTTTTTCCACCCGATCTGCTGGTTTTGATGCTTGGTTTGCAATTCATTCTTTCCTAGATTGTAGTCTGGAATCTTTGTTGTCCTTTGTATCTGAGTCAGTTGCTTATTTGGAGATTGATAACTCGCACATACCGCGGGAGTTTGGAGAAAACGTTGCGATTGTCCCTGCAGTTTGCTGCAACCTGGGTACCCAATCGCAACCCTTCCATTCCCGATCGGTACTAACATCGGAAAGGTACAGCAGAGCCTCTGTGTCATAGTCTTACGAGGTTGCTGACCCTGAGATTGATTGTGTGATGTTTGATGTTTTCCCAAATCACTCCAGGAGTACTTGTTTCGCTTGACTGTCAAAGTGGTTAGATGCCCTGCATCATGTAGTCTTATGGGATTCTACTACGCCGACTTTGACTCAGTTAAGGTACTTCAGGCATCCACGCCTAGGTATGTGCGGGTGAACTCTTTCCACCCAATTTGCTGATTTTGATACTTGGGTTACAATTCATTGTTTCCACCTGTTCAAATGGTTTCTTTGACCGAGCCTTTTGGCTTTCATCTTCTCGTATCTTGGCATGTGGTACGACCGCACTGACACTAGAGTTCAGTTCGACCGTACTTTGAGTGCATTGGATCCGATGGTCTTCGGAGAAATCGCGAGACATCGGATCTTATTTGATTTTTGCGTCGGCTCCTACCCAGAGATATGGAAGATCTCCTAGTGCTTTCGAGGCAGAACGCTCTACTGGAAAAATATTTTTGGATTTTTTGAAAAGATACCCACTCTGGGGAGTGATACTCCGTGGGGTTTTTATTTGCAAATAGGAATTTTTTTTTTGTCTTTTGAAATGAAAATTTGGTCTGCATGTGCCTCCATTAGGGATGCCTGTGGGGTCTTTGGCTAACCGACTTTATTTTGAAAGTAGGTAAACATGATGATTGATGCGATGGATGCTGATGCATGGAGATGCATGATGAATGCATGGCTTGGCTCATTCTCTTTCAGTTTGATGATTTTGCTTTTGCTGGAGATGCAGGGAATTTTGAGCTTATTGCTTGCAGGGTTGTGCTTCCCTGGGGTTTTTCTTTTTTATACGGGCGTTTGGTCAGCGGGTTGGTCAAGATCCCGACCCATGGTCGATCAAGTCCATCGTCCTAAGATGCTGTTTCTTTGCTTAATGAGAATGTACGAGGATGTTATCCGATTTTAAGATGTTCTTCTAGGCATAAATGCGATTGAGACTGTGTTTGGTCGCCAATTCTGGTCAAGATTCCAATTTGCGGGCGATCGGATCCGTCATCCCAAACTGTGAAGCGAGCGGAGTTCGAGACTCCTGAAGTGTAGTGCTGGGGGATAGTGATAATTTTTGTGATTTTTGCAAATATGTGGTCCGAATCTTTACCTGAGTAGTCAGGATAGAGATCGGTTATTGAAAGCAAGGAAATATTTTTGTGATTTTCGAAATATTTTTTTTTGAAAGCAAGAGAAATATTTTTGTGATTTTTGACAACATTTTGTTCGAAAGTAAGGGAAATATTTTATGATTTTGAAAGGTGATTTTGTAATGTTTTGGTATTTTGTGATTTTTTTGAAATGTAGGGAAAAGTGTGGAATTTTCATCCACTGCCAACTTCTACTGCTGGTAAGGCACCCGATCCATTTTACGTCAGCGAGCAAGACGAGTCTCACACAGTTAAGTGCCGTAGTTTTACATCTTCGGATGAGGAGATTTTGAGGGTTTTCAGTCAACACACCCACAAAGTTGCCTGTTTGGGGCGGACTCCTTCGGCCACAAAATGAGCCACATCCTCACATTTCCCTTTGTCAATCCAGTTTGGGGCCTTACGTTGCTCACAATTCCATGAGGGTGCGTTCTACCTCCCAACTGCCTTAATCCCCTTCATGAGTTTTAGGAAAAGGGAACATCCGTCAGATTCAACAGCGACTTCCAAATCAAGGTTGTCTATCACGGTCCGTTCAACACGAACAGGGTTGTGGGGTTCTGCCCGCCTCAGCCTTTACCTGTTTAATAGATTCCGGACACCTGTACGATCAAGTGTCAGCCACGTCCGGAACAGGTTAGGAAAGAAAGCCCCCGAGAAGTTAATCCCAGTGTAGTTTTAGGTCTTCGGACCGCTGGGGATAAATTGGTGCAGTTGAAATTGATGATGATTTTTTTTTTTTTTGAAAAGGTTCCAGATTTCAACTCAAGTGATTGAGATTGACACTGGTTTTTATGGAAAGCTCAAAATCTTTTTGGTATTTTTGGAAATGATCCGGGTTATCGAGCCTTGATCCCAACGGCTGAGGCCGATACCGGTTTTTGGTTGAAAGCAGGAAAAGGTCCCCCGAGAAATTAATCCCAGTGTAGTTTAAGGTCTTCGGACCAAAAATATGTACATGCTAATGTTGAGCCTCCAATTTATACATTTGCCGACCCATTACATCACATTATAAGCATGATTTTCATGTTTAAAGACTAATCTAATACATGTTTTTATGATTGTAGGAATGAGAGGGAGATGTCACCAATTCATGGTTAAAAGAGTCACTTTGTATGCATTGAGGATCAATAGAATAAGTGCCAAAAGGTGGAAGAAAGAAGCAAGAAAGAAAGAGAAGAGAAAAAGAAGAGAATCTGAAAATTTTGCCTTAGACCTGTCTGCAGACCGGTCGCCAGACTGGTCGAAAGACAGGTCTACAGTGTAATTTTTGGACTATTTCTTCTTCTTAGACCTGTCGCCAGACAGGTCGAGGGTAGTCTAGAAACACAAAACTCACTGGACTGTTTTTAAGGTTTTGAGACCGGTTGTGCGACCGGTCGTTCATGAGCTTAGACTAGTCGTGCGACCGGTCATCAGCGTAACAGAGCTTGTCCGTGAAGCTCCGATTTTCTCTGCGCAATTGCGTGATTTCTTGCGCAATCTAGAATCTTCTACTCTAACTTATAAAAGGCCACCTCCACTTTCTTCCTAAGGCATCTAGCAACGTGGGGAGCAAAGAGATCAAGCCCTAGGAGGCTTCCTAGCCTCCTACAACTAGTTTTCTTCTTCTTCTAGTTCTAGTTTTTAGTTTTTAATGTTTTCTTCTAGCTAGCCTCTTAGCTAGAGCTAAGAGGTGAAGTTTGTAGTTTGTTTCAATGCTTTAATTCATTCTTCAAGTACCCTTTACTTTGAATTTGGATTTTGAACTTCTAGTTTGAATAAAGTTTGGTTTTTTAGAAGTTTTGTGAGAGTTTGTGTGCTCCGGACATGAGTTCCTTGCAATTCTCTGAGATTACCATGATTGGGTTGTTTGAATTCGAATTGTAGTAACCCTTGAGCATGCCATAGTCCATAAGCATGGATGTTACTCCGAAGGCTACAAGTTCAAGTTCTATGTGCTTCCTTAGAACTAGAAATCTGATTTCCAGATTTAAGTGGGACTGTTTGTGCTTGAATGTTATATCTTCCAATTGGATGAGAGATAGGACTTTGATTCTAATTGTGTTGTACTTGGATGAATGGATCGGCATTGGACTACTACAAGTGGATCCTTGATGCTCTAGTTCTTCTTATTTTCAGATTTTTCTATTTGATGTGAAAAACCATTCTCCTAAACTTCTTAGATTCTAATTATTAGAGTACTTGGAATTGTTTACCTCTTTCCCTGTGGATTGACCTCGGTCTTACCGAGATTTATTACTACATCGCAGCCTTACACTTGAGGCGAGCGAACAAGTTTTTTGACGCCGTTGCCGGGGAAAAGGTTAAACGGTTCTAATTGTTCTAGTAGCTATAGAGTACTTGTAGTTAGGTAGGATTTTCAGTTTTTATAGAAGTAGATTTTCTGATTTTTTTTAGATAACTAACACTTTTTTGTTTGATTTTGTAGGACATTGTTGCTGATATAGATCTCACTTTATTGGGTAACATCTCCCCATCTCCCTTCTTTTTGTTCTTTTTTCTAGATTAGGGTAGTTTTCAATTTCTTAACATTTCATCATGTATGATTGGACGAATGGTGCATATAAGCATCTTTTGAAGGATGAGACGTCGGATTGGGGGACCCAAACTGATTGTGATGGGGATCCCTCCAAGCACGAGTATTTTTTTGAGATTTAAAGAACCTCCACTACCCCCCCACGTAAGACGATGCATGATTACATTAATGAAAACAATACACATATTGAGACACGACGTAAGATGATGGGGGAATACCGGAACGAAGCAAAATTGGATAATCATCCGAGAAAAACATTACGCGATTACCGGATTGAAAATAACATGAGTGTTCCACCGGTTATGGTAGGAGGTGTGCAACAACAAAAGGAACAGGTGAACAGTAGCCAATCGGTTAAGACAATGCGTGATTACTTGTATGGATATGCCTATCAACCATCATATAACTTTTCATCCTACAATGCGTATGGTCTTAATTGGGAAAACCACCATTCTCCTTGTTCAAGGGAGGAACCAACCATGGTTATTAATAATCACCCTCAAACATTTTCCTCTTTTGATGATAAGTATACACAAATACTTGAGGAAATATGGAATGAGTATGTGGATGAACAATTAAATCAAGCTTCCTCACCATCTTATGAAGACGTTGAGCCCGAAATTGGGGGCATCGAATCAATCCCCTCTAATGAGGAGGATGGGGCTACCTAAGTCCCACCTTCTTCGGATTTAATGAATAGACTTTTAGAGGAGATTGATTTCGATGATACCAATGTCATCATCAATTATGGTGAGTCCACTATATCTTTTGGATGCTTTGAACTTAATGATGAAGAGATTTCAATGACTGTTGACGAACCCGAGGAATTCATAAAATTTGAAAGCGGTAGTGGGGTTGCCTACAATGAGGGGTTGGTGAATGCTTATGAACCTATGGTTTCTTTTTCCAAGGGGCATAATGATTATGAGTCTCTAGAGGATATGCATGCTAAAGAGATGGCCGAAGTCGATCTTTTTGAGTCCTTCCACCAACAACACATGCCAAATTCTATTGTGGTAGACCTCCCTTTGATTGAAAATTCTTTTCCTTTAGATGATGAGGTGGCACAATCTGAAATTTTAAAAGATCAACCAATGTTAGATGATGTGCCTACCACTAAATCTGAAATTTTTTCCTTGGAAGACCTCCTCTCTATAGAGGAGGAATTCCTTACCATTGAAACAGAATTTCTTCAATCATTAAGGGAGGACGAGGACCCTTCATCCGACTATCTCCATTTCCTGGAGGAATGCTTGGCCCACTCTTATGATCTTAATGATGAGATGATTAAGGAGTTGGACATTTTGTTAGACACGGTATTAGTGCCTGAAGAACGCCTTTCCACTGATTTACACTCTTTACCATTGTTTGTGGAAGCACCGTACAATTCTAAAATTGTGGAAGAGACAACTTTAAGCAATGAAAACTCGATGAATGTCCCTCCACCATCATGGGTCCTTCAGCCCATTGAAAATTCTGATTGGGAGGACCCATTTTTAATCAATCATAACCCAAATCAGAATTTGAGGAGATATCTTTTTGCTGTTCTTATCTCCTCCTTTTATGCATGTGGTGCACAATACGATTGGACTTCAATGATAAGAAGCACACATGTTTACTGTCGAGCAGGACTTTGGATGGTCCTCATGAGAAATTTATTGAAATTCATGAAGATCCTGCTCAACTTTGATCATGTAGTTGATCGGAATAATCAAAGGTGGGTAGGTTAGGATTTATTTTTCTGCAATTAGGATTGAATAAGTCTCATCGAGACAATGGAAGATGCTAGAATTGATCAACTTGCCATCTCAGGTACTATTGTTCTCACTCTCTTATATTTTACCATTGCTCTCATGTTCATGCTCATTACATATCTTTTTACATTGAGGACAATGCACGATTTGGTTGGGGGGTAAGATGAGATCCTTCATCTAGCAGTTTGCAACATTTCGAGCCTCATATGCGCAATTTTTTTTTAATTTTCTAAAATTTCAAAACTCCTTTAGAAAACCTTATTTCCATGCATTCGAGATGATAGGAGTATAAGAAGAGGAGATACGAAGTGTGTGATGTTGTAAGTCTTGAATTTCTCCCAACATAATGGTTTTATATGTTAGTTCCCCTATTGTTGTGATTGATAGAAAATTTGAACACCTTTACACTAAGTTCACATTACACGATTTTCATGAGTTGAAAGGATTATGTGATTTGTGGATTAGCTAGACTTTGATTTAAGGTGTTGAGAAACCAAGCCGGGGTACTTTGTCCATCCTTGTCCATGGGAAAATAACGAAAGTTATGGATTTCTAAAAATCCTATCTAATTTAAAAGAAAAAGAAAAAGGAAGGATGAAATTGGGAATGATGGAAAAATGGTGGAAAATTCTGAAAAGGGCTACCTATTACCAACCGGGGGATGGTCTACCCGTAACCAAAGCCGGAAATGGGACGTAGTGTGAAAGCCGTCGGAAGGACGGTAAGACAAATTCCTGTCATAGGCTTGTTGTTACTCTGTGCACCTTGAGATCTATAGTTTAGTTGATCTATGAAGAAGATAATCCCAGAAACTCATGAGATGAACTTTTACTATGCACACTAGGTTGAAGTTGTTCGACTTCTTCTATTTATCAATCAATCAGCGGGAATTTCATGTAGACACTTATTATGCTTTGAGAGTTTAAGGTTTCAACTTCTATCACCTAATTTCTCCAAATTTTATACATGTATGTCTTGGAGTGGATAGAAACATGATTTTCAAAGGAGAGTTAGTTTTGGAGGTTTGAACTTATGCACGCATGTTTTGCTCGGGACTAGCAAAAAGCTGGTTGGGGGGTGTGTTGAGCCTCCAATTTATACATTTGCTGACCCATTACATCACATTATAAGCATGATTTTCATGTTTAAAGACTAATCTAATACATGTTTTTGTGATTGTAGGAATGAGAGGGAGATGTCACCAATTCATGGTTAAAAGAGTCACTTTGTATGCATTGATGATCAATAGAACAAGTGCCAAAAGGTGGAAGAAAGAAGCAAGAAAGAAAGAGAAGAGAAAAAGAAGAGAATCTGAAAATTTTGCCTTAGACCTGTCTGTAGACCGGTCGCCAGACTGGTCGAAAGACAGGTCTACAGTGTAATTTTTGGACTATTTCTTCTTCTTAGACCTATCGCCAGACAGGTCGAGGGTAGTCCAGAAACACAAAACTCACTGGACTGTTTTTAAGGTTTTGAGACCGGTTGTGCGACCGGTCGTTCATGAGCTTAGACTAGTCGTGCGACCGGTCATCAGCGTAACAGAGCTTGTCCGTGAAGCTCCGATTTTCTCTGCGCAATTGCGTGATTTCTTGCGCAATCTAGAATCTTCTACTCTAACTTATAAAAGGCCACCTCCACTTTCTTCCTAAGGCATCTAGCAACGTGGGGAGCAAAGAGATCAAGCCCTAGGAGGCTTCCTAGCCTCCTACAACTAGTTTTCTTCTTCTTCTAGTTCTAGTTTTTAGTTTTTAATGTTTTCTTCTAGCTAGCCTCTTAGCTAGAGCTAAGAGGTGAAGTTTGTAGTTTGTTTCAATGCTTTAATTCATTCTTCAAGTACCCTTTACTTTGAATTTGGATTTTGAACTTCTAGTTTGAATAAAGTTTGGTTTTTTAGAAGTTTTGTGAGAGTTTGTGTGCTCCGGACATGAGTTCCTTGCAATTCTCTGAGATTACCATGATTGGGTTGTTTGAATTCGAATTGTAGTAACCCTTGAGCATGCCATAGTCCATAAGCATGGATGTTACTCCGAAGGCTACAAGTTCAAGTTCTATGTGCTTCATTAGAACTAGAAATCTGATTTCCAGATTTAAGTGGGACTGTTTGTGCTTGAATGTTATATCTTCCAATTGGATGAGAGATAGGATTTTATTCTAATTGTGTTGTACTTGGATGAATGGATTGTGATGAGTACCTAATATTGTATAATTAACCCTGGTTGTTAAGGGCGTTATCATTGTTTTTCTGGTTAATTATCCCTCATTAGGTGAATTTTCTGTCTTCAGGTGATCAGGAGAGGTTGGACAAGATTCGATCCAATCAGGGCATTTAAAGGCCTAAAAAAGAGCAAGATTCGGCGTGTTGGTAATCTTGACGCCAAGCAAGCCATAGAGATCGAAGCCTGGACCGTTTTGTGATTATTGGAGGCTGAAGATGATCCGTACCTCTCAGGACGATTTAAGGTCTAAAAAGAATCAAAATCAAGTGTATAGGCAATCCTGAAGGAAATCGGCTGTAAAGATCGAAAGATGGATCATATTGTACGGTTGAGATGAAGTGAAGATGACTTGGAAGGCCTCATCAAGACCACGAATTTTGGAGATCCGAGCTATGCATATTTGGCTGGTCATGATTGGGTGATCATACAAGTTTGGACTGGTCAAGATTGGATGTCCATAGGAGGGACCAACCGTGCATCAAGACAGTGGAGACATTTCCACCATCACAAGTGAAGTGACCAGGTCTCAGCCCTCATACGCGCAAAAGAAGTTCCAATGTCCAGCAGTCAACTATGGTGGACCCCACTTTCAATCCCCTCCGTCTATCCAACCAGCTGGAAGTCAAGTCCCGAATTCAACCATCATCCAGCTTAATCCTAGCCGTCCACCACATTCGAACCAACAACACATGCAACTGATGAAGGGATGATCTTCGCCATCCATCTTAACCATCCATGATCAGCAAGCTCCAACCACCAGCCGTCCAATCCACCATCCAGCAAGGGAGTTATCTTCAGCAGTCCATTACACGTGCTCACCATCCAACCCATCTTCCAAGCCCACAGCCTGCACGTGCAGCAGCAGTGCAGCTGAACCACCTACTTCAGCCAGCCGTCCATCCAGTAGCAGCTGGGAAGCAGCTCCAACGTCCAGCAAGTGGGCCCCACTCAGGAATTTTCAACTGTCCACAAGTGGTGGATCACATCATCACCATCAATGTCAGCATTTGGACCGTCCATCCATCATCAGCATCTTCACTACGTCCAGCATCCATCAGCAGCAGTGCTGCAACTCCAGCATTCATCAGTCCCAGCATCTGGACCGTCCACTCTCCAGCAAAGTTGGGCCCACATGTGCACCATCCACACCATCTCAGCCCGCCTGCTTCAGCAGCCTCTTCACTGTACAGTGGGCCCCACCAGTTTAACGTCCAGTTGCAGAAGGAGGAGATCAACAACGTCCAGTCTTCAGCTGTAATTAACGTCCACCATTCAGAGATCACATCCTCCAGCTCAAGTGGCCCACAAAGGCCAGCGTCATCCATCCAATCCTCCACCGTCCAGTGGACCCATCACATGGATGTCCATTTCATTTTAGCCGTCCATGGATTTACATCCAAGCTGGCCGTCCAACGATCTGCAGCCATCCACTACATCAACTGATCACCCTAAAGCAGCAGTGGACGTTCACCATCTGCATCATCATCAGCCACCGTCCATCAATGGACCACCTTCATCAACGACCAGCAGATTCTCAGACGCCCATTGCAGCACACCTGTTGTGCATCACCATCAACACCATCCGACCATGGACACCTCTCCAGTTCCATTCTCCTTCACGTAAGCAGCTTCATATCAACGTTCAGCAGCTGAACGTGGCCAGCGATCTGACCGTCCAGCTGATGGAAGACCACTGCTCCTTGCACGTCCAGCAAAGGTCATTCCATCACCGTCCACTTCAGTTCCAGCGTCCAACACTTCCAATGGTGCACCAGCTCCTAGCCGTCCATCCAGCAACATGACCAGCACACGTGCCAGCTTGCACGTTCAGCCGGAGTTCTATATCAAACTGACGTTTTCAGCTCCATTCTCATGTACCCAACAAGGTGGACCCCATCAAAAGCCAGCAAATGCTCCTCCATCTCCACCATGGCAGCAAGAGAGGAGCTCTCTCTCTCTCTCTCTCTCTCTCTCTCTCTTCCAACACATGTGTAAGGCATGGAATGCCACCTCATCATCCAAGCCTCACTCCAAGCCCAAACCTAAAAGAAAAGTTTGCTTTAGGCTTGGAGTGACACCTAGGATTGGAGTACTTTTCTTGCCACATGTCACTCCAAGCCTAACTCCAAGCCCAAACCTAAAAGCAAAGTTTGCTTTGGGCACTCCAAGCCTAACTCCATTCTCAAACCTAAAGAAACTTTTGGTGTGCCACCTAGGATTGGGAGGAGGCTTGGAAGCTCCTCATAAGGCTATAAAAGGAGGCCTCTCCTCCTCATTTCAATCATCCCTCAATCCCTCATCCCACAATCCAAGTCTTCTTTTCTTTTCTTCTTTTTCTTTGTAGAAGTAGAGTAGTGTAGTTTTTCCTTTGTAGAGAATTTAGTCTTCCATTGTAGCATGGTTGGCTAAACCTCTAGCTAAGGCTAGGGGTGAAGCCTTTGAAGAAATTTACAAGCTATGGTTCTTTTGGTTCAACATTGTGTGGTGTAATTGTTGGAGTTCTCTTTGGTTGATTGGTTTGGTTATCCACCTCGGCGGACGCTATTGTTGTATAAGCCCCTTGATCCATCGTCGACTCCGGGCACGTTGGATGCTTGGGATCCCTTGCACACCAATTAGCTAGTTCATGATCGATAAAGTCCCTTGATCCATCGTCGACTCCGGGCACGTTGGATGCTTTGGATTCCCTACGGTCATCGAGCTAGTGCAGGTAAAGTCATCGATCTGTAAAATTCCTTGATCCATTGTAGACTCCGGGCACATTGGATGCTTTGGATTCCCTGCGATCGATAGACGAGATCTTAACGGTTGGATCGGTCAATCAAAGCCTCCTATCTTGTAAGTATGCATTTGATCAGTATGAATTATGATCTTATCGGTTGACTTGTTGGCAAAGTTGTTGATCTGTACAATTCCTTGATCCATTGTCGACTCCGGGCACATTGGATGCTTTGGATTCCCTGCGATCGATAGACGAGATCTTAACGGTTGGATCGGTCAATCAAAGCCTCCTATCTTGTAAGTATGCATTTGATCGTATGAATTGTGATCTTATCGGTTGACTTGTTGGCAAAGTTGTTGATCTGTACAATTCCTTGATCCATTGTCGACTCCGGTCACAGTGGATGCTTGGAATTCCCTGCGATCAACTAACGAGTGCTTCATGGTCAAATCAATCGGTTCAGATCACCATCTTTTATGAAATATGCAAATGTTTTAACTGTTTTATCTTCCGATTGTAATGAATCTTTATTCAATTCCAGTTGAGTTATAGTTGGACCAATAAATCAAATCTTGTGAATGAATCAAAGGTGGATCCCTGATGCCTTAGCCCCTTTTCTATCTTTGTCCTTCACCACACACAACTTGCTCCACTCACGTGGATAAACCAAATTTCATCTCACTCACCTAAACTAATTCCTCTAAGTGTTCTTAACCCCAATCCCTGTGGATCGACCTCGGTCTTACCGAGTATTTTACTACTTCGCTACCTGCACTTGGGTGTGCAATCTTCGGATTGTAGCAATTGGCATTGGACTACTACAAGTGGATCCTTGATGCTCTAGTTCTTCTTATTTTCAGATTTTTCTATTTGATGTGAAAAACCATTCTCCTAAACTTCTTAGATTCTAGTTATTAGAGTACTTGAATTGTTTACCTCTTTCCCTGTGGATTGACCTCGGTCTTACCGAGATTTATTACTACATCGCAACCTTACACTTGAGGCGAGCGAATAGCTAAAAATACAATTTTTTTTTGAAATGTTCCAGGCTGTTGAATCTCAATTTGGGCGATCAAGATTAACACTGGTTTTTATTGGCAATCTCTCGGGATTTTGTTCTCGATGTAGTTTAAGGTCTTCGGACCACAAACTGTACAAAATAGGGCAAACACATTTTTTTTTTGAAAAATGTCCGGAGTCATTTGATCTTGGTGTGAGCAAACAAGACTGACACCAATTTTTATTGAAAATCTCTCGGGATGTCGATCCCGACGTAGTTTAAGGTCTTCGAACCACAAAACTGTGGAGCGAGACTGGTAATACATTTTTTTTTATTTTGAAAAGTGCTCTGAGCCATCGATTCTGATTTTGATGGTTGAGATCGATGCCCATTTTTGTTAAAAATCCCTCGGGATCTTGATCCCGATGTAGTTTAAGGTCTTCGGACCAAAACTATGTACATGCGATATATATATATTATTATTTTTTTTAGTTTTCAGAAAATGTTTGGGGTCGTCGGATCTTGATTCGATCCAGACTGATGCCGGTTTTTATTGAAAGTCCCTCAGGATCGTGATCCCGACGTAGTTTAAGGTCTTCGGACCACAAACTGTACAAAACAGGGTAGAACGTTTTTTTTTTTGTTTTTTGGAAAATGTCCGGTATCAGCGGATCTTGATTCGAATGATCCAGACTGCTACCTGTTTTTATTTAAAAAGTCCTTCTTGATCTTGATCCCGACGTAGTTTAAGGTCTTCGGACCAAAACTTTACAAGCAAGCAGCAATCAAGGTTGGAGATTCCGGGGATTCTTCTTAGAATGGTTCAGATCATCAGGTCATGACTTTGGATGGTTGAGATCATTGTTTGACCAAGTCAATTCTTTTTCTTTTTCTTGAAAATTCCATGGAACTCTTTCCACATCATCAAGCCAATTTCTCCCCAATTTCTCACAAGATGAGATTTTGGTGAGATTCCTTACTTTTGCTCATCATTCTCTTCCATCACTTCATTCTTACAAGGAGGTATAAGATTCACTTGCAACCACCCTTCCCAAGGAGGAGTTCTTCCCAAGGAGAGAGGGTGAGAAGTGGTTTCAACTAGGTGGGAGGGAGGACGGCCCCCCCACTGGTTTTTCCAGTGGGTCGGGTAAAGGGGTGCACTCCCCTTTTCTATATAACATGGAGCTCCCTTGGCCCCTCCAACGTGTAATCTCTCTTTTCTCTCTCTCATACTCTCTTTTTCTTCAACTTTTTCTCTCTCTTTTGGTGATTCTTTGCTCTTTTCAAGTGGTGGGCTTTAGTGAAGCTTTGGGACAGCAAGGTGGTCCCCCTTTGGTGAGTGGTAAAGGTATGGACCACTCCCTTTTCTCTCTTGTCCTTTTCCTTCTTCATTGTCTCTTCTCATGACTCTTTTCTTTTCTCCATGTAGCTATTCCAAAAGGAGTGAAGGTGGGCCCAAGTATTTTTGGCCTTTTTCTAGATCTCCAATCTCTTTTAAAGGTGGTGCATGGAGAAGGACATTGCAAGCTTCCATTTCATTCTTTCTTTTCTTCTTTCACACTCCCTTCATGTGTATGTAAAGGGTAATTTTTCCATGTCCATCAAGTGTGCATGGAAAAATATCCTATCTTTTTTCATGGGAGTTGGGCTTCTTTTCATGTGTATCAAATGGGCTCAAAGTGAAGTCATGGCCCTTGGTGTATTTGATGGGCCCAATGCTTCATTTTGGGCTTCCTCTTGCTTTCTTGCCCTTGTCATTTTTCCTTAGAACTTTTTCTTTTCTTTTCCATCTTCTTTTCAAGTTTTGGGCCCATGGGAATGGTAGGGCCCACCTCAAGTTTTGGGCTCATGGAGCTCACTTTGGGTTGCCCCATCTTTCTTCACATGTGTATGGACAAAGGTGACTAGCCCATTCTTCATTGGGATCTTCAAGTGGGCTAGATCTCTTAATTGGGCCTTTATGGACAAGTGGCCCAAATCTCCCACCATCTCTTGATTATGATGTACATCCTTATGTACAAAGTGTGGTGGGCCCCTTAGGATTTTCCATATGGATGGGCTTTTGGGCCTTCATTGAAACTTGGATTTCTTTAGACCATGTGTGCACCACTACACTTTGTTCATGTAAGATTTTTTCTTTCATGCTTTTTCTTTTGATGGATGGAGGACTTGAGTTACTTGACCATCTACAAGTCCCATGAGTGAGTTGTCTCAACAATCTCACTAGGTTCAAATGGTTTTTTCTTGTGGTAGGAAAGTGGTTTCCAAGAGTTTCCTTTAATATCATCAATCTTAAGTGGATGATTCCTCTTCAAGTGAGCTATCCATGCAACCATAGCTCCTTGAACTTCCTTTGGAGTGCTTGGTGGGTCATCCACCATCATTCTCAAATATGAGTGATTTTTCTTTCAATTTGTGAGAAAGAATGATATCCATAAGTTGCCCAATTTTGTTCCATGCTTTGGGGCATTTTGGATTTTGATCTTCAAGTGGGCTATGTATACCATTCTTAGCCATTTTCATGATGGTTGGGTGACTCATCAAGCCATGCCTTCTTGTGCTCAAATGGTCCCCCTTTTTGGTAAAGAAATTGGTGCACATAAGTTGCCCAAACTTGTCCTTTCATGGGCATTTCCAACTTTGATTATTCATGTGGGCTATGTGCATCAAATTTTTTACCATTAGCTTCTTTGATTCATATGTTTGTGGGTAGACCGTCATGTTGTACTCTCATAGTCTAAACTTTCATCAAGATGATGCACATAGGGGTGCCCATGGTTAACCCATTGAATGGGTCCTCATGTTCTTCAAGTGGGTTATGTGCTCCCTTCAATCCATTAAGGTGAGGCATTTGGGTTGCTCTTGGGGGCCCATTTCCTTCCTATTCCCCGCTTGTCAATGTACATGTATAAAAAGATGGAAACATCTTAAGTGAGGATCATGGCCTTGGTATAAAAAGTGGATCAATCCTTGGCCACATATGGACTTTGTAGAGGGACTTCTCATGTGAAGTAGGATTCTTATCTCTTGTTGATCTTATGGCACTTGAGTGCATTTGTTGTCCAAAGTGTGTCCTTGGATGATGGACTTTCCTTGCCTTAGACATGACATGCAACCTTCTTTAAGGTGGGCCTTGCTTTCTTCAATGGGCCCAACACATATCCTAGGTAACACATGGAGTCGGACTTTGGATTTTGCATTTGAATGTGAGTCCAATCCCATGGGTTTCCTAGATAATAATTTGGATTTTAACGGGTAAAGGATAGGGACTTACCTTGCCAAGTTTGTAGGATTCAATGGTGCACGGTACAAGAGGACGTCGGGTGATTGATGAGGATCATCCTGCCTTCATCATCCGCCAAGGGGCCCATATGTGTTCTTTGGCTCGAGAGCACCAACCTCTTCCCTTCATCAAGGGTCGAGGTACCAGAGATCATTGGGATAACTGGGTGAAGCACCCACAGCCTTTGCTTGAACGAGTTTTGGCTGACACTCCTTTTGCTGGCCTCCTTACCTTACACTTCCATAATAACAGTGCCAACCGCATGTTGCTTGCGGCTCTTTGCGAGAGGTGGCAGGACGAGACCCACACCTTTCAACTCCCTTGTGGCGAATGGGGAATAACTCCCCTGGATATATATATATATATATATATATATATATATATATATATATATATATATATATATATATATATGCAAATCGGCTTTCCATTTCATGGGGTAGTTGTTCCCCAAGTCGGCTCTCTTGCTCCCATCACTTCCACTGACTGGCTACGGCTTGTTGGTGATGTCCCGCCTGAAGATGAATTCCAAGGCCATCAAGTAAAGATGCGATGGTTCTACAGCACCTTTGCTACCATCACCCCTACTACCGAGCTAGAGGCCCTCCACAAAGCACGGGACATGATTACTTATGCCTTCGGGTCCTTCCTTCTCTGCCACACGAATGAGAGGGTTGATCCTAAATTTCTTCGCTTGGTTAAGGATCTTCATCATCCCTACAATTGGAACGGGGCTATCTTGACTCATGTTTTCCAGGGTTTGGATAAGACCTCTCGGAATAGCCGGTCCTTCACAGGTTTCTGGCCTGTCGTTGAGGTACTTCTTCTTTAACCTTCCTTGGAGACATTTGTCTTCTTTCTTTCTCTGATCGTTAGGTGTGCCCTTGCCCAGACCTGCTTTTATGACCATTTTGCCCACCTCACGCCGAGGATACGGGATGACATTGAGCCACCTTTGTATCGTCACATGTACTGGCATTAACAAAATCGTCGACGGAACTCTTGAGTCTCTGGGGACAACTGGCGTGCTGACATAGACGGATTGACCGTTGAAGATGTAAGTATCTCGCTTTCCTTACCCCTCGTGCTGCACTGTAACTGATAATGATGACCTCCTTTGCTGTAGCTTGCTCGGATGCCGTACGCTAACTTTCCTCTCTACTACACCCCTCAGCGTGTGGAGGCCTATGATGCTTCATGCCTCTGGATCATGCTTTCTGACGCTGAATTATTTCAGTGGTATTTGGGTGAGAGGATGCTTCGACAGATTACCGGGGTGGCTCGAGTCCCTTGTTCTGCACCTCCTCCAGCTGCTCAGATCCCGGCTGATGAGATAGCTGATGCTCTGGTGGGCCAGCCTGGGTTTCGTTTCACGATCCCGGATCGCGACTATGATGAGTGGTACTTGTTGTACGGCCAGGGGCCTTTGCTTCCTCCACTCGATGTTCTTGGGGGCCGTCGCAGATATGCTGGAGGCTCAGTGACAGCTCCTTTGATGGATCTTCATCGTCGAGAGCGGGACGAGAGGAGGGATGACGACGATTATGTTGGTGACCTGTAGCCTGCTTTTGTGTTCTGCTTACTTGATGTATGACTTTCTTCTTTTTGCTTTTACCTTCTTCTGTATAAAAATCTTCTGAATGAATATACAATCTTTGACTTGTCTCAAATTCTTTGATGATGTCTGGATGCTTTGACTTCTGACTCATTTCTTAATGACTTGTGGGAGATGAGACTTCTTAACTGCATGGATGCTGAGTTGAATGGTTTAGATGGCTTGATTTGGCCCTATGGGCCCACTTGAGACTTCGGCTTTACTTTGGAGCACCTTTTCTTGATGTTTTGTGAGGCTAAGAAGGCTTCTCATCGTGTGGATGATGACTTGAACGGCTCAGATCACTTGATTTGGCCTTGTGGGCCCACTTGATGATCAGATCTTGGATTCTGGCCCTTCTTTTGATGATAAACCCTTGATCTTGCTATTTGATGACCCATGCGAGCTTTTTCATGGTTTAGATCATAATGATCTAGTCTTCGAATGGCTCAGATTGCTTGTGGGCCTCTCTTGATCAACTTTCCCTCCCTTTGACTTGATCAGACCCATTCTGGCCGCAATACTTCGTGATTGGACAGGTGGGGTACCTTCCAAATGATTCTTATCAACCTCAATCGAAATCTGGAATGGATTGGAGCCTTGGGTGGCCCTCAGGGCCCCATCTGCTGATGTGGACTGTCAGCCTCACCTACCAACAACCATGGAGCCAATCCCGTGGAGAGAGAGGGAGCGCGTCCGTACAGGCGGCCCACAGCGGGCCGCCCAAGGCTCGCCTCTTGTGCGGCTTGGGTTGGCTTTGGTTCGGATAGTGAGAACATTCCCCCGGTCGCTGTCTCCTTCATCCCTGCACCTGACTTTTCGATCCAGCCATGAATCTCTTCCTTATCTCTTCTTTCATTCTCTTTTTGTCCTCTTCTTGGTTTGTCCTTTCTCAAGCAATGGATGGTGAAGATTTAGGGGTTGTGGGGACTGTCCATGGTGGGTCCCACACTTCAGAAAGTGTTGAAGGCTTTAATGATGGATGGTTTTCTTTAATAGATGGTGGAGATGGAGCATTGAATGGGGGCATTGATGAGGGGCTAGGGATGGTGGTTGGTGGAGCTTTGAATGACCCCATTAATGGCAGCCATGCTGAAATTTCCTGATTTGAATGGGGCCCTCATTATGGGAGAAATGGATGGCATGGATGAGATGGGAAGATGGGACATAGGTGGGGCTATGCATCCCTTGAATGTGGGCCACCTGGATGATGTGATTGATGGAGGTGATGGGAGTATAATGGACATAGATGGGCTGATCTCATGTCTGGATGGTATGGAGGGTTCAGATGATACCTTTGATGGTTTGGATGCTCTTGATGATGGCCGAGATGTGCGGCATACTTGTTTGGGTGGACTTGATGTGATCATTGATGATGTCCCCTTGATGATGGATGGTGTGGATGCCTCGATGATCCCTTTGATTGGTCAGGATGATGACTGGATTCACGACTTTATGCTGGAGAGGGTTGCAGGTCCAGATCTGACTTTTGATTCTTCGATCGGGGTTGCCAGGACCCTTCTTGATGGTTCAGATGCATTTTTCGACGGTCAGATTGGTCAGGGTGCCACGATGTGTGGTGTGATCTTTGCTGATAGCCCTTTTGATGGAGAGTGTCGTCCTTCTCCTGATCGTCGGTCCTTTGCGCACTTTGTTCATGAGGTGGGTGAGTCTTCTCATGCGGCTGAGGTCATGACAGTTTCAGACAGTGATGCGACTATATCAGACATAGCCGTTACTGGGTGCAGGTCAGGGGCTGTTAAGTCTACTGAGGTTCCAGCTTTTCCTTCTCCTTTGCCCGTTGATCTTTCGATCCTCGATTAGCTGTCATTGATTTCTGGGCCTTTTGTTCTGGAGGGGGTACCCGTGAAGACTTGTCAGCTGCTTCCTCGTCCTTCTTGCTCGCCACGACTGCTTGCTTGGCTTGACAGCTTGTCAGCTTATGAGATTCGAGATTTAGAGTCCTATGGCTTTGGCAGTCTGATCCATATGGCTAGAGTTGACATTGATTGGAGGATGCTCGGAGCTGCATTGATTGACTGGGTCCCTTCGTTGAACTTGTTTGCGTTCAACGACATGGAGATGGGACCCTCTTTGGAGGAGCTTGTGTGCTTGACTGGCCTTCCTTGAGATTATACTCAGTATTTCTTGCCGAAGACTGCCACACTGCAGAACTGGTTTGGGATCCCCTATCTTGTTCAGCCTGCAGCTGCCGGCTAGGATGCTGTAGTGTTCTCCTTGGACTTGTTGTATGATCTTTTTTCGGGTCCTCAGAGTGTGGCCGGATCTATCCTTGCTCGGAACGCACTGATGTTCTGCTTGATAGGTGAGGTGCTATTCTCGGGATGGCGCAGGTCCCAGATTCCTTTGCTTTTTGAGGTGATGGGCCGAGCTACCCGACGGCAGGGGATTATTTCTCTCATCCTGGCCGAGCTGTTTAATGGGCTGACTAACTGTGCCCTGGGCCGCACTCGTGTCCTTTGCGGCTGCTGTGCATTTCTTCAGGTATCTTTTCCGCACCTTTCCCTTCTTGCTTTTTTTAGGAATTGCTTTGCTCTAGCTGAACTTCTTTTCCTTCTTGTGATCAAGGTCTGGCTATGGGAGCGTCTTTCGCTGACTGTTCTTGTACCATTTCCTGGCACCCGTCGCCCAGACCTTATGCGGCACATCATGGAATTTCTTCCTCATATGGCTAGGATGAGTGAGCCCTTGTATCGCAGGATGTTCGCTGACCTTCGTGACTGGAATGTTCGTTGGGAGTCATCTTGGCTTTCACTTCCTCCAGTGCTTTGCGATGCGCATCGCCTTCCTCTGATGTTGGTAGGCTTTCGATCTTACTTTTCTTATCATCCTATCCGGTTCCTGCGGCAGTTTGGGTACGAGCAGGATGTTCCTCTTTTCGCTTTCACGGGTATCGGGCGTCGAGCACTTTCATCTAGAACCTCTGACTTTAGGACTCGGGTCGATGGATCCTAGGCGAGTTACTTGACTGCCGATTTTCTTGGTTTTGAGTTACGGGCTTTTCCGATGGGGACCGCCCCATATCAGTACTAGGTTGCTGAGCAGTCTTTGTATCGACGTATCCCTTGCTGGCACCAGACTGCTGATGAGGATGAGCAGGATATCTTGGAGATGCCGGCTCTTCATCTAGTTCATATGAGTCTTTTGAAGAGCGCCCATTCATCGATCCTGACTTTCTTTTGGCCACTCATGGCCATTTGCTGTCTGAGATTTCCGCACTTCGGTATCATTGTGAGATGATTTCGAGGAGGTTGGCTGCCGACCAGAGGTTGTCTGATGAGGAGACCGCGATCCGTACCCTTGAGCGCTATGAGGTGCATTACCTGCATATGGAGGTGAGTAGGTTGAGATCGAGGCTACTTCATTATGAGTCAAAGGACTTACCTGATGTGGCCAAGGAGGAGGGTAGAGATTGATTGTGTTGGCCACCTGTACATTCCTTTTGTATAGTATATGATTGATGATGACGCATTTTTTTTTGTATATTTTTTTTTTGAAAAAGATGACATGATATATGTAAAAGAAATATGCTATATTTAATGAAAAAGAAGAAAACTTTTTGAAAATCTATTGTGCCTGTGAGTTGTCTTGTAAGTGTGTGTCTGGATTTTGTGTCGGGATATAGGAATCAGAACTGGGGCTCGGCCAATGCTTTGACCGATGTCTCGAGATTTGACTTGTGTGCTCCTTTGGTTCACTAAAGGTGTAGGCAATGGAAACTGTTGCTTCCTGAGATTGTCAGAGTTTGTAGAGCTCTTCGTTCCTGACTGCACTTCTTCTTGTTCTTGAACTGTCACTACTTGAACTGATCTGGACTGTCTGATTTCTTGGTACCTGCACTTTTCATTTTTCTTTTTCCATTTGAGTCATTTTTGCCTGCAGTACTCTTTCGAGTTTTCACCACAGCCGGCCTTTTCCCGTCATTTTTGCCCGTGGCGCCCCTTTCGGGTTTTCACCACGTCCCGGGTGTTTGATCTTGCCTGCCCCTTGGCAGCTATGCTGTTTTTACCCTCGGTGCCCTTTCAGGGTTTTGACCAAGTCCGCTGTATGCCCACTGTTTTTACTCGGAGTGCCCTTTCGGGTTTTCACTCAGCCCTCTTTGTTTAGGCACACATTTTCTTTTTCTCTTTTTTCTTTCTCTGAATCTTTGGATAACTGCGGCGGCTAGAGGTCGGGAATCCGTTGTTGCCGGCTGATGGCAGTCTTTCAGCCCTTATCCTAAGTTACGATGATAGAGTTGTTGATCTTAACTAAAGACCCTTCTGAGATGAATGGACGGATGACTGTGTTTCTTCTTGGGTTGATTTTTTCTCGGGTGCCTTGCTTTGGCCTCCCTTTTCTTTTTTCTCTTTTTTTTTCTTTTATCTTCTTTTTTTCTCTTTTTTTTTTTGTATTCCCCTCTTTCTTTTTTGTATTCTTTTTTCTTTTTCCTTTTGAATCCCCTTATTTGAAACACTTGTTGGTGGACGAAAATGATTTCTCAGAGATTTTAGGTTCGACCTCTTAACTTCAGCTCTATTGAAGTAACTCTTGATAAGGTCAGAATGACTTACCCATGAAAGATCTTCACTTTGTCGGCGTTGATTGGCTCAGGAAGATCCACCCCTCTCATGCTGGTGAGTCTGAGGGCGCCTCCGGGAAGTACTTCTCTGATGATCAGCGGCCCGTCCTACGAGGGTTTGAACTTTCCTCTGGGATCTGGAAGGTGCGACGGTAGAATCTTCCTCACCATGTGCGACGGTAGAATCTTCCTCACCATGTCGCCTACCTTGAAACTTCTTTTTCGGACTCTCTTGTTGTAAGCCCGAGCGATCTTTTTCTGAAAACACTGAGAATGACTTAGCGCAAGCATGCACTTTTCATCTGCTAGCTGCAACTGATCGAATCTAGCCCGTTGCCATTCTCCTTCTTCAACTTCGCTTTCTAGTATCACCCGTAGTGATGGTATTTCCACCTCGACTGGCAGAACTGCTTCCATTCCATAAGTAAGCTCGAAAGGAGTAACGCCCGTAGCAGACCGTACAGACGTTCGATAGGCCCAAAGTGCATATGGGAGCATATCTGACTAATCTCGATAGGTCACGACCATCTTCTCGAGTATCCTGACGATTGTCTTGTTTGCGGCTTCTACCCCACCATTCATCTGAGGACGGTAGGGGCTTGATCGATGACGTTGAATCTTGAATTTGCTGAGGAAGTCATCTATCTTCTTGTTGACGAACGGGGTCCCATTATCTGTGATGATAGCATTGGGGATTCCATACCGGTATATGATGTTGTTCTTCATGAATTTGATCACCTGAGATGCTGCAATTGTGGTGTAGGAGGCTGCTTCTACCCACTTGGTGAAGTAGTCGACTTGCCACAAGTATGTACTCATGACCGTTTGATGCTTTGGGACTAATCTTGCCGATGATGTCGAGTCCCCACATGGAGAAGGGCCAGGGGGTGGTCAGGTTGTATAATTCTGATGAGGGGGCATGGATTTGATTCGCATGCTCCTGACACTTGAAGCATTTTCTGACGTGCTGGCAGCAGTTTGTCTCCATGGTGAGCCAATAGTAGCCGAGTCGTAGAATCTTCTTTGCCATCGTGTGCCCGTTCATGTGTGGGCCACAGATTCCTTCATGTATTTCTTTCATGATCTTTGCAGCTTCTGTTTCATCGACGCATCGAAGGAGGATGTGATTATAGGATCGCTTGTAAAGAACTTCGCCACTGATGGTGAACTGGATGGCCAAACGCTGGATGGTTCGGCGATCTGTCACTGTTGCTGTCTCCGGATACTCCTGGGTTTTGAGATATTGCTTGATGTCGGCATACCAGGGTTTGTCAGGGACAACCTCGACTTCTTCTATTTGCAGGCAGAAAGTAGGTTCATCTTGAATTTCGACTGTGAGCTCCCATCTGAAGCTCCTTTCGGAATCTCGAGCATTGACGCGAGTGTGGCGAGAGCATCTGCAAACTGATTCTTGGCTCTGGGCATGTATGAGAAGGTGATTTCTTTGAATTCTTCGATCAGATTTTCAAGATACACATGATATGGTATCAACTTCTCGTCCTTGGTTTTCCATTCGCCATTAGTCTGATTGATGATAAGCTGTGAGTCTCCAAATACTCGTAGCTTCTTGACACCCAAGATTATGGCTTCCCTTAAGCCAGCGATGCATGCTTTGTACTCTACCATGTTGTTGGTGCACTCGAATGTTATGCGCCTTGATATAGGAATAGGGACATCATCTGGAGAGTAGAGGATCGCTTCAATACCACTCTCTTTAGAATTTGCTGCCGTCGTCGAAGAATAATGTCCACTCATCTTTTTTCTTCTTTTCTTCACCTTCGATAAGTAAGAGATCTTCATCAGGGAAGAATGTCTTGAGCGGTTGATAATCTAGGAGGGAGTGAGTGGCAAGATGATCGGCGAGAGCCTGTCCCTTGATTGCCTTCTGAGTGACATAGGTGATGTCGAATTCAGACAGGAGTAGCTGCAATTTAGCTATCCTTCCAGTGAGTGCCGGTTTCTCGAACAGGTACTTGAACGGATCCATGTGAGCGAGTAGGAGAATAGGGAATGCAATCATGTATTGACGGAGTCGCTGAGTTGCCCAGACTAGGGAGAGGCAAGTCTTCTCAATTGGGGAATACCTGGTCTCATAGTCGGTGAACTTTCGGCTCAAATAGTATATTGCTTGTTACTTTTTCCCAGTCTCGTTGTGCTGACCGAGGACACAACCAATGGCTTCTGCTGCTACTGAGGTGTATAACAATAGTGGACGTCCAGGAGCGGGTGGCACTAGAACTGGAGGGTTCATGAGATATTTCTTGATGCGGTCGAAGGCGACTTGGCAATCATCATTCCATTCTCTTGGAACGTTCTTTCGAAGGAGCTTGAAAATGGGCTCGCAAATAGGTGTGAGCTGTGCGATGAAGCGACTGATGTATTGAATTCTACCGAAGAAGCCATGAATTTCTTTCTCTATTCTAGGAGGGGGCATCTCGATGATTGCTCTGGTTTTGGTCTCGTCGACCCTGATGCCATCCTCGCTCACCATAAAGCCGAGAAGCTTAGCTCCCATTGCATCGAAGACACATTTCTGAGGGTTGAGACGGAGCTTGTACTTTTCTAATCTGTTGAATAACTTCTTCAGATCTTCAAAGTGTCCTTTAATTGTGCGGGATTTGACAATCATATCATCCACATATACTTCAAGCTCTTTTTTCATCATGTCGTGGAATAGTGCTGTCATTGCTCGCTGATATGTTGCTCCTGCGTTCTTCAGACCAAACGGCATTACCCTGTAATAGAAGGTTCCCCAGGGAGTGATAAACGATGTCTTCTCGCGATCTTCGATGGCCATCTTGATCTGATTGTAACCTGAGAACCCGTCCATGAATGAGAAGATCTTGTATCCAGCAGTGTTGTCGACCAGAGTGTCGATATGTGGCAAAGGGAAGTCATCTTTAGGACTGGCCCTGTTGAGATCTCGGAAGTCGATGCACATTCGAACCTTGCCGTCCTTCTTTGGTACTGGTATGATGTTGGCAAGCCATTCAGGGTAGTTAGAGACTACCAAGAATCCCGCATTGTACTGCTTGATGACTTCATCTCAGACTTTCAGAGCCCATTCTGGCTTTATTCTTCGAAGTTTCTGCTTCACTGGCTTCATATCTGCCTTGGTTGGCAGATGGTGTACAACGAGCTCTTCATCGAGCCCCGGCATGTCTTCATATGAGAATGTGAAGTTAGACAATCTTGGAGCTAAGAACTCTATCATTCTCTGCTTCATCTCTGGTGGCAACGATTTTCCAATGCGTACTTCCCTAGGGATCTCAGGTGTCCCCAAGTTCACTATCTCGAAATCATCGGCTACAACATTGGCTTTGGATTCAAACTTTTTGAGGAGATCCTCTAGTTCGGGAGCTGGATCATCATCTTCCTCATCCCGAGCTTCGTCCAGACCCATGAGCTCGAAGTCTAATTCGATGTCAAAATCATATGATTCGACTTCAAACTCATGCGACTCTTTAGACGGACTTGGCACACTCTTGAATGCAGGAAAAGAAATGTTTTTTGGTTTTTGAGAATTGTCTGAAATTGAAATGCTAGATGTTTTTTGCTTTTGAAAGTTTTCAATTTTTTGGATTTTTGAAATTCACGGGACTTTGAACAAGCGGGCATTGCAGACCATGATTGATCCCAGCTTGTTCCAAAGTTCCGATTGCTGCTTAAACAGGCATTTTTTTTTGGAAGCCAGAGCCCTCAGATGACTCTCTGGCTGATTCAGAAGTTAGGGGAATGGATGACCATTCAGGACCCCACACTTCCTCCCCTGAAGAGGTGGGGGTTGATGATTTGGGAGAAGAATCACAGTCTGGCCCAATGACCATGATTTCTTGCTGGTTGGGTCTGAGATCTGAGTCGTACTCAGTCTCTCCTGGATCACTTACCTCGCATTGCAGTTCGTCTAGTTCCACAGCGAGATACAAGTTTGGAATCTGGACATCGGACCAATCCAGGGCTGGCCATTTCTCTTTCTTGGTCCAATGAATGGGCTGCTTCTGCCCCTGGCTGATGATTGATGATGTTGATTCTGCAGAGATGGGCGAGTCGTGCCCCTTGCTGATTGATGTTGAGATGGGCAAGTTGTGCCCCTGGTTGATTGATGCTGAGATGGGCAAGTTGTGCCCCTGGCTGGCTGGAATTGAAGTGGGCAGGTTGTGCCCCTGGTTGATTGATGCTGAATTGGGCAGGTTGTGCCCCTGGTTGGGAGCAGGTATCAGAGTACCCTGGTCCTGGAGCTGTTGTATTTGACTTTCTTCTTCATCTTTATCCTTTCCTTCTTCTACTGGAAGCTTAGACGGTTCAAGAATCTGGTCCCATCGAATGGGGGGCCACGTGACCTAAGCTAGGCTCATCGGGAGGCCTTTGTGTAGCGCGGTCGGTTGATTCCCTCCTGGATCTTTGCAAGGTTCTCCTGGCTTGACGAATTGGATGGGTGAGCACCGAAATTTCTTCCTTTTTTTATCCATGAAGATTGCCCTGTATCCGAGTCCCCATTTGCGTTAGTTATATAACAGCGATATCTTTCTGGACTTGAAATGATTCTTCATTCGGTATTTGAGGCTCATACGTTCTGCTGGTGAAAAGACACGGTCCACCCTTATTGGTTCCGGATTGGCTATAGAGTTCACAGTCTCGAATTCGAAACTATAAAACGGGACGTCCTCTTCAGAGTGCTGGATATCGATGACCGGGATGTCTGGTTCAGTGGCAGCAGCATTGGAAGGAATGATGAGCTCCTTCTCTGCATGGATAGAGATCACTTGATTTCCACAGATGTACTTCACCCGTTGATGCAAGGTTGATGACACAGCTCCAACCTTGTGCAACCAAGGTCGTCCGAGCAACATGTTGAAAGAGGCCGATATATCCCGGATTTAGAATGTGATGGTGGAGACTTCCGGACCTATCTGTACCTCTATATCGACCTCCCCTTCCATTGATCGGCAGGGTGTTGTCGAATGCTCTGACGCATATGGTGCTGGGTCGAAATGAAGAGGGACTGATTCCCAAACGTTCCGCAGTCTTGAGTGGGCAGACATTTAAGCTTGAGCCGTTATCAATAAGGACCAGTGGGACACTAGAGGTCCTTATATCGTAAGGCTATGTTGAGGGATCGCCAATGATCGCGTCCTTCTGGTGGCAACTCATTGTCGGTGAAGGTGATGGCAGGTGGAGCCAGGAGTTGTCCAATCATCAATGCTATCATCTCTGGTGTCCGTATCGGAGGAGACATAAGCATTGCTCAAGGTTTTGGCAAACATTTCTCGGTGTATGCGAGATGTGCAGAGTAGCTCCCATACTAAGATTTGAGCAGGGATTGACTTGAGCTGAGTCGCCACATCGTATGCGGCTTCATTTTTGTTGCCGAGGCCTAAGAGAGCGACTTTGGGATCTCCTCTGTTCTGATTATCTCTTCGGATGCAACGCCCATTGGGATTCATGTTTCCCACTTCCGCACACTCCGGATAGTGCCATGGGACCTCTTTATAATTTTTCCTCACATTTACCTTCTAGCACCACTGGTTCTTGCAACGGTGCTGGTGCCGGTACCAGATCTTCCTCGTACGGAGCTTTTGCCTTGAGGACTACATTGTTACCTGTGCTAAAGGGAAGATATCGAGGCTTGTCTTCATAGATCACATAAGGTCGCAGTCCTGGCTTGACCAATCCTGGAGAAGGAGGCTCCCATGGAATGAATACTGGTCCTCTCGATATGGCAGGGGGTTTCTCTGTTCGTCCCAGCTGTCGCAGTGTGATTGACACGCCTCCAGGATTTGCCCCTTGCAATATGACTGGCTCATCTGGAGGAGCTCCTTCCAAGACAATGGGCTCTTGCTGCTGATGAGTATGGTTCCTCCATTGCGGATTGTATTGTTCTTGTGCTGAAATTGCCCCTTGCAAAATGACAGGTTCGCATGTGGGCTCGATGTATGATTGTGCTCCTTCCAGAATGACTGGTTCCCAACATGAAGGGCTGTAAGATGCCCCTTGAACAACTAACACATCATATGGAGGTGCTCCTTCGAGTACTAATGGCTCGGAGACTTAAGGAGGAAGGGGATTTACCCCTTGCAGGATCGGAGGAGGATTTGCTGTCCCATAAGTGTAGGCATGAATGAACTGGATAGGGGAGAAGAAGCGATCGAGGCGCTCTCCTTCTTCTATGCTGTTGACGGTGGGGCCACGAGATGAACTGGGATCCATCGGATGTTGAGGCAGAGGATTCTGAAGAATGTTGGTGGAAGCTGCTGCAGGAGTTCCAAGGACCGAGATGACGATCTTTCGGTCGTCGATCAGATCTTGTATGGCATTCTTCAAAGTAAAGCATCGATCAGTGGTGTGGCCACGTCCTTGATGGTAGGCACAATACTCATTTTCTCGATAGTTTGGAGGTAGAGGATTTGGAGGAGGCCTGTGTGTCATTAGAGTGAGTAACTGCTTTTGTACCAGCATAGTCATGACTTGACTAAGTGGCTGAGTGAGTGGAGTGAACTTCCTGAGCTCCCTGTAATTCTGCCTATTCTGGTATGAGTATTGACCGTTCCCTCTGAACTGCTGCTGCTGCCGAGGTGGTTGTGGCTGTAGTTGCGGATTTGGTCGTGGTTGATACCTCTGAGGTTGGTGCTGAACCTGATTCTGCTGATGCTGTTGATGTCCCTGTGGGGGAGCATATTGATTACCCTGAGCAGTGGTGTTGATGTTGTTTACCTCTGTCGGGCGGGGAGGGGAACCGCTGCGGTTTCCGTTCCCATATCCGATGGGTCTTCCCTCGACTCTGTTCCTCTTGACTGGAGTGGTTTGATGAAGCCATGGGGAGATTGACTCGGCACGGATTCCTACTTCGACTTGCTCTCTAGCACGGATCAACTGTGAGAAATTTGCATATGGATGCGAAATGAGATATCCAGATATGCCAGGATATGTTGAATGAACAATCATAGAGATTTGTTCTTCGTCGTCAATAGGTGTTCGCATTCTGGCTGCCATAGCTCGCCAACGTCCCACATAAGCTGATAGTGTTTCATCACTCCTTTGCCTGAGAGCCACGAGGTCAGTTCTTCTGGGTGCCATGTTGAGATTGTATGCGAATCTGTCGACGAAAGCCTGGGAAAGTTGTTCCCACATCCTGATGCGGTGGCAGTCCAATGAGGTGTACCAATCTAGGGCGTCACCCTTCAGAGATTTTTGAAACAAACGAATGAGGGCCCCTTCATTTCCTGAGATTGCACTCAGCTCTCCACAGAAGGCCTTGAGATGTACTGTGGGACAACCACTGCCATCGTATCTTTTGAATTTTGGTACCTCAAAGTTTTGAGGTACTTGAGCATCTGGGAAAGGACACAAGTCTCTGAACTTGGTCGAAGGTAGATCGATTCCTTATTGTTGCTGAAGCTGATTTTGCAAGATCTGGAACTGCTCCTGCAACTCGTCCAGTCATGAATGATCTGTTCGAGCGACTGGTGCCTCTTGGAGTAAGGCACGTTCTTCTTCGGCATAGTGGTCGATGTCTTCGACCCTATGGGTTTGCTGAAAAGCAACCGCGGGTTGCTGAAGTTGATTTGATGATTAAACTGGATTCTGATGAACTTGTGCTTGAAAGGACTGTAATTGAACTGGAGACTGTACTGAAGGTTAAACTGGAACTTGCTGGAAATTAACTGGAGATTGCTGAATTGAAGATTGCTGGAAATTAACTGGAGTTTGCTGAATTGAAGATGGTTGAAAATTAACTGGGATCCCATCGGCGGGGATGTGCTGGAATTGAAAAGTGCCCCTGTTTGCAGGAGGCTGAGATGCTGGGAAGTGACCCCCTTGTTGGGTATTCGCCACTGTCCGCTGATTGATGTGGGCTTGACACTGACCCCCATTGTGGGCATTCGCTAGTGCTGTCCCTGTTGCTGGAAATTGAATTGAAATCCCATCGGCGGGGATGTGCTGAAATTGAAAAGGGGTCCCATTGGCGGGGACATGCTGAAATCTACTGAGATTGTTGTTTGTAAGATTGACTGGAAGCTGACTAGAAGTCCCTGCGACGGGAGTGCTCTGAGGCGGCCTTGTCGTCGCGGGAAGTTACTGAGGAGGATGCCCCATAGCGAAGGGCTAAGATGGGTGCTGTTAGTAGTCTTGGGCAGACTCCGATGGTTGTGCTTGATTTGAACTGGAGGCGAGAGGGACCCTGGCACTGCTGAGATTGCTGAACTGGGCCAACTTGATTGTTGGCTGCTGCGGTAGCTTGTGCTTGCATGAATTGCAAGAGCATTTCTTGCATTGCTCTCATTCCTTGTGCCAATTCTTGCATGATTGGCGTATTCTCAATTGGCTGTTGCGCTGGAGGTTGCGCTTCGGTCATTTCAAGAGCGGGGAAGAGGTGAGTTTCCTCTTCGTGGTCAGACATGGCTTGCTGAGCCCGAGTGCGGATTATGCTGCGGAAGGGAAGTTGTTTCCTAACACGTTGAGCTCGAGGAGGCGCAATGGTGAGGAATATACTCTACTCTTTTTTTTGGGTTTCGGGACTTTCTATTTTTTTTTGTTTGGTTTTGGGTAGAATGCTATGCAAATGAGATTGTATGAGGACTAATGACTTTCAAGTATAGGCAGGATTCTGTTTTTCAAGTCGGATAACGACTAGTGGGACTAGTTAATCCCTAGTGGAGTCGCCATTCTGTGGACCCTCACCGTTCCGCGCTCCCGGCGATGTTCTCCCTTTCCTTTCGGAAAAAGAAGAAGAGGATGCGTGAGTGCGAATCGCCGTTTGTGCCACTGGCTTGCCTCGTTCTCGAGGGCTTTGTTTGGTTGTCGTGTTAAGCTGAATGTATTTAGATGAGTTTATATAAGACCAGAGTCGCCACTAGCCAGTTACTACGAATCTACAGTCGGCTAGACCCCGTAGAAACGTTAGAGAAGGGGATCCGAAGATTCCTTTATCTAAAATGACTCCTTTTGATCTGCGGTCAGAGATTCGAGGTAAGGGATCACTGTTACAGGGTGGGAAGAGGTTAAGCACCCCATACACTGCCCGTACCGAAGTACGGTCTCTACTTCACGGAATCAAACTAATACTTGAAAGTCTGTTTTAATCTTCGTGCATTCTCATATATGACATGATGCATGAATGTAGGTCTGAACAATAAGAGTTTCTGATGGGCAGGTTTCCATTAACAGGCAAGCCCAAAGCATACGCTCGAACTGACAGGTGCTTTATGCGAGATGCATGCTGTGTGTTTGAATAATCAAAGTGCTTATTGTGACTAATGTATGAATGCAGGTCTGAACAGTAAGAGTTTCTGATGGGCAGGTTTCCATTAACAGGCAAGCCCAGAGCATACGCTCGAACTGACAGGTGCTTTATGCGGGATGCATTTCGTGTGCTTGAATAATCAAAGTGCTTGTAGTGAAGCAGGGGGGTTGGAAGAAAAGTAAATGTTGCACTTATGCTAGATGCAAATGAGATGATGTTGGTAAAAGAGTAGCTAGATGGACGAAGGTGTCGCAAGGATTGGCTTCGAGTGGCTGGATCAAGACTTGGATGGCTTGGGAGACTCGGACCAGTGGTCAGGCTGGGCTGGACCAGGGCTAGGCTCTCCTCACTCGGGCTCTCCTTGGTGGAAGAATGGGCTAAAGGGTAGGAGAGACGGATTGCACTCGGGCTGGCTTCGGAGGGATTGGATTGAGTTGTTGAAATGAGAAGGGGAGGGGGGTATTTATAGCAGCGGGCAGTGGCAGAACCCGTAAATAATTTTGGGCGGCCCCCCCGTACGGACGCTCCTCGGGTTCCAGCGCGTGGTACTGTCATGTCTCGGGGCTGCTGCTTGGGACTCAGTGAGTTGACTCGGTGGGTCGACTCAGCAGGTTGACTCGGTGATTTGACTCAGTGGGTTGACTCGGTGATTTGACTCGACGAGTTGACTCAATGGGTTGACTCAGTGAGTTTGACTTTTTAAGGATTTTTTGACTGGTTTTTCTTATGGGGGGTTTTTCAGGCTGATGTTTAGGGGTGAGTTGGGCTATGGATTGAGGCTTACAAGGGTGAGTTTGGCTGAGTTTGGACACGAGATTTAGGGGTATGGTCCTCCATTCATCCAGCTATCTCTACCAACAGTGTAGCCGAAGGTGGGTGCCTACAGAGAGGTTCAGCAGCTATGGGTCATCGTCGATGAGATTAAAGAGCAGTTGGAGAGGCATAGGGAGGAGGAGGAGAGGTGACGGGAGGAGCAGGAGAGGAGGATCAAGGAGTTGCGGCGGGAGCATGAGCGACGGATGCAGGAGATGTTTTAGGCTCTCGCTGTACCCTTTGACACCGATGCCTCGCCACCTCCGCCTTCATCTTCGTGATATTTTTTTAATATATGAATGTTAACTTATATGTATTTGTGCGTGAATGAATGTTGGTTGTTTGTGGATGTGGAATGGATTATTTGTGTATGGATGGTGTAGTTTGTGTTTGTTCGTTTGTATGTGGATGTGAATAGGATAAAAATGTATTATAGTAGGTTTATTTACAGGTGTATATTAGGAATTATTTCCTGAATTTTGAAAACAAATGGAACCAGGAAAGGGAATACTATTACCGACGAAATTTTTCGTAGGAAAAACTTTTTACTGACGGAATTTTTCGTTGGTAAAAAACATTCAAAACTATTTACCGACGGAGTTTTTCGTTGGTAAAATCTTTTAAAACTTTTACCGACGGATTTTTTCGTTGGTAAAACTTTTTAACGACGAAAAATTTTTGGTCGGAGAAAAATGTGGTTCGTTGGTAAAAAAATTATTACTGACGAAAACTTTCGTAGGTAATAACTTTTACCAACGAAAATTATCATAGGTAAAAGCTTTTACTGACGAAAATTTTCGTAGGTAAAAACCTTTACAGACGAAATTTTCGTAGGTAAAAGTCTTTACCTACTGAAAATTTTCGTCTGGAAAAGTTTTTTTTACCGATGAACCACATTTTTCTTCGACAAAAAATCATATGGTTTTCTGACGATTTTTTTCATCGGTAATGATTTTATTATTGCCTACGAAATGATTTTTCATCGGGAGAAACATTTACCGACGGCCTTTTTGCGACGATTTTAGTCGCGAAAAATTTTGTCGGTAATAACATTTCCCGACGAAATTTGACTAAAAACCAACGAATTATTTTGTCGGTAAAAACCTAATTTCTTGTAGTGGCACCCTGGCTAGAAATCATAATGCATGAAGTGAGAGACTCCCTATTATGACTCACGCTAGCCACTAGTTACCAAAGGTTCATGGGACACGCAAGCCCATAGTTTTACCTGACCACGTGAGAAACGGGACGCTCATAACCCAAATCTACACTTGATAGCGTATCGGAGAAGTATGACGCTCTAACCTATTCTCGATTCCATACACCCACATGGAGCCAAGTGAATGCATGACTTTAGTTTCACCTTTATTTAAATAATTTCACATCCAGTCGTATTAAAAGAATTTAATGGTCACTATGGAGAGTTGTAAACAACCCAACATAAGCCGATAGCACGGGATTAGTGTCCATAACACCAACCCGGCTCATGAGATAACAGATTCGATTAGTGTCTACTCCTTATCCCACTTATAGTCCAACTAAGTCCCACGAATAGCCATTAATTTTCAACGTGGCTAACTAAAGGAAACATACATATACAACACATGGATCCATTCCAACATCATGTGAACACAAGGATCCCTTGGTAATACTCTACACATAAACATAGTTATGCCAAGGTCATCTTTCCAACATGGAGACCTCTCACGGGCCCATCTCTCTACAACAACTGATCTCATCAATATGGGGACAAGAGTGTACATAAGCGTAATATTCACATGATAATCATCATCCATATGATGTATACATCACCATAACTATCTTAGTCATACATAAATATAAATCAAAGAAATCAATACATGGTTCTCACAATAATGTGGAAAAATACACATGCTTTCTCACATATACATCTAAACATAAAATAATAGCATCACATAATATCATTTTAACATAAATCTAACATTAATCATGGTCTAATATGGATCATGTATTCAAGCTTAAGATACTCAATAACTGATAAAGAAAATCTAGGAATTATACTTTTATACATAGTTGGCTTGAAGGGAAAATCCTCCCCTTTGATTTAGTCGCTGGAGAAGCTAAAGGAAGTCTCTTCTACATAAACTCTCTCTCTCTCTCTCTCTCTCTCTCTCTCTCTCTCTCTCTCTCTCTCTCTCTCCAAATTCATGCATGAGGGCTCCCTTGCTGAGAGAGGGCCTTATTTAGGTTAGAAGAGTCGAATTTTAGGGTTAGAAGAGGGTATGTACGGCTATATGTGCGCGATTGCGATAGAAAGTGATTTAAAACGAGATTTCAAGTTGGATTTGGAAAGCGTATACATAACGAATGAAAATAAGGTTTTGGACGTGAGTTATGATGGGTATGAGACACAAAATAAATGTGGTAGATTTTGCAATGGGGCCCACATGCGATCGAACGGTCGATGTGAATTTTAAGGAAAGAAAAGTGATGAAAATAGAAAGTCGCAAACGGACTGATTTATCTGATGATCGGATACCTAGGATGGGTTTATATTAGTCCATTTAGGTAGCTAGGGTCCACAAACTGAGGCTTTATAGACGTTTGATAGATCTCTTGCATAAGAGAAGATTCTAGAGAAAAATCCATAATATTTTAGAAAGCTCGATTTTGGAGAGGATTCTCTACATTGGTTAGCTTGGAGGGATCTTCAGAATCCTCTAGAAGCATCCCTAGCTTCCCATGCGAAGCGGATTCCCGGATTGAAAGATCCAAGTTTTGAATGGTTGAGAAGGAAGAAGAGATTGACTTTGATTCGAGATGGAATGAGAAGATAATTTATAGGAGGCGGTTTTGTAAGGCTAGAAAACTGATGGACGGTTCAGATCATCGATACGGGGTCCAAATAGTGGACAACAGGGAGGGCAGTGGTGGCTTGTGTGTGAAAGAAACAGAGTTTCCATTTTGGGATCGTGGATTGCATGGTCAAAACCTACTTTGACCGTGCACTATTCATGCACGCTGTGCACATGGACCACACTATGATGGTTGTGAAAAATCCAGCCCGGTCATCATGTTGAAAACGATATTTTAGGGGTTGGCGTAAAAAATGGGACAGATCCGAGATTAGGTTGGCCATCGAGGGGGACGTTTTCTGATTTAGCTATTTGTAGGATGATCAGAGGGCTGTAAATTGACGTGTACGGCTAAAATGTGCCCAAAAGCTTAAGTATAAGGTTTTGCATCAAAAGGATCGTCGGAACCTATCATACTTAAGAATGGCAAGTTAACTTAGGGGGCATCTCTGCAAATAAGAGCTTATTGGCTTATTTCTAAAAAAAAATAAGCTTTTAAACCATTTGGTAAAAGTCTAATGAAGTGCTTATTTTTTTAGAAAGTAGCAAATAAGCTCTGATTTAATAAGTTGGGGAGCGGTTGCTTTTTGAAACGGAGCTTATTTGGCTTATGCTGGTAGACATTTTGGATTAATTTTTGGACAAGTTTATCCTTAAACTTTTCAAGTAATGCCCAACTTACCCTCTTCTCTTCTCTTTACAATTTCTTTAAGGAAGGCCCACATGATGAACGACCCATAGTGAAGATGGGCCCGACATGATGAATGGCCCATATCCAAGGTGGACCTACATAATGCATAGTCACATCAAAGTATGGCCTTGCATGATGAACGATCCACATCAAGCAAGCCTTACTTGATGATGGTCCACATCAAAGGTGGGACCCACATGATGGATGGTGGACATTGAATGTGGGATCACATGATGGAAGATTGACATTAAAGGTGGGCCCACATGATGAATGACCCATCTTGGTTCAGCCCCACATGATGGGTGGTCCATAGAAAAGGTGGAACCTACATGATGGTGGACATCAGCAAAGGTGGGTCCCACATGATAGACTATCCACATCAAGTGGGTCCCACATGATAGATGGTCCACGACAAATATGGGACCCACATGATGGATGTTCCGCATTAAAGGTAGGACCCACATGATAGATAGTGGACATTGAATGTGAGATGACATGATGGAAGGTTGACATTAAAGGTGGGCCTACATGATGAATGACCCATATTAAAGGTTGGGCCCCACATGATGGACGGTCCACAGCCAAGGTGGGACGTACATGATGGATGGTGGACATCAAAGGTGGGTTCCACATGATGGACTATCCACATCAAGTGGGCCCCACATGCTAGTGGTCCACGACAAAGGTGGGACCTGATGGATGGTGGACATCAAAGATGGGCCCCTCATGATGAATGATTCATATTAAAGTGGGGCCCCACATCAAGGTGGGCCCACATAATGAAAGGTTCACATCAAAGGTGGGCCCCACATGATGAAACATGCGCATCAAGTGGGTCCTATTTGATGGACAATCCACGTTAAAGGTGGAACCCACATGATGGATGATGGTCATTGAAGGTGGGCCCACATGATGGTCAGTTGATATCAAAGATGGGCCCACATGATGAACGACACATAATGAAGGTGGGGCCCCACACAATGAATGGTCCACATTAAGGTGGGCTCACATAATGGACGGAGTAGGCTTCACATGATGGATGTAGTGGGCTTCACATGTGTGTGAAAGAAACGGAGTTTTTGTTTTGGGTTCGTGGATTGCATAGTCAAAACCTACTTTGACGGTGCACTATTCATGCACGCGGTGCACATGGACCACACCATGATGGTTGTGAAAAATCCAGCCCGGTCATCATGTTGAAAATGGTATTTTAGGGGTTGGCGTAAAAAAATGGGACAGATATGAGATTAGGTGTGCCATCTAGGGGGACGTTTTCTGATTTGGTTATTTGTAGGATGATTGGAGGGCTGTAAATTGACGTGTATGGGTAAAATGTGCCCAAAAGCTTAAGTCTAAGGTTTTGTGTTAAAAGGATCGTCGGAACCTATCATACTTAAAAATGGCAAGTTAACTTATGAGGCGTTTGACATCTCTACAAATTGATGCGTGCAATCCACGCATCTCTACAAATTATGATGGCCTACATAAAAGTGTGGCCCCTCATAATGGACAGTTCACATCAAGTGGGCCCCACCAATGGACAATCCACAGCTAAGGTCTCTCATGATGGATGACCCATATCTAAAGTGGGTTGTATGATGGATGATCCACATATAAGGTGCACCCCACATGATGAATGGTGGATATCAAAAGTGGGCCTCACATGATGGACAATCTGTTTCAAAGGTAAGGCCCACACTATGGACACATCAAATGTGGAGTCCACGTGATGGGTGATGGGTAGTGGACATTGAGGGGCCCCACATAAAGAACGATTAGGAATGTTGGGCCCCACATGATGGATGGTCCACCAAAACAACCATTTGGATTGCTCTTATATTAAAGTTGTTGTAATCTTTAAAAATGACATCAATTACCTTTTAAAAAAGCTCTTATTTGAAAGTTTTACCAAACGTGCTTATTTTAAATAAGAGCTTTTTTTTGGAGATTTTACTAAATGAGCTTATTTAAAATAGAGCTAGAACAAAAAAGACTTATTGAAGTAGCTCTTATTGAATTAGAGTAGAGATGCCAAACGAGCCCTTAAGTTTAACTAATGGCATTTTTGTAATTATCGCAAATTTTCGAGTTTAGCACAATCTAACCTCTCTACATTATTTATGGGGCCATTCTAAGCAACTTTAATAAAGGGTATGCTATTGAATCTCCTACTTATTCATTTTTCAATATCACAGCCGGTATTTAATTAAATAAAATTAGAAATAAATTTCAGAAAAAATTAAAATAATTATGGTAAATCTGGGGCGCTACAACAATCCACACCTCTCCCATTCATACTTCACTTCCTCCATTCTTCTACTCCGTCCATGCCTACCCCATCCATGAGAGAGTGCTTGTAGTAGAGATCTGGGTGGGCCATCTTCGATCTCGGCCATTGATCAAGATCATCGGATCATGTGAGTACACCCCTCACTTCTCCCTTTCTTTGATTCCTTGACATTCTTTTATCCTTGGTGTAATATTAGGATCCATGGGTAGTGTGCCTCCACGATGGAAATCTGGGGCCACTTGGACCGTTGAAGGGTGTGGATGATGGAGAAATCACCTAATATAACTTGATCCAAACCTTGGTAGAGCCCACTAACCATGGGCCCATTGTGATGGTTGCATGCAATCCGTGTCCAACCGCTGCACACACCACACTTTGTAGAATATATAATATAATAAAAATTAATGGAGGAGGTGACGTCCTCTCTGATCCAGAGAGGGACGTCCCTAACCTCTCTTTTACCAAATGGCTGGGAGCTCACCATGACCCCACCATAATGTATTTGTTAGATCCAAGCCGTCAGTTCATCTTCTCTAATCATTTTAGGCTATGGACAGAAAAATCAGGCTAATATGACCTTTGGTGGGCCACATCTTACCGAAGTCGTCCATACCATTGAAAATTTCTTGGGGTTCCACTGTGATGTTTTCTGTGCGATTCGAACCACCCAAATCATGGACCATACCTATAGTGGTGTGTATGGACCCACACCCTCATGTACATATACATTTGCACGTGTGCACTCACACACACAATATATATTTATATAAAAAAAAGAGGCGATAGTCCTCTATGGAGAGAGAGACGTCTGTCTCTTTTTCTTTCAAAAGAATTGTGGGTTTCACCATGGCTACGCCTTGATGTTTCTGAGAAATCCACGCCTTCCATTAGTTTGCCCATATCATTTTAGGGCAGGATACTAAGAATGAGACTGATCTAGATCTCAAGTGGTCCGTGCATAAGGAAACAATGCAAACTGTTGAAATCTTCCCCAGGCCCACTATCATATTTTGTTACAACAAAACATGTCCAAAGAAGATCTCTTCTGATCCTTCATGGTCTGGCCAATGTGGTGAACGGAGTGGATCTCCCATATGGAACCCACTCGACTCATTAGTCCAAAAAGAATATATATATATATATATATATATATATATATATATATATATATATATATATATATATATATATATATATATATATATAGTAGCTCTCAAGTCCAACCGGTTGGATTATAACTTGCAGTCCACCCATCAAATAAGTTCCAACTTTTGATGTGTGTGCAACATCCAATTAGTCTAAAAGGTTGGTCCTATCATGAGGATCACCTTAAGCAAAAATCAGCCATATCCACTTTTCAATCGCCCGCACTTGTAATTTGCTATTTATCAATGGCAATAAATTGTTTCCTATGTTGTGGTCCACCCAATGAGCAGATGGGGCTAATCTTTTAACTAGGCAATCTATTCAAGGGGTTTGATGTCACGTGCTCTTAACTAGTTGAAAGTTATCAACTGGGTGGACTATAACTTGTGGTCCAACCGGTTGGACTTGAGAGTTACTCATATATATATATATATATATATATATATATATATATATATATAAAGGAGAGAGAGAATGAAGGAGGTTGCCGAATGTCCAGCGTGCATGAGGCGGAAGCTCAATTTGGGCGTAGATTGGTGGTCCACTCATGGGACCCCCCATGATGTTTATGTTTGATCCATGCCGTCCATTTGATTCTCTGGATTAATTTAGATATGGACCCCAAAAATGAAGAAGATCCAAATCTCAAGTAGGTCTTACCAAGGGAAATAATTCCCATTGTTGGAACATTTCTAAGGTCAACTATGATGTTTTTTACATAACCAAACCTCCCAAAGTCAGGGCTCTTTAGGACCTTCATGGGCTGGCCAAACTTATGGATGGATTGGATAATCCACTAGTGGGCCCCACTAATTGATATAGTGAAAAATAATTAAATAAATAAAAATAAAAACAAACACAACAGCTCCTGCAACACTGGCACCCCAAGCGATCAGAGACGCTGGAAGGACGCTGGATCTTTTTGGTGGTCCAGTCGTGGGCTCCATTGTGATGTGTATGCTTCATCTACACCGTCCATCTATTTTCCCAATTATTTTAGGCCGTGGGTCTACGTATGAGGCAAATCCAAATCTCATGTGGACAAGGCCGCAAGAACCAGTGGTCATTGATGCCCACCTTTGAAAATCCCTCTGTGACCACTGTGGTGTTTATTTTTTGATCTCAATCAAAGGTTAGCGAGGCCCATCTTGGGGTCCCACCTTGATGAATGTATGATGTTCCTTGCTAAGTTTGGTTATTCATTCCAGAAATGTTTGGATTCTGGTGCTTTCGGCCATCTTTGGGTGATTGTGGTGGGCCCCATGTAGGAGTTATGTGGGGGCTACCACTTGGGAATTTTCATCAGCATAAGTGGCTACAAGAATGACATTTTATTTGGGCCAAGGTAGACCCCACATGATCAAGAGTCTGATCCCAAAATGAGGCCAGGCACAATTGCGTAGAAACTTCTGGTACCATTATCTGGACACGTGTGAAACATTATACGTGCGCATCCATTATGCCCCACCTTATGCGATTTGAAGACCATATATATTTCTATCATGTGCACTTGACGGAACGTCAAAAGTGACCCCATTTGATGGTGGGACGTGCCCAAAGTTGGACTAAAAATCATTTCTGCAATATTATTTGCACACCTCTTTCAAGTACCCATGTTTGGGCAACTACTAAATTCTGAATGCATGCAACCAAGGAGGTCCGCCTTATGTGTTTTGAAGCCCATGCATAGGGCTACCAAATGGCCATTTTATTTCTCCAAAAGCCGGCCTTTTGTGATCACCAATTGGACCCAAACTTAGCCCAAAATCATTTATGCATGTAAAGTCTGTTTAATTAGAAATCTATGTGGGGCCACATTTATGGGATCCACCACCTTTATAAAGTATGAAATAGGCCAGTTAAACCCTAAACCCCGAATCTAGATTGTATAGACTAACTCCCTAAAATTCTAGAGCTACCACCCTAGGGTTGATCCTAACCATATAAGTTATGGGATATGGCAATTTAACCGCATAAATGATCTAAAACGTAGTAGGGTCAAATTCTAGTGTGCGTGCACATGTTTCAAGTTACATTGGAAGACGCTTTGATCTTAAGGTGATGATTCCTCCCCTTGAGCTTTCTACCTTCATGCTAGTTAAGTAATAGTTTTATTCATCTATGACTGATAATTTTGCTCTGTCTCATGATTACCTCTGTTGTTTGATTTTGCCATAAATCATATTTTTAATTTTGCTATAAGTGAATCTCCTTATAATTATGAATTATTCATGAATTTTGAAATTATTATTTTCACTCCTCATGCTTGGAATCTAGAAGTGGAATGTGAATTTGGATGGTTGCGATCACATAATATATTTTATTGGACCTTAAACTGGTGGCCTTTGGAAGCAATATATTGGAAAGATTCCTGATGGTGTCCTTAGATGGACTTGTTGGACTAAATGTTAAATGAGATGAGATCTTGATTATGTCCCTAGCTGGACTGGTATGAAAATATTTTTGATGATGTCCTTATATGGACTCGTTGGATTGAATGTCCTGTTGAGATTAGTTGTTGGGATTCTAGATGGACTTGATGGACTAAGGATTCTGTGAGATAAGTTATTAATTATGTCCCTAGTTGGACTTGTGTGGAAATATTTTGGAGAGTTATTGTGATGAGAGGCTACTAGTTGTAAGGGAATGTCATAATTGGTTTGTTTGTAAATTGAAATAATAATAGTTGGTTTAATCATGCATATCATGGCATAGACAGGACATGTGGTGACGAGCCATATTATCGTCGGGTGGTCTGGTTGCTGAGAGCACATACCCTCGAGGTATTTTCACTGGCTCTAGACCATTATAGAGTGCGTCATTCACTGAGAGCATGTCCCTTTAGTATATTCGCTGGTGATGACTACTTGTGATGGATTTGCATCGTGGGGCTGATGTGTGTCCTTAATGACTTCCAGACCACTGGGTAAGGCCGATGTGTGTCCTTACTGACTTTCGGATCACTAATTGATGGTTTGCATTGTGGGGTTGATGTGTGTCCTTAGTGACTTCCAGACCACATTTTTCAGCTAGATGTGCATTCCTAGGCTGAGGGACATGTGCATGCATTTAAGAAAGACTGTATCATGGATGTTTTGTACATTTTTTTATATCATTGATTAATGTGTTGGTGTGTAATCTTGAAGGGACCTCACACTGAGCTGGCCACTCATGCTGTTATATTTCAACCATATAGTTGGTGTATGTGATTTGAATAATGTACAGTTAATACTGGAATGGAATAGGATGCTCAGGTTATGCTGATGTCATGAATCAAAGAGTTATGTCTATTGATTGCTATTTAAAGTTTTGTAATTGTTGCATTAGTGTATTTAAATTAAATTCGAGATATTCAGTTTGTATAAGCCCTATGGGCATCACTCTGAGAAGTTTGTTGTATCTTTCCTATACGCATGGTTGTTTTCTTCCGCGGTGAATGCCCTTCTTGGAATGATACTTCGAAATGGACTGAAATGTGGGTTTTCTTCATAGGCTAACGTTCGGGTATTTGAAACATGGGTCTAAAACTCGGGTTGCGAAAATCCGGGGCGTTACAACGTCCTTTCCTGTCATGTGGCCTCATGTGATTTGAATCTGCCTGATTTTTGGAGTCTCGTTGTGAGGTTGAGAAACTAATGGACAAACGTAGAATGGGTACTGCCCCACTTGTCTCGTGCTCAGCGTAGGTTAGGGCTCTAAGGGGGCCATTGTGATTTATAAGTTTATACACACCGTCCATCCATTTTTCATATTATTTTAAAGTGTAAGCCAAACAATGAGGCAGATCCAAAGCTTAAGTGAACCACCTTTGAAAATTTATTGGGAGCTGCAGAAGTTTGGATCATGCCGATATTGTGTTTTCCCTTTATTAAGATCCATGTGACATTATGAATGGGTTGGATGGCAAATAAACATCATGGCAGGCTCGAGAAAGGTTTTAACAATGTTATCACTGCTACTTCCAGTGGTGTAGTCCACTTGAGCTTTAGTTCTGCCTCAAAGTTTTGCTTGTACACTGAAATGATATTGTAAAATGGATGAATGGTGGGGATAAACCCATACAACATGGTGCACCCTCAGAGCCCTAGCTTGTGTCAAGCTCAGGACAAGCCGGGGCAACCAAATTTGTGTCCCAAATGGACAAAGTGGATTTCTCATGGGCATCTCTATGGGCCCTACAACTGGAACTTCCTGTGGCAAGGGCACATGGTATGGTCGTAAAAAAGTTCTTGCACTGAGAAGCTAGGCGAGGCCTACAGTAATGTTTGTGAGAAATCCACCCACCCATTCATTTTTTCAGATCATGTTAGGATATGAGCCCAAAAATGAGGCATATTGAAAACTCAAGTGGGCTGCATGACAAGAAACAATGAGAATTAATTGTCCACCGTTCAAACATTGCGAGGCCACAAAATTTTTTGATCAGGCTAATATTTATGTGTTTTCACTTCATGACAATGGGAATAATCTTATGAACAGTTTAAATGGCATATAAACATCATGGTGGACCCATGGAAGTTTCAATGGTAGGCGCATTTCTCTACCTACGTTTTCCTGTCGTGTAGCCCACTTGAGTTTTGAATCTACATTTTTTTTTTAATCTCACGTACCTAGGCATGATCTGGAATAATGGATGAACAGGGTGGATTTCTCACGCTTATGAGCACAGGAACTTCTTGTGATAGGCATTAATCCAAGCCCATCCTTCATGCATATCCACCTGGGATTGATTGGAGCTTTGCCCTAGCCCATTTTTGCACCTAGTTTTTAGCACAGGAGGTTTACTAATCCCGGGCGTGTGAAGCATAGTATCATGCAAGTCTCCACATGTTTCTGTCTGAGTCATGAGCGTGGAAAATCTGAGTTGTTCATCTAAGTGGGTTGTCATCATGTCCAAGCCTAGGCCTAGGAAGACCAGTCCACTTATGATAAGTGACCTCTCCCTACTTTGAAAGAATGTGTATGAGTTAGATGATTTTGTTTTCCAATCAAATTTGAATTGTAAATCAAGTCGTTGTCTTTGAGATAGCTAGGTCGTTGCCTTTGAGATAGTTCTATTATTCAGTCGATCAAACAGGCTAAATGAACATTAATGTACATGTGAAAGAACGAACACACCTGATCTATTAATGAGCACATGTGGAAGATTTGGCAACCATCTAAGTGAGCCCACTGTGTGGATTCCATGGTGGAGAAGACCAATCTAGTCATCATATGAGGCATAATGTAGCTTTTTTTTTTTTTTAACCTACACTTCGCTTGAACATATCTAATCAAAACAGTGCACTTAAAAGGCATGGAGTCATAGTGCTGTCTTCGAGATGGTTTGCACACATTTCTTGTCAGGTCAATGCATGGAGTAGGTGTTAGCTTTGAAATGATTTGTGCGCACACCTTCGTAGACTGTTTGGTACACATGTATGCCATGCATGCCTTGAGAGGACTCAAGCTCACTAGTTAATTGTTTATGGCCCATCGCGACGCCAGGCCAAGGTTCTACTTTGTGGGTCAGGCTCGAACAAACCTCCTGGCCTTGTCGTAGCCCCACCTATTGACTGAGCTAGGCAAAACCATTTCACAAGTAATCATAGATTCTTATCTGTGTTGCTTTGTGGCAAGTATGGGAGCTTAAGACTTGGACTCATTGAGTGTACATATCAACTTCAACTTGAGTGAGTTGCCACATTGACTTTAGAAAGTCATGTTCTATTAATTCAATTATCTTGAGAATATATAAAAGAATAAATCATCATCATTTAAGCCTTATCTCAATTAATTAAGGTCAACTACATGAATCATGTATGGCATTCCACTCTACCAAGCACTTGTACAAGTTAGACCATAGGTCATCAAGCCTTTTCTTACTACCTCCATCCATGTACTAAGCCTTACCATTGCCCTTCTAGAGCCTTCAACTTGTACCAACTCACTCCTAATCAGTGTGGTTCTTGGCATCCATTGCACATGACCAAACCATCCAACTCTACTTTCGCTCATCTCATTACTTATCGGTGGTATTCCTAAGTTCACTTAAATGAATTCATTTCTATTTCTATCCTTCCTTGACATACCACTAATCCATCTCACCATCCTCATTTTAGTTATACTCGTCCTATAAACATGTTGTACCTTAACCATCCAACATTCTATACCATAAAACATGGCTGGTATTATAGCTATCTTACGAAATTTTCCTTTCAATTTAAGTAGTACATGATAATAACATAAAACTTCATAGGCACATCTCCATTCCTTCCACTCACCTTGAATTCTATGGGCAAAATTCTTCTGAATCTTTCTACTGTCATGAATGTGTTGACCCAAGGTATTGGAAAGTGATCATTTTGGAAAATACTTAGAGCCTGTTTGGTTGCAGAATCTAGATTCTAGAGAAAATCCATATTCCCGTGTTGGAATCCAAAATTGCAGAAAATGAATTAGAAACCAAAATTTCATCTGGAACCTGATGTTTGGTTGAAAATTGTGTAATTCAGATTTTGTTTGGTTGAAAACTGTGTAATTCAACTGTTGCTTGTGGCATGGCTCACTTAGGCTTCAGATCCGCCTTAGAACTTGAACCTTGGCCTAAAGTAGTCCCGTAAGTAGTGGTCTCACAAGACATATGATCGAGTTGGATGACAAATAAACATTAGAGTAGGGCCTAGGAAGTTTTTAGTGGTGGACGTTCAATCAATACTGTTTCCCTATGATATGGTCCACTTGAGATTTAGATCTACCTCATTTTTTGTCTAATGCCCTTAATTGAGCTCTCAAAATGGATGGATGTGTGGATATAAAATGCATATATCGAGGTGGCACCACCCTATGGGTATTATTGGCAATATTGAATGACGCTCACTTCCACCTTTCTTCCCTTTCGTAGAAACGGCTCCTCACATCGTTTCCATTAATCCTGATTCCAGCCAATTTAGGTTTCCAGATGGAATCCTATTTGGCTGAAATTTGCCCCCAAATACACTAGTTAAAATTGGATTTCCCTGGAATCCAAATTTTAAGCTGGAAATAGGTTTCCAGATGCCAACCAAACTGCCCCTTAGTCAACAATCTTAACTAATTCCTTGTTTTCACTCCTATTGCTACTAAAATTGCACTTTATATATTTTGTTTTAATCTGACTAATTTTAAATCCTTTAAATTCTAAAGCATCCCTCCATAAATTTAATATTGTGATTGTCGGAGAGAAAAAGCCTTCAGAAGATATATAAAAAAAACACTTTAGCTAGAGATCGAAGTCTAGCTTAATTCATTCTTGTTTATATCAAGGGGTTGTTTGGATACCACCAAAAAAATAACTTTTCTAACTTATGTAAATTAATAAGTTACCTTTTTTTTTTTTTTTTTGTTAACTTAGTTTGGTAAATGCCATTGCAAAAGTAACTCACAATGAAAATTGCTTGTCTTTGTAAGTCTTTTAATTTTTTCTTTTTAACTTATTACTTTTCTACTTCTCTCTCTCATCTTTCCATGGGATAGGTTCTCCATGTTAAAGGAGGTCCCCACATGATGGACAGTTCACATCAAAGGTGGGCCCTAGATGATAGATGACACATATTAACATGGGCTTACATAATATAGATGGTCCACAAAAAAGGTCGGCTCCTAATGATAAATGGCTCACATCTAAAATGGGTACCATATGATGGACAACCCACTTCAAAAGTAGGGTCCACATGTTGGACAATCCACATTAAAGGTGGGTTTCACATGTTGGGCAGTGGACATTGAAGGTCCTTAGTGATGGGTAATTAACATTGATGGTGAGCCTGCATGATGGATGAACCACATCAAGGCGGACTCCAATGGAAGCCTTGCATGACGGAAGACCCACATTGAAGGTGAGGCCCACATGATGGGCGATGTACGTTGAAGGTGGGCCCCACATGAAGGATGACCCACATCAAGGTGGGGCTCACAAAATGGACGGTCCGCATCCAAGGTGGGCCATGCATGATGGACAACCCATATCAAAGGTGGGGCCCACACGATAGGCGGTGGATATTGAAGTTGGGCCCCACATGATGGATGACAACCCATATCAAGATAGGCCCCACATAATGGATGGTTAACATCATAGGTCGGCCTCTAATGATGAATAACCCACAACAAACATGGGGCCCACACAGTGGATGATGGATATTGAAGGTGGAGGCCATATAATGGTTGATCCATATCAACGTGGGCTCCACATAATGGACGATCCACATCAAAGGTTGGTCCTTAATGACGAATGGCCGCATCCAAGGTGGGCTCTACATGATGGACGACCCACATTGAAGGTGGGCCCCACATGATGGATAATAACATCAAAGGTGATTTCACATGATAAGCGGTGGATATTGAAGGTGTCCCCACACAATGGACAATAACATTGATGGTGGGCCCCACATGATAGATGATCCATATCAAGGTGGGCCTCACATGAGGACAATTCACATCATAGGTCAGCCCTTAATGATGAATGACCCATATCCAAGGTAGGCCCCGCATAATGGATGGCCCACTTCGAAGTTGGGCCTTGCATGATAGATGATCCGCATTAAAGGTGGGCCATGCATGATGGATAACCTATATTGAAGGTGGTCCTCGCAAGGTGGATGGTCCACATTGAAGGTTGGTCCCACACAATGGATGGTTCATGTTCAAGACAAGGCAAACGTGGGCCCAACATAATGAGCAGTCCACTCTAAAGCTTGATTTACATGATGGACGATGGATATTAATGGTGGAACAAACAAAATTAAGGGATAAGTACTTCTATGATATTGGAAACCGAACATACACTTTTACTCTTTAGTTGATAAATATGTTATTTACCAAATATACTTATACGCTGAATAAGTAGAAACCAAGATAAGCTACTTAAGGTAGAAGTAACTTATGTTAAGTAATTTATGATCCAAATGTGCCCTAAGTGATGTCACAAATTTATAATATATCTTTGAAACTTAAGAAAAAGAGAAAGAACAAAAGAAAATAATAATAAGAGAAATAAGAGGAAACTAAGAGAAGACCCACAATCTAGAGAGAGAAGGCCCATGGTCTAGAGATCACATTCCAAAATTTGAAACCTGAGTACGGTAGCCTTGATCTCGAGTTCAAGGGTGCGGTATAATATTGTGTGTTCAATATTCATCATAGTTTCATTCTATACATTGCATATTCATCCGAAATTCGATATAAATCCATTAAGCTATACTTAAATTTAAATCTATAATCCACAATTAAGTAAAGTACTACCAGTTAATTCTTTATTGAATAATTGTTTTAGTAAATGTCTTATTACATCGAATTCATAGAATAAAATTTAAAATGAACCTAATTTAGGGATGATGCTTTAGTAGAAATAATTGTCTATATGCTTGGCTTTAGCTGTGTCTTCTTCACTTGTATCCAGATCTCGTACATCACTCACATTATGAACCTTTTATAATTCTTACATGCTCACTTAATCGGTCTAACATTGCAGGAATCCTAACGTGCACGCAAATGGACAATCCTGATATGCCTATAGATCAGAGCACCTGGATCTCGCACGACATTGACAATAGGAACCTGTCACAATTCTAACATTCTCACCTAACTGGTTCGGTGAAGCGACATTAATCCTGACATATACGCAGATGAGCAATTCTGACATGCTCATCGATTCATCACCCAAAAAGAAAAATAAATCCAATTTTAGGTTTTATTATTTATTTTCTGTTATTTCATGATCATGTAATGAATTCATTCCTCAAGCAATCATTCAATAATATGATTTCAAACACACAATGCATATGATGTATATAATGGTCAAGAATAGACAACTTTATCAAGTAAACCTTGGTAAGGCCGAACCTAAGGCGTATATCCTAACATTAATCTAGAATATTATTTAAAACACCGCTTCAAGAAGAACATTATACGATCTAAGGACCTTCTCAACCCTCGAAGGTTGGTTCTATACAGTAGTAGAAAAGAGTAAAGAAAGCAATAAGGTTTTTCCCATAGAGGGAAAATCATCATGAGATAGAGATTGAGTTCAAGATGCATCAAGTTTTATTAAATAATTTTTTTTATTTTTATATGTGTATGATGTGGAGTTCCCTAGCTAGGACTAGGAAGTAATTTTAAAATAGAAAAAAATAAGGAAAATTATAACAAATTAGAAGAAGTTTCTAATGGATGGAATTGGAACCAACAGGAGTGAATCACTCGCCTTGATTTATCTAAATCCTTGACCCGAACCTGATCTGATTTGAGCTCGACTTGGCTGGACTCAAGTGCGACTCAGTTACAACTCTAGGCGACTCGACCTGATCTTCAAACACGTTCCCTTTGTGGAACTCTCGAGTCACCAGAAAGGTCTTAGCAAGGTCTTAGCAGGGCTAGAGACAAACTCAACTCGAGTTCATTCGAACTCAACCGAGAACTTAAGAAGTTGACTTAGTGAGTAGACTCAATTCAATTCTTTTCTTTCTTCTTCTCTTTCTCTCTTTTTTCCATTTCTCTTTTTTCGTTTCTTTCTTTTCCTCAACTTCAACCAGCCATCGGCACTACTGGACTTGACCGAAGGCTGAACTCAATTCAAACTCATCGAGTCAGCGAGTTAAACTCAACACTCGCTTCTCTCTTTCTTTTCTTATGATTTTCTCTCTGTACGTTGTTGATCTGGTTCTCTTAGAATTTAGCGTTTATATAGCCTCTCTCAGGCTTCTACTGTTCTAGAAATCAGAATCCAAAGAGGACTCAGCGTCAGGTTATGGCTGCAATGTCTCTGCGTCGGGTTTCTTCTTCCATAACTGTTGATTGCACTGAAGTTTTGTCGGTCAAGATCCGATCTTGTTTCAAACACCATGGTTATTATGTTAATCAGATGGGCCACTTGATGAATGGATTGGATCTTGGTGTCAACGGCTACCCAAATAAAACGGCTGGGGTATGCAGATGAGGATGGTGATGGGCTTTAGTGGCATTTTTCTACCCTGTGGTTATTTCTCTGCTCTAATGCATATGGATGGTCCAGTTACATTATATGAAGCTCAGGGAATCATTTTTTTAAAGTTTCTTGGAGGTTTCACTAATGGGTTTGTTGTTTGCAAATCAATTTTTCAAAGTTTCAGGGAGGTTTCACTAATGGGTTTGTTGTTTGCATGAATCAACTAGCACATGCGTCTATGGCACATGGCTTTCATCTTCCTCAAAGCCTCTTTCACTTCAAATATCCTAATCCTACAAAAGTACTATAATCTCTGACATCATTTGGATCTATCCTTCTATCCCTATGCTTATAGAGTGGTTATTTAACAAGTTCTGAAAATTACTTCTCTACCTTACATAGATCTTTTTGCCTTTTACTAGTATCTCTACTTTTCATGGATCCTTTTGTCTTTTACTAGTATCCTCTAGTTATGGCTCTTAACGCATCTAACATGATCCATGTTCATAGCCTTCCTCAGTTACAACTCTAGGCGACTCGACCTGATCTTCAAACACGTTCCCTTTGTGGAACTCTCGAGTCACCACTAAGGTCTTAGCAGGGCTAGACACAAACTCAACCGAGAACTTAAGAAGTTGACTCAGTGAGTAGACTCAATTCAATTCTTTTCTTTCTTCTTCTCTCTCTCTTTTTCCATTTCTATTTTTTTGTTTCTTTCTTTTCCTCAACTTCATCCAGCCATGGGCACTACTGGACTTGACTAAAGGCTGAACTCAATTCAAACTCGTCGAGTCAGCGAGTTAAACTCAACACTCGCTTCTCTCTTTCTTTTCTTATGATTTTCTCTCTGTACGTTGTTGATCTGATCCTCTTAGGATTTAGCGTTTATATAGCCTCTCTCAGGCTTCTACTGTTCTAGAAATCAGAATCCAAAGAGGACTCAGCGTCAGGTTATGGCTGCAATGTCTCTGTGTCGGGTTTCTTACATAACTGTTGATTGCACTGACGTTTTGTCGGGCAAGATCCAATCTTGTTTCAAACACCATGGTTATTATGTTAATCAGATGGGCCACTTGATGAATGGATTGGATCTTGGTGTCAATGGCTACCCAGATAAAACGGCTGGGGTGTGCAGATGAGGATGGTGATGGGCTTTAGTGGCATTTTTCTACCCTGTGGTTATTTCTCTGTTCTAATGCATATGGATGGTCCAGATACATTATATGAAGCTCAGGAAATCATTTTTATAAAAGTTTCTTGGAGGTTTCACTAATGGGTTTGTTGTTTGCGAATCAATTTTTCAAAGTTTCAGGGAGGTTTCACTAATGGGTTTGTTGTTTGCATGAATCAATTACCACATGCTTCTATGGCACATGGCTTTCATCTTCCTCAAAGCTTCTTTCACTTCAAATATCCTAATCCTACAAAAGTACTATGATCTCTGACATCATTTGGATCTATCCTTCTATCCCTATGCTTATAGAGTGGTTGTCATTTAACAAGTTCTGAAAATTACTTCTCTACCTTACGTAGATCTTTTTGCCTTTTACTAGTATCTCTACTTTTCATGGATCCTCTTGTCTTTTACTAGTATCCTCTAGTTATGGCTCTTAACGCATCTAACATGATCCATGTTCATAGCCTTCCTCTCTCCTTTGACATAAATAATAAAAAAAAGATACTGAATTACTTATAAAATGAACAATTTATGTTTAGAATTTATATTTGATTGAAGTTTTATAAAACAAAATAAATGAGACGTTTTACCAGCTTAAGCCATAAGGGGTAGAGCATCCAATAAGTGTGAGCGACATCCATTTTGCCGTCTCCCTAAATCCACACTTGTATGGCATATAAATAGAGTGGACTCATACGAGTCATGGGTTAACTCGTTGAGTTAGCTTACCTTGCTTTCTAAATATTGTTGGCAAGTCACTCTTTGAAAAAATAAAACAAAATAAAATAGAACCTTAGAAACTTGAAAAAATACAAACTTCTGATCTATGTGAGCTGCCATCATATTCTTGGTTTCTGCACGTGTTTCAGGTTTTAAAGAAAACACGGTTAAAAAAAATCTGGAACAATTGAATTTTCTAACCTTAGAAACTTAGCTACATTGATCAGCTCATAGGAATTGGCCTAATTTACAGGTCTGAAAGGTAAAACCTTAACAAATCCTAGGGCATGTTTGTGTGCCACTAAAAATGTTTTTAGCGCATTTTTCCCATGACCTGATGAAAGCATACCGACAGTTTGGATACTTGTGGGTGACCCGCCCAAGTATCTAAGTGGCTTGAAATTTCATTGGGATGGTGTTTGTGATGGTGAGTTTGGATTTCAAACGCTAGGCACACATGATGTTGATCTCATTAGATGCATTAAAAGACAAGGGGGCAGCATTCCCCACAAAAGCACATCCACTATAGATTTAATAAAAATATGAAATGAGTGGCATCCAAACACAACCTTGGGTCTAAGTTGTCTGACAATAGTTTCTGTTGTGGCTTGGTCCAACCTTGCATCTGTTGTGATTGATGTCTTGTATTTTGTAGAATGGTGTAGGAACAGTTATAGATATAGTGTGAGACCCCATTTGAAGACCTGAGCCGACCAAAATAGGGTATTTTCTTGTATTGGGTAAAAATATTATTTATGGAGCCGAATTAGGGTTACGCAAGAAACCCTTTTCTAGTTTTTGGGGGCTAGAGTATTATTAGGGCTGTAATCCTTTTGAAAATTAGTATTTTCAATAAGGGTTCATCTGTAGAGTAGGCACAATGCCGAATCACGTAAATCCTTTATGTTTTTTTATGTGTTTGGTTCTCTAATTTGTTGAATCATTTCATTTTCTAGCAGCATCTATGCTGACTTATGGCTACTAGAGATTGCTAATTCCATACATATGTAAAGCCTTTGGCCATCCATGCTTAGACAGATATTCCAATATAGAACCCATGCTGGAGATTGAAGCTTTCCATCAGGTGGAGATACTGTCCGTTGAACTCTTGTGTATGTCTGGGCATTAATTTCACAAATATTGTGAAACCACATCAAACCACGGCAAGCAAACAGATTAGAATTTTTTTTTTAAGGATTAGTCTACTTTGTACATTGTGACATCGCGAGGAGTGAAGTTGCTTGAATTTTAAATGGAATATCTGAGCAGTATTTCAAGTCCGATCCTCTGCTCGAGCTGAAAAGAGAATGCCTGCTGCTGCCGAGCTGATTGGTCCATGTCAGCTTGACGGTGTCAGCGCACAGCATCAGGCTGATGTGGACCAATCAGAGAGGAGCAAAGCAGAGTTTCTCTGCTCGGCTTAAGCAGAGGATCCGGATTCCAGTATTTCTGGCCACACGGAACCTCAGCATTCAAACACATGTTCCATTTTGTCATGTGGTGCTTGGCTATGGATGAGAAGAGCTCCACATGTGTGTGGAACTGCCGCTGGGATTGGGCTACTTTTCAGGCCTGCGGAACTGAGCTGGGCTTGGGTTGTTTTTGGCCTGGCTCTTTAATATTCCAGAGCCTATTTGTATTCTTATTTTCTGCATTACAAGATTAATGCTTTCAAACTCTTAAAATTGCCAAAATTTCTTAGGCCGGGTGTTAGATGAGAAGCTTCATAAAGTGTGGGCCCCACCATACATATGGCAAATGTGTGCCTGATGATGAGGACCATTGCTTTGGTGTACCATAGGCCTAAAATGGTGGTTCTTAAATAATCCTAACATCTACTCAGGGGTGGCAATTGGCCGGGCCGGGCATCCCGATCCAAGAAGCCAGGCCCTATACTTGGTCCAAGGGCTTGGCTCCGGCATGAAATCTAGGCCCGATGTTTAGTCTGAGCTGGGCCAGTGCTAATGATGAATGGTCCTATCTAGCTTGGAGTCTAATCCAATAATCAAGCGAGTCACTGTCGTGTAAAAAAAGTAGGTAATTTGAAGACACCTATGAGTGTCTCATTCAACTTTTATGTATAGTTCAAAGGTACCTTTTGGTTTTGGGGTCATATAGACTCCTTAAATTAAGACTGTTTCAGACCTTCAATCATATCACTGTTGCAGCAATTTATCAATTGTGAGTAAATTCTCGCAATGAAGCATAGGCTTTTTGTTTTTTCCTCTTTTTTTTTTGGCTCTATTATGTTAACCGTCCATTTGTGGCCCACTGATCAAGTGGATACCATACTCCAGTCACCTTGGTATTTTTAGAACGTAGTCTTAAGGCTGGTTTTGGTTACAGAGTAAAGGTTAGGAGAGGGATAGCTGGAAACCCCTTAAAAAGGAGTTGTTTTTATAAGGAAGTTGTAGCTACACCTACAAACAAAATCTAAGAATAGGGAAACTGTACACACCCGACGCGGATTAGCTACTGACAGGTTGAGTAGCTATCTCGCTACTGAAGTGAGGTCACCAACTTCTATGGGGCCCACCGTGATTTATGTATTGTATTCACACCATCCATCCATTTGGAGATAACATTTTAGGGCAATATCTAAAGAATGAGACAGATCCAAATCTCAAGTGGACCCCACTAAAGAATACAGTGGGGATTGATCTCCTATCATTAAAAACTTCTTGGGGCCACGGAAGTTTTCGATCAAGCTGATATTTGTGTTTTCCCTTCTTCCATGTCTGTGTGAACTTATGAACAGGTTGGATCTCAAATAAACATCACGGTGGGCCTGGGAAGGTTTCAACGGTCACATCACTGTCCCGACTATTTTCTTTGGTGGGGTCCACTTGAGATTTGGATCTGTCTCATTCTTTAGATATTACCCTAAAATGTTATCTTCAAATGGATTGACGGTGTGGATACAATACATAAATCACGGTGGGCCCCATAGAAGTTGGTGACGTCACTTCAGTAGCGAGATAGCTACTCAACCTGTCAGTAGCTAATCCACGTCCCACTTCAGCTGCACACGTGGTAGGTTAAACAGTAGATCAGGACCGTCCATGTAGTCGACCATGCCGTAGGTGGTATGTGGTTCACAAACACACATCAATGGATTATCCTGGCCATCACTTTCGCTCAGTTTGCCCCATCAAATGTCCATATGCTTGAGTACTTTTGGTTTCTAACGTCCATTTAAAGGCCCCCAATCTGACAGCTATTATCATCCATTTTGCGTCAGTTTTTAACCATACGGCTCATCAATGGCAGGGAATACTGATTGATGGTTCTCATCTTCCACTGCCAGTAAATTTGGGGATATCCGGACCGTACCATTTCCAATGTCATGATTGGATGTATGCTATGTATCCCTGACATGGCAAGGAAGGTAAGTGGTTACAACTTGAAAAACTAAAAGAAGTTTGAGATGTAGAGATCAAGATCTTCCACCAACATTCTATAAATACCCCAAACAAATGGCATGCTCTCATAATCTCAAAGCACAGTGTTCTTGGTTCAAGAGATGGATTCAAAATCGAATCTTAAAATAGCTTGTTTGTTGTTCTTGTTCACATGGGTGGTAGAAGCCATTGTTCGTGAGAAAGTTTTCAATGTGAAGGATTTTGGTGCAATCGCAGATGGCAAAACAGATAATAGTAAGGTGAGCAAGTTTATGACTACACAACAAGTGCATTTTTTTTAATATATTGTTAAAAAAAAATAGCAATTGAAGTTATTTATGTATTCATATATTTTATAGGCATTCTTGGATGCATGGAAGGAGGTATGTGCATGGGATGGTATGGGTAGGGTTGTGATTCCGAAAGGGACATTCCTCGTCGGTCAGGTGGTGTTCAAAGGACCATGCAAGGGCCCTGTGGCATTTCAGGTTGCCGGGGTGGTGAAGGCGCCCAGTCTTGAGAGGTTTGAATCAGACGGTTGGGTAGAATTTCAATACATCAATGGTTTGATGATCACAGGTGGTGGAACATTCGATGGGCAAGGAGCTTTAGCTTGGCCACACAATCAATGCCCCAAGATGGCGAAATGCAAGCTTTTACCAACAGTAAGTTTACCTTTCATAGCTCGTTTCCAACAATGCATGCATGAAGATGAATAATGAGAGGAAATGACAAATTGGGTTTCTTTGAATTACAGTCCTTAAGGTTCAGCTTTGTTACGGATGCAACCGTCCGTGGCATATCTTCGGTCGATAGCAAGTTCTTCCACATGAATATGTTTGGGTGCAAGAACATCAAGATCCAATCCATTAACATTTCTGCACCAGGGGACAGCCCTAACACGGACGGTATCCACATAGGAGACTCAAGTGGGGTTAAGATCTCTCGTTCTGTGATAGGCACGGGAGATGATTGCATCTCCATTGGGCCTGGCAACTCCAATATCTCCATCTCCAATGTCTTGTGTGGACCGGGGCATGGTATTAGCATTGGTAGCCTTGGCAAGTACCCCAACGAAGGTGACGTGGTCGGTGTGAATGTGAGGAATTGCACACTCACAGGCACCACCAATGGCCTAAGGATCAAGACATGGCAAGACTCTTCTGTTTTGTCTGTATCCAATTTCAAATTCAAAGATATAGTCATGAACAATGTCTATAATCCAATCATCATAGATCAAGAGTATTGCCCATATACTTCTTGCAGCCAAGAGGTATTTTACTAACTCCTCAAGAGTCATATTACTAATATAGAGTGTTTTAGTATTCTCCAAGGATTTTGAAAAAGAAAAGAAAAACTAACTCATTGCATTGATTTGGTGTTCTCTCTTTTCTTGCTTCCAGTCTCCTTCACGGGTTAAGATCAGTGATATTAGCTTCACGAACATCAGGGGTAGTTCAGCATCTCAAGTAGCAGTCAATCTCTTATGCAGCAAAGGTGTGCCATGTCAAAAAGTGGAGCTAAATAACATTAACTTGGTGTACAAGGGATTAGGTGGACCCGCCGCATCCTCATGTTCTAACATCAAAGGAACTTCTTCTGGCCCACAAAGTCCCCCTTCTTGCCTTTAATTCTCTTGATTTCTTCCCATAGATAGTTTCTCAACTCTCAGAGAAAATTATTATGTAATGTATTTCATTTACATGGAGCAATTACCCATATCATTACTAAGAGTCTTATTTTTGTGCTCCTATTCATGGGTTGATGCATGCAAGTGGAAAGGGTACACGTATGCATTGTATTGTCAACGCTTTTAATAAAATTCATTATTGCTTCCATCACTATCTGCTTGCTGATTTTTGTAAATGATATTACTAAAAATCTTCAAAATTTTATAATGGCTAATAATATGTATGTCGAAATTGATGGAAATTTCACTCGGAGAAAATTACATAAACTGCAAATCAACTTCCAAAAAGAAATTAAAACAAATAGATTGAGAAATATCTAAGTATAACAATATTGGGATGAACCTAAGATTGACCCACCCAAGTAAACTAAAACAATTCGAGATAAGTGCTTGTCGTCAATTTTGTCGCCAATACAACATCACAAATTATATTTAGTGACGAAAACACCAACTTGTCGCCAATGAGTTAATTATTTATGACGACCTAATAATTGATAAAAAAAATATAGCTAATTAGCGATGAGTTGACACGTCGGCATTACATATCATAAAACATTGCTAAAAATAAAACTCATCGCTAATAAAGACGTTTTGCGACGAGTCCACTTGTCACTAAAAACTACAAACTCGTTGCAAAAATTTTTTTGCAACGAATGTTGCTCGTCGCCAATTATGTCGCAGATATGGCGTCACAAATTATATTTAGCAACGAAAATACCAATTCATCATCAATGAGTTAATTATTTGTGATGACTTAATAACTTATCGCAAATATATAACTAATTAGCTACGAGTTGATAAGTCATCATTACAAATTGTAATACGTTGCCAAAAACTTTTTACAACGAGTGTTAGTCATTGTAAATTATATTTATTTATTATTTATTAGCAACAAGTAAAAGTCATCGCTAATAGAAATATTTTTAAAAATATTTTTATTTTTTATGTTTTTTCTTGTTTGAACCAATTAATCCAACAAAATAACTTATAACAATTAATATTCATCATCATCTATTGAAATATAAAAATAATTTAATTAAATTAAAACCCAATTTATAATTATCCTAAACACATAAAAATATGTACACATTTGTCCAAATTGTCCAACAAAAATTAATAAAATAGAAAAAAGAAATGCGCATTCTCGATAATAGGGGTGGGGCCGAGAAAGATAGCACTAGTATGTAGGAAAATCTGCAAAATAATTGAACTGAATTATGATTAGTGACTATATATTCTACATTATTTGCGTGATTTAAATATACCATTCAACTTACCACCGAGGATGTGATTGGGGTAGCTGCGACGTGAGAGCATGCACTATCTCCTCAAACTGAGTCTGTCGTGTTTGCGTATCATTTATCGTCCCTTGCATGACTTGCATCTCAGTCCTAAGCTCATCCATCGTTACCTCTGCCTTCTCAACCCTCCTCATAGCCTCATCCGCATTAGCATGACTACGATGGGTCGATGCAGGCACTTCCCCATGCCCGAGACCACTGATGTAGCCAGATCTGGAGGCAAGGGCCTTAAAACATACCTTGTCTACTGTCAACAGTGTAGTGTCCTCCGACTCGGATTGAATATGAAGCTGTAGCATATCGTTCTAAAATATTAGTAAAATATTATTAGTATGAAATGAATAAATAATAAAATAACTTTAAAATAAGATAAACGATTCTTACATATACCTCCTTGCAACGCGGAGTCACCTAAGTGCCCGTCATCTTCCTCATGTGTGTGTTCTGATAAAAAGTAATGAGATTACGCTCCTACTAGGTCTTCTGATCACACTATTCCATTTAAACGAGAAACATCATATTTATAATGTTATGATAAGTAATGCAATTAATAAAATAAATTAATAAATGCAAAACAAATAAAGTAAATTATACCATCTCATTACGAAATCGCACAAATGGCTTTGAACCGGCCATGTGGTTCACCATAAGCTTAGAGTGATTTTCTATGTTTGTCTTGCTCATTGCCAACATGATCTTCTCACCCCTAACATTTACTCATCGGTATTTGGAATGAGCAAGACAAGTATACAAACATAGAGAATCACTTCAAGCTCCTTCTAGAAAAGTATATAGTCATTCTTAGATACATGTATGGACACATATCTAAGTACCAGGTCTCGCAAAACGTTCTTAGCTTTATTATGAGACTTTAGCAATGTCTCCCCTTTGGAAAGTATATCCTTAATGAACTCAAGCATCATGTTGAATGATTTGATGCCCTAGCCATTCATTAACTTCATATGTAGCAACTTTATCAAGCACGAAAATTTTGAATACTTTTGGCAACCCGGATATAGTTTACGCTCAGCATCTCTCAATAAGCATGCAAATTTATCTGTTTCCCCTTCCCCTACAGTATGGGTGTATTTTGATTCTCCCTTACAATTATCCATAAATGTTCTCACGTACAAGCCTTCTATGGCGTCCTGCATGGCATTAGCATCTATATCATCATCTCCCGCCATACCGTCACTATCATTCTCAATCATTGGGGCTTCATCAGTTTCACCATGATGATATATACCATTGGGTATGCCTCTTATCCATCCCATTATCATACAAATCCACATGCACTTCATTTATATCTTTGTAGTATAAGTTGTTGCACTTGCGACATGGACATTGGGTGCTAAGTCCGCTTGTATGACAGTCTTGCTACCTTCATGAACTCCTCAATTCCTTCTATATACTCTTTTGAAGCCCTATTTTTAATTTGTATCCAACTTTTATCCATGTTTGTGTCCCTATCATAAGTTGGATAAACACATTAGTCTTCATTTGATATCCCAAAAATAGATATTACAGGATTTCCGATGGATTTCAAAATCCACTACAATTGTGGGCCTCACATCATAATTCATGTGTTTTATCCATACCGTTCATCCATTTTTGTGGATCATTTTAGGGTATGAGCCCAAAAATGAAGTAGATCTAAGTCTCATGTGGACCACACGGCATGGATAAAATACATGCATTATAGTGAGCTTACATAGCATTGTCCAGCATGGATAATAAAATCCATGGATTACAAAACGCCCTTGGTGGCCCCTCACATATCTTATACGTGGGGTCCGCCATGGAGACCCAAGTTGGTCCCAAACACCAAATTTCAAACTTTATAGTTTTCAGCTAAGAGTTTGTCCCAACTTTGGGCCCACTTCACCAACACATGGGGGCCATTCTTAATGGTTTCTTTTAAACAAATGGGTGAACATGAATCAGAGGTTAGTACCATTCAACGAACCTAATTTTAGTACTATGATTTGAGAAACTATTAAATTAATGCATGCGAATAGGGTTTCAGAGCGTCTGCGCGTATCAAGTCATATAAGAGACTAGAGTAGTGTCGAATAACTCCCTTTAAAATAATTTGTGAAACCCCAACATAAGAAACTGCCAAAAGCCTCACAACCTGACACATGGTCGGGTCAGTAGGACACCTTAAAAGAGCAATTTGTGGTCTAAGCAAGCAGCCTCTGTTAACTCCACTTAGGACGTGTGTTTGGATTGCAGTTCTGTAATGTATCGTTACAATAATTACAAAAATTCAATACTTCCTTGTAATTACCTAAGAATTTTGACCAATGGAATCCGTGTTTGGATATCATTTATAGGTGGGGAAACTGTTTTATGGTGGGAGCTGGAAAAGCTCCATAAGCCTCACCATGGTGTATGTGTTTTATCCACACCGTTCATCTCTTTTGCGAGCCTCATTTTAAGGCATGACCTCAAAAATGAAGTTAGATGGCCAATAAACATGAGTGGACTCTAATGGTAGGCAATTCAGTCACTACTGTTTCCTATGGTGTGGTCCACCTAAGAGTTTGATCTGCCTCTCATTTTATTATCAAGACCGATTGGACGGCTTAGATAAGAGTAATTGCGACCATAGTCAAAATGGGGCTCACTATCTCACCCCCCCCCCTTCCCTTTGATTACTATCATTATTATGTGATGTAAAGCCAGTCGCTGATTATTTTATGGCCCAGATGGACCAAAAGAAGATCGGTCGGGGTCGGAAGTGATCTGAATCATTAAGATCGTAAAACGGTTGTATCTCGCAATCTGAAATGAGTTTATGGACATATAACATATGATTTTGGGGGTAGCTCGAGCTACTTTAGCCACCCAACCAGCTATGCCGGGTTGCCCATGCCAGAATCGCAAGATTCGACCAGATCGATGGTCATTAGCTTAGTTTTATTTCAATTTTAGTATTTATAGTAAGTTTTATTTCGAACATAACTTTTGATCCATAGGGTTTTAGAGTTTGTGCCCAACATGAAAAGGGCTTGGAATAATTAGTAGAACAATGTGGTTGAGCCCATTTGAAAACTTTCTATTTTTGGCTGAAAACCATGAGTTCTAATAGGATTGAGAGACTTATATAAATAGTAAGTTTACTATTTATGGTAAGTCGGATTTTTTATGAGTTTGATTTGGAGTCTAATACTTTATCTAGGGCTTAGTTTGCTATTTATATGAATTATAATTCCGTTTTTAGGTATTTAATCAATTATTATACAACTTATTCGGAATTTTTCCCTTTTATCTCTTTATTTCTTTATGTCATTCGAGAAACAACCGGTGAGGACGACGGTAATCGACCTCCCAAATCCTCCCTACGTCATTATGAGATTAAGCTTACATCAATAGTTATGAGATTAAGAACACAGGGAATCCCTCCCAAACTAAGATATGCACGTTTTTGTTATGTCTGACTATATTTACGAATAATAAGAGTATTGGATGAGCCGGCGTGTTGTGTGTTTCTCCTTTAAAAAAAGAAAAAAAAAGTATCAAGCTATACAATTAGTTTAGGCGTTCTGGTGATTTTGGCAATGAAATAAGGTTTGCTAGCTAATTAAGCCATGCACATGCAAGATATCTTAATGGCTCACTGTGTCCAATAAGGTGGACACTGCTGTCCAGATGAACGGCCCACCTAAAGAATCATGCATGAACGTGGGTCCTACATCCAAGTGAGCCCACGGCCAAGGAATGGGCAGCGTGGGTCGGTCCACGCACGCCCAAAGGACGGACAGCATGGATGAAACACCTACATCATGGTGGGCCCCACTACTTGTGGTCCACCTGCTGACCACATGGTCAGCGTGCACACGTGTATGGCCCCACGGCCAGCGGGCCCCACTCATTACAACAGAGAAAAAAGAAAGAAGGAAAGAAGAAAGAAGAAAAGGGACGGACGGTGTGGACTAATACACGCATCAAGGTGGACCCCACAACTCGTGGGCCACGGGCTGACCACCCAGGTCAGCGTGCCAGGTGCCTTGGGGTCCCACATCAGTGGGCCCACACATTCAAGCAAAAGAAGAAAGAAAAGAAAAGAAATGAAATGAATGATGAAAAGAAAGGGAAAGTGAGTGGCGTGCAATGGGCTGTCCGCCCAAACCATGGGCCCCACAGGATCTGTGGTCCACATAAACAGGTTGGATGGCATGCTTGCACCATGGTGGGTCCCCATGATAGATGGCCCCCACCTCAAAATGATCTTACCAACAGGTTGGAACCAGCAAAGAAGCATTATGGTGGCAGCACATGCAGGCCCACCCGTGCCTTCACAAATACATGCAACAAGGTGGGGTCCGCGGTCTGTGGGCCCATGAAAACTGCCCCACGGGCTGTTGCTCACATTATGCATGTTGAGAATTTTGATCTCCAAAATAAAAAATAATATTGAAAAAAACTAAATTTAAAGGACAGGCTGAAGCATGTGAAAAACACGCTGTCCTTAAAGTGTAATTCGCCCTTACTCAAAATACTTTGAGTCTGCTGTCAGGTTGCAGACGGATTTCTTCCAGGATACGATGAGCCTTGTGTGGTTCTGCGTTCAACAAAAATGAAGAGAGCACTATTGGAACTCTTTTATATAATCTCTCGCAGAAAAGAAAAAGAAAGAAAGAAAAAGAGTCTGGTGTGCTTAATTTTGCAACGAGTTAGACCACTTCTCTAGTCTTAGTGGCTAAGTTCATATGAACCGAACTGTGAGGCTAGATAACTTTAGCTAGAGGTACTGGTTCAGTATATGACTTGGGATGGTTGTGATTGTTATGAAATGGACCAGACCATGTCCAGTTTATATAGGCTAGGGTGGCTGACAGTTTTGGTCCAGAGCCATAATAGCACTAGCCGTTTTCTGGTTGTTGGGAGAAACTAGCCGTTTTCTGACAGTTTCTGACTGTTGTGCATGTGGGAGTTACACCTGCATGCTGGCTGTTTAGACACAGTGGCTAGCCATTTTCTGACTGTTGGGCTAGCTACATGCAGCTGTTACTGCATGGTTTGGACTGTTATTGCATGAGCAGTTACATAAGTCCCTCTAAATAGCCCTGCAGTTCTCTATAAAAAGCAGAGATGTCTCTCTATCAGACCTCTTACCCACAATACCTCCTCTGTTTCGAACCCAACCACCTGACCTCTACTTAGCCTCTTTCGCATTGCGACTCGCACCAATCTCGCTTCGGTCCGTGAGGTCAGGACACGATGCGCAATGCGCACGTGTGAAGTGCAAAGTCCAAAGTGCTCCAATAACGCCTCTCTAGCCACATCGCCTCATATGCCCACGCCCTCGCATCGATTCCATGCTCGTGCCCATGACCGAGACCGGGACCGAGCCCGAGCGCGTGCTCCTCTCTCTCACCATAAATAAGTAAGGTGCACAATACCCTACTTATAAAGAAGTAAAAATTCTTTCTCCCATCCAACATGGGACAAAAAACAAAGAACATTTTTTTTTTCTTATTTTTCAAAAATATTTTAAATAAAAAATATTTCACAAAATATTTTAACAATCCCCCACTTGGTTGAAAATAATTTTTTAAAAAATAAAAAAATGACATCTGTTAAAGTACAAATTGATCATATGTGTAAAGAAATATATCTTTCGATTTCAATCCTTCCTTAATATAAGTACTTCAAAGACCCATTGAAATTACTGGTAGCCGCAACTATGAACCAGTTATTTTTATATAACTGGACCAAAAATACCACACACATGTTTTTTTAATGTTGTTTGAGTTCCCACAATTCTTACTCAGCACATTTAATGGCCTTATGCTTATCCTGTTTCATGAACGATCTCGAGAAAATTCTCATTCTCATGAAAGACGGCACAACCTCTAAGTTCATATATGTGAAGTCATTCCAGTGTCTCCGTTACTTTCAGACACTTGTCCTTAAGACTGGACTACATTAAGAGTTTTTAAGACTCAACCCTCTATCTGTAACGGCCAACACTTTAATCTTGGATGAGGTGTGTGTATATATATATATATATATATATATATATATATATATATATATATATATATATATAATTTAGTAATGAAACTTTTCACGATCAGTGATTTGTTTTTACTCATTGAACTCATATTTAGAGATTTTCTAACTTTAAATTGGATTTCCAACACTGGTGAAATCTTTTCAGAAGAATTTCAACCCCATCCATTTGGTTGTTGTCCTTACTATCTCTCTCGTTAGAGGTTTAGTAAAAGGATCTACTAAATTATTACTTGACTTTACATAAGAGATTGCAATGGTTCCATCTTGAATCAGTTTTCTTATATAGTCATGTCGTAGACTTATATGTCTAGATTTTCCATTATATGTACCGCTATACGATCTAGTTAATATGGCTTCACTATTGCAATGTAGCGAAACAGCAGGTATCGGTTTCGCATGGAATAAAATTTCTAAAAGAAGATCCCTAAGCCACTCAACCTCTTTACCTATTGCAGCAAAGGTTATGAACTCAGACTCCATGTCGAGTGAGTTATGCAGGTTTGTTTCTTGGATCCCCAAGATATAGCTGCACCTCCTAGGGTGAAAACCCATCCAGTACTAGACTTATTGTCCCCTGCACTTAATATATAGCTTGCATCGGTATATTTTTCCAATATAGCTGGAAATGCTAAGTAGAATAACCTTAAATTCTTGGTTGATTTCAAATAACCAAGTACTCTACCTATTGCCTTCCAGTGTTCCACAGTGAGATTGCTAGTAAACCTACTTAGTTTACACAAATCGTATGCGATGTCTGGTATAGTGCATTGCATTGCATACATTAGACTTCCTATTACACTAGCATAATTTAATTGTGCAACTGTTCTTTCAGTATTTTCATTTAACTTGATACTTAGATCGAATGAGGTTTTCGCTTCCTTAATATTCAAGTGTTTAAACTTGTTTATTATTTTCTCAATATAATAAGATTGACACAGCGCATAAGCCCCACTATAAGTTTTTACTTTAATACTTAAAATGGTATTAACTTGTCTAAGATCCTTCAATTTAAATACGGAAGACAAAAACTTATTTGTTTCAGTTACATCTTCCATTTTATTACTTATTATTAACATGTTATCAGCATATAAACAAATAACAGTGATATAATTACTACTTGTTTTGGAATATATACATTTGTCTGCTACATTATGCATGAAAGCATGAGATAGTATTTTACAATCAAACATCTCATGCCACTGTTTAGGCTGATGTGGACCAATCAGAGAGGCGCAAAGCAGAGTTTCTCTGCTCGGCTCAAGCAGAGGATCCAGATTCCAGTATTTCTGGCCACATGGAAACCTCAGTATTCAAAGACATGTTCCATTTTGTCATGTGGTGCTTGGCTATGGACAAGAAGAGCTCCACATGTGTGTGGAACTACCGCTAGGCTTGGGCTACTTTTCAGGCCTGTGGATCCAGCATATCCTTCATTTTTGGGAGAAAAAATAAATGAGCTGGGCTTGGGTTGTATTTGGCCTGGCTCATGAATATCCCATAGCCTATTTGTATTCTTATTTTCTGCATTACAAGATTAATGCTTTCAAACTCTTAAAATTGCCAAAATTCCTTAGGCCGGGTGTTAGATGAGAAACTTCATAAAGAATGGGCCCCACCATACATATGGCAAATGTTTGCTTGATGATGAGGACCATTGCTTTGGTGTACCATAGGCCTAAAATGGTGGTTCTTAAATGATCCTAACATCTACTTAGGGGTGGCAATTGGTCGGGCCGGGCATCCTGATCCCAGAAGCCAGGCCCTATACTTGGTCCAAGGGCTTGGCTCCGGCATGAAATCTAGGCCCGGTGTTTCGGCTGAGCTTGGCCAGTGCTAAGAATGAATGGCCCTATCTAGCTTGGAATCCAATCCAATAATCAAGTGAGTCAATGTCGTGTAAAAAAAGTAGGTAATTTGAAGACACCTATGAGGGTCTCATTCAACTTTTATGTATAGTTCAAAGGTACCTTTTGGTTTTGGGGTCATATAAACTCCTAAAATTAACTGTTTCAGACCTTCAATCATATCACTCTTTTTCATACAAGGCTGACCTTGATCCAACCCATCCCAATAACCAAGGGCCAGGGGCCAGCCCATTTTAATCCTACAAGGGCTAGGGAAAGCACTTAAATTTTAAGGGAAGGTTCAGGGCCAACCTTGGGTGACTCTAGCCCATGTGCAGCAATTTATCAATTGTGAGTAGATTCTCACATTGAAGCATAGGCTTTTTGTTTTTTCCTCTTTTTTTTTGGTTCTACTGTGTTAACCATCCATTTGTGGCCCACTGATCAAGTGGATACCATACGCCAGACACCTTGGTATTTTTGGAACGTAGTCTACGGCTGGTTTTGGTTACAGAGTAAAGGTTAGGAGAGGGATAGCCGGAAACCCCTTAAAAAGGAGTTGTTTTTATAAGTTGTAGCCACACCGATAAACAAAATCTAAGAATAGGGAAACTATACACTCCCGACGTGGATTAGCTACTGACAGGTTGAGTAGCTATCTCACTCGTGACGTCACCAACTTCTATGGGGCCACCTTGATTTATGTATTGTATTCACATCGTCCATCCATTTGGAGATAATATTTTAGGGAAATATCTAAATAATGAGACCGATCCAAATCTCAAATGGACCCCACCAAAGAATAAACACCTCCTTTTCCTTCTACGTTTTTGTTATGTCTGTCTATATTTACGAATAATAAAAGTACTGGATGAGCAATGAATCCACATCAAAGTCTTTCTCCTTAAAAAAGAAAAAAAAAGAAAAAAAAGTAGCAAACTATACAATTAGTTTAGGCGTTTTTGTGATTTTGGCAAGGAAATAAGGTTTGCTAGCTAATTAAGCCATGCACATGCAAGATATCTTAATGGCTCACTGTGTCCAATAAGGTGGACACTGCTGTCCAGATGGACGGCCCACCTAAAGAATCATGCATGAAGGTTGGTCCTACTTCCAAATGGGCCCAAGGCCAAGGAATGGGCAGCGTGGGTCGGTCCACGCACGCCCAAAGGATGGACAGCATGGATGAAACACCTACATCTTGGTGGTCCCCACTACTTGTGGGCCACCTGCTGACCACATGGTCAGCGTGCACACGTGTATGGCCCCACGGCCAGCGGGCCCCCACTCATTACAACAGAGAAAAAAGAAAGAAGAAGGAAAGAAGGAAGGAAGAAAGGGACGGACGGTGTGGACTAATACACGCATCAAGGTGGACCCCACAACTCGTTGGCCACGGGCTAACCACCCAGGTCAGCGTGCCAGCTGCCTAGGGGTCCCACATCAGTGGGCCCACACATTCAAGCAAAGGAAGAAAGAAAAGAAAACAAATGAAAGATGAAAGAAAGAGAGGGAAAGTGAGTGGCGTGCAATGGGCTGTCCGCCCAAACCATGGGTCGCCACGATCTGTGGTCCACATAAACAGGTTGGATGGCATGCTTGCACCATGGTGGGTCCCCACGATCGGTGGCCGCCACCTCAAAATGATCTTACCAACAGGTTGGAACCAGCAAAGAAGCATCATGGTGGCCGCACATGCAGGCCTACCCGTGCCTTCACAAATACATGCAGCAAGGTGGGGTCCACGGCCTGTGGGCCCATCAAAACTGCCCCACGGGCTGTTGCTCACGTTATGCATGTTGAGAATTTTGACCTCTAAAATAAAAAATAATGTTGAAAAAACCGAATTTAAAGGACATGCTGAAGCACGTGTTTTTCACGCTGTCCTTAATGTGTAATTCGTCCCTACTCAAAATACTTTGAGTCCCCTGTGAAGTTGCAGGCGGATTGCTTCCAGGATGCGATGAGCCTTATGTGGTTCTACGTAGAGCAAAAACAAAGAGACCACAATTGAAACTCTTTCATACAATCTCTGACAGAAAAGTAAAAGAAAGAAGGAAAAAGAGTCTGGTGTGCTTTTACAACGAGTTAGACCACTTCTCTGGTCTTAGTGGCTAGGTTCGTATGAACCGAACCGTGAGGCTAGATAACTTTAGCTAGAGGTACTAGTTCAGTTGAAGACTTGGGATGGTTGTGATTGTTATGAAATGAACTAGACCATGTCCAGTTTATATAGGCTAGGGTGGCTAGCAGTTTTGGTCCAGAGTCATAATAGCACTAGCCATTTTCTGGTTGTTGAAAGAAATTAGCCATTTTCTGGCAGTTTCTGACTGTTGTGCATGTGAAAGTTACATCTGCATGCTGACTGTTTAGACTTAGTGGCTAGCTATTTTTTTTACCTGTTGGGCTAATCACATGCAGCTGTTACTCATGGTCTGGACTATTACTGCATGAGTAGTTACACAAGTCCCTCTAAATAGCCCTGCAGTTCTCTATAAAAAGCAGAGATGTCTCTCTGTCAGACCTCTTACCCATAACACCTCCTCTATTCTGAACCCAGCCACCTGACCTCTACTTAGCCTCTATCGCACTATGACTCGCACCAGTCTTGCTCCGGTCCGTGAGGTTGTAACGTGATGTGCACGTGCAAAGTGCAAAGTGCGTCACTAGCGCCTCTACAACCACACTGCCTCACATGCCCATGCCTTTGCACCGAGCCCGTGCCCGTGCCCGTGCTCATGCCCGTGATCGAGACTGAGCCTGAGCGCATGCTCAGGCCACCGTACTCCTCTCACTCACCATAAATAAGTAAGGTGCACAACACCCTACTTATAAGTAGTAAAAATTCTTTCTCCCATCTGACATGGGACAAAAAATGAAGCATGTTTTTTTTTTCAAAAATATTTTCAACAAAAAATATTTAACAAAATATTTCAACAATCTCGTACTTGGTTGAAAATAATTTTTTAAAAATAAAAAATAACATCTGCCAGAGTATAAACTGATCATATGCGTAAAGAAAGATATCTTTTAATTTGAATCATTTCTTAGTGTAAGTATTTTAAAGACCTATCGAAATTACTGGTAGCTACAACTTTGAACTAGTTATTTTTTGATAACATGATCGGAAATGCAACACAAATGCTTTCTTAATGTTGTTTAAGTTCCCACAATTCTTGCTTAGCACATTTAATGACCCTGTGCTTATCCTATTTCATGAATGATCCCGAGAAAACTCTCATCCTCATGAGAGGCGGCATTACCTCTACGTTCATATATGTGAAGTTCTTTCAGTGTCTCCGTTACTTTCAGACACTTGTCCTTAAGACTGAACTATATTAAGAGTTTTTAAGACTCAACACTCTATCTATAATGGCCAACACTTTAATCCTAGATGAGGTATATATATAATTTAGTGATGAAACTTTTCATGATCAGGACTTGTTATTACCCATTGAACCCATATTTAGAGATTTTCTAACTTTAGGTTGGGTTTCCATCACTGGTGAAATCTTTTGAAAAGAGTTTTAACCCCATCCCTCTGGATGTTGTCCTTATTACTTCTCTCGTTAGAGGTTTAGTAAAATGATCAGCGAAGTTATTACTTGACTTTACTTAAGAGATTGCAATGATTCCATCTTGAATCATGTTTTCTTATATAGTCATGTCTCAGACTTAGATGTCTGGATTTTTCATTATATGTGCCGCTATAGGCTCTACCTAACGTGTCTTTATTATCACAATGTAGCGAAACAGTCAGTATCGGCTTCGCATGGAATGAAATTTCTAAAAGAAGATCCCTAAGCCACTTAGCCTCTTTATCTGTTGCAGCAAGGGTTATGAACTCGACTTCGTAGTCGAGTGAGTTATGTAGGTTTGTTTCTTGGATCCCCAAGATATAGCTGGACCTCCTAGGGTGAAAACCCATCTAGTATTGGACTTGTTGTCCCCTACACTCAATATCCAGCTTGCATCGGTACATCTTTTCAATACAACTGAAAATTTTGAGTAGAATAACCTTAAGTCCTTAGTTGATTTCAAATAACCAAGTACTCTACCTATTGCCTTCCAGTGTTCCACACTAGATTGCATTGCATACATTAGACTTCCTATTACACTAGCATACTTTAATTGTGTAAATGTTCTTCTAGTATTTTCATTTAACTTGATACTTGGATCGAATGTGATTTTCGCTTCTTTAATATTCAAGTGTTTAAAGTTGTTTATTATTTTCTCAATATAATAAGATTGACACATCGCATAACCCCCACTATGAGTTTTTGCTTTCAATACTTAGAATGGTATCAACTTTTCCAAGATCCTTCATTTTAAATATGAAAGACAGAAACTTCTTTGTTTCAGTTACACTTTCCATTTTGTTACTTATTATTAACATGTCATCAACATATAAACAAATAACAGTGATATAGTTACTATTTGTTTTGGAATATATGCAATTGTCTGCTACATTATGCATGAAATCATGAGATGCTATTTTTGAATCAAACTTCTCATGCCACTGTTTAGGTGCCTGTTTTAATGCATACAATGATTTAATTAGTTTATATGCATTATTTACATTTTCTAGCAGAATGAACCCTTCAGGTTATTCCATGTATGCTTTCTCGTCGAGGTCTCCATTTAGGAAAGCAGTCTTTACATCTATCTAGTGAATATACAGGTGATATATGGATGTCAAAGCAAACAAAATTTTAATATATGTTATTCTCGCCACAGGTGAGTATGTGTCAAAATAATGTATTCCTTTTTTATCTGAATCCTTTAGCTAATAATCTAGCTTTAAAGGTTTGAATAGTTCCATCAGTGTGATATTTCTTTCTAAATACCCACTTACATCCTATGGGTTTATTAGCTGGAGGTAGATCCACTAGTTCTCAGGTTTGATTTGACAAAATTGAGTCCATCATCATTGATGGCTTCTTTTCAAAAAGCTGAATCTCTAGAAGTTATAGTTTTTTTTATAGGTTTTCGGATTATCTTCTATAGTCATAACTATAGGTATCTTTCTAATGACATTCTCTCTATCTCTTTCAACGAGATGAAAAGAGATATGTTGAGAGTTTATCTGTTCAGGATCAAGACTTTTTTCTACTTTTACCCTTTGACTCGTACGTGGTTCGATTGGAACTTCAACTTCTTGTTGAGCTTCTACCATAAGTTTGTCATTTGGAGTTTGGATTTCATTTTCCTTTGACTCTAAGGATAGTGAGTTTTCAAAGAACTCCACATTTCTGAACTTTATGATGGTATTAGATTCTAAGTCTAGGAGTCTATATGCTTTTTTATTTTGTGCATACCCTAAAAAGGCGCATTTGATAGCTTGGATTCTAATTTAGTTCTTTTGGGATCAAACTTTCTACAATATTCGAGACACCCTTATACTTTGAGATATTCTAAGTTAGTTTTTCTGCCTTTTTATACCTCGTATGGTGAAGTCTTAAACTTCTTAAAAGGAACCCTATTTAGGATGTGGCACGCTGCTAGTAGTGCCTCACCTCATAATCCTAATGGCAACTTTGCTTGTATTAGCATTGAGTTAACCATCTCTATTAAGGTTCTATTATTTCGTTCAGCTATACCGTTTTGTTGTGGTGTGTATGGTGTAGTGCATTGTTGTATTATCCCATGTTCTTAACAGAAGTTGAAGAACTCTATTTAAAAATACTCTTCTCCTCTATCGCTACGAAGAACTTTTATTTTCTCTTTAGTGATTTTCTACTTCTGCTTTATATACCTTGAACATGATGAATGTGTAATCTTTATTCTTTAGAAGGTCTATATACATATATGGAGCAATTATCGATAAATGTTATAAAGTATCTTCTTCATCCACGTATAAGAATGCCATTCAATTCATAGATATCAGTGTGTATTAGGTCCAATATTTGAGATGATCTTTCAACAATAAGAAAATATTTCTTTATTAATTTGGACCGTGTGCACACTTCAAATTTATCATTTTGACTATTTGTGTATGAGATCAGGTCATTCTTAGATATGAATTTTAAGGTACTATGACCTATGTGTGCTAATCTACCATGCCACAATGCTACAGATTCAACCATATACGCAGAAGAGCTACTTTCATTCAAGGAAAACTTAATCATCCCGTTATAAGCATTTCCCTTACCAACAAAGTTCCCGTTCTTTGACAGAATCAGTTTTCTTGACTCCAATACTACTCGTATTTCGAATTTTCCCAGAAGATCCCCAGAAACTAGGTTTCCTCTCATGTCCGGGATGTGTAGTACATTAGTTAGGACCACTTTCTTTCTGGAGGTAAAGACTAGTTCCACGGTTCCTTTACCTACAACCTTTGATTGAATTTCATTACCCATTTGGACCTCTTGATAATTGATCACGCCCTCATAAGTTTTAAAGGCTGACTTGTCATAGCTTACATGGACTATGACAACTGTATCATACCACCAACCGGGTACTTTACCTTGGATCATGTTTACCTCAGTGATCATGGCTACTATGACTTCTTCAACTGCACTTACCTTATTCTTTGATTTGCGAAGTCGGCATACTCGAGCATAATGCCTAGTTTTTCCGCAGACATGGCAAGGGCCCTTGGCCCTTGAACTTTCTTCTATGGTTTCTTGAATTTTCCTTTATTGGGTTTCAAAGAATCGTTCTTCTCGGGATTCTTGTTTTGGGTACTTTCTAATGCTTGAACCTTGGACGAAGAATTTTTGTTTCCATTTTTCTTTTCATGGTTTCGGGATTCTTCCTCTATTATGAAATGTTTTTGAATTTGTTCCATATATAGTCCTCGATTTTTTGTAATAGTTTCTTCCTGTATTCTATCCAACTCGGGGGCAATTTTGTGATTATAGCCCCGACTTGGAAAGATTCAGGGATATCAATATTTAGGGCACTGATTTTGCTAACAAATAGTTGTAATTCTCCGATTTGGGCTAACAACGATTTATTATCTACCATGGTGTAGTCGAAATAGTTAGCTATTAGATATTTGTTCGTACCTTCTTCTTTAGCCTTGTATTTGAACTCGAGAGCAGTCTAAATTTCTTTGGTAGATTCAGTTCTTGTGTACAGGTCATACAGACGATCAGATAGCGTGTTCAGGATGTGTCCTCGACACAACAAATTATCTTCTTCTCTTTTGACTCGTGCAGCGATCTGCTCAGGTGTGTCTTTATCAGTTACTGGAGGCAGCAGCTTCAAGTTTGGGTTTAAGATATAGTATATCTTCAATGCCATAAGCAAGAATTTAATTTTATCCTGTCATCTGGTGAAATTGGTTCCATTGAACCGGTTTAAACAAATCAGATCTTGGTTCATCAGTTTGATTGATGATACCCCTTCGGCTTCTATATAAAATTGCGCTTTAAGATTGTTGAGAATTTTGAACTCCAAAATAAAAAATAATATTAGAAAAAATCGAATATAAAGGATAGGCTGAAGCACGTGAAAAACACGCTGTCCTTAAAGCGTAATTCACACCTACTCAAAATACTTTGAGTCTGCTGTAAGGTTGTAGCCGGATTGCTTCTAGGATACGACGAGCCTTATATAGTTCTGCATTCAACAAAAACGAAGAGACCAATATTAGAACTCTTTTACACAATCTCTAGCAAAAAAGAAAAAGAAAGAAAGAAAATGAGTCTAGTGTGCTTCTGCAACGAGTTAGACCACTTCTCTGGTCTTAATGGCTAGGTTTGTATGAACCAAATCGTGAGGCTAGATAACTTTAGCTGGAGGTATTAGTTCAGTAGAAGACTTCGGATATTTGTGATTGTTGTGAAATGAACTAAACTATGTCCAGTTTATATAGGCTAGGGTGGCTGGCAGTTTTGGTCCAGAGCTATAATAGCACTAGCCGTTTTCTAGCTGTTGGGAGAAACTATCCGTTTTCTAGCAGTTTCTGACCGTTGTACATGTGAGAGTTACACCTGCATGCTGGCTGTTTAGACCCAAGGGCTAGACGTTTTCTGACTGTTGGGCTAGCCACATGCAGCTGTTATTGCATGAGCAATTACAAAAGTCTCTCTAAATAGCCTTGCAGTTCTCTATAAAAACCAGAGAGGTCTCTCTGTCAGACCTCTTACCCATAGTACCTCCTCTATTTCGAACCCAGCCACTTGACCTCTACTTAACCTTTGTCGCACTATGACGCACACCAGTCTCGCTTCGGTCTGCGAGGTCGCGACCCACCTGCGACACGATGCGCACGCGCGAAGTGTAAAGTGTGCCACTAGCGCCTCTACAGCCACACTGCCTCACATGCCCATGCCCTCACACTAAGTGAATGCCCTCGCACCGAGCCCATGCCCGTGACCAAGACCGAGACCAAGACTGAGCCCGAGTGCGTGCTTGGTTTGCACTAGAGCACGCAAGCCACCATACTCCTCTCTCTCACCATAAATAAGTAAGATGCACAATACCCTACTTATAAAGAAGTAAAAATTCTTTCTCCCATCCGATATGGACAAAAAACAAAGCATGTTTTTCTTCATCTTTTTCAAAAATATTTAACAAAATATTTCAACAACGCAAGTAGAGCCTTAAGGTATAGGGCTGTGGAGCCTTAGTTGGACTTATGGAGCTTAAAAGACCTAAGATAGGCTTGAGATCTCTTGAGTGCATTTTCATAGAATATGCACAAAATAGTAAGGCTTATGGGTTTCTAATTGTAGAACTTAATGATGCAATCTCGGTAAACACAATAATAGAATTTAGATATGCCGAGTTTTATGAAAACTCATTCTCTTCTATAACTAGAAAAGTGTCAAGATCTCAAAATCCTAGTACAAGTAATATTCCTCAGATACCTTAAGACATTACTAGTCCCAATAAAGAGGACATAGTACCTAGAAGGACCAAGAGGATTAGGACATGTACATCTTTTAAATCTGACTTCTACCTTCTACTAATAAAAGGATATAGAGAAAATATAACAGGGGAAATCATGTTGGTATATAACATTGAAAATGACCCCATGACTCTAGATGATGCCCTTAGATTCAAGATGCTTCTTTTTGGAAGGAAGCTATAAATGATCAAATGAATTCTATATTGTAAAATTGGACATGAAAATTAGTGGATCTGCCCTAGGATAAAAATCAATAAGCTGCAAATAAATATTTAAAAGAAAAATAAGACCAGATGGGACAACAGAAAGGTTTAAGGCCAAAGTAGTGGCTATGTGATATACACAAAAAGAAGGTATCGATTTTTTCGATACCTATGCTCCAATAACAAGGATATCAACTATCAGAGTTTTAATTGCTCTGACATCCATTTATAAGTTAGAAATCCATTAGATAGACGTAAAGACAGCTTTTCTAAATGGTGACCTTCGATGAAGATGTATATATGCAGCAACTGGAAGGTTTCATAATTTGAAGACAAGAAAATAAAGTGTGTAAATTGATTAAGTCACTATATGGACTTAAACAGACACCTAAACAATGACATGAAAAGTTCGATCAAGTGGTCCCCTCATATGGCTTTAAGATTAATGAATCTGATAAATGTGTGTATTCAAAATTCTTTGGTAATAAATAAGTAAGTATATGTCTATACGTAGATGATATGTTAATCTTTGGTACATATTTAGAAGTTATAAATGACACTAAAATATTCATTTCATCTAGTTTTGATATGAAAGATATGAGTAAAGCTAATGTGATTCTAGTTATCAAACTAATGAGAAATAAGTATGATATAATTCTATCTCAGTCACATTATATTGAAAAAATACTTAGAAAAGTTAATTAAGAATAAAGATCGTAGTATATCTCAGTTAAGGTATTCCAGGGTGATTGATAGTCTTATGCATGCTATGATTTCTACTTAACTTGATATTGCTTTTGTAGTAAGTAAATTCAGTAAGTTTACAAGTAATTCAAGTTCAGATAACTGGAATGTTGTTTCTAGAGTACTCAAATACTTGAAGAAAACAATTAATTATGGTTTGTATTTTTCTAGTTACCCTAGTGTGCTTGAAGGGTATAGTGATGCAAGTTGGGTCATTAATTCTGATGAATCTAGGTCTACTAGTGGATGAATTTTCACACTTGGAGGAGCCGCCATTTCTTGGAGATCCAATAAGCAAACTAACATATCTCATTCTACTATGGAATTTGAATTCATAGTTTTGATGACTAGTATTAAAGTGGCAGAGTGGCTGCGGAATCTCTTGTTAGAGATATCATTATCGGTAAGGCCTTTACCACCTGTTTCTATTTACTGTGACAGTGAAGCGACACTATCGAAGGCATATAACAAGACTTATAATGAAAAATCTAGACATATCAGTCTAAGGCACGGTTTTGTGCGGCAATTACTTGGTGATGGTGTTATAACAATATAATGACTAGAATTTTTAGGTTACATGTGACCAATCAAGCTAGACATTACATGATTGACTGTCCACCATTAAAAAATTCTTAGGGCCTACTGTAATGCTTATTTGACATTCAACCTCTTGATCATGGATGTAGGGAAAAAACAAATATTAATTTCTTCCAAAACTTCCATGGCCGTCATGAAATTTTTAAGGGTGGGCATTCAATTAACACTGTTTCCTGTGATATGGTCCACTTGAGATTTGGATCAACCTCAATTTTGGGCTCATACCATAAAATGATCTAGAAAAATGTATGACCGACGTGGATGAAACACATACATTATGGTGGGGCCGACAGAGCATTGATTACTAGCAATGTCACTAGTAGTGCTGTACACCGAGCCGAGTCAAATTGAGCTGGGTCTAGCTTGGCTCGGCTCGACCACCAGGAAACCCTGGCTCGAGCTTGGCTCAGCCTTCAAGCTAGCATAACAGGCTCGACTTGGTTTAGTCGAGCTTTTGAGCTAAGTTCGAGCTCATGTTTTTTGAGCGGAATTCAAGCTTTTTGAGCATTTTGAGGGTGGGCAGCTTGGGTGATGACCGACCGGACGGGACAGACAGGAGAGCGGAAGAGAGAGAGAGAGAGAGAGAGAGAGAGAGAGAGAGAGAGGGTCTGGTCAGCTCACTCAACTCGCCGCCTGGGATGGACAATTGGCCAGTCGGACGGGGATAGGGGGCACTCTGGCATGGTTAGGGGGTTGAGGGCAAGGGACTTGGGCAGAATGAGGGTTAGGGTTTTCTATTAGGTTTGGTTTTTAAAGTTATAACTTATCTATATAAATTAAATATATAAAATCAATCGAGCCAAGACGAGCAAGACGAATCGAGCTGCGAATGAGCCAAATCAAGCTAGGCCTAGCTTGAGCTCGGCTCTAAACTCCAAACGAGCTTGGAAAAACGGCTAAACTCAGTTCGGACCCATAATTTGCATCGAACTGAATCGAGTTATTTCGAGCCGAGTAGAGCGAGCTAACTAAGCCAGTTCGACTCGCATACAACTCTAGTCACTAGCCAATCCGCGTCCGTTACCGTAACCGTGTCAGCCTAAGTTGATGTATTTTATGTATATCTACCCCATCCATATGTTCATTAATATCATTTTATGACGCAATACCAAACCTTAAGAAGATCTAAATCTCAACAGCTAAATTAGAGTATGGGGTCCAATGACAGCATATTTCTTGGATTTCATGAGGTTACAAGCTTTGTGCGTCGAAAGAGAGTTTTTTTTTTTTGTTTTTGTTTAAAGGGTAAAAATATCTTTTAAAAAATATAGTATGGCATACATAACGGTCTAAGATGGTAGGAATTTTTTTGGCTAATGGTAGAATCCTTAGGCTGGTTTTAGGAAAGAATTTAAACATAAGCTTTTTTTTTTTTTTTTTTTGGAATTCAACCAAAACATAGGCCTTGATACGACAGTCTCAAAATGTTTTAACCATCAGTTTAGTTCAAGGAGTGAAATTGCTCGACTTTTAAAACAGAAGATCTAGACATGATTTCTGACCACATAGAAACCTCAGCATTTACGCATGTTCCAAGTTGCCATGTGTGCTTGCCTGTGTGAGTGTAGGGTCGTGTCCTTCAATTTTGGGCCCAAAAATTAAACAGGCTGGGCTTAGGCTGACTTTGGTCTGGCTCATGAATATTTGAGGGCTTGAGCCCCTAAACTTGGCATAAGGGCTTGGCTTGAATCTAGGCTCGGTGTTTGGACCAGGCTAGACCAAGACCAATGATTAATAGCCTGGCCCAGCTTGGGCCCAATCTAATAATCAAGTGAGTCACCATTATACAAGAAAGTTTACAATTGAAGACATTTATAAGGGCCGCATTTAATTTTCATGTATAACTAATTATAGGAAATTTTTGGATTTGGGTCATGTTTCTATCATCGTAGCCATTTATATTATAAGAGTGTTTGCAGATAGAGGGATACAGCAAAATAAATAAATAAATAAACACTTAGATTAAGACTATTTCAAGCGTTCCATAATAACACTTTTTCTCCATACAAGGTTGGCCTTGGCCTAACTCGGTCCAATAGGGCTAGGCCAGGATGAGGCCTTTTTAGCCTGATTAGGGCTAGGCCCAGACCTTAGAGTTTCAGGGATGGGTAAAGGGCCAACCTTTGGCAACCCTAGCCAACGGGTAGGCATTTATGAATTGCTAGACTCTCAAACTTTGAACATAATTCTTTTATTTTTATTTTTATTTTTTTGGTTTTTGTAAAAATAAGTCGAGGTTGAACTTTTAAGAAGAAATTAAACCAAATAGATTGTGAAATAAATTTAAGGCCAAAATAGTTTTTAAATGTTTTTTAAAAAATATTTAAATGTGAACTATTGATAATTGTATGATGTAATTTTCCAGGTTGGTCTGAAATATGCAGTTGAAAGCCCACAAGAAGAATTAAAGAATCTAAGACAATGGTCCCACTAATGGATGCAAGAATATTTGTGAGATGTCACTGGTACAACCTGTTGAGATATGGATCCAATCACATTTGTATATGGTCGGGCGCCCGATATTCACGTGGTTTGAGACATAAGTCTCTGGACTGTTCTGTGAACAGTCGGGCGCCCAACAGTCAAAGTGACCAGGTGCCCAATAATGGTCTATTTTGGCCTGTAGCTCGTTGGACATATTTTGTAATAGGCGGGTGCCCGACCCAGTTTGACCGGGTGCCCGACTGGCCGCGAACCAAAGTGCGGGGTTTCCTATTTTGAGTTGTAATTTCTGGTTTTACTATATAAAGGGGTGGAATCCGGGATTAGGGTTTCTATACGTCCAAGGTGAGAAAGAGGCAAGAGGATTAGCAAAAGGGCCATCTCTGTGCATGGGAGCATGGGAAAATGTAAGTGTATTGCTTGTAACTTCGTTTCCTTCATAGTGGAAGTTTGCAGCCGTGGTTTTTTACCCTTGTTGGGGTTTTTCCACATAATTCTGTCTTGTGGATTGTTGGTTTGTGTGAATTTTACTTCTAGTTATTATATCTTCCTGTTTATCGTTTGTGGGTGAGACCGGAGATTGGATCTAGGTTCACCGACGTTATTGGCGTGCTGCGCAACAACTGGTATCAGAGCTATTGGTTCAGTTCAAGTGGGAGCGATGATGGAAGAAGGGAAAACTAGAATTGAGAAGTTTGATGGTTCAAACTTTGCCTTCTGGAAGATGCAGATGGAGGATTATCTGTATCAGAAGGACCTCTACATTCCTCTAGGAGAAAAAGAAAAGAAACCACAGAAGATGACAGATGGTAAATGGGCTTTAGTGGATCGGAAGGCTTTAGGAATGATCCGACTCTCTTTGTTTAAGAGCGTCGCCTTCAATATATCCAAAGTAAAGACCACAAAAGAATTAATGCAGGCTTTGGTTACGATGTGTGAGAAACCCTCGGCATCCAATAAGGTTCATCTTATGAAACGGCTATTCAACATGGCGTGGCTGAACATCTAAATGAGTTCAATACAGTCACGAGCCAATTAGAATCCGTTGGTATCACTTTTGATGATGAGGTCAGGGCACTATTGATCTTGTCCAGTTTTCTAGACAGTTGGGATGGTTTGGTGATTGCCGTGAGCAATTCCTCAGGGTCTACGAAGTTGAAATTTGATGATGTGGCCGGTCTAATTCTAAGCGAAGAATCTAGAAGGAAGGCATTGGGAGCTTCAGGGGATTAAGAGAATGCTCTAAACGTTAAATGAAGAGGAAGATCTTCAAACAAAGGTAGCAATAAACATGGGCATTCTAAGTCGAGGAATAAGTCCAAGGGACCGAAAGACAAGGACGGGTGTTGGCATTGCGGGAAGAAGGGGCACATGAAGCATAATTGTAGAGTGCTTAAGAAACAAGAAGGAAGCTCTCAAGGTGGGAAGGATTTAGTGAATCTATTTAAGGAGAGTGACACAGAGGCGTTGATCTTGTCTCTTGATGCGCGGAATGAGTCTTGGGTTATAGATTCGGGTGCTTCGTTTCATGCCACTTCGTCAAAAGAAGTTCTTCGTGATTATGTGACAGGTGACTTCAGAAGAGTCTACCTAGGTGATGATGAGCCATGCAGTATTGTTGGCAAGGGAGACGTTTACTTAAGTTAGAAAGACGGAACAATCTTGAAGTTGAAGGATGTCAAACATGTACTGAGTTTGAGACGAAATTTGATCTCAGTGGGGCAGTTGGCCGATACTGGATATGTGACGACATTCACGAGCGATGCATGGAAGGTCACGAAAGGTGCCTTGGTAATATCTCGAGGCAAGAAGGAAGGTACCTTGTACATGACTTTTGGATCATATAGTTCACTTGTAGTTGCATCAACTGGAGTGCATGGGCAGTTATGACATCAGAGGTTAAGACATATGAGTGGGAAATGGATGAAAGTACTATTGTCAAAGGGAAAGCTACCAAGGTTGAAAGCAATCGATCTGGAATTCTGCGAGGATTGGGTGTATGGCAAGCAGAAGAGAGTGAGCTTCAAGAAGACAGGACATGCTCCAAAGACACATCCGTTGCAGCTTGTACACACTGATGTGTGGGGACCGACACAAGTATCATCTCTTGGTGGTTCACGTTATTTTGTTTCTTTCATTAATGATGCTAGTAGAAAATTGTGGATTTATTTCTTAAAGCACAAATCGGATGTGTTTAATGTATTTAAGAAGTTGAAGATTATGGTAGAAAATGAGACAGGTAAAACTATGAAGTGTCTCAGATCAGATAATGGGGGAGAGTATTGTGATAAGAGGTTTGAGGAGTATTGTGCAGTAAATGGGATCAAACATCAGAAAACTGATTCCAGGGACACCGAGTAGAACGGTGTGGCTAAGCGCATTAACAAGACCATCCTTGAGTGCGCTACGAGCATGAGGCTACATGTAGGGTTGCCCAAAACCTTTTGGACAGATGTTATGAATACTTTCGTATATCTCATAAATAGAAGTCCCTCAGCACCAATGGATGGTGGGCTACTAGAAGAAATGTGGACTGGAAAAGAGGTGAACCTTGCACATCTCAGAGTATTTGGTTGCACTTCTTATATTCATATTGATGCAGAGCACATAAATAAGCTGGATGCGAAGTCCAGAAGGTGCACGTTTATAGGCTACAGGCAGAATGATTTTGGTTACCGATTTTGGGACACAGAGAACCGAAAAATTATCAGAAGCAAAGATGTAGTCTTCAATGAAAAAGTGATGCATAAAGACAATTTACAGCAAAAGCAGAATTAGGCCGATGAAAAAGAATTCGTAGAGTTGGAAGAGTTACCGAACGCAGGTGTTACAGTGCCACAGGATGAGCATGCACATGAGCATGATGAGGCAGAGCCGCAGACACCGATTGTGAGGAGGTCTACTCGGGAGAGGAGACCCAAGGTCCGATACTCACCCTCCTTACATTATCTACTGCTAACAGATAATGGTGAGCCAGAGTGTTTTGAAGAGGCATTACGGTCAGATATGCGGGTTAAGTGGGAGCAGGCCATGGATGATGAGATGGACTCTCTTGAGTCTAATCGTACGTCGGAGCTAGTCACTCTACCTAAGGGTAAGAAAGCTCTTCATAACAAGTGGGTTTACAGATTGAACGAGGAACACGATGGTTCGAAGCGGTACAAGGCTAAATTGGTTGTGAAAGGGTTCCAACAAAAGGCAGGTATCAACTTCACTGAAATATTTTCACCAGTGGTGAAGATGTCTACGATTCGCATGGTCTTGAGTATAATGGCTACAGAGAGTTACATCTAGAGCAGCTAGATGTTAAGACAGTCTTTCTTCATGGAGACCTTGAAAAAGAGATATATATATATCAGTCGACAGGATACATAGCACCAGGAAAGGAGAATAAGGTGTGTAGACTGAAGAAGAGTCTATATGGCCTGAAGCAGGCCCCAAGGCAGTGGTACAAGAAGTTCGACAGTTTCATGTCAGGAAACGGGTACAGGAGATGTCATGCAGACCTACTGTTGCTACTTGAAGAAGTTTGATACGTCGTACATTATCCTTCTTCTGTATGTTGATGATATGCTTGTGGCTGGATCAAGCATAAAGGACATCTCAGATCTCAAAAGACAACTGTCTAGAGAGTTTCCCATAAAGGATTTAGGAGCTGCAAAACAAATCCTACGCATGAGGATAAAGCGTGACAGGGAAAACAAGAAGCTAGTTTTGTCATAGGCAAAGTACATAGCTAAGGTACTTGATCGATTCAGCATGAGAGGTGCTAAGCCGGTTAACACTCCATTAGCCAACTACTTCAAGCTTTCTAAGGAGTAATGAGTTAAGACGTAGAAGGAACAGGACTACATGGCTAAAGTCCCTTATGTGTCAGCTATAGAGAGCCTCATGTATGCTATGGTTAGCATTAGGCCAGATATTGCTCAAGCAGTGGGAGTTGTTAGCAGGTTCATGAACAACCCCGGGAAGTAACATTGGGAAGTTGTGAAGTGGATCCTCAGATACCTGGTAGGTACTGTGGATGTAGGGTTGTGTTATGGAGGATCGGGAATCAAGCTACAAGGCTACGTCGACTCAGATTTGGCAGGGGATATCGACAGCGAAAGGAGCACTACAGGGTATGTCTTTACCCTGGGTAGTACTGCAGTCAGTTGGGTCTCTCAGTTACAGAAGATAGTATCCATTAGTACAACGGAAGCAGAATATGTTACAGGTACAGAAGCGTGCAAGGAGATGGTATGGATGCAAGGTTTCATGGAAGAGTTGGGGAAGAAGCAAGCAGATTGCAAGCTGTACAATGACAGTCAGAGTTCAATACACTTGGCTAAGAATTCAGCCTTTCATTTGAGGACCAAGTATATTGTCATCAGATATCACTTCATACGTTCGTTACTGGAAGATGGATCGATTGCTTTGGAGAAGATCCATATGAGTGAGAATCCTACAGATATGTTGACCAAGGCGGTCATGTGGGAGAAGCTGAAGCTCTGTTCAACTTTGATTGATCTTCAGGCTTGAAGACTCGGAGGTAGTGCACTCCGGATGTAGAAGATGAATGATCATGTGGTGATGTGTCTCCAACTAGGAGATTGTTGAGATATGGATCCAATCACATCTGTATATGGTCGGGTGCCCGGACGGTCTGTGGACCGGGCGCCCGATATTCATGTGGTTTGAGACATAAATCTTTGGACAGTTCTGTGAATAGTTGGGCGCCCGACGGTCAAAGTGATCAGGCACTCGATAATGGTCTTTTTGGCCTGTAGCTCGCTGGACATATTTTGTAATGGGTGGGCGCCCGACCCAGTCTGACCGGGCGCCTGACTGGCTGCGAACCAAAGTGTGGGGTTTCCTATTTTGAGTTGTAATTTTCAGTTTTACTATATAAAGGGGTGTAATCCGGGATTAGGCTATGGGATTAGCAAAAGGGCCATCTCTGTGCATGGGAGCATAGGAGAAGGTATGTGTATTGCTTGTAACTTCATTTTCTTCATAGTGAAAGTTTGCACCCGTGGTTTTTTACCCTTGTTGGGGTTTTTCGACGTAAATTATGTCTTGTGAATTGTTGGTTTGTGTGAATTTTACTTCTAGTTATTATATCTTCCTATTTATCATTTGTGGGTGAGACCGGAGATTGGATCTCGGTTCACCGGCGTTGTTGGCGTGTTGCGCAACACAACCTTGCAAGCTATGTATAGCTGCGTGTCTCAAGGAAGGAGGGGGTCATATTGATTGATATATAATAAAACAAGGGTGGAAAAGTTAATGAATTATTTGATTCCGCATCATCGAACGCCCCTATAAGTTCCCTTAAACTAAAATGGGATATGACTATAGAGGCCGGATCCAATGCTCAGCATTACAACAATGTCGATTTCGTCTTTTCACAATAAAAGACGGGGTTCTCAATACATACTTGCAATCATTCTCCTTATTACAGTTCTGCCACTGGAGTTTGGTGGGCACCTTAATTTAATTGTGTAATGGGGTCACCTTAATTAAATACAGTTATCAACACCGTTAATACCCTTGCTCAGGTCCGTCTTCATTATGGGTAGAAAAATCAAGCTGACCTGAGTAGTTGGAGGTCCATACAAAGTGTCAAAAGTTGATTTTTTTTGCAGTTACAATAAATCTATCCGGTGTGGTCCAGGTGATCATTATACCAGGTTAATTTTTATAGGATTATCACATCACATTATAACCCGTACATTAGGCAGATTACAGTGGTGGGCTAAACTTATGTTTTTTAACATGGCTTTACGGGTTTATGATAAGGAGGAGATAACGTGTTACCACGTGTAACACAATTGTTGGTGTGTCACTCATCGCTTATGGCCCATATTAATTATTTTGTATTACATCCATGCCATCCCATCCATTTTCCCTACTATTTTAGTTATTGATCCCAACAACTTTATCATATCCAAATTTCAGGTGGACCACACGTCTGGAATCTGTGGAAAATGACCTTTAAAATATTTTTTATAGGGAAAAAAGAAAATTTGGATCAAGCCAATACTCGTGTGGTCTCTTAAACCAGGTCTTTTTGACTTTATAATAAATGATTAACGTTGTGGATATCCGTCACATCAATTCCAGTGGGCCTCACAACCATGGTTGAACTTGGTGTGGGTTTGGATCCTTAGGAACCAACACATTGAAGCTTATTATATTTGTAGTACTGTTTTCTGATCTTTGTATCCCACTATGTTCTATGTGATCCACGCCGTCCATCCAGTTTTCCAGATCATTTAAGCTCATTATATAAAACATGAGTTAGATCTAAATCTCAGGTGGACCATGCTCTGTGGAAAAACAATGATTGAATTACCAAAAATCTTCGTTAGGCCCACAGTGGTGCCTACGTAACGTTTTATATAGATCAGACCCATTGACAGGCTGAAGCAGACCTGGATGAAGAGAGAATATAAAGATGAAGCTAGATGGGGCTCGTTTGAGTTAATGAAACTTAGTTAACAGTAATCCAGATGAGAATAGCTGAAGTGCGGTCAATGAATCTTATGTGAAATTTTGTCCTAGATGGGTCCTGCATGAGGCGGTAGATGGAGCTCATTTTAATCAAGCTTGGGAGGAGTGAAGTGTGGTGACGTTATCTTATATGCCCTTGTCTTTGTCCGATCTGGCTCAATACTATTGTGTAACTTACTTGGACCATTTTAGGCGTTCCGGTAAAATTTTGGCCTAGATGGGGTCCATATGTGGCACTTAAAATGAGTTCATAGTACTTTCTCTTTAGAGCCGTGCAATGTATTGAAGGGAGTTTGATGTCTACGTAACTTGTTTTGATTCCATTCAAAATTAGTGGGGAGCTTAATCAGAACATGGGATGCTTGTAGGAGATTTTTTTTTTTTCCATATGGGTTCTGTGTAAGGTGGTAGTCCGAGCTCCCTCTAATGGGACTTGGGAGGAGTGAAGTGTGATCACTTTATATGATGTGACATTTTATTTATCAGATTCGGCTCGATACTAACGTGGAACTTACTCGGACCATCTTAGGAGTGCCCTTAAAATTTCAGCCTGGATGTGGTCCATTTGTAGTGCTTAAATTGAGTTCACACAACTTTTACTTCCAGACGGGATAAGCGTGTTGACGTGGTCTGCTGTGAGCCTAAGTTGTTCAGATTGGGCTACAAATGGTCTGGAGCTTAATCAGAAAAGGACAGGCTTATTGGGTGCTTTTCACACAAGCTTGAGGATCTCGCCCCGCAATGCACTAGAATTATGGACTAGGATAAAGCAATAATCAAGAGTAAACAAACAACCACACGACATAAGGAGTTTTTACGTGGAAAACCCTTGAAAGAGGTAAAAACCACGGGACCTAGTCCAGATCAACAATCCATTATCTCAAAGAACTGTTACAACCGATCACAAGCACACACCGCTTGGATCAAACCTTCTTCACAGGGATGAATAACAACAAAAGGACAAGAAAACTGAGAGATCTCACCCGAGCACGAGGACGTTGAAGAGCCGAGACGTCGTTGCACCGGGAATCACCTTCTCGAGCAATGCCTCCTCTACCAACAAGCTTCCTCTCCCTCTTTCTCTTCCTCTCTTTCTCTTTTTCTCTCTCTCTCTCTCTCACCTAGGACGTGTAGAACAACTTGTGGGAATACCAAATCCCGAATTAGAGCTCCATATATGTAGTTTTGCAAGAGTCCTAGCCCGATTTGAAAACTGCAGTAGCAATCCGCGCTCACCTCCGACCGGTCGGCCAAACCCACCGGCCGGTCGGACCCACCAAACTAAGTCCAGAGAGAAACTGTGAAAAAGAACATGTAGTCCGACCTGTCTGCCGACCTGTCGGCTAGGACCATCGGCCGGTCGGACGACCGGTCGGCCTTCACAAGAACTGTCCAGTGAAATTGTGGTTTCCAGCCACTTTGTCCGGCCGGCCGGCCAGGGGCACCGACCGGTCGGACAGCAAAGTGAATCCTCTCTCTCCTCTGTTTGCATGAGGAGGAAAACACCAACAAATCTCCCCCTTTTCCGACTCAGGAGGAGTTCACCATCTTCAAGCCAGCCCGGCTTCTACAAGCCTCAAATTTTCCCTTAAGCAGAGCCTTGGTCATCATGTCTGACCCGTTATTGTCCGTGTGGATCTTCTTAAGCTGCAACACCTTCTGTTCCAAAGTATCCCTAATCCAGTGATACCGAATCTCTATGTGCTTCGACTTGGAATGCTGACTTGGATTCTTGCTCAAGTGTATCGCACTCTGGCTATCATAATAGACCACGTACTTCTCCTGCTTCAGGCTAAGTTCCTGTAGGAACCTCTTCATCTAAAGCATCTCCTTGCATGCTTCTGTGACTGCAATGTATTCGGCCTCTGTCGTCGACAATGCTACGACCTTCTGTAGCTTGCTCTGTGAAGAAACCGCTCCCCCCGCAAACGTGAACATGAAACCCGATGTGGACTTCTTGGAATCTATGTCACCTGCTATATCTGCATCTGTGTAACTCTCTAACACAGGCTTCCCTTCACCATAGCATAGGATCAACCTGGATGAGCCTCTCAAATACCGTAGTATCCACTTCACTGCTGCCCAATGTTCTTTGCCAGGATTGGCAAGATACCGGTTGACAACACCAACCGCATATGCTATGTCTGGGCGCGTACACACCATAGCATACATCAAACTTCCTACAGCCGAGGCGTAGGGTATCTTCTGCATCTCTTCCACCTCTGCCTTCGTCTTGGGACACTGCTTGTCGCTCAATTTGAAGTGACCATCCAGTGGAGTACTGACCGTCTTCGCTGCATTCATATTGAACCGCTCTAGGACTTTCTCAATATACCTCTCCTGTGACAACCAAAGCCTTCTATTGCTTCTGTCACCGGTTATCTCCATTTCTAGGATCTGTTTGGCTGGGCCCAAGTCTTTCATTGCAAACGACTTGCCCAACTCCTATTTCAGCCTGTCAATCTTCTTGATGTCCTTTCCCATGATGAGCATGTCATCAACATATAGGAGCAGAACTAAGAGATCACCATCTCAGAACCTGCGAGTGAACACACAGTGGTCCGACTCCGTTTTATTATACCCATGTGTCAACATGAACGAGTCGAACTTCTTGTACCATTGCCTAGGAGCTTGTTTCAGCCCATAGAAGCTCTTCCTAAGCCTACACACCATGTGCTCTTTACCCTTGACTTCGAACCCCTCTGGTTGTCGCATATAGATCTCTTCTTTCAGGTCACCATGGAGGAAAGAAGTTTTAACATCTAACTGCTTTATCTCCAGATCCATGCTAGCCGCCAACCCAAGCAACATCCATATGGATGTCATCTTCACCACTGGTGAGAATATCTTATCGAAGTCTATGCCTTTCCTCTGACCAAAACCTTTCACCACGAGTCTGGCCTTGTACCTTGTCTGTGAATTCTTCTGCTCAATCTTCTTTCTGAACACTCACTTGTTGCTCAGAGCTTTCTTGTCCTTAGGTAATTTCACCATGTCATATGTGTGGTTCTTATGCAAGGATTCTATCTCCTCTTGCATAGCTTTCAACCACTCCCCCTTATGCTCGTCGGCTAGAGCCTCAGAATAATCTTCTGGCTCTCCCCCATCAGTAAGCATAATGTACTCATGCGGCTTTCCAATGTCCCTGATGTCCTCTTCACCTGTGGCTCAACAGGTGGATCAAGTGGGGGCTGCTCCCCCTGTCCATCTTCTGTAGGAACTCCCTCGCCCTCTGCACCTTGCTGTACTCCCCCGTCATCAGGCACCACAGGAGGAGTAATGGGATCCAAATCTTCCAGTTCATCTGAACTGAGCTGGGTCTTCTCTGGCTTTCTAATGTCTTCTATATACTGATCTTCAATGAAAACCACATCTCTGCTCCTGACGAGCTTCTTCTTAGTCGGATCCCACAACCTGAAGCCAAATTTCTCATCACCGTACCTCAAGAACACACACTGCCTGATCTTCGTATTGAGCTTGGACCTCTCGTCCTTTGGTACGTGAACGGATGCCCTGCATCCAAATACCCTGAGGTGATTGTACGAAGGATCACATCCTGTCCACACCTTCTCAGGTACTTATGCATTCAAAGGGGCTGATGGAGACCTGTTTATCAGACACATTGTTGTGTGCATTGCTTCTCCCCAGAGCATCTTGGGCAACTTCGCATGGGATAACATGCACCTGATTCTCTCCACAACTGGTGCGATTCATACCCTCAGAGACACCATTATGCTGGGGGGTCTTGGGTACCGTCTGTTTCATGCCGTATACCTAGGGACTTACAATACTCATGAAAGTCACCAATGAATTCACCACCATTATCAGTGCGAATGCACTTCAATGATCTACCTGTCTCCCTCTCGACCATGGCATGAAAAATTTTAAACACACCAAAGACCTCGTCCTTGGATTTCAAAGCATAAACCCAAACCCTCCTAGATGCATCATCTATAAACATGACAAAATACAATGCCCCACCCAAGGTTTTAGTCCTCATAGGACTACAAACATTAGAATAAACCAAATCTAATGGATGTATTTTCTTAACATGAGAAGCAGTTTTTACAAATGAAACTCTATTCTGTTTCCCTAATAAACAATCAATATAGGTTTTAAGAGGTGCACCTTGTCAACTCTGGAAGGAGGTGCTTCTTCGCTAGTAGCTGAAGCCCTTTCTCACTTATGTGGCCGAGCCGTCTGTGCCACATGTCTGTCGCTGAATCTTCTGCTGCGTTCAACTCACCCTTGCATATACTAACACATGTCTTGTATAGAGTGCAACACATCTTCCCTCTTGCTGCGATCATCGAACCCTTTATGAGCTTCCAGTGCCCACCAACAAACCGACTCTCATAGCCGGCTACATCCAACCTTCCCGTCGACATCAAATTGAGGCGAAGGTCTGGAATATGTCTCGCATCTTTTAGAACCAATGTACAGCCTATATCGGTCCTCACACAAATATCACCAACTCCCAAAATCTGGGACACTCCAGAGTTCCTCATCTTCACTGTACCATAGCTGCCTTGCTTGTAACTTGTGAAAAAATCCCTTTGTGGAGTTGTATGAAACGACGCTCCCGAATCAACCACCCAATCGGTGTCCAAATTCGCAGCCGTGAGACAAACATCATGATCCACTAAGAGAATGACTACAATGTCGTCATCTGAGGCGACCACAGTAGAATCTGATTCATCATCTTTTTCCTTCCATTTTCCTTTCTAATCCTTTTTCTTGCGACATTCACTTTTGTAATGGCCATTCTTGCCGCAGTTCCAACATTCAACGTCTTTCCTGACATTAGACTTGCCTCTGGATTTCTCTCGGGCTTTCCCGCCCTTTCTGTTCTTTCCTTTCCCCCGATCCTATGTCACAAGGGCCTCTTGCTGAGTAGACCCTTGAGACTTCCTCCTTGTCTCTTCATTAAAGAGACAACCTGTTACCTGTTCCATGGATATCTTTCCGCCTAGCGCGGAATTACTTAGAGACACCACCAATGTCTCCCAACTATCAGGCAATGAGCTAAGCAATAGCAAAGCCTGTAGTTCATCGTCCAGGACCATCTTCATAGCGGAGAGTTGGTTCACAATGTTGCTGACTTCATTCATGTGCTCAGTCACAGAACCATTATCCTTGAACTTGAGATTTACAAGTCTTATAATCAGAAATATCTTGTTGCCAGCTGTCTTCCTCTCATACAGCCCTTGTAATTTCAGCCATAGGTTAGCGGCTGAGGTCTTTGTAGACACATGGTGAAAAACCGAATCATCCAACCATTGTTTAATAAACCCCACCGCCTTTCGGTCCAGCTTCTTCCAATCATCATCTGACATATCCTTTGTCTTCGCTGATACTCCTATAATTGGAGCATGCAAGTCCTTGTAATAAAACAAGTCCTCCATCTTAGCCTTCCATATGGTCCAGTTGGATCCATTGAGACTAATCATCCTTGATGAGCCATCTTCCATAATTCATAATCAATCCCACTTCCTGTTCAATCAACCTGAATGCTCTGATACCACTTTGTTGGGTGCTTTTCACACAAGCCTGAGGATATCGCCCCCCCAATGCACTAGAATTATGGACTACAATAAAGCAATAATCAAGAGTAAACAAACAACCACACGACACAAGGAGTTTTTACGTAGAAAACCCTCAAAAGAGGTAAAAACCACGGGACCTAGTCCAGATCAACAATCCACTATCTTAGAGAACTGTTACAACCGATCACAAGCACACACCGCTTGGATCAAACCTTCTTCACCCACACAGGGATGGATAACAACGAAAGGACAAGAAAACTGAGAGATCTCACCCAAGCACGAGGACGTTGAAGAGCCGAGATGTCGTTGCACCGGGAATCACCTTCTCGAGCAATGCCTCCTCTACCAACAAGCTTCATCTCCCTCTTTCTCTTCCTCTCTCTCTTTTTTTCTCTCTCTCACCTAGGATGTGTAGAACAACTTGTGGGAATACCAAATCTCGAATTAGAGCTCCATATATGTAGTTTTGCAAGAGTCCTAGCCCGATTTGGAAACTGCAGTAGCAATCCGCGCTCACCTCCGACCGGTTGGCCAAACCCACCGGCCGGTCAGACCCACCAAACTAAGTCCAGAGAGAAACTGTGAGAAAGAACATGTAGTCCGACCTGTCTGCCGACCGGTCGGCCAGGACCACCGGCCGGTCGGACGACCGGTCGGCCTTCACAAGAACTGTCCAGTGAAATTGTGGTTTCCAGCCACTTTGTCCGGCCAGTCGGCCAAGGGCTTATTGTCGGACGACCGGTCGGCCTTTGTCGGACGACCGGTCGGCCTTCACGAATCCTCTCTCTCCTCTGTTTGCATGAGGAGGAAAACGCCAACAAGGCTTGCTAGATAAATTTGGTCAGGGAGTAGAGGTCTTAATTTTCCTTCTCACGTGACCTGATTGATTGTTAGATCTAAAAAGAGCTCAGAAATCGGATGGAAGGATTGGATTTGCAAAAAAAACAACATCAACTGACACTTGTACCATTGCAAGTGGTCAGCACGTAAGCAAGGTATTAGCTGTTACTCGAGTAACACCTTAGTGGGTGTTACCCTTATTGTATATTGGGCCCACCTTGATATTTTTGAGAAATCTACCCGGTTCATCTGTTTTTGCATATTCATTTAAGGGTATAGTAAAAAACGAAAGCAGATCCAAAGCTTAAAATGTGCCCCACGATTGCTCGAAGTGGTTTCAACTGTGGACATTCCTTCCCATTGTTTCCTGTCGTATGGCCCAGTTGAGCATCGAATCTGTCTCGTATTTTTGCCCATTCCTTAAAATGAGCTGTTGTTGAAGAAATGGACGAGATGGATTTGTCAGACAGAAGCTTTGGCCCCACGAATGTTTCAATGGTCAGTGTTCAATCCCCAATCTGTCCTGTTTATATGGCCCACTTGAGCTATGTATCAATCACATTTTTAAGCCAATGCCCTAAAAGAAAATGATAAATCCGATGGATGTAGTGGATTTTGTCAAAGGGTGGATCCCATGTACTGTATGCCACCCATAGACTTTGGTACTTACGTGTCCAGCAAACGTGGGTAGGGCTGTCAACGGGTCGGTTAGGGGCTGTATCAGTGATGATCTGTATCCGATCCGATTAAGGATATATCCGACCCGAATCCGATTCAGATCACAAGTATATGATCCGAACCCGACCCGTTTAAATATTTTGAAATCTGTTTCCAATCCGAATATGATCTGACCTGATATCCGAATATGATACAACGCATGATTGTGTGCGTGTAGAGTAGAGACGAAAGAGACGGCTGGTTTTTTTTTTTTTTTTTTTAATCGGTCGTTAACGGGCGGATCAAGGTTGATACGAATTCGACCCGAATATTAAACGAATCGTCTTTGGGTATCCGAATCCGACCTGATGATCCGATTATTGATCCGAATCCGATTAAATCGGAACGGATCTGGATCGGATACGGATCATGATCCATGTCGTTGACAGCCCTAAACGTGGGAAGAGAATTAGGTGTTCCTCGGGAAACAACTTAGTGGGTGTTACCCCTACTGTGGGGCTCGCATACACCATCCATCCGCTTCTCGAACATTTTAGGATGGGATACAAAAATTTATACATATCCAAATCTGAGGCAGACCACACCACATGAAACAGTGGTGATTGAGTGCCTCACCATTAAAAACCATTGTAACGTTTCCTTAATGTTTATTTGCAATCCAAGCTGTTTATAATCTCAACAAGATTTGGATTAATGGAAATTAGAAGCATAAGATTGATCGAAAGCTTTTGTGGCCCACAAGTTTATTTTAATAGTTATTCATCACTCGTTCTACTGGTATGGTCCACATTAGATTTAGATCCTCTTATATTTTTTTGGATCGCATCCTAAGATGAGACGGAAAAACAGATGACGGAAAATCAGATGGACGGAGTGAATTTTCAAAACATACATCTAGGTAGGCCTCACAAGCTAGGGGTAACACCCACGCTTAGTTACCAAGGTAATAACTAATTCACTCCCGCGAACGTGAACGGACGGCCTTCTTCTCTGTGTCTATACTGATCAGCAGAGGTGCCCACCGTGATGTATCTGTTTATCCACGCCCTCCAGTCCTTTTTTAAGATCAATTTAAGACGTGTCTAGCATGAAGAGGCACGTCCAACGGTCAGGTGGAGCACACCAAATTGTGAGCTTTGTAGCATTAAATGCACAAAGCATTAAATTCAAGTTGCATTAACAATTTTTTCTTGTTGTGTGCCCTCAACGGTCCGTGGTCCGTTTTTGGTGGTCAAATTGGGTGAGCCATCTGGACATCTAACTCAATTGATGCGGAGAGTCATTAGTGGGTCTCACAACCCCTGGATATGCCAGAAAATGAAAATCAAATGGGCCCAGCCCGTACATATCAAACCATTGATAATTGGAGATGCCTTGATGCGGGTTGGCCCACACCAAAGCCCACTTTTATTTTTGGCGCGCAGATTGGGCGAGCCACTTGTGTTTAGCACGCACACAACGGTGGGAACCATTAGTGAGTCCCACGACCCCTATTTGGACCGAAAAATCCACATCATAGTGGGCCCAGTGAGGTTTTAATGGTAGGCGTCATTCCACTATTTCCTTTGTTACGGCCCATCCAAGAATTAGATCAACCTATTTTTTGGGACATGTCCTAAAATAATCTGGTAAAGTGGATGGTCAGCATGGATAAGTACATATATACATGACAGAGGGTCCCACAACGTGGTCCACTTTGTTGCCCCAAAAAATATTGGTAATATTCTAGCCGCTGATGTGTTATCCGAGTGGCATTACATTAGGTGTAACCCTTTCCGGGTGGACCATGCCACAGGAAAAGGTGGTTATTGACCACCTTTTAGGCGGTGGTCCCAAAACTTAAGCAAATGCAAATTTCAGGCGGACCATTCAGAGGAAGACCCTGAACCACATGAGATTAGAAAGATATGAAATGAATGTCCACTATAAAAAAAAAAAAGCTTTAAAAAAAGCTAATATTTACATGACATCCAGACTGTTTTAAATGTTAGGCGAGCATGTAGTGGTCTTATTAAACTCCAAACTCCATAGAAATATTGGAGTGAAGATATTACGATAAATAACAGGTTAGATCACCCAACGTCACAACACTTTCGCCAAACAAACCAATAATGTGAACTAGGTTACCACCCAACTTAGGTCTGGATCCATCCGTGCAGGCCCAAGCCAACGCAAAATATCTCATGCGCCCTCTCCATGGTCGGAACAAGCGTGTCAGAAGTTTCAGTCCCAATCGGACGATTATTAGGTCGCATCATGCCACTTCACATCAGTTGACCTCCAAATGTCCCTGGTTGATGTGAACTCAGTTCTTGACACATCCGTGCAGGCCCGAGCCCACACTAAATATGTCGTGCACCCTCTCCATGGTCGGAACAAGCGCGTCGGAAGTTTCGGTCTCAATCGGATGATTATTAGGTCGCATCATGCCACTTCACATCAGTTGACCCCAGAGCATCCCCGATTGATGTGAAATCAATTATGGACACATCTGTGCAGGCCCGAGCCCACACGAAATATGTCGTGCCCCCTATCCATGGTCGGAACAAGCGTAACAAAAGTTTTAATCTTGATCGGATGATTATTAGATTGCATCATGCCACTTCACATAATTGGCCCCCAAACGTCCACAATTGGAGGTGTGAACTCGATTCCGGACACATCTGTGCAAGCCCGAGCCCACACGAAATATGTCGTGTGCCCTCTCTATGGTCAAAACATGCGCATTAGAAGTTTCGATCCCAATCAGATGATTATTAGGTTGCATCATGCCACTTCACACCAGTTGACCCTCGAACGTCCTCGATTGATGTGAACTCAGTTCTGGACACATCCGTGCAAGCCTGAGCTAACACAAAATATATCGTGCATCCTCTCCATAGTCAGAACAAGCGCATCAAAAGTTTCGGTCCCGATCGGACAATTATTAGGTCGCATTATGCCACTTCACATTAGTTGACCCCTGAACGCCCTCCGTCAATGTGAACTCAGCTCTAGACGCATCTGTGTAGGCTCGAGTTGACACAAAATATGTTATGCGCCCTCTACATGGTCAAAACCAGCACGTCAGAAGTTTCGATCCCAATCGGACAATTATTAGGTCACATCATGCCATTGCACATTAGTTGACTCCCGAATGTTCCTTGTTGATTTGAACTTGATTCTAGACACATCTATGCACCCTATCCATGGTTGAACAAGCGCAATAGAAGTTTCAATCCTAATCGGATGATTATTAGGTTGCATCATTCCACTTCACATCATTAGCCCCCGAACATCCATGGTTGATTTGAACTCGGTTCTGGACACATTCGTGCAAGCCTGAGCCCACACGAAATATGTCGTGCACCCTTTCTATGGTCGGAACAAGCGCATCAAAAGTTTAGAGCCCGATCGGATGATTATTAGATCACATCATGCTACTTCATACCAGTTGACCCTGAACGTCGTCGGTTGATGTGAACTTGATTCTGGACACATCCGTGCAGGCCCGAGCCCACACGAAATATGTCGTGTGCCCTCTCCATGGTTGGAACAAGCGCGGCATAAGTTTTGATCTCGATCGGATGATTATTAGGTTACATCATGCCATTTCACATCAATTGGCTCCCAATGTCCCTGGTTGATGTAAACTCGGTTCTGGACGCATCCGTGCAGGCCCGAGCTGACACAAAATATGTCATGCTCTCTCTACATGGTCGGAACAAGCGCGTTAGAAGTTTCGATCCCGATCGGATGATTATTATGTCGCAACATGCTACTTCATATTGGTTGACCCCCAAACACCCCCAATTGATGTGAACTCGGTTCTGTAAGCATTTGTGCAGGTCCGAGCCGACACAAAATATGTCGTGCGCTGATAAGTGCTTAATTTTCTATAATTAACCCTTGTTATTTAGAGTGTTATCATTAATTTTTGGTTAATTATCCCTCATTAGTCAGATTTTCAATGTTCAGGTGATCAGGAGAGGTTGGACAAGATCTGAGCCAATCAGGGCGTTTAAAAACCTAAAATAAAGCAAGATCAACCATCGGGGCAGCCCTGAAGAAAATCAGACCATAAAGATCAAAGGATGGATCATGCTCTATGGTGGACCGCATCACAACCGCTCATTTGAAAATCCAAGTTGTGCATGATGGTCGTGATTAGGCAATCACTCAAGATTGGACAATCAAGATTGGATGACCATATATGGGACCAATGGTGTATCAAACGACAAGTAGAGATGTCGTCCGTCCTGCTCATGTGCCATCTCGCCCGTGCGTGACCACTGGTCTCACACATCCAAAAGCTGGACCACCACCATCCATCTCAACATATGCAGTCTACCACCAGTCACACCGTCCATCACAACAAGGTGGGCTACCACACTTTCCAGCACATTTAGATCAATAAGGTGGACCCCACCTTGTGCATCCATATCCAGCCCATCTCTTTGGCGGTCCAAATATGATGGACGATCAGCAACCATCAACTCCACCAATCATCAGCCTCCATCAACACGTGCAACCTGCAAGAAGAAAAAAGATGATCAGCCGTTCATCCATCATCCAGGCCCACCTTCATCTTCAACGCCTCCAAGCTCCAGCACGTGTGGAAGCAATCTCCACCGTCCTAAGTGACGGATTCTACCATCCATCAGTCCGGCAGCCATGCCACCTGCATCAACGTGCAGAGGTGGACAGCCCTCCATCAAAACATCAAGCTATGGACTTCACCATCCGTTCATCCAGATCTCAATAGCATCTGGACCGTCCACTCCCTCCAACCACCAGCCGTCCATTCCATCACAGTAAGTCCACCGTCCAGCTACTGATCATCCACCTGCTGGACACAGCCAGCATCAAGTGGACCGTCCATCGGTTCCACCCTTCAACGTCAGCAATCTCCACACTGTGTGTAATCAGCAAGACCGTCCGTCCATCCTTCCAGGCCCACTCTTCATCAGCACGTGCAGCCCATGTGATCTCCACCCGCCATCACCCACATCCAATTGATGGCGTGATCTACACCTTCCACATCAACCAGCAACTCCATGCACAACGTCCCAGCTATAGCACGTACCAGCCATGGATCCAGTAGATCTCCACTGTCCAAGTCTAGCTGGTGGACGTCATCAACTTCAGCAGGCCCCACCTTGCACGTGCTCCACAACAGCTCTTCACTGTCCATCCAAGCACCAGCAGGGCTTGCACGTGCCTCAACAGCAGGCCCACCTTCCTCAGCTCCCACACGTGCAGCCCTCCTACCATGATCAGCCGTCCATCAGCCCAGCAACGCTGTGGTCCCCACTTTCATCTTCAGCCGTCCATCAGCCCAGCAACAGCTGTGGTCCCCACCTTCATCTTCAGCCGTCCATCCAGTAGCAGCTGGGAACCAGTTCCAACATCCAGCAATGGATGGTTGTCCACTACATCCATCACATCCAGCAGTGGACGTCTTCCAGTCCAGCAGAGAAGGACCCCACCTTGCACATGCATCCAGTAGGGCTGTCTTCAACGTTCAGTGGACCACATCATCCACCATCCACAACACTCCATATACGTCAGCCAGCAAATGAACGGCCCACCCTTTGCAACAGCCGTTCATCCACTCCATCAGCAATCGTCCATCATCTGTCCAGGACCGGCCAAGGTGGACACCACTGTGCAGCGTGCAGCTATGAAGGACTTCCCCAGCCGTCCAGTGGACCCTATATTCAGCATCAGCGTCGCAGGCTCAAATCAACGGCCATCACCTTCAGTCACATTTACAGACCAACATCTGATCGTCCATTCATCTACGCCATCCATCTCATAGAGCAGCACAAGGTAGACGATCATCACTCTGCAGCAATAGAGTTTGCATTCCAATGGCCAACAATCATCTCACGGCCAACAGTTGAAGATCATTTCCAAACCGTCCATTCATCATTTGGAAGCAAATTATCTTCAATGGACGGTCCAGATTGTTCAGATTCTCCATGTTTAGCATGTGGACCCAGTCAACTCCAACTCATCACCGAGTTAACTCACGTTGCCATCTTCCATCCTTGGGCCAAGCAAATGCTCTCTCCATCCTCTTCCATCCATGAGCTCCAAACCAAAAAGAAAAATTTGCTTTGGGCATTCCAAGCCTAACTCCTAACCCAAACCTAAAAAGCACAACTATTGGCTTGGAAGTGCCACCTCATCTCCCAAGCCTAACTCCAAGCCCAAACCTAGAGGAGATTTGCTTGGAGTGCCACATAGGCTTGGAGCTTCTCATAAGGCTATAAAAGGAGCTCCTCTCTCTCTCATTTCCATCATCACATCCAAGAGTTCTCTCTTCTTTAGTTTTCTTTCTTTCTTTCTTTCTTTTGTAGTGTAGAGTAGTGTAGAATTTTCTTCCTTTGTAGAAGTTTAGTCCTCCATTGTAGCATGGTTGGCTAAACCTCTAGCTAAGGTTAGGGGTGAAGCCTTTGAAGAAATTTACAAGCTTTGGTTCTTTCGGTTCAACAATTATGCTTGAATGTTGGAGTTTTCTTTAGTTGATTGGTTCGGTTATCCACCTCGGCGGATGTTGAACCTCCAATTTATACATTGCATAGCCGTTACATCACATTATATGCATGGTTTTCATGTTTAAAATGCCCATTTAATGCATGTTTTGTGATTGTAGGAATGAGAGCAAACTTCACCCAATCAGAGACCGAAAGAACATATTTAGATGCATGGGATAAAGATTGAAAGAGGATCAAAGAAAGAAGGAGGCAAGTAGCCAAGGGGAGAAGAAAAGAGGGCAGGAAAGAGCAGCCAAGACCGGTCGTCCATAGGCCAGGACCGGTCGTCGGACCGGTCCGGACACTCAACAAAAAGGGCCTTCACTGCAATCTTCACTGGACCATCCACTACCGGTCGTGCGACTAGTTGTCCACTACTCAGACCGGTCGTCCGATCGGTCCTTGAATTAAAATTTTGAGTTAGGATTTCTGCAAAACTCACTGGACTGTTTTGCGTTTTTGAGACCGGTCGTGCAACCGGTTGTATGCGTAACAGAGCTTGTCCGTAAAGCTCCGATTTTCTCTGCGCAGTTCAGGATTTCTTGCGCAATCTGGAACCTTCCGCACTATACTATAAAGGGACACCTAGGGCTTCTTCCAGAGGCATCATAGAAGCTAAGGGACATCGTGGGAGAGGAAGGAAGCTGTCGTGGAGCGTCTATAACCCTCCAAACTCTGGTTTTTCTAGTTTTATGTTTTCTTATTTGAGTTCTAGTTGTAGTATGACAATGCTCAGTTAGAATCTCTCAGCTAAGGCTGAGAGGTGAAACTTGTAGCCAATTTCATGTTTGATTTAGTTAATTCAAGTAATTCTACTTCAAGTTTGGATTTTTACCTATTCTAGTTCTTAAAGTTGATAGTTTTAGATGTTTTATGAGAGTTCATGTGCTTCGGACATGGATTCCTTGCAATTCTCTGAGATTATCATGTTGTGCTTGTTTAGATTCGAATTATAGTAATCCTTGAGCAGGCCATAGTCCATAGGCATGGCTGTTACTCCGAAGGCTATGATTTTGAATTCTACATTGTTGAATGGGACTAGAACTTGGAAGTTCAACTTGAGTGGGATTGAATGTGCTTAATGCTTTATTTTCCAACTAGATGAGAGATAGGACTTCAAATCTAGTTGTGTATCTTGCTTGGATTGATTGGATTGACATGGGATTACTACAAGTGGATCCTTGAATGCCTTAGTGCCTTTAAATTACTGTTTTCCATTAAGTTATTGTTTTAGCATAATTATTCCACTTGAACCTCTTATCTGTTGCAAACTGAGTTGCTGGAATAACTTAGAACCTGTTTTCCAATTCTCTGTGGATCGACCTCTGTCTTATCGAGATTTATTACTACATCGCAGCCTTACACTTGAGGTGAGCGAACAAGCGGACGCTATTGTTGTGTAAGCCCATTGATCCATCGTTGACTCTGGGCACGTTGGATGCTTGGAATCCCTTACACACCAATTAGCTGGTTCATGATTGATAAAGTCCCTTGATCCATCGTCGACTCCGGGCACGATGGATGCTTTGGATTCCCTACAGTCATCGAGCTAGTGCAGGTAAAGTCATCGATCTGTAAAATTCCTTGATCCATTGTAGACTCCAGGCACATTGGATGATTTAGATTCCCTCTAATCGATAGACGAGATCTTAATGGTTGGATCAGTCAATCAAAGCCTCCTATCTTATAAGTATGCATTTGATCGTATGATTTGTGATCTTATCGATTGACTTGTTGGCAAAGTTGTTGATCTGTACCCATTGTTGACTCTGGGCATAGTGGATGCTTGAAATTCCCTACGATCAACTAACGAGTGCTTCATGGTCAAATCAATCGGTTCAGATCACCATCTTTTATGAAATATGCAACTGGTTTAACCGTTTTATCTTCCGATTGGAACGGATCTTTATTCGATTCCAATTGAGTTATAGTTGGACCAATGAATCAAACTTTGTGGATAAATCAAAGGTGGATCCCTAATGCCTTAGCCCCTTTTTCTATTTTTGTCTTTCATCACACCAACTTGCTCCACTCTCGTGGATAATTCAGATTTCATCTCTCCCACCTAAACTAATTCCTCTATGTGTTCTTAACCCCAATCCCTGTGGATCGACCTCGGTCTTACCGAGTATTTTACTACTTCGCTACCTGCACTTAGGTGTGCAATCTTCGGATTATAGCATGCGCCCTCTCCATCATTGAAACAACCACGATAAAAGTTTCGATCCTGATCAGAAGATTATTTGGTCGCATCATACCACTTCATATCAATTGGCCCTCGAACATCCCCTATTGATGTGAGCTCAAGTCTGCACACCGTCGACACTCTGACAAGCCTGATTCGAGACGAAACTTCTTCATCTAGCTTATCATGACAAAGTGCGACACCAAATTTAAGTGGAATGGGATGAAGATTATGTAACATTAAACCACTTCATATCACCTCAGTCTTGTCCCGAGCCTATAAATGTGAACTAAGTTTTGGTATCTCTAACAAGCTTGATCTGAGTTGAAATCTATTGGGGATGCTCTTCATGGTGCGATGAAGTGTTGTACAGAACCAGAGGTGAATCAGAACAAGCTTAGGTCACATCATATCACTTCATGTCACTTTATCCTCACAAGGTCCTAATTAATGTTGGTTATGTTTCAATCCATCCAAACAGGTGATCGGGGCCAAAATCTGATCTGCGAGTTCTTCATTATCTGATGAAGTGTGACAAGAAATTTGAGTCGAAGAATCAAAGGACGATTAGGTCACATCAGAGAACTTCATACCAATGCAACCAACCTGGGTCCAATTAGTATGAACTTGATTTTAGAGGCTCAAGTGTGCTTCATTTGGGCTGATGTTTCTAGGAGCACCATGTGATGGTGCAATTTAAACCGACAATGGATTTGACCAGATTTTGACCACAATATAGTCAAATCAGACCAATTCACCCTACATCGTCCCAAAGATGACATACGAATTAAGACAGGTATGGTGGACATTCAATGCACACTTCTTCAATGGGTGTGGCCCACTTGGTCGTTTGATTTGTTTGACTCTTTTACACAATACATAACATTTTGTGAAAAAATTGATGGATGGAGTAGATGAACTACATAAATCATGGTCAATCGAACAAGGTACACGACTGTACACCCATTGGCAATGTGGTCTTGCCTACACATGCTGCTTACACATCATGTCATGTGAATTAAGTTAGACCAGGATGTTTGGAACTCAGTGTGTCCCTTATTGTAGAGACCATCTAAACGTATATATTCTAGATCTACCATGATTATCCATTATTTTGGGTCATTTTATAATTCTTACCAGAAAGTCAGGAATATCCATTTATGAGGTGGATCGTATGATGAGAAGTAGATGGATTCACCATTGTTGGGCCACAAATATTTACTAATAAGAAGAAATTTGTTTTCACCCTAATTCTGATCTTAAGAGAAATTATGAACAGAATGGATTGCAAGAAAAACACCCACAAATATTAATCTGTCCCTCCTGAGAATTTTCATGCTTGACCACTCAATTTCCACTATTTCAACTACTATGGTCCATTTCAATTTTAGATTTTCTTAATTTTTTGTTTCTTTTTCTAATATGAACAATGCAAATGGAACAATAGTTAGGATATATAATACAAACATCAACATGGGCCCATCAGATATGGTCGCACCTTATTTGGTGGAGCCAGTGACTAACCAAATTACTTTATAAACTCAGTAGCGGCAGCAGACAATATCCACACTTGTTATTGTGTCGTTATAGTAGGCCCACAATTAATTTTCTTCGAAATCCATTCTGATCATTAAAATATATAAACTGTGTTTTGAGAAACCTGAAAATATGAGAAATATATCAAGTGGACCATACATACAAGGTAGATAGTTCTTAATAGTCTAGAAAGAGTCAAATGTTTAGATTTCCAATAATCTAGAAAATATTTGGAATATTCTAATTTTTTGGCTAATACACTAAAAGTACGCCAGAAATTAAATGGACGGTGTTGAAAAAAGTTGGGCCCATTTCAATATTCAAATCGCAAACCCAAAAATGAATGGCAAACCGGTAAGTTTTAGAATGTAAGGGGGTGAATATAATGTGTAGATGGTTTTTTTCGAACCACCGCAAGTAGCTTTCCTTGTTTTGATAATGACAAAAATGCCCTTATCGAAATTGATGAGGGGACAGGATGATTTCGTTGCTCTCGTGGCCCACTTGAGATCTCCTTTTGAATCTCCTTTAACCACAGATGAATGAATGTTTGGATGAACATGATGGACGAATTAGATGTCATGAACAACATGGAAAGAACAAAATATAACTATTTGTACTATAAAGCTTAACTTACAATGCTGAGTAGTAGATCCAGATAACCACGATGCATGGGTTTATATATTTAATTTATATAAATTGGAAGTGCGAAGATTCTAGCTACATATATAGGCTTTAACTCTAGATGGGGATTCTAATGCTTATCGTTTAGACTATCAGGGGGTATTTGGATCGTAAGTTACTTTACATGAGCTATTTATGTCTCAAGTAACTTATCTTGGTTTCTACTTATTAAGTATGTTTGGTAAATAGCATATTTATCAGCCAAAATATAGAAAAGTATGTTTGGTTTATAACATCACATAAATACTTATCCTTCAAGTTTGTTTGATCTGCCCTTAACATCCATTGTCCATCATCCGGGCCTAACCTTTGATGTAGATCGTTCATTATATTAGGCTCACCTTGACCTTGTCTTTAATGTGAACTATCCAACATGTGGGGCCAACCTTCAATGTGGACCATCCACCTTCCGAGGCCTACCTTTGATGTGGGATATCCATCATGCTGGACCACTTTTGATGTAGGCCATTCATCATGAGGGCTCACCTTTAATGTGGATTGTCCATCATGCACAACTCAACTTCAAAGTGGGACGTCCATCAAGCAGGGCCAGCCTTGGATGTGGGTAATCATAAGGGGGTGACCTTCAATGTGAACTGTCCTCATGTGGGGCCTACCTTGATATGGGTCATCTATGATCATGTGGGGCCCACCTTTAAAATCCACTGCCCATCATGTAAAGCCCACCTTTGATGTGGATCGTCCATCATGAGAGGCCCACCTTGGACGTGGGCCATTCATTATCAACACCTTTGATATGGCTATACATTATGTGGGGCCCACCATAAAAATAAATTGTCCATCATGCGAGGTCAACCTTTAAGTCCACCGCCAATCATGTGGAGCCTCCCTTTGATGTGGACCGTCCATCGTGTGAGCCCCACCTTCAATGTAGGCCATCGATCATGTAGAGCCCACCTTGGACGTCGGTCATTAATAATTAGGGGCCGACCTTTGATGTGGACAGAGCTAGGGTTTTGTTTTTTTGGGTTGTAGGGGATTAATTGCAGAGAAGAGCTCCTCCGAGTCCTTAAAAAATGCCGTAGCAGAACCATGAGCTAAAGGATTTCCGGAAAGATGCTTGATCAAGATCGAGAATAGCAAGGATGTCGTGAATTTTAAGGTTAGGTGCTTCAAATACCTATACACGCATTGCGTGTTTGATTTGGAGAAGGCTGATAAATTGAAGCAGTCCCTTCCACCAGGTCTCAGTGTCCAGGATTTGTAACGCCCCGAAATTTTGGCTCTCGTGGACAACACAATGGCCGAGTTTTCGAGTGTTATCTGGAATGTGTTAAGGATATATTTCCACACATTCATCTTTATTTCCCGCATTCATGACATTCATAGCAAAATGACGGAATTCAAGGTTCTTATTCGAAGTTTTTCTACTTTCTAGTCTCAATGAGAGGCTTATTACAAGTTACATGAAAATAAATCTACTCTACAAAGATAATAAATGTAATCTATTTTCAAGCTGCTTCGGTTTCATCGTCCGTCTTTTACTGTCATGAGCCTTCGAGCACCTCGTCGTAGTGTTCGATTCTCTTACTGGATCTTCACCTGGATTATCTGAGATGTGGTTGGATAGCGTTAAACGCTATCATAGTGGGGAATATCCCTTTAAGACAATCATGATAATAATGACACAGAGTAAACGCAAGTAGGATATTATCATTTAATCAAATCAAAACAATTTAGTAAAAGATCTTTATTAATGTAATGCATGACATGCATGCTCTGGCTAAGGCACCCTGACTAAATGAGACGGGATCACTCCACTCTTCTCACCAGCCACTAGTCACCAGAGGTTCTAGCTAGGACGAGATCACTCCACTCTTCCCATGCACCAAAACCCAACTAGTGAAACGGGACCATACACACTTTCACTAGATATTGAGAGAGAAACGGGCTCATGCACACTTTCTCTAACACCCGAGGGCTGACCCACCAAGACTAATCCAGTGAATGCATGATTAGTTTCTCCTTTAATTAAATAAGTTTAGCATTCAGCCCATTAAACGATGTACACGTCTAATGATAACTTCTTACCCCAATCAATTCAAGAGTCTTCATATTCATCGATTTCATACTTCAGTGGATCCATCATAGGTAACGAATCAATAAGGATCCCTTGGCACGTATCCAATAATGCGCACACGGTAGTGTCAAACTCAACATCATGGCATATGCAACCAACAACACATACATGATAATGCCAATACCTAATTCTCAATATCGAGGCATATTCATTCAATAAGACACACGGTAATGCTGACTTTCACAATAAGGCATATTCATCCAAAATCTCCATATGGAAATGTCAACGTAACAAGGCCTCGCACAGCTTCTTCTCTTTACATCATACGTACATCAATATGGGGTTAAGGGGTGTTCATTAGCGTAACATCTATATAAAATATCCCATAGCAAACAACACATCTATGAGCATGTGACAACGTAAATCAAGCATAATCTTCTCATAAGCATGTATATCATCACAATTCCTTTTCCAACCACTTATGCATAGTTCATACATCAAAATTCAACATACACAACAAGGAACATCATACAATTCATATTTACATGAAAGATTTCAACAAGCACGGTTTCAAGAAGTCACGTAACAAAATCCTAGTTTCCAAGCATAAAATCAATATACAATTTAATATTATCATAGATGGGCTTAAAGGAAATCCCCACCTCTTAAAATTTGATGGTTTGAAACGTCGATAGAGACGTGCAATCCTACTTAGATCCAAACCTATAATGTTTTATGGAAAACATGAGATTAGGGTGTAGATGGGCATACTTTTCATCATTAAGATCACCTAGGGTTGGGATTTCACTTAGGGTTAGGGTTTACATTTGGTCTAGCAAACAAAACCAAGGTTAAATAGGTCTTACCTCTTCCAACAACGGCTCAACGTGGGAACCCAACCGAGTTGACTCAGTTTGACTCATTTCTTCCTTTCGTTCTTTTCTTCTTTCTCTTTCTCTTTTCTTCTTTCTTTTTTCTTTCCTTGGCCTGAGTAGGGCTTCAACAGCAGCGGAAGCAGCGGTGGGTGTACCTCATCTCAGCGGCCACCCCATCTCTTTCTCTCTCTCTCTCTCTCTCTCTCTCTCTCTCTCTCTCTCTCGATTTCTCTCTCTCCTCATGGTCGGTCTCTCTCTCTCTCTCTCTACACGGTTCTCTCTTTGGGAGATCTATGGAGGGGAGGAAAACGGATGGGTGGATGTATAACTTACCTAAGTCCTGTGGGAAGGCGAGGTGCCAAAACGAGATCCGATTTTGGCATTGGCACCTCCTGAGAATCATCCCGCCCAACTTTCTTGCACTTTATCGACCGGAGACCGTAGGATGGCTTGGTGGGGTCCACAAGAAGCTTTAGGTGAAGTTTGGAGTGCCCATGCAAAGTGGTGGGTTAGATCTTGATCTTTCTTTGTTTGGACGGTAGATTGAAACGGGCCGTATAGGTGACGGTCAGCGGAGATTTTCAAACGGACTATGTTTGGCTAGCTCATGATTTAAATGGACGGAGTGGATTTAGCAGTGGGGTCCATAAGGGGGGCGACACGAAGAAGACGAAGGAGAGAGAGAACGTCGTGCACACACGGTACGGGAACCGCGCGTCGCCGCTGTCTTCCACACATGGGGTCCATCATAGTGGATCGGAGCCATCTGATCCATTCAAGTGGGCAACACAATATTAGCTGTTGACCAGAAAAATGAGATAGATTCGAGTTAAGATGGGCCACTTATGGCTCGATTTCTTATTGGGCCATTTGTAGGATGATCGGAGGACTAAAATTCGACATGAATGGTTATTTTGGGCCAGATAGACGATATACAAGGTTTGAAGCTTAACTGATCCGTAAAAACTGGTTTGCTAAAAGCGAGGTCTTAACTTAGTGGCATTTTCGTAATTATCTAAAAATAGTGAGGTTTTTGAAATCTAGTCTTCCTATGACATTTATGGGGTTGTTGTAAGCAACTTTTTAAAGGGTTCCCTATCAGATCTCCTACAGATGGTTCGTTGTTTTCAAAATAAAGTAAATGTACGATATTAAATTAAAATAAAATTTTAAAAATTCTCAAATAAATCTTGAAAATCCGGGTGTTACAGGATCTGTGAGAATGCGTTGGCAGCTAGAACTTGGTAGAACTTGAAGAGCATGGTGGTGGGAGCTATTGTTTTGGTATTGTAGTTTGTTTTGGTATGTATTTTATACCTTTGATGCTCGCTGAAAATGATCAGTCACTAATTTCCTTCTTTTCCATCCTTGGTTAGAGAATTTGGTAAAAAAAGAAAAGAAAAAAGAGACCTTTGATGTGGACTATCTATCATGTGGGGCCAACTTTAATGTTATTCTCCCTCACGCAGGGCCACCTTCCATATCCACCGCCCTTCATGTGCCGCCCTTCGTGTGCAGCCCACCTTTTTTATGGACCGTCATTGTGTGGGCCCCACCTTCAATGTGGATTGTTTGTAATGTGGTGCCGCCCTCTTTGGATGTGGGCCATTCATCATTAGGGGCCTACCTTTGATGCGGATAATCTATCTTGTGGGCTCACCTTGATGTGGATGATCCATAATGTGGGGGCCACCTTTGATATGGATGCTCCATTATGTGAGTGCCACCTTTAATTTGGACCACCCATCATGTGGGGCCACCTTTAGTATGGACCATCCATCACATGGAGAGAGAGAGAGAGAGAGAGAGAGAGAGAGAGAGAGAGAGACTCCATTCATGGCTCAGTGGTAGACTCAAAGGTGTTCAATTCTGAGACCAGGGATTGAGTGCTCATGTGGTGTGAGTGGGTGTGTGAGTGTGTGGGGTTTGGGTGGGTGTGTATAAAAAAAAACTTGAAAAGCAAGAAAAAAAGGTTTCAAGGATGATTATCTTTCATCACATTCGTACGTTATAGACTATAGTGGTGCTTGCCAAAATAAGTTAAAAAAGTAACTTGTTAAATTAACATAAGTTAAAAGTGGTATCCAAATGAGCCCTTAATGTCATTCTAGCTCTTTTGGGTTAAGACATCAATGATACTTTGACATTCACTGTTCAACCTTTGTTTTAAGAATGAGAAGAAAAGGGATCTAATTCCAATTTAAATGAAAGTCTATGTTCAAATAAAAGAGGAATTTTGAAAGGTAATGTTCCTACAAGAGGCATCAGGGAAGTACCTATATTTTAGGGGCGAGTTGATTCCCTTATTTGCAAGAATGTGTAGAGATTTTAAGAAAAGAAAGTGTATTCATGAGATGATGAGAAAGTAATAAAGATTAAGCTATTATGCATGCATTTGAAAACTAAGCAAATGATTGCTAACTTACCATGGAGGGCTATTGACATGGAAAAAAATGACTAAAGTCCATGTTGCACCAACATATCATGTAGGTTGCCGCATTAGTTTCTCAACTTGTGCAAGACTTCAGAGTTGGTGCGGTCTTTTCAGCCATTAGAAGTGCGACACCTCTTTTTAGTCATTAGAAGTGTGAGATGGCGCGAGCAAGAGACTTCTTCTAACAAAACTTGCATCATGCAATAATTGGAAGGTTCCCACGACATCATTGATACACAGCCAAGTGTTTACATGACAAATAGAAAGAGCCAATTTACACAAATTACACAATGTTGGTGTACAATGACCTATAGACTGTCTATACATCGGTGGGACATGACGAATTACTCTATACATGTTTCATCAACTCATACGATGATGAATGCTCATCACATGTTCACCCTTTCAAAAGGAAAATTGGTTAAAAGATTCCCACAAAGCCTATAAATACTCGGTTCTCATTTGCACATCTTTATGCAATTTCTTTGTTGCCAAATTCTGCCTACTCGAGATAAAGTTTGCAAGAGTTCTTTTACCTTTTGCCACTAAGATCGAGATAAGGTGAGCATGGAGTTTAAGGAATCACCTTCTTGATATTATTTCCCAGAAGATGATTTTCTAGCTCATGCAATACCCACAGTGGTCTCCTGGCAACTATATGTGACCTCTATGATGACCTGTTATCTCTAGGGATGTCCCCTCGAACCATATCCATAAATAGGTATTGCAATACTTTTTTATCTATTCATTTACCGTTTTCTTTGATTTGATAGTTTATTTTAAAGTTTAAACAACTTTGTCAACAAAGATGATTATGTCCCATAAACGTTCAAGCCACTGAAGATGCTTAAGAATATTGAAAAGGTTGCATGCCTATTGCAGAGGGACATGGCTACCGGTGGGTGCTATATGGATCCCATCATGATGTATGTATTTTATCCACGCCGTTGATCCATTTTTCCAGATCATTTTAGGGCATGTGCCTAAAAATAAGGCAGTACAAATCTCAAGTGGACCACACCATAGGAAGCAGTGGTGATTGAATGCCCACCATTAAAAACTAACAAGGGTCCATCGTCATGTTTATTTTTCATCCAACATGTTGATTAGGTCACACGGACCTAGATGAAGGGAAAATACAAATAACAGGTTGATCCAAAACTTTTGTGGCCCCCAAGTAGTTTTTAATGGTGGGAGTTGAATCACCATTGTTTCTTATGGTGTGGTCCTACTGAGATTTCGATCTGCGTCATTTTCGACTCATGCGATGAGATGATTTGGAAAAATAAAAGAAAGGCATGGATAAAACATATACATCATGGTCGGGCTCATAGAGCACGGCGTGCAAACTGCATCCAAGTTAAATGCCTTTTCAGATTAAGTACGCCCGACCTCACCAAAACGGCATGGGCTTCCTGCCAAATAAGAAGTGCAGTGGATGCTAGGCGGGGCCACAGTGACGTTTGTGAGAAATCCACTCTATCCATCCATTTTGCATGCTTACTTTAGGGCATGCGACGAAAAAATATAGAGGATTCAAAACTCAAGTGGCCCATGCCAGAGGGACTAGTGGAAATTTAATGATCACCATTGAAACATTCATATGGCCACAAAAGTTTTGTCTGAGGTTATGAGGTTAATTTTATTTATTTATTATTATTTTTTTCACTTCATCCCTACGGAATGACCTTATAAATGCTTTGATGGGATATAAAAATCAAGCTATAGATCGGAAAGTTTCAACCACAGGCTTTTCTTCCCCAATTTTTCCTCTCATGTGGCCCATTTGAGTTTTGTATCCACCTCATATTTGGTCGCATGTCCTAGATCAATGAGCTCACAAAATTAATAGATGGTCAGAGTGGATTTCTACCAAAATCAAGGTGGGCCCCACCTAGCATCCCATCGCAGGAACTTCCTGTGAGAGACTTTCGCAGAAAATCTGCGTCCGTCAGGCGCGGAAGCAGATTACACCCTTGCCCCTCCTGGATGGTAATCGGTCCAGGCAGGGGCTCGGTGGGGCCCACAATGATATATGGCGTATCCATGCCATTCATTCATTTTTTCATATTATTTTAGGGTTTGATCCCAAATTTGAGGCAGATCCAAGGCGTGAATGGACTACACTACAGAAAGTAGTGATAATGATGCCCACCATTGAAACCTTAGTAGGGCCCACCATATTGTTTGTTTGCCATCCAATTAGTTGTCACATAGACTTGGATGGAGGGTAAGCATAAATTTTAGCTTGATCCAAAACTTCTGTGGCCTTAAAGAATTTTTTTTGATGGTGGACATTCAATTCCCACTTTATGGTTTACTCAAGCATGGATCTGCCTGTTGTTGTTGTTTTTTTTTTTTTTTAATCATATTTTAGTCCTTAAATGATATGAAAAAATGGATGAATAGCATGGATAAAACCCAAACACCATGGGAAAATAGGATTGATTGAACATCCAACTTTAAAACCTTCTTAGAGCCCACTGTACTGCCATTTTCTTATTCTCTAAAAAGCAGCCAATATGCATGCTTGATTTTTTTTTTAGGTACTGTCCACCTGATATTTAGATCTACTTAATTTTTTGGTATGGTCCACCTGATATTGATATTTGGATCTGATTAATTTTTTGGTTCATACTCTAAAAGGAGCTGGCAGAATGAATGGACAACATGAATATGCAGTACATAAATAGGGCCCATGTTTAAGGCCACATGGTGTTGGGTCAGGTTAGGGCGTACTGGAAACCCTATAACCCCCAGCGCTAGTGGAGCCTTTAACTTGGAATGTGATTTACGTTTGATGCTTTGTGGGCCTTACCATGATGTATATGTTTTATCCATGCGACCATTCATTTTTTCAGATCATCTTATGGGATTAGCCGAAAATGATGTATATCCAAATCTCAGGTGGACCACACCATAAAAAAGTGGTAATATAACGCCCACCATTAGAACCTTCTTGGGCGGCCGAAAAAGTTTTAGATGAAGCTGTAACTATATTTTCCCTTCATCCAGGTTTGTGTGACCTAATCAACATGTTGGGTGGAAAATAAACATGACGGTGGGCCCTAGTAAGTTTTTAATGGTGGGCATTCCATAACCACTGTTTCCTATGGTGTGGTCCACCTAAGATTTGTACCTGCCTCATTTTTAGGCTCATGCCCTAAAATGATCAAATGGATGGATGGTGTGGATAAAACATATGATACATCATGATGGGACCCACATAGCACTCACCGTTAGCCACGTCTCTATGTAATATGGGTGGAGAAAATTTCTAGAATTTGTTTCTTTTTCTAGAATTACAGCTCATTAATGATAATTAGATCCAGGGGCGGAGCCATGTAGGGGCGAGAGGGACCCCCCCCGTTTTCAAGAATTCATTGCTTACTGGTTTCTGTGGTGTGGTTCAGTTGAGTCTTTGATTTGCTTCATTTTTAGTCTCCTACACTAAAGTAAGCAAGAGAAACCGATGGACGGTGTGGATTGATAAAAAAAATTAAAGTGGACCCCACATAACTTCCCAGCGCAGAATCTTCCCCGCAAATGGCTTTGGCAGGAAATCGACATCTGGACGAGGATCAGCTACCCACGGGTTAAGTGACGTCACCAAGTTATATGGCCCCCCCATGATGTATGTGTTGTATCCACACTGTTCAACCATTTAGAGAGATCATTTTATGGGTTGAAACATAGAACGACACAGATTAAAAGCATAGATGGACCCCATCACAGAAACAGTGGGGATAGTGGAACCCACTGTTCAAACCTTCCTAGGGCCCACCATGATGTTTATTTGAGATCCAACCTGTTTATAAGTTTAAAAGGACATGGACGAAGGGAAAAAACAAATGTCAGTTTGATCAAAAAGTTTTGTGCCCCCATAAGTTTTTAATGTTAGGCTTTAAGTCCCTACTGTTTTATGTGGCGGGGTCCACTTAAGCTTTGGATCTGCCTCATTCTTTGGATCATGTCCTAAAATGATCTCTACAAATGGATAGATGGTGTGGATACAATACATACATCATGGTGGCCCCAAAAAACTTTGTAACGTCACTTCATAGCCAATCTAGCTGTTGAATGCAGATTTCCTACCAAAACCTCTCACAATAAGTTCCACGGAGAACCTAAGTGGGGCCCACCATGATCTTTGTGAGAAATCCACCCAGCTCATCCGTTCTATGGAATCATTCTAGCATTTGCAACAAAATATGAGCTGGATCCAAGACTCAATTAGTGGGCCAAAACGTGAGGATTGAACGTCCACAGTTGAAATATTGGAGGGCAAAAGTTTTGAATCAGGCAAATATCTTACCCCTCCTGGAAGAAAATCCTGGTCCGCCCCTATTAGATCCAACAACCTTTGAATTTTTTTAGGCGTCTTCATTAGTAAGTAGACATTTTTAAGTGTCTCGGCTGCTAGCCCAGTTGGAAGATGCCTATGCATTTCAACGCCAGGGCTCAGTTTCCTAATGCTAAGGAGACATACTAACCCCATTGGTGGGTGGGTGCATCATGCGACTAACCATAAGGGTGGGTACGTTGCATGACTAACAATAAAAAAATTTTAAAAAAAAAAGTCAACATTGTTCTCATTTGAGAAAAATTATGAGCCAAAGTTAAAGAAAAACTAACGGAAGTTACCACTTTGATAATAACTAACTTGAGGTATCTTAATGAAAACAGTTTTTATAAAGGTATTTAGATGTAAATACCGAATTAAAGAAGTACAATTTTGTAAAATTCCGCTTTGTTTTTTTTTGTTTTTTGATCTCTACTGTGTTAACCGTTCATTTGTGGCCCACTGATCAAGTTGATACCGTTCTCCGGCTACCTTAGATTTTTTTAATGTAGTCGACTGGTTTCGGTTTCCAAAGAAAGGTAGAGAGAGGGGGAGCTTTAAACCCCATAAATAGGTGTGGCTTTATAAGGAAGTTGTCAGCTACGTTTACAAACAAAATCTAAAATCTAAGAAGGGAAAAAAGAAATATCTAAGAATAAGGAAATGTTACCCCAAAAACGATACATCAGGGACCAATACAATAAACGACCACTGCAGCTGCACACGTGGCAGGTTAAACAGTAGATCAGGACCGTCCACTAGTTGACCCTACCATAGGTGGTCTGTGGTTCAAAAACCCACATCAACAGGATAATCCTGGCCAACATTTTCTCTCAGCTTTCCCCACCAAACGTCCACCCCTGAATACTTTTGGTTTCTACCGTCCATTTAAAGGCACCCCAATCCAATAGCTGTTAACATCCATTTTGTGCAAGTTTTTAACCATATAGCTCATCAGTGGCATGGCATACTAGATCCACGGTCCCAATCTTCGCTGCCAAGTGTACGGTGATGGAGATATCTAGACCGTCCCATTTCTCATGTCATGATTACGAAGATGCCATGTATGTGTCGCTGATATGACAAGTAAAGTAAGTGGTTAGAACTGGAAAAAATCTAAATGAAATTAGAGAAGTAGAGGTGAAGATCTTCCTCCAAACCTCTATATATACCCAATACAAATGGACTGTTCTCATTCCATCCTTAAAACGGAAGAAATCACAATCTCAAAACACATTGTTCTTGAGTCAAGAGATGGTTTCGAAATCGAATCTTCGAATAGCTTGTTTGTTGTGCTTGTTTGCATGGGCAGCAAAAGCCACTGTACCGGAGAAAGTTTTCAATGTGAAGGATTTCGGTGCAATTGCCGACGGCAAAACAGATAATAGTAAGGTAAGCAAGCATATGACTACCCAACAACAAGTGCATTTTTTTAGTTTATCGCAAAAGAGAAGTAGTTGAAGTTATTTATGTATTCATATATTTTGTAGGCATTCTTGGATGCTTGGAAGGAGGTATGTGCATGGGATGGTATGGGTAGGATTTTGATTCCAAAAGGGACATTCCTCGTTGGTCCGGTTGTGTTCAAAGGGCCATGCAAGGGCCTTGTGGCATTTCAGGTTGCTGGGGTGGTGAAGGCGCCCAACCTTGAGAAGTTCGATTCAGATGGTTGGGTAGAATTTAAATACATCAACAGTTTGATGGTCACAGGTGGTGGAACATTCGACGGGCAAGGAGCTTTAGCTTGGCCACACAATCAATGCCCCAAGATGGCGAAATGCAAGCTCTTACCAACAGTAAGTCTATCTTTTATAGCTAGTTTCCAACAATGAGTGCATGAAGATAAATAATGAGAGGAAATGACGAGTTGGTTTCTTTAAATCACAGTCCTTAAGGTTCATTTTTGTCACGGACGCAACCATTCGTAGCATATCTTCGGTTGATAGCAAGTTCTTCCACATGAATATTGTTGGGTGCAAGAACATCGAGATCCAAGCCATTAACATCTCTGCGCCGGAGGACAGCCCTAACACAGATGGTATCCACATAGGAGACTCGAGTGGGGTTAAAATCTCTCATTCTGTGATAGGCACTGGCGATGATTGCATCTCCATTGGGCCCGGAAACTCGAATATCTCCATCTCCAATGTCTCGTGTGGACCGGGGCATGGTATCAGCATTGGTAGCCTTGGCAAGTACCCCAACGAAGGTGATGTGGTTGGTTTGAATGTGAGGAATTGCACACTCACAGGCACCACCAACGGCCTAAGGATCAAGACATGGCAAGACTCTTCTATTCTGTCTGCATCCAATTTCAACTTTCAAGATATAGTCATGAATAATGTCTATAATCCAATCATCATAGATCAAGAGTATTGCCCATATACTTCTTGCAGCCAAAAGGTATTTAACTAACTCCTTAAGAGTGATATTACTAACAGTGTTTTACAACTCTCCAAGGATTTTGAAAACTAAAAGAAAAACTAACTCATTACATTGGTTTCGTGTTCTATTTTTCTCACTTCCAGTCTCCTTCGAGGGTTAAGATCAGTGATATTAGCTTCACGGACATCAGGGGCAGTTCAGCATCTCAAGTAGCAGTCAATCTCTTATGCAGCAAAGACGTGCCATGTCAGAATGTAGAGCTTAACAACATCAACCTAGTGTACAATGGATTTGATGGACCTGCCACATCCTCATGTTCTAACATCAAGGGAACTTCTTCTGGCCCACAAAGTCCTCCATCTTGCCTCTAATCCTCTTGATTCTTCCCATAGATAGTTTCTCAACACTTAGGAAAAAAGAATATAATGCATTTCCTCCACATGGAGCTAGCAATCACCCTTACCACTATGAGGAGTCTTATATTTTTGTGCTCATATTCATGGTTTGATGCATGCAAGTGGAAAGGGTATCTATATATATTGTTTTGTCCACACTTCTAATAAAATTCATTATCTCTCTCTTTGCTGATTTTTGGATGATAATCTTTAAATTTCTATAAATAAGTAATAATACATCAAAATTGAACGAACTTCCACTTGGATCAAATTACATAAACTGCGATTGGATTTGGTCAAGAAGAAAACAAAACAAATAGATTGAGAAATAAATTTAAGGTCAAATTAGTTTCCAAATGTTTTTCCCAAAAATATTTAAATGTAAGTTGCTGATAATTATAGGATGCGATTTTCAAGGTCACTGGGAAATATGCACTTGGAAGCCACAAGAAGAAATAAAGAATCTAAGGCAAACAATCACACTAATTTATTTCCCTAGATTTCGAGACAATGCCGTACAGCCGCCTATGTTTTAAGTCATTTCCAAAAAAAGAGGCAGCTTTTAAACTCTTTCCTAAAACACGCTTAATCTTTCCAAATATAGCCAAAAATCTGCCTTTGTAGACTTTTACTATGCAGATTCCACGGACAAGAGGACAATATTGTGGGCCCTACAATGATTTGTTTGAACCATCCACGCTGTCTATCATTCTTGGATCATTATTTTAGAGCATGAGCAAAAAAAATGAGTAACATCCAGATCTCAAGTGGACACCACAACACAAAAACAGTGGCTAATGAACTCCTTACCTTTGATTTTTATGTAGCCCACCATGATGATAACACAACATCTAATATAACCATGAGGTGACTTAATAAAATTTATGCCTAGTATCCAAAAATCAGGTCCAACCGTGATTTAGATGGGCCAGACAAATTGAAAACCATTTTGAGGGTGAGAATTGGCCAATACTCTTGTGAATCGTGTGGTCCACTGGAGTCATGGATGGACAGGAAACTTCGGCCGTGGGCCTAATATGGGTGAAATACAAGGTGGTATGGGTGGATTTCAAATACACGTCGTCGTAGGCTACCTTATTTTTAATGTCATGCCTCAGGATGGAATTGCCCAAGATCAAAGTTTTTTCAAGGACACAAAATCAAAGCCCATTAAGTCTCTGTCTAGCAAGTCTTTGTGAGCCCACTGTAATGCATGCGTTTTATCCACACCGTACATCCATTTTTCCAGATTATGTTAGTGTAAGAACCAAAAAAATGAGGCAGATGTAGGGATCAAGTAGACCACACAGTACATGATTGAATGCTCACCAATAACTATACTTCTTCGATATTATACACTCACTATTAAAACATTCTTTGGGCCACAGAATCTTTGGATAAAGCCAATAGTTTCCTTATTTCAGCTTATCCCACTGACAATGACATTATAAACGATTACAAAACCTTATGAACGGTTTAGATGACCTATAAATGTCACAGTGGACCCCAATAATCTTTCAAAGGTAGGTACATCTATTTCCAACGTGTAGCCCACTTCAGTTTTTGATCCACCTCAATTTTCGTATTGTGTCCTAATATGAGCTGGGAAAACAGATGAACGGATTTGATTTTAAATAAGCATCATGGTGAGCCACTAGTGGTGGGGTTAGAAACATTTGTCATGTTGGTTCCACCATCCCATCAGTGCACAGAGACGAGACTCTCTCCCTAAAGAAATAAGGAGATAAGACTATGAAGCAAGAACCGTGGGAAGCTAAGTGGGGCCCACAGGATGCTTGTGAGATATCCACCCCGTCTATCTGCTTTGCCATCTCATTTCAGGGCATGAGTGGAATAAAACAATGGGACTATTAGACCATCCGTTGACGTTAAAAGACTGGATGAAAATGATTATTTGATAACACAAAAAATGATGTAACTATCCATTCATAGGTGGCCCAAACAGATGGAGGGCTCGGATCATCAACCCATTCATCCATGGAGAGGCGGGAGAGTGCCGCGGGATGAAAAAAAAATCCATTAAAAGAAATGAGGGTATCTCCGTCATTTTTGAAATATAGGATCAGGCAACTAATTGTAATAGACGGATTGCTGTAAAATGACTATTCATGCAAAAGATAAGTGGGTTTAAGGAAAGAGTTTAAAATCAGCACCTTTTTGGGAAATGGCTAAAAACATAGGCGGATTTGTGATAAGCATCGTTTGATCTGGCAAACAATCTCAGGATATACTTCTAACTCACAAACTGATGCTAGAATATTTGTGAGATCGCACAACTACAACGCAGGAAGCTATGTATAACAGCTTGACTCAAGCAAATATGGGTTGTATTGATTGATTATCATAAAAAAAGGAATGAAAGATTAATAAATTATTTCATTACGAGTCATCGAATATCCCTTTAATTTCCCTTGATCTAAAACGGGCTATAATTATTTTAAAAAAGTATGATGCATGAGTTTATGTATTTAATTCAAATTGGAAGTTCGGCTATAATAATAACCACAAGTGCTTTAACTCTAGATCGAAATGCTAATTTGTGTTGTTTAGACTATTAATTTCATTCTAACCGCTCCGGGTACTGCACAAAACTGAGAATCGAATGAACTGTACTGGTATTTGATGGGGAATAACTTTTTTCTTTGATTGCAAGTTATCAACGAATCTTCATGGGAATTCAGCAAAACAAATGCGCTTGTTATCTTTAGGATGTTACTGAACTGCCCAACTTCTCTCTTAAAAAAAAAAAAAAAAAAAAAAACCCATTAGGGCATCAATGGCACTTTAACATTCACTCCGTAACCTATGTTTAAGAATGGCATGAAAATGGATCTGCTTCCAATTTAACTAAAGTGTGTATGAGAATAAGGGAGTGTTTGAATGGCAAGTTACTTATGGGTTAAGCAGCGTATCATGGTTTCTACTTATTAAGTAAACAAGCTTGTTTGGTAAACAACATACTTATCAGCTATATATATATATATATATATATATATATATATATATATATATATATATATATATTTATGTTTTGTTTCCAGCATCACACCCTCATATTCACTGTCCATCGCGTGGGGCCAACTTTTAATGTGGATTGTTCATTGTGTGGGCCCCAACTTTGATGTGGGTCATCCATCATATAGAACCCACCTTGGATGTGAGCCATTCATCATTAGAGGCCAACCTTTAATGTGCACCATACAATTATGTAGGGCCCACCTTTGATGTTAGTCATCCATCATGTGGGGCCCACCATCAATGTTATTTGTCCATCAAGTGGGGTTCACCTTCAATATCCACCACCATCCTATGGACCATCCATCATGTGGGCCCCACCACTTATGTGGGTTGTCCATCATGCGGGGCCCGACTTGGATGTGGGCCACTCATTGTGGGCCGACCTTTGATGCAGACTATCCATCATGTGGGACCTACCTTAATGTGGGTCATCCATCCTATGAAGCCCACCTTTAATGTGGATTGTCCGTCATGTGGGACCCACCTTCAATGCGGGTCGTCCATCATACAGGGCTTGCCTTAGATGTAGCAGGTATGGGAAGCCTGCTTATGAAATAGGATGTATAGAGCCAAAGTGGGATACGATAGGCTGGGCCCGCTATTTTTTTGGGTTGAAGGTCCAGCCTGAATATTTTTTTTGTGTGCTTGTATCTTTTTTGATGTAGGGAACGATCCTCTGGATCAAGGGCGAGGATCGAGGACATTCTTGATGGAGATGGATCGGAAGAAGATCAAGAAAACGACGGTCGACATAATATTTCGGCCGGGCGAAAGCCCTGGTTTACCGGCCAAATAAGTTCAGAAATCTGGAGGACTACTTAGCCAAAATTCAATAGAATTTCATATTCCCGACGATTTTTCTGATGCTTTTAAGCCATCGGCAATGTCAGGCGCCCAACCACACTTCACCGGGCACTTGAAGTTAGCCAGATTTTCCAGTTTACTCGATGGACTATTTTTTAGTTCATGGGGCATCCGATCACCCTTCACCAGGCGGCCGACCATGCGCAAACAGATGAACAATTTTCTGATTTATTTTTTTATTTTTGGTGATTCTTTCCTAGTTTCTTTAAAATTCTTTTCTAATATATTTTAGGGTTTCTAGTGTTAGTTTTCTCCATTTAAGGTTGCTTAAACTTATTTTTATGCATGTTATCTTTGATTAATAAAATATTTGAGTTTTACTCTATTTTCCTCATGGATTTGAGTAATTTATTTGTGGATTCAAAGAAGAGGTCTCGTGGATTCGAGGAAGATCGGTTGAGGAGTCCCGATAAATCCGTGGACTCGGATTAATTATCTGGTGAGAGAGATGGTGCTCGATCTCACCTCATCTATGTTGCACCAAGTTGGTATCAGAGTGAGGATTCTGCCTCGAATCGTTATCTCTTTGCAAAAGTAAGGACAAAATCCTATGGACGATGATCCAGGGATCCATCCTCTCAAAGTGGCGGCTTTTGAGGCGACGCTTGAGACACTCAAGGGGACAAATCGTTAAGCTATGCAAAGACTGCAGGCTAGATTCGAATGCAAAGTAGAATATGGTAGAGATCCGGTAGATCGGACAGGTCGGGTTTATGCAGAGGTCGATCTTTCTAGCTTCAATGGCCTGAGTCTCTTCGACGACTGGCTATGTGAAGTTGAGTGCCTTTTCGAGCTCACATAGATGCCAGAGGAAAAGAAAGTTCCTTACGTTGCCTACAAGTTAAAGAGCACTGCATCGGTTTGATGAGAATATGTTTAGCGCAATCGGAAGAACGAGATGAAGGCCCCGATAAGCTCGTGGCCGCGAATGAAGCGATGACTGCTGGAACGGTTTGGATACAACGATTATGTAAATTAGGTATTATCCCAATAGACCCATAATTTGTAGCATAAGTCTTATTGTTTTAAAACGGAGCCACAACTGACACCCAGCCCCATCAAAATCACACATGTTGTACTTGCAGAAATGGAAGGCCATCAGTAGTACACATGTGTCATTCATGTTGACATGAGAGAACCTCTCGAAACTCTTAAGGTACGTGGAGAAAGGATCTTCTATGCCCGCTCCATGTCACGCTGTTGATTTTGTTGAGCCGGAAGAAATCGAGATCATGAAAAGGAAAAGCGAAATTCATTCCCCCATTGCTCTTGAGGAAGTGACTGATTCCAATGTCGATCAAGTTCTTTCGGAAGTGGAGGGGATAATTATTCCAAGTGTTATGAACAAGGAAGAAGATCCTGCAGGTGTCCTAGAAGTTGTGGATCTCGTTGTGTTTGATTCCGTGGACATCCAAGCAGATGTTGTGCCGACAATACAAGAATCCGAGACGATCATGAACAAAGAATTTCCTGAAAATTTGTTCTTTGAACATGATGCTGGGTTTTCTTAGATGGAACCGATCTTCAATAGCATGATGGTATGGTAGATCCGTTTACAATTTTTCTTGTTCACGTCGAGAACAAGGTGATGAAGTTTGCTAGGCTATACCAGGGCTTGGCCAAGGACACTTATTGCCAATCAAATCCGTTGGTGAATCCAAGCATGAAGCACAAGCCAAGGTCGTGGAAGAAAATGAACAAGAATCGTTACCATGACTTGAGGCAAGACTTAAGGTCGAGTTTTCTTCAAGTGGAGGAGACTAATGTAGGGGACGATCCTCTCAATCGAGGACATTCTTGATGGAGATGGACTAGAAGAAGATCAAGAAAACTATGGTCGACATCATATTTCGACCAACCGAAAGCCCTGGTTGACCGACCAAACTGGTTAAGAAATCTGGAGGACTTAGGCAAAATTCAGCAAAATTTCATATTTTCGACGGTTTTTCTGATGCTTTTAAGCCGTCGGGCGCTCGACTACACTTCATCGGGCACCTGAAATTCAAGATTCCCAACGGTTTCTCGAAGCTTTTGAGCCGTCGGCAATGTCAGGCTCCCGACCACACTTCAACAAGCACCCAAAATTTGCCAGATTTTCTAGTTTACTTGCTAGACTGTTTTTGAGTTCATGAGGCGCCCGGCCACCCTTCACCGGGTGCCCGACCATGCGTAGACAGATGTGTAATTTTCTGATTTATTATTTTTTTTTTTTGTGATTATTTCCTGGTTTCTTTATAATTCTTTTCTAATACATTTTAAGGTTTCTAGGGTTAGTTTCTCTCTATTTAAGGTTGCTTAAACTCGTTTTATACATTTTATCTTTAATTAATAAAATATTTGAATTTTACTCTATTTTGATCATGGATTCGTGTAATTTCTTTGTGGATTCGAAGAAGAGGTCTCATGGATTCAAGATATCCCCTCGTCGATTTAAGGAAGATCGGTTGAGTCCTGATAGATCCGTGGACTCGGATTAGTTATCCCATGAGAGAGACGGTGCTCGATCTCACCCTGTCTATGCTGTGCCATTTTTTGCCTTTCATGAAATATATTTGCCTCTTTAAAAAAAAAGATGTAGGCCATTCATCATTAAGGGTCAACCTTCGATGTGGATTATTTATCGCTTCAATGTCCACAGCTCATGTGGAGCCCACCTTTGATGTGGACCATCCATCTTGAAGGCCCCTCCTTTAAATTGAGTTGTCCATTATATCAACCCGCTTTGGATGTGGGCTATTTATCGTTAGGGGCCGAGTTTTAATGTAGACCGTCCATTATGTGGGCCCGCATTAATACGGGTCATAGCCCACCTTTGATGTGAATTGTCCATCGTGTGAGCCCCACCTTCGATGGGGACAGTCCATCATGTGGAGCCTCCTTTGATAAGGACCATGAGAGAGTCCTTTGACATGGACCATGACTGAGAGAGAAGAGGAGAAAAGAAATAAGTTAAAAAGCTATAAAAAAAAAAAAACTTATTGAAATAAGTAGCCTTTAGCATTAAGTTACTTTTGTAATGATGTTTACCAAACTAAATTAAGTGAAAAAGTAACTTAATAACTTAAAATAAGTTAAAAAGTAACTAATTTGGTGGTATCTAAACAGGCTTTAAAAGAGGAAATTTTGAAAGGTGTTCCTATAAGAGGCATTAACTACCTATATTTTTAGGGACAAACTGTTCCCTAATTTGCATGAATGTGTATGGATTTTAAGAAAAGAGTATATGAATGAGATGATGAGAACGTAATAAAGAACAAGCTATTATGCATGCCATTTGAAAACAAACAAAGGGTTTTTGACATAGAAATAACGACTAAGTCCATGTCGTACCAAACACCTCTTGTTTAGACATCAGAACTCTAGCACAGGAGCTTGCCTTCCTAAAAGTTTAGCATGAGACAGCAAAAAATTGGCATGGATAGACTTTCTTCAGTAGAAAGCCGATTCACGCAATACTTAGAAGGTTGGTGCAATTAATCCATTTGTACACAACCAGGTGTTTATGTGACAAATAGAGAAATCTGAGGCACCGGTCACAGTGAGTTGGTTCCCTTTTTTTTATCGTATTCAAGAAGCCTGCTGAAAAACCGTTCTACTCCTTTCCTTCTATTAGAGTGACGGTCCGTCCTATTTCTTTTCAGTATGCGGGCGGTAGAGATTTCTTGTCTGGTCCAGCCGTATTCTGCTCCCCCGAAGTGCACCGAGTCGTCCTGTCCTCTCTCGACTTGATGCGAGGACCAGCTCTGCTGCACTTGAGTTTAGATCCCTATCTATAAATTCTGTATGAACCATATTCCTTGTCGTGAGTGACGGGCCAGTTCGATATACAGTTTGAACAAGGAATTTACACAAATTGCACAATGTTGACATAAGACAACCTGTGAATTATCCATAAATTGGTAGGACAGGATGAATCCCTTTGCGCACTTTCTATCAACTTGTTTAATGAGAGGCAACACGTGTCCATAATTATTATTTCAATGAAAAATAACTGCCTAACCACCCTTTTAGAGAAAAAAAATTTGTTAAAAGATTCTCCTAAAGCCTATAAATACCCCATTGGGTCCTTATGCGCACATCTTTATGCAATTCTCTGCTGTTAAATTCTACCTATTCGAGATTAAAAAAAAAATGTTCATTTTTATTCTTTGCCACACTACAACAGGTGTACTTATAGCGGTGGATTTATCCGCCGCTATAAGTGAATTATCTGCCGCTACAAGTTATATCAACGGTGTGGTGGCAGATTCCATATCCGCCGCTAAGTGTGCCATCGGTGTAGATCTAGCGGTGGATAAACTACTAGCGGATTAATTTTACGCCGTTATAATAATTTATAGGGGTGGATGGTATGAGTGGTAATATAACAATGGATACTTAAATCCGCCACTATATGTTTATGTAGAGACGGATATATCCGCCACTATATAGTATTTTAGCAACGGTTATATTTGCCGGTATATTGCCTTTGAGTAGTGGAGTAAATCCATCGTTAAAACATTTACATCGGCGGACTGATCCGCCGCTATAATGAGACACAACTATCGTCAACGTAGTTACAACGGCGGATATATCCGCAGCAAAAAAGTATTAGTGGTGGTTATATCCGCCGTTATAAAATCATTATTATTTATTCAAATTTATATCACTACTAAAAAAATGACTTTCCCCGACGGCCCCGCCTTTTTTTTCCGACGGCTATGAGCCGTCGGAATTTCCGACGGTCTAAAACCGTCGGCGAATGTCTATTGGCCGTCGGGAAAAATTACCCAAAGAAATACCTTCCCCGATGGTCCCGCCTTTTTTTTCCGACGGTCTGAAACCGTCGGAAAATGAAAATATGCTTAATGAAACGCACCCACCCTATTATCCTTACATTGGGGCCCACCTACATGATTTAATGTATATCCATGCTGCCCATCAATTTTAAAAGCTCATTTTAAAGTTTTACCCCAAAGAAGGAGCCAGGTCAAAAGCTCAAGTGGACCACACCATATGGAGCCATATCCATGCCGTCAATTGTTGATTTTAGTGTTGCCCACTTGGACCTTCAATCTGCCTCATTTTTTGGGTCATGCCCTAAAATGAGATGCAAAAAGGGATGGACGGCATGGATGAATCACATACAACACAGTGGACCTCATGATCCCCTGTCTGGACCGTCTGTTTCTATCACCCCAATCATCACACGAATTGGGGTGCGAATTAGTTTGGTGTTACCCATGCATGTAAGAGATTAGTGGGTGTTACCCCTACCATGGGGCCCACATTGATGATTTTTTATATATCCACAGTGTCCATCCATTTTCTATGGACCATTGTAAGATGTGATACCAAAATTTATAGAGAGAAATTAATCTCAGGTGGATCACACCACATGAAATGTTGATTTGAGTGCCTCACCATTAAAATTTCCGAAGGCCGACCCATTGTCATGTTTCCTTAATGTTTATTTGTAATCCAACCTATTGATAAATGTCATGCAGAGCATCAACCAGGGTCATTAGTCAAACCGCATCCATCTCGATGGGGGTATAGCCCATTTCGTTGGCTGTTACCCGCGTAACATCATGGGTGTTTCCCCTACCGTGGGGCCCACCTTGATTATGCATTGTATATCCATACCATCCATCTGTTTCTACAAATCATTTTAGTAAGGGGTCTCAAAACTTAAGTAGATCTAAATCTCAGGTGGACCACAATATAGCAAACAGTGGTGATTGAGTGCCTCACCATTAAAAATTCCAAAAGGCACATAATAAGGTTTTCATAATGTTTATTTGCCATCCAACCCATTAATAATGTCAAAAAGATCTAGATGAAGGGAAAATAAGAATATCAGCTCGATTCAAAAATTGTGCGGCTCATAAAAAGTTTCTAATGGTCATTCATCACTGTTTCTAGTGGTATGGTTCACCTGAGATTCAGATCTTCTTAAGATTTTGAATGGTGACCTAAAATGATATAGGAAAATAGATGGATGGAGTGGATTTACAAAAAAAATACATTAAGGTGGGCCCCACACGGTTAGGATAACACCCACTATGTTATTACTCAATCACAAGTTTTGTTACAGTGGTGGACATTCAATCACTATTGGTTTCTTGTGGTGTGGTCCGCCTGAGATTTAGATGTGGTTAAGTTTTTCTATAAATCCATAAAATAATATTTAACAATTAATAAACGGCATGGATAGAACAAATAAATCATGGTGGGCCCCACGCAACACGTGGTAGTATCAACCCATTTAATGGTGTGAAATGTACAAAGATTTAAACAAAAATCCAATTTTTTTATGGGTTCAAGTGGTAAAATGATCTTGAGAAATGGATGAACGGTGTGGCTAAAACACATACATCATGGTGGGGTCCACAGAGCACTAACCACTAGTCACCTGGCCAGTGGCAACGGGTGCGAATTAGGTGTTACCCGCGTAATAGTTTGGTGGGTGTTACCCTTACCGTGGGGTCCACTTTGATGATTTTCTGTATATATACGTTGTCCATCCATTTCTACGGACGATTTTAGGATGAGGTACCAAAGCTAATGCATATCCAAATCTTAGGTGGACCACACCACAGGAAACAATGTTAATTGAACGTTCACCACTAAAAAGTTGTTAGGGCCAAAAAAGTTTTGGATCAAATTGATATTTGTTTTTTCCCTTCATCCAGGTCCATATGACCTAAACAATTTAGATGCCAAATAATCATTACAGTGGGCCTTGGAGGATTTTAATGGTGGACGTTCAATCATTATTGTTTTCCTATAGTGTGGTCCACCTGATATTTATATCTGCATCATTTATGGGATTCATTTGTAAAATGATCCGAAAAAATGAATGTACAGTGTGGATAAAACACATGCATCATGGTGGGGCACACAGAGCACCGACCACTAGCCACCTGGTTAGTGGCAGTGGGCACGGATTTCCTGCTAAAGCCTTGCGCAGGAAGTTCCTGCGCTGGGAATAAAGGTGGGGCCCACAGTGATTTTTTTGATAAATCCACCCCGTCCATCTGTTTTGGGACCTCATTTTAGGACATGAGAACAAAAATGAACCAGATCCAAGACTCAAGTGGGCCGAAAACGTGAGGATTGAACATCCACAGTTGAAATATTTGTGGACCCACATGAGTTTCGAATGAGGATAATATTTGTGTTTCCAGTTCATCCCAGTAGTAGTGACGTTATGAATGGTATGGATGTCATATAAACATCACTGTGGACCTAGGGAGGTTTCAACGGTAGTAATTTACCTACCCACCTTTTCCTTTAGTGAGGGCCACTTGAGTTTTGGATCCGATTCATTTTTATTTTCTTGTACTGAAATGAGCTCCCAAAACAGATGGACGTGGTGGATTTATCAAAAAACATCAATGTGGGCCCCACCTTGACTCCCAGCATAGCAACTTCTTGCGCAAGGCTTTCGTAGGAAATCTGCGCCCGTGGCAGCGTGGACGGAGGGAAACCAAAATTACCAAATCGGCTCTCCCGCCCTTAGGGCAAATATCTGGTAATCCCCTCTCTCCCCCTCTATCTCGTTGCGCCCCAAGCTCCTCTACCTCTGCCCCGATTCCATCGCCAACGAGGCTAAGATCGATGATCGATGGCTCATCGATCCCAACCTCCTCTACCTCCGCCCCAAGATAGCGCGGCCATGCCAAGGTCTACAAGGGCATGTAATCTCTCTCTCTCTCTCTCTCTCTCTCTCTCTCTCTCTCTTCCACTATCTTTTTGGATGAAGGAGTGGAGATAGCTCTCTTCCACTATCTTTTTGGATGAAGGAGTGGAGATAGCACAAAAATCATGGTGGGCCCAAGTGTTTTCAACGGCGGCATCAATCCCCATTGATTCATGCGATGTGGCCCACTTGAGTTTTCGATGTATTATATTATGCCAAATCATGTAGAACTTTATGGGAAGTGTGGGAGTGCGAAGGATGCCTCTCACGTGTTTGATAGAATGCCTGTACAGCACATGGATTTGGCATTTGATGATAAGTGGGTTTATTATTTAGTGAATTTTGAGATAGGGATCACTCCGCTTTGATCAACGGATCATGTCAAGGGTCTGGATGGTTAGATAAGACCCACACACTGTTGGTGGACCCCACAGAGATGGGCCACACAAGATCTATTAGAACAGGTTTTCAGTTTTCAGGTTGTGCAGAAATTGGTCGGGCCCATTTTTGGGTCCGATTCACGATCACATGGGGTCCACTTTGGGCAAGAGGATGTGACCTTTTGATAGCCCTATGTATGGGCATCAAAACCCCTAAGGTGGGGCCCGCTGAAAGTGTGCATGGAATTTATGGTGCAAGGCCCAATATGGGTACTTGGAATTTCTGCACAGTTTCTGCACAACTATTGCTGGCTCCAATTTTGGGTGTTGTTCACCGATCACATGGGATCCAATTTAGGGGTGTAGGAGGTCATTTATACTCTCACTTATGAGGGCTACAAAACCTCAGTGGTGGTTAACCAAATGGGTATTTGTAGGGTCTGCCACAAGGGTCTAAAAATGAAGGTTTGCCCCAAAACACAGGATTTTCAGAGCTAGTGTGATTTGTTACGAGTTTTCATCTGTTTATGCGTAAAATGACATGATTTGTCCATCTTAACTTGCCTGGCTGTTCTGTCCATCTTGTATTTGAGATTTGGGATACAGCGGGGCAGCAACAGCTGCTATTGTTTACGATATAACAAATCTGGTATATGAAAAAACTTACCAATATGTAGTTGGATGTATATGTGGGCTGATTTTGTTTGGGGACTCATTCATTTGGAAACATGCCATTTATTACTTTCTGTTTCAGTCACTCTGTTTTTGCTTATTCGATTGTATAAATTTGGAAGGCATTTTATATTCTTAAATGACTTTGTGCAGTGAAAGTAATTGATGCTCTTGGTATGCTGGAATTTTGTTTTGGCTCAAGGTAATATACATAATAAGCTGACCAATGGCCTATATACAAACAAAAAAAGATTAAAAAAAAAACTCTTCTATTTTGCATCTTGTGGCTATTTTATTTTTTATTTTTTTGCTTGTAACTTGAGACTTAAATCATTTTTGTATTCGTGACAACCATCAGGGCCTTTGATATTGCCATGGAAAAGAGTAGGCCCCCGCTATGAATATCACCCTCCTCGAAAAACAGGCTGATCCTCTCACTAGGCGGGTCGCACATCTATGTTGAATCGAATTTTCGGTTCTCCAATGATCCCAATGGTGTGTCAGCCCAACTAGAGGAATATCCTGATTTTTGTACTTGATGATGTTCATGGCGCTTTTTTTTTTTACCCACGCACCCACCCCCACACACTCACTCACTATTTGGGTATTTCACCACCTATGGGTTTCAAACCCAAGACCTCTTGTTGAAACTCCAAAGAGTCTACCAATGAGGCAAGGACATTCTTTTCTTTTAGTATTGTTTTGCTATATATTGCTCAATTCTCTTGGGTGCTGCAATTCTTGCCTCTGAATTTTCCAAAGACAAGTTTGCGGCTAAAGTGAAGATGGAGATTGTGGTGAGCAAGGATCAGGTATATGCATGCTACATATACTAATGTAGGTACATGTGAAAGTATGAATGTACATGAGCATTTATGTCCTTTGAATTGTTAAATGAAAAATATTTGTAGATTAGTTTTATTGGTAAGATACATGTTGTTTATTTCTTCTCTTTTCTTTATGATTTCAGGGCTAGATTACCTTACAACACTTTCTGCTTTTAAGTTCCTCTCTTCCATGGTAAAAGTTTAGTCTTGAAAATTTTGGTTCTTTTGCAGGGAAGAGGAGAGCACTGATACCTCCCATTATTGGATATTTTAGCGAGACCTTGCAACCGATCCCCAATGAGGTATGGGCTCTGCCACTTTTACAAAGCAACTTAGACATACATTTGTTGGTTTCAGAAATGGTGATGCCAAAGAACAGAAAATGCCAAACTTGTTTGTGGAGTCATATTTTAATATTAAAAGATGAGACATTTTCTAAACTGTTTCATTTCACTTCTCTTGCTTGGCCAATCGATGATGGGACCGACATGGATGCTTGAAAAAAATGATCTAGATTGTCCATCCGATGGGCCTTACAGTGGATGGTGATGCTACAAATATTATACCAGGTGGTGGACAGTCCTGTTTTATCTATTTATGTAATTCAAACAGGAATCTAAAAATAAAATGGTCGACAATCTTCCTTGGACAGAGAAAATAAGGCAATTAGTATTGTACCAACAGAGCAACTTTTATGTCATTGTACATCACTGTATGCCCAGCAAGATGGACATTCTTAATCAGCGGACGTTAATTATTTTCTGCTCATGTTTTAGATGTGAGAAAGACTAAGAGAACTTTTTTTCTTTTAAGAAAATTGTGGAATTTTTTGTATTTTGAAGCTGTCTAATTTACTTAAGCTGCCTTTGGATGTGATATCCAATCGAATTGGAATTTACTAATCAAATAGAGTTGAAATGACCAAATTGTGATTTCCTTAGCATCAATACTGAATGTCTGGGTTCTAAATTACAATTATGTTACTTGCAAGTTGGACTTGAAAGAAAGTTAATTGCAATTTGAGGGTGATTTCCCCGTCATGAATTGTAGGAAAATGTCATAGTTCCATCATTTCCTCTTGATTAAACTATATATTGGTGACTCTTTCACTTGTACAGTCAGAGCATTAAGGGAGATTACTGCTCCATCTATTTTCCTATTGATTCTTATGAGACCTTTTCACATATTTGGGTATCATAGCTGATAATATTGTACCCCTTAAATATTCTGCCATTTCTGTTGTGGGAAAAGTCATCACATGCACATTGGACCACATACATATCACCACACATGGAACAACATGATGAGGTCCAAATTGATCTATTATGATCAGCAAGTTTGGAGTACAATCTGTCCAAGTGGACAAGATGTTTGGCCGTAGAATCTGTCCAAACGTGAATAGCATATTGGACTTTAGAACTGTCCAATTTGGACAGCATGAACAACACTCAAATTTGTCTGTTTGGACAGCAAAAACTGGGTTTTAAAGCTTGACCATCGTGGACAGCAAGATTGGAGTACAAATTCGTGAATTGAATTGGTGATGACCTTTAGATTTAGGTAATGAGGGTCTAGGGGCTTATTTCAGATGCATGGCGTGAATTGAATATGGATGATGGCTGCAAAAATTGCAACTGTTTGGGTTCTCTTGACCTTGAATATGGACAAGTGAATGCATTAAATATCATGGTTTATGTGAGATTCTTTTGGTGACTTTGTGATGCTTATGTGATTAATGAACATAGGGAATAAAAAAATTTGGGTGGTAGCAGAGCCGTTGCAAATAGTAATTTTTTTCCTACTACCACCCAATTTTTTATTCCATGTGTTCATTAGTCATATAAGCATCGTTCGCGCTTATCTATTGTCTTAGTGTCTTTGTCATATTGATTCCACAGGAAAAATATAAGCTAACTGAAGTTATTCAAATGTGTCCCCAACTGAAGGCACGCCAACTTTGTCACAAATTTGGTCCATGCATTTTGCACATCATCCTTCATGTCCTAATGTTGATGAGTGCAAGGAGGTTCAAGCATCTTGAGTCAATTTACTGATATCCCCTGCTCATCTCTATTGCATTTGTTGCTCTATTCTCATTTACTTGCTCTAATTGAGGATTTTACATGGGATGGTGACTTGATTGAATACAAGCCAATATAGGTTATGTTTAAATCTCTGTTTATATTTCTCAGTTCTAGGTATGCAACTTGTGATAGTGCATTTGTACCACAAAATCTATCCAAATATAGACAGCATTATGGACCACGGATCTGTCCAGTTTGGACAAAGCTGCGTTGGTCACCGGAGTTTAGATCACAAAAATCTGCCTTGTGGACATAATGTTAGGACTCAAAATGGTCCCAAATCTGTCTAGTGTTTGGGGCCAGACCTGTCCATGAATTGGATAACATTTGGGGTCAAAACGATCCCCTTTTTGGGAACCCAAAGCTGTCCGAAAATGGACATGCAGTGTGTGGGAACACAAAAATGTGCAATATGTGGGTCTAATTCTGTCCAAATTTTAGACAGTGTGTGGGACTTAATTATGGCCACCGGTTGGGCCATCTTTGACCCTCAAATCAGCCTAGCTAGACCATGTTTTGGGCCCACAAAACTGTCTAAGTTGGGCCACGTTTTGAGCACACCAATCTGCCTGATTTGGACAACGAATTGCACTCAATTTTACTCATTTTGAACAGTGAGATTTGGTCTCAAAACTGTCTATAGTGGTCAGCGTTAGTGGGTCTCAAATCTGGTCAAGTATTGGTATTTTAATATATAGATGTTAGAAGAACCATATGGTATCATTTATGCATGCTGGAAGGTGATTAAATGGCAATGGAAACTGGTTTCCCCTATTGTAACAGCCCAGCATGTCTGAATTTTGTGGAATCCTTTAGAACAAGTGAGAGATTTCCATGCCATTTCCAAAAGCACTTGTGACAGGTTTGTATCATTTCAAAACATCCATACACAAATAGTTGCAGCAGTGCTGGTTATAGCAGTGCTGGTCCTAGTGTTATGGAATGAATGGAGTGTTCAAATTGAGGATTGGCTGTCCCACAGACTGATTCGCAGTAGGTTTGTAAATGATGGAGCTATACAACAAACTGGTGGTCATGGCAACAGACCTGATTTGGGTCAGCCGGAACATAGCGCATTCACCAATTCGGCCTGGAATTGAGACCCCATCCAAGTCGTTTAACCATCAGGACTGTTCAATAGGTTGTCCAGATCATCCATTGACTTATCCTTGTGTTTTGGGGGCTCTATCTTTGGATTGAATGGTCAGATCAATAAATGATCTTGACAATGATTCGGTGATAGAAATTGCAAAGAAGGTATTTTAGAATACCTTTTCTTTTTTTCTTTTTCCACAGCCTACCAGTCCAACTGAAACTTAGACCTGTTTTAGGGAATTTAGAATTTCTTCCAATCAAGAAAAGAATGATGGGGCAGCACATCTTTTCAACTCTCTATTAGCTGTGCATGAGTATTTGTTGCTAGTTTTTCTTTTTGCTTCTTCCTGTTTCTTTTTTTTTTTGCTAGTTTTCTTTTTGCTTTCTATGTTGCTGTTTGATTTGGGTAATGGTTGGTTGAGAAGAAATTCTTCTTTGCCTTCTTCATTTCTTTCTTTTGATATTTTGCCGTTTTAGCTTGGGCAATGAGTTTGGAAGAAAAATCGTTCACTGTTTGGTATAAGGATAGTTGTAAGATATGTGAAATTTTTTCTTTTAAGGTTATCATTATATCAAAGATAACAGTGTGAACATATGATGGTGTTTCTTGTCTAAGAAAATCTAAAATCATTCTTGCCTAAATAAATTTGATTTTGTGTAGCCTTGGTTCACTTGTGCAGATTTGAAGTTTTGGTTTCTACATTTGCTCATGTGCAGCAATTGCACAATCTGATTTTTGTGCAATCCAATTTCTGTGCAATTTGAATTCTGTACAATATGATTTTTGTGCATTTCCTGCTTAAGAGAGTCTTCTTGCATCAGAAATCCATGTGACCCATTCTCAACCAGTTGGACCTGCGATGGACTGAAAAAATCAAGCCATCCACTCTTGTGGTAGCCCACACATGCAGCTGGCAATCTTATTAAATTTTGGAGTCGAGGTAAGCTTGAAATCTTTTTTTTTTCCTATCATGCTACTTGAATTCTAATTAGATTTTCCTGGAATGTACACAGAGCATTGGTGTATGTATGAGTTTTCTGACATGGAATATTTCACGGTATATGGAGCGGCATGATCGGTGGGACTCTCATCCAAACATTGATATTAGCCATCATCAGTCTAGTGCAATTGGGATATGGAGGTAATTTCATTTATTCTAATTAGATTGTAATATTATCACAATCTAATTTGCTACATTCAAATCGAATATGTGGCATAATGGTCTGCGATCCAAACCATTCATCAAGTTGGATCCATATTAATTGACTGTCATCCATAAAAAAAAACATGGATCATGTTGTTATCCCATCGCAGACCTTTTCATTTTCAATGCTGGATCATCTCTTCCCAGCCACCCATTTGTAGGTTACTGGTAGGGTGGTTAAGGTGGTCTGATCAGTAGCATTTTTCTCTTATGACTGATCTATGGTGGGACTTCCCATTGGTCCAGACAAACAACTATCATCCACGAATCCAATGGTTGAGATGTCCACTTCTCTGATAGGAGAATATATGTAGTCCAGTTGTAGAGAGGTCATTGGGCTGTCATCTTCTCTCTAGGAAAGTGTCTAATCCAGCGTTAGAACTATGAGAATATTTCACTTATACAATCCCATCTGAGCCATCCAAACAGTGGGCCCTACCATGAAGATGAACAGTCCAAAAATTCCTGTGCATTCCAAACACATTCATGTGCATATGATGGTAACTAGCAACTTATATATGTACGAATTGTGTTTATGGTGACATGAACTGTAATTTCTGGTCATGCAACAACTTCACATCTTTCAATAACAGGGGTTTTGTCAAAACATGTAGAATGGTTAAATGCGTAAATGATTAGGAGATGGACATTTGGTTCATTTTTTCTTTAATTCTACTATTACAGATGGATCACCTATTGGACAGCTTGGGTGTGTAGTGACTTTGATCTTGATAGAAAATGGGCCGCCTTTTAAATGCATCCCTGATTAGCCAACCTCAATTGTTTCCTCACCTGTATATATTGTATTTGTATATACTGATTGCTGTGATGACTTTTGTTTTCCACCTATGTAACTACAATCCCTACTACAAATTGAGCTAAATTGGGCAGCATGGGACCCATTTCTAAATGTCTACATGACCTATCTCAAATGGTGGGCCTCACTACGATACAGTAGCTATGAATGGACAACCAAAAGCCAAATTTGATTGCATATGTAGTGCTTGTTGCTTTCTTTCTTTTTTTTTTTCCTTTTTTCATGCAACTTATCAATGGCTCTCTTCTTGTACATGTGGCAAATTGCACAAGATCAGAGTCGTCAAGTCAGCCATCTTGGACAATTTTAATAAAATGTGTAACTTTTGGATAGTGTCCCACCTGAAGAACAGTTTGGATCACCGGATTGTTGCAATTTGCATCTTACTATTGTGTTGTAATGTCGTTAACACAGATTTGAGAATGATGTCTTTGAAATTCTCCTTAATATGGTTTTTTTTATTCAGATTAAGATTTGTTAATTATGATAGTTTGTGTCAATTGTGAAGCAATGATGAAATCAAATATTCTCAACAGCAAAAGCATACAATTGTAAAATTCTAGAACTGATAACATTTGCTTGAAGGATTTCATTTGGAATTCTCATGGATGTAATATTAAGATTTGAAATTTTTATGCTTTTTATCAAATGCCTCGCAGGAAAAACATCTAACAACAGCATTAGTTTTGTTTTTGAGAGAGAGAGAGATTGAGAGAGAGAGAGAGAGAGAGAGAGAGAGAGGTTGCTCGTCTTTCATATTCTAGTGGATTTTGATGTTTCAAAATATTAATTGCTGTTTTTTTTTCTTCAACTGATGAGCAGAGAAATATGCATACATCTGTAAGCCAGAGGCATGCATGTACTCAATCAAATAAGACTGAAGTGATCATTACTCGAGATAATATGTGTTATACAAACTAGTTAAAACAAATAAAATTCCCATCACCCTTTGCAAAAGAGAGACGAAGATTTTGCTTTGTAATAATCATGTTCTTACTATGGCATATGAATTGCTTTACACCAAATGCTTGTGTACCATTTCAGTAATTGTAAGATATGGTTTGATTGCAGTTATTTATACTGATTTGACGAGTCATTCTCATTCATGTAGACCTCTATAGCATTTACTAGCCTGGCGATTGTAGCTGTATCTACTCTTATTGTAAGTTACTTGATCTTATCTCACTCATTGTCTTTTTACAACACTTTTGAGTTGTCACAAACAAGGCACTCTGCAATCTGCATACAGATGTGTAACATATTTAAAATATTAATTGCTTAAATGCTAATGGTTGGCCATGCTTAAATGTTGTATCAACTCTTATATTGAATTAAGGAACTTTTCTAGGTGCACGTGTGGCCATGCGGCGATGATTGAGGAGCATTGAAGACCCTACGCACGTGATTTGGCACATAGAAGACACGTGTGTAGGATGGAAGAAGACCCGACTGAAAGAATAGAAAAATACTTTTTTGAAGGTGGTCGGGCGCCCGGCCAAATTTGGCACCGGGCGGCTGAAATTCAATAGATTTTCAGTTTCCATTGCTGGACAGTTTCTGTTTTAGCTGGGCGCCTGGCCAAATTGGTTACGGGGCGCCCGACCAAATTTGCTAACGGTTTCTTTTTCATATTCTAAAGCAACGCCGACGGTCATAAACCGTCGGAATTTTCGACGGCTAATCACCGTCGATAATTCCGACAATGTGGAGCCGTCGGAATTTTCGAAGGTTTACGACCGTCGGAATTTCCGACGGTCGAGCGACGGCTTATAGCCGTCGGAAAGTCCGACGGCCCAGAACCGTCGGAAAGTAATTGTGACGCCCCCTTTCCCGACGGCCCATCCGACGGCCAAAAGCCGTCGGGAAAGCCATTTGCCGACGGATTTCGGCCGTCGGGAAAAGTCATTTTTCTGGTAGTGATATATATCCGTCGTTGTTAATATCTTCGTTCTTTATAGCGGCAAATAAATCCGCTGCTGAAGTCGATCATTGTTGTCATGTACTTTTTGTTTGTTTCACTCTAAACCTGTTTAAAAACCCGATAATCGCAATTAATATATATTTAAAAAATGATAATGAAAGAAAATTAAAAAACACCATCATGCATAATATAAAAATATTACATCGTTTAATACAACAGTTAAATAAAAAAATGTTAATACAATATCCATAAAAAAAAAGATGGCTTTGCGACTAATCAGTTTGAGGAGCATCGTGTGAAGTAGCGTTTGTAGGATCAGGTGGAGGAGCGTCGGAGCTACTCCCTCGAAGTAGCTCGTCTATGTTGAATGGACCTCCCAAACGCTGTGCCATGTACTACAACATTGCCTGAAACTGCACATCCATGGAGGTCTGTAAGTCGACGACCTTCTGGTTCACCTCCTTGGCGCTCTTATTCGCCTGGTCAACTCTCTCATTCGCCCGGTCGACTCTCTTGTTCACCTCAGCGGCCTCTCGGCGTGCCTCAGCGACCTGATCCCTATACTACGCACGAGAGGATGGGGGACCCCACAAGGTGGAGGGAGTAACTCCTGCCCCCATCGTCCTCACATGGCCATGAGCATCTTCTCCCATGACTTGGGAGAATACATCATTCCTCGCCGTGCTGCTCTGGGAGCCATCCGGCAGCTGGGACTCCCTTAATGTCATCTCAGCCTGCAATAAATTAAAATGCATTTAGTACTAACACGATTCGAAAAAAATAAAAACAATAAATAATGATAAAAATAATTTTATATTTGACATGATACTTACAATCAGATCTGTCGAAGCCCGATCTACAACTGTCCCATCCCTACATGTATGTGTAATCGTAAACATTTGCACGTGGGATGGCTCCGCTTCGGTCTCCTTCTTGACCTGTTAACAAGCATAAAATCTTAAATTGTTGATAAATGAAGAAAAACAAATTATATGTTTGTAAGTTATCAACATTTACCTCAGCGTGTTTCCTCGCGAAGCTTTTCGTGTCGCTCTTCGTGCCACAGGTGTGGGGAAGACCTTGCTTCGTACGGTTTGCTTTATTTTTTTTTCTGATTTCATCTACATTAAATAAAAAAAATTTACTAAACAATATAATATAAGGTATTATTCATATATACATTTAAATGAAATTATATATATTATTAATTTTACCTTCCCTACCTCACTGGCCCAAAAGTCAACCAACCAATCTCACTTCACCTGATCCACATTGGGTGGGCATTTCCTCTTCGCCACAGCCGGATCATGCTCATGAGGTGTGAAGTGGGTTCCCTTTAGTTCTGATTTGTAGTCCCTCCATCTCTTATTCAATGAATCCGTCACCCAGGACTTCCCTCCAAGAGGGACCACAAACCTTTCCTACACCGTAAAGCAATTGTTAAGATATGTATTCTTTGACAAAATAGAAAAAAATTGAAGGAATAGACAAAAATTAACTAATATACCTGAACTGTTTGCCAAAATATCTCTTTGTGCTCACTGGGAAGCTTCCTCCAATTAGGATAGGCAAGGGGGAAGAATCACGGCTTCCGTACAGCAGTCGTTAAGAATTGGCCAAGTTTCTTGGCCCCTTCACCAATTGGTTACCCAATGTTGTTTAACAGGGCTATCATCGGAGGGACCCCTTGTGGCCTATTCCAAAGGTCCTCGAGACGTGTGCTGCCACGTGCATGTCTCAATGCTGTATCTGCTGACCCCGTAAAAGATATTTATAAGTGATTAATTAAATTTCATTGTTTCAATATCATGCACTTAGAAATATATGTCATTTCTTACCAGTAGTGGGTACAGATCCCTAATCTGAAGGGATACTCGGGCCTGCATCCTGTGACCCAAGGTCTACAGTCTCGTCATGATGTGATGGCTGTGGATCCGTAATAGGAATGGAGCCACTGGATCTTGCCCATTTAGGAGCCATCCTGCAATGAAATTTATGGATAATACATACAACAACAAAAACCAAAATCGGCTCGGATTTGTACAAGTTTAGCCAAACACGAACTGAATTCAACAAGTCCATGCTTTCATTCATTTCATTCAACAATTTCATTTCAAGTTCATGGCAGACCTTGGTGACATAAACCTAAACCTACACATAAACCTAAACCTATTTCCCTAAACTTAAACATAAACCCAAACCTGAACCCAAATCCCTAAACCTAAACCTACACCCAAACCTAAATTGAATTCCCTAAACATAATCATATACCTAAACCTAAACTTATTACCCTAACTTAAACCTAAACCTATTTCCCTAAACCTAAACCCAAACTCGATCTCGAAACCTGAACCCAAATCCCTAAACCCAAACCTACACCTAAACCTAAACTTATTACCGTAGCTTAAACTTAAACCTATTTCCCTAAACCTAAACTCGATCCTGAACTTGAACCCAAACCCGAATCCAAATCCGTAAACCTAAACCTACACCTAAACCTAAATTCAATTCCCTAAACCTAAACCTACACCTAAACCTAAACCTATTACACTAACCTAAACCTAAACCGATTTTCCTAAACCTAAACCCGAACCTGATCCCAAACCCGAACCCAAATCCCTAAGCCTAAACCCGATCCCGATCCCGAACCCGAATCCTAATCCCTAAACCTAAACCTACACCTAAACCTAAATTCAATTCCCTAAACTTAAACCTATTATACTAACCTAAACCTAAACCTGTTTCCATAAACCTAAACTTGAACTCGATCCCGAACCCAAATTCCTTCACCTAAATTCATTCCCTAAACCTATTACACTAACTTAAACCTAAACCGATATCCTTAAACCTAAACCTAAGCCCGATCCTGATCCCAAATCCCTAAACTTAAACTAAACCTATTACCCTAACTTAAGCCTATTTCCCTAAACCTAAACTTGATCCTGAACCCGAACCCAAACCCAAATCCCTAAGGGTGTGTTTGGCGCATGGTATTAGAAGGGATGTAATGGTATTAGGTGGGATTAACATCATCTATTGCACAATGATTACATGTCCGATAATCCCATTGTATTTTCACATCCAATCCCATGTTTGGGTTCAAATACTTACCATGGGAGAAACATTGGATTAAGCAAAATTTCGTTTGGTGGTCCATGGAATTGCAATCAACAGACCCAATTCACAACGGATGTCAGTCACTTGTACATGTATATAACCATAATGTCATGTATAAAGGACTTCTATGGATGGACGGCATGGATAAAACACATGCATCAATGTGAGGCCCACGTGTGTGGGATTTTGAAATCCCATGGAAATCCCATATGGGATCAACTGCAATTCCATCCCACCTAATCCCAAGCCTCTCATCCTACCAAAACATCATATGAAATTTGCACGAAACCAAATGCAATTTAGTCCCACCTAATCTCATTTAATATAATGCGCCAAACGCCCCCTAAACCTAAGCCTGCATGATATAAGAAAAGCTACTACATGACTTTCGTACAGGTTGTGGTGATTTTATAATGTTTTGGTTCGCAAAAATATTATATTTGGCTGAAATTTATGATACATAGTGAATATAAAATGAGTCGTCTGATGGACGGAATGGATCTTATACACACTTGCTCTATGTAGTAACTAATTTAGTGCAAGTCAAGCCCTAGTCGTGCTTAAGATCTATGTACAATGCATAGATCACATATAGCTAATGCCAAGCAAAAGCACAGTACAGTGCTTTGATATGTATCATCCATCTCTATCTGCACCTGTGCATTAAAACCCAAAATAGGTCATCATCATTAGTGTAGTGAATCTCGAGCTACGTGATTGTCAAAAAACCCAGAACACATTATAGGGCATTATAAAAAAATGAAGCAAATCCAATTATCTGATGGGCCATAACATACGAAAACATAAATATCAACTTCATCCAAAACTTCTCTGGCCATCAAGAAGCTTTTAATGACAGGCGTTCAATCACCACTCCACATGAAATTTGTATCTTCTTCATTTGAACAATCTATTCATCAGGTTGATGAGAATGCACAGAAAATTTGGCAGTTTCATTCATGTATTTATCTCACAAGTTCTTTCATTTCCACATCAGTCAATTTTACATGTGCATTCATTTACAAGTTACAAACCCAAACAACGATATAAAATGTCTGAGACATTAAATACCTTGTTGTCGTAATTCATCATAATCCTCACAAACATAGGCTACGCGCCAAGAAACCCCGCTCAGCCGTAAACTTAAACCGACGAACTCTATTGGAGGTAATTGACCCTTATTTAGGTCAGCTAGTGAGAAGATCATCATATCGAGAATCCTTTTCATAGCCTCATATTCCGCTACCATGCTTGGAATCCTGAGAAAAGCATGTATTCGTTCATAGTCATCATCAGAATAATCATCTAAACCATCATCAATTATAATATCAATCAAACTAGGCAAATCTTTAACCCGACCAGAAGTAGACAGGCTGGGTAAGTCTAACTGCAACAGCTGACGAAGGTTCGAGCATGCTTCAGATGCGGATGATATGATCAAGAAGGCTAGCTAGCTGCACATGATGCATCATGAAATCTTTAAGACATACCAACTTCAACACTCCTGTCAAAAATAAATGATTTACCTATTTTAACCAAGGCCGTACACATATATCCAAAGATCGTTTTAAGTAAAGTCCAAATGTGAAATATGTCTACTCATTGTATTATAGTATCATGATTTGAGTTTTTCTTTTTCTTTTCCTACTTTTTTTTACAGGACTCTTTATAATTAGTTTAAGAGCTGCCTACATACTTATAACAATAATAAAATCATGACACATGTACCATATTTGAGTTTCATTATGAAATAGACATTTTCATGTAGATGCATTTGATGTGTTCTTAGATTAAAACTCAACTGGAAATCAAGTGGATATAAAATATGCATTTAAGTATAGAATGCGTATTTCGTTGAGATGTCCAAATCTTAAGCAAACTCAATTGTAATATAAGTTTCAAATTTATCATCATGATAAGATTAGGTCACTGTAGTTCCATTTAACTTTTTTACAGGTTATAAATTATTGAAGGATTCCCTCATTCGCCCATTGCCTTGCAGATTCAAAGATATTTCAAGCGATAATACTTCACCGACTGCCTTGGCGAAACCTATACCTTCGATTTATTCCAACACCACCCATTCCAAATGTTTAGCTGAAACGTGAATAGTATTATACAAAGTATGGATTGTTAAAACTGATTCATTAATTTCTTCAATATAATGAATTCCACAAGTTCATCACAACAACATGTATCAAATGTTTCCGATGTCACCGTCATTTCTACTGTAACCAGACTCGTCTATGTCATCTGTGGCTAGCAAAGGTTCAACAACTGTTATTCCAGGCACATCTGATCTATCCCAAGTCATGTTGTCTTCACTAACGACCAAGGTATCCATCACACTCCAAACATTGTAAGGCGATCTTTGCAAGTAATCTTCTACATCCTCTGTCAGACCGTCCCCTCCAGTATCATATTGGTCCCTCGATTTTACATGCAAGGTGACATGCCAATTATCCTTGGGGACTTTCACATAGAATGCCTGTGTGGCTTGAGATGCTAGCATAAACGGTTCGTCATTGTCATTTGTTCTAATATTTGATAAGTGTGTGAAGTTCACAAGTATGAACCTAAATTCATCCTTCTTTATTCCTCTTGCGACATCTACCCACTGACACTTAAATAGAACGTTGCGTTGCCGCCCATAGTAATTAAGCTCTATAATATCAGTTAGTACACCATAGTAGGTAACGTCTCCTCTGTTTGGGTTTCTATTATTCACAGATGCAAAACTTGATGTATTTATAACCACGACGACTCTACTATTCTGAGTCTTCCTCCTACGCTCGCGATCTTTCGTGTGAAACTAAGTACGCTAATGATGAAGGCACTATATTTTCTTGCGACCCTGTCGGGGCCCCTAGCCAACATCCTGACTTCTTCTAGAAGTGCAGCACCCTCTGGAAGCCGGGACTTGCTAAAAAGCTATGTATTAAACTGTTGATCATGTAATCTATCAATTTCATAAAGAGTGGCCCAATGATTCCCACGTCTAAGTATTTGCTTATATTCTCTGCATATTTTTCAGTTAAATGATTAGTTCTTAAGCACATGAATTTCAATGATATTGTGCATACGAGACATAATTATAGTTTGCATTCTTACTTAAAGAATGGAACAAGTGCTTCGGAGTTGAAGAGCATGTATCGGTGCACTTGTCTCCACGATCTATCATCGAGAGTAAACACATGTCCAGCCCCCATTGGTCGACCGAGATACTGTTACCAAAGTCATCATTTCGTATCGGTCGGTCAAACCTAGTCTCCACACCATCGAAATATCTAGAACAGAATGTCAGGCATTCCTCGGCAAGGTACCCTCCGGCGATGGATCGCTTTGGACGACTTCGATTTCGAATGTTCTACTTAAGTGTTAGAAGTTACATATTCCAACCACGCACAAAATGTGTTTAAATTATATGAACGTATACTATTGTACATGAAAAAGATTAAGTTACATAACTTATGAGATTTGGCTTAGACCTTTCTATGGGGTACATCCATCAGTAATGTATTGGCCCCGTGATCCTTGCCTCCTCAACCAAATGAATCGTTAAATGTTCCATAACATTAAAAAATGCAGGTGGAAAAATCTTCTCGAGGTAACACAATGTCAACGCAATCCGATAGCTCCTCGAAATCAGACGGGCGTGCAACTTTGAAGCATAACTCTCTGAAGAAAGCAAAAAATTCAATCAAGACTGCATTCACAGGCTTACTTAATATACTCCACACGGCTAGGGGGAGTAACTATTATATTAGCACATGACAGTCATGTCTCTTCAGACCTGTGATCTTGCACTCTTTCTCATGCACACATTGTAAAATATTCACTGCGTACCCATCTGGAACCTTTACTTTCTTTAGTACATGGCAGAAAACGTCTTTCTCAGACGGGCTCAATGTGAAGCATGCGGGGGGCAAATATGTCACATTTCCCCTAATAACTGGATGTAGATTCTTTCTTATGTTCATTTCCTACAAGTCCATATGAGCATTAATATTATCCTTACTCTTCCCATCTATATCCAACAACGTGGTAATGAGGTTGTTGCACACATTTTTTTCAATGTGCATGACGTCCAAATTATGGAGTTGTAAATTGTCCTTCAATATGGCAAGTCGAAGAATATGCTTTTCTTCTTCCAATTGTAAAATTCTCCCGCATTATCATCATCCCTCATCCTCTTGTGACCGGATCTGCATTTAGGAATCTTCCCAAAATTGTAATTCATACCCTCTAACTGATCAAGAATCACGTCACTGGATGGCTGGATTGACGCAGGTCAAAAACCTGCTCCCCGTTAAAACAATTCTTGTCAAATCTAAACTTGTGTCCAAGGACGAGGAATCGACGGTGACCTAGATAACAACCCTTCTTGCCATGCTTCAAGTGCCGGTAATTAGTTTCTATATTGCAGTATGGACAAATATAGCACCCTTTCATACTCTATCTGGACAACATAGCATATCCCGGGAAGTCACTGATCGTCCATAATAGAGCCGCTTTCATTAGGAATGTCTTATTCTTTTGCGCATCATAAGTGTCTACGCCAATCTCCCACAATTATCTCAACTCATCTACCAACGGCTGCAAGTATATGTCGATATCATTTCCTGGTCTATAAGGGCCAGAAATCAGCAATTATATGATGAGATAAGGCTGCTTCATGCACATCCACGGTGGCAAGTTGTATACCATGAGGATAACGGGCCATATGCTATGAGAAATACTCATCGTCATGAATGGATTGAAGCTGTCAATTACCAATCCAAGTCGAACATTACGACTTTCTGCTGAGAATGATGGGTGTTTATTGTCAAAATCTTTCAAGCAATGGAGTCAGTAGGATGCCTCAATATTCCGTTTTTCATCTAGGACTCATCATGCCATTGCATGAAGGAGGTTATCCTCGATGACATGAATAACCTTTGAAGTCTGGGAACTAATGAAAAATGATGCAGTATCTTTGCAGGAATTTTTCGACCAGTCTTTGGTATAGAAGATGAAACTTCTTTTGAATTAAGAACAATTTCCTTCCATCTGGAGGTATCGCATTTCTTGCATAACTGGTCATTGACGGTTTCCTTCCAATATAACATACGATCGTTAAGGCATGTATTAATCTTATTATAATCTAGTCCAAGGTCCTTTATGATCTTCTTCATGTTCCTAGAATGACTTCAGTAATGTCTCCCCATCTGGGAGTGTCTCCTTAAGAAACGTAAGCAACATGTTGAAGGACTTGCTGCTCCACCTGGACGAACACTTTATGTGATACAACTGGACAATGAAAGATAACTTCATGAATTTTGTGCAACCCGGGTATAGGTTCTGATCTGCATCCTTAAGCAACTTGAAGAAGTTATTTGTGTCCGCATTGCGTCCTTGTGTAGGCTTAGTTAACCATCGGGTGCCTCATTGTCCTCCCTCGACATACCAAAAGCATTGTGTATCATACCATGCGTATCAACTCCTCTAAGAGCATCGTCACATACAACATTGGGTGCACAAGAAGATGACTTTTCCTCATGATCGGTCTAAGTATGTACGTCTCCATAAATCCATTTATGATTAGATGCTCATGGACAACGTCTCGATTGAGGAGTTTAAAGTTGACGCAATTCCTACATGGACATGGTATAAGTGTTAATGCAAAGATTTGTCAATTACCATGTTAGTGTGTCGTCAAGTTTGCTTGCGGCTGAAGATTGAAGCCCTTGGACAACTCCGCCAGAAGCTACTCAAGAACATCACTCATCTAGTCAAGCTTCTAGCCTTTTCATCCAAACCTTTGATCCCAAAACCCCTCTATAGATGGCCTAATCCTTCTTAGTTGCATCCTTAGCCCTATCTATAGTCCACCTTCCATAAAGATCAGCTATGGAAGTGACTATTATGGCAGTTGTTATTTAAAACAAGAAAAATCTTATAACTGCTGTCTTCGATAGGTGTTCGATCCATCGGAGTTGTGTCCGATCAATCAGAGGTTATGCCCGATCAATCGGACCTTTGTCCAGCAACTTTAAAAATCTATCTAGACATTTTGTCGATCACTCGTAGTTCTGTCCAATCAATCGGACAAGGCATTCCGATCAATCGGAGAATGATCCGATCTATCGGACAAAAATCCAGAATATCACATAACTCTCTGGAAGAAATTACGATCAATCGGACTATATGTCCGATCAATCGGACAAGGCCCTCCGATCAATCGAAAGGACATCCAATCCATCGGAGAAGTGTCCAGCAACATTTCAAATTTTCTCTGGACATTCTTACGATCAATCGGGAACTCTCTCCGATCATCCGAGATGGAGTTCCGATCAATCGGAACTAAGTCCGATCAATCGGAGAACCTATTTTTCAGTAAAAATTCAAAATGAGCTGATACTTATGTCCGATCGATTGGATCCTATCGAGGTGACCGTTTTCTAACCGTTGATAGTCATCTCTATATATGGAACTCAGTTGGATCTTGTGAGTGACACCTTGAGCATCATCTAGGGTTTGTTTGTGCTTCCTCCTTGAGATCCCTTTCTTTCATTCCCTTTGATTTGTTGAGTTCATAGTTCAATCCATGTTGATTTGACCGACATTGAAGAGCATTCAAAGCTTGGATTGAATTATGAACTCAACCCCTCTTTAATGGCATCTTGACCTACCTCTCAAAGTTATACTCTTGTCATAAATGCCATTAATGGTGGTTTAGGTAGAAGCTACTCCTCATATAAAAGCCATATCCCAATATAGCCTCAATTAAACCCTAATCCCTCACCTTGGAACCCACAAGAAGACATTCGTAGCAAGGTTGCTGATCAAGGGAGCTGAAGAAAGCATCGTTCGTGCAAGCCGAAGCTTCTTCAAAAAAGGCATCATCTAGGGGCTCAATCAGCTAAGTATATTTAGTCTTTCGAGTCCAAGAAACCACCTCAAAATTGAGATTTGGGTTCAGAGTTTGAAGACCCAAACTCGGTAGAGTCCTTGCGTTGGACAAGTCCTTGAGTAGGACAAGCCCTTGTGTAGGACAAAGTGGGTAATGAATTAGTCCTATGGAAGGATGAATCCATGTGTTGAAGTCTAAGTCCTTTTGTAGGCTGTTAAGGTTTATGGTTAACCTCATTTAAAACCATAGAGATAGTGAAATCTGGCCACTCAAGGAGTGAGTGGATCAGCCGGGAGTGAAGTAGGTACATAACCGAACCACTATAAAAATCTCTTGTTGTGTGATGAATGGTTGAACTGCTTTACTTCTTTCACTTGCGCTTTTCTTGATTAATGTTCTGCATATCTTGTGTTTGAAGTAAGTTCTCTAAAAATACTTCGCATGTTTGTAAGTGTGTAATTTGGTGATTTTAAAAAGTGTCCTATTCACCCCCCTCTAGGACAAAGAAACCTGTTTCTTGCTTCTACAAAAGCGGTAATCAAACTTATACCGCAATTTCAATTGGTATCAGAGCGGGTTCCTCCTGAAAGGCTTAACAGCCCGGAGTGTGATCCAGCTCTAGAAGCTTGAAATCATGTCAAAAGGGGATTCTAGTATGGTTTCCAAACCTCCATATTTTGATGGATCAAACTATGCTTATTGGAAAGCGAGAATGAGAGTCTTCTTGCAATCATTGGATCATGCAACATGGAGGTCTGTGGAAATTAAACATGAAATACCTCTCTTGAGCACTGTCATAGATGGGGTCACCACCACAACAGTCAAACCGGATGATTTATGGACTGATCTTGAACAATTGAGATACATTAGTAATGCTAAGGCACTCAATGCTATCTTTTGTGCCGTTTTAGCAGATGAGTTCAAAAGAATTTGTAGCTGTACTACTGCTAAGAAGCATGGGACATCTTTGAAACAACTCATGAAGGAACTAGTACAGTCAAGAGGTCTAAACTTCAGCTCTTGACTACTCAATTCGAAAATATGAAAATGGAAGAACATGAGAACTTCATGGACTTTTACACCCGACTGAGTGATGTCACCAATGCTATGTGGGGATTGGGGGAGAGGATATCGGATTTGCGCATTTGTAGGAAAATTCTAAGATCCTTACCCAAACGATTCTCCTCCATGGTCATAACTATTGAGGAATGTAGAGATATTGATACTATGAAAATAGAAGACTTACTAGGATCTCTGCAGACCCATAAGCTTCATTTCAAGAAATCCCCAAAAAGTAAAAACACAGTGCTGAAAACTTCACACACTAAACAAGAATCTGTAGTTGATAGTGATGAAGAAATGGATATGAATGAAATGGCTCTTATGGCCAAGAAGTTTAGAAAATTCTTCAAAAACAAAGGACAGAGGGTTGACAAAAATAGGAAATCTTTTGCAAAAAGCGCTATACAGGAAAATCTTACAACAAGCCAAAAGATCATAAGTGCTACAACTGTGGACGCTATAGTCATATTGCCTCTGACTGCCAAGCTCCTGCCAAAGAAAAATTAAAAAAGAAAGCAATGACAGCCACATGGGACAACTTCGATAGTTCAGATTCCGATTCAGATGAATATCAAAGTGATGGGAGAGGATCAGTTAAAATTTTGATGGCCTCTATCTCGGAGATTGTCCCAGACATACAGGGCATAAGAGACGAGGATGATCATGAGTTGTCAGAAAACAATGTGACATCCTCCGATGATGATGAGGATGATAATGAAGGGTTGCAAGTTGCCTATGATGAGTTATTTCATCAAAGCATCCTTCTTACCAATAAGTTAAGCCAAGCTAATATTGACAACAACAAATTGGCTGATGAAATGCAAGAAGTGAAAGGAGAAAATAACAGATTTCACTTTTAGATCTGTGACATGGAAAGGAAAAACAAAGCAGCTCAAGACAAAATTAATACTTTAGAAGATGAGCTGAAGAAGACAAAATCTACAAATCAATGTCTAATCTTGCAACTTAATTGAGAACGTCAACTCAATGAAAGATTTGCACAGAGTAGTAAAAAACGAGACAATATCCTTAAATCAGGAAAGCCTTGTAGGAATACAAGAGGGCTAAGCTATGGTGAACAAACTAAGGTTAGTAACCCAGAACCTGAAAAGATCAGGAATGCATTAGGAAGCAATAAGAAGAATTCTCCAATATGCCATGCATGTGGTGATGTTGGACATCTGAAGTTTGAATGCTTGATATTTAAGAATCCGGTTCGGAACTTGAAAGGAAAATTTGTACCTACCGGAAAGATCATGAATCACATGTGGAGTCCTCCAAAACAAGCTCCATGGAAAAATGGGAACATGAGGAGAAATTATCCCACTCCACCTAAGAAAGACAAAAGAATGGAAGAGCTCCTTGAAATGGTAAAACAGTCAAACAAAAGAACCATGGAGCTGATGCAAGAGAAATCAATCAAAGGAAAAACTCAACATCTCATGCTGAAACAATGACATCTCTAGAATCAACCAAGAAGCATGTTTCACCAAAAAGGGTAGTATCTAAGTGGGTAGTAAAGAACAAATGTTTAGTTATCCATATAGCCCTTAGAGCTGGAAGAAACACTAGGTGGTATCTTAACAGTGGATGCTCCCGACACATGACAGGTGACAGGACTCAGTTTTGTGATTATGCTGAGTTTGATGGTGGGTCTGTTACTTTTGGAGATGGGAGCATTGCCAAAATTGTTGGAAAGGGAACCATCGCTGGGCCAGGATTGCCCAAAATTGAGGATGTGCTGTGTGTTGATGGTTTGAAACATAATCTATTAAGCATTTCTCAAATATGTGATGAACAACATTCCGCAAAATTCTCCAAAGATATGTGCGAAATTATGGACCAAACTGGAAAATTGATACTAAAAGGGCTTCGCACTGGAGATAACTGCTATGTTATTGAAAATAAGGGTAATGAGGGACCATCTGCCGTATGCCACATGGCCATTAATGATGAAACTGAGTTATGGCATCAACGGCTTGGTCATGTCTATTATAGGAACCTAGCTAGGTTGAGTAGAAAGAAACTAGTTAGAGGATTACCTAAGATAGGGAAGAAACCAAAAGAAATATGTGCAGAGTGCTTGAAAGGTAAACAAATTAAAGTTGCACATAAGAAGACATCCACCATTGCTACATCAAAACCCCTTGATCTACTCCACATGGATCTCGTAGGTCCCACAAGAGTGATGAGTCAAGGTGGTAAGAGATACTTCTTTGTTATTGTTGATGACTACTCCCGCTATACCTAGGTCGTATTCCTAAAAGAAAAATCTGATATATTTTGAGGAATTTGAGAAACTCATGAAACGACTCCATAATGAGAAGGAATGTACTGTAAAATGGATTAGGAGTGATCATGGGGGAGAATTCGAGGACGGGCGATTTGAAAAATTCTGCGAAAATTTAGGCATCAAACATGAGTTCTCAGCCCCAAAAACTCCTCAACAAAATGGAGTAGCCGAGAGGAAAAACAGAGTTCTACCTGACATGGCCACAGTTATGATGAACAGCAAAAATATATCAAAAAATCTGTGGGCCGAAGCAGTGAATACAACTTGTCACATCATTAGTAGAGTATATTTGAGAGCTGGCCTAGATAAAACCCCATATGAGCTGTGGAATGGAAAAGTTCCAAACATCAAGTACTTTATAGTCTTTGGTAGCAAATGTCACATCCTTCGTGATCGAGAAAATCTAGGAAAATTTGATTCTAAGAGTGATGAGGGAATATTTCTAGGATATGCTTTTAATAGTCGTGCCTATAAAGTTTATAACACAAGGACTAAAACAACTCAAGAATCCATAAATGTTATCATTGATGACCAATCAAAAGATGATACAAGACTTGATGATGATGAAGTGGGAGAACCATGCCACATAGGTAAACCCGTTGAAAAATCTCCCACTCCCAATGCCTCAATAGCTCCTGAAAATGTTCCACATGTCAAGGATCATCCCCTCAATCAAATCATTGGAGATCCAGATGTTGGAGTCAAGAGTAGGAGACAACTTGAGGCCATCAATAATCATGTGTGCTTCACCTCAAAAATTGAACCAAAAAATATAAATGAGGCTCTCAATGATGAGTTTTGGATACTTGCAATGCAAGAGGAACTTCAACAGTTCACCAGAAATGAAGTTTGGTTTCTGGTTGAAAGACCATATGAGAAGAATGTCATTGGAACTAAATGGATCTTCAAGAACAAAACAGATGAATCTGGCAATGTGATTCGAAACAAAGCACATCTTGTAGCTCAAGGGTACTCTCAAATCGAGGGAATTGATTTTGATGAAACTTTTGCCCCGGTTGCAAGACTAGAATCCATCCGAATTCTCATGTCCATATCATGTGCACTCAAATTCAAATGATTTCAAATGGATGTGAAGAGTGCCTTTCTAAATGGTATACTTGATGAGGAAGTTTATGTAGAACAACCTAATGGGTTTGTGGACCCTAGATATCCTTAAAGAGTCTACCGATTGAAAAAGGCTCTCTATGGGTTAAAACAAGCCCCCCGAGCATGGTATGAACGTCTTACTCAATTTCTAATTGATCACAAGTTTGTTAGGAGGAGTGTTGACAAAACCCTATTTGTTAAAAGGACGACTGATTCATTTCTCATCGCTTAGATTTATGTGGATGATATTGTATTTGGTTCAAACTGTGAAGAATTTTCTGGCCTATTCGCTGAATTAATGAAATCTGAATTTGAGATGAGTTTGGTAGGAGAACTAATTTTTTTTCTAGGATTGCAAGTTAAACAACTAAAAAATGGAATCTTCATCAACCAAACTAAATATGCGAAAGATTTAGTCAAGAGGTTTGGGCTAGACTCGGGTCGATCACATACCACGCCTATGGCCACTACCATTAAACTTTCTGAAGACTTGTCAGGCAAAAGTGTTGACCAACATTTACATAGAAGTATGATTGGGAGTCTTCTCTACCTCACAGCAAGTAGACCTGATATTGCTTTTAGCGTAGGAGCATGTGCTAGATTTCAAGCCGTTCATAGGGAATCACATCTCATTGTTGTAAAAAGAGTGATTAGATATGTGGCCTGCACAACTGAATATGGCTTGTGGTACCCCTTTGACACATCATCCATCATTACTAGGTACTCCGATGCCGATTGGGCCAGAAATATGGATGATCGAAAATCCACAAGAGGTGGCTGTTTTTACATCGGAAACTGCTTAGTTGCTTGGCATAGCAAAAAGCAAAATTCCATCTCATTGTCCACTGCTGAAGCTGAATATATTGCTGTCGGTAGTTGCTGTGCTCAACTACTTTGGATGAAGCAAATGTTTAAGGATTATGGTATTAATCAGGAAGAAATAACGCTCTTTTGTGACAACACAAGCGCCATTAATATTTCAAAAAATTCTGTTCAACATTCTCGAACCAAGCATATCGACATCCGGCACCATTTTATAAGAGAATTAGTTGAAGAAAAAGTAGTCAACCTTGAATACATCCAAACCGAGCGGCAATTGGGTGACAACCTTATAAAACCGTTAGATTCCACTAGGTTTGAACACCTTCGGAAATTTATCGGGGTATGCTCACTCTAGTCGGTTTGAAAAACCATGTGCATATAGGTATATCTGAGGAATAAGCCTCATGTCCTTGAATGATTGTCATTATTTTCAAGCATACATCCTTCCACTTATCATAAAATAGGCTGACTCCTCATTTGTAACATGCTGAAAGGATTTGTCTGTCAAAATCTCACTGGAGACATTTCCGATTGATCGGAGCCTTCTCCAATCAATCGGAAATATCGGGCACCCGATGGCTATATACGATCGTTCTGTTCATTGTGCCCTATTTTACTGTCTCCTTCCAAAATCCTCTGGTAGGGTCTTTCCTTAAGGTCGGACGGTAGCAAGGCCATCCCTCCAACTGCCCTCATTCGCAGAAAAGGTGGTTTCATATCTCTCCTAAGTAAGGATTCTAGGTTTCTCAGTTCGATTTCTACTTCCCCCTTTCTTCTATTAGCTTATCATTATTGGGGATTTGGAGGTCTTCCTACTGGATCATTACTTTCCTTTCAGTCTTGGCCTGTCTATTGTTCCCACCGTTCCTACATTTTTCAAAAACGATGCCGAAAGACCCTAAAGGGAAATCCAAAATTGTTGCCGGGCCATCCACCACCTCTAGGTCCAAGAAGCTTCCAACTTCTAGACCATCTCAAGCCTCTCCACCTCCTACCATACCTACAGACCAACCTGAGAGTCCATCTACACTATCCCGCTTTCAGTCCCGCACAATCATCTATGAGCGGGAGGTGGTTATGTCGTGCGTGGAGCCATTTGGCATTCCAGCACTCATTGCACAGATCGGTTAGGAGGGTGTGCTTCGTTTTGGAGGCATGGCACATCCAGAGGTTGTGTATGTCTTCTTGTTGAAAGTTATCAATACTATTGGAAATCCTCCATCCTGCGAAGTCATTGTCGGAGGTCGTGTTGTGAAGATCACAGCTCAAACAATCGTAGACCTCATTGGTATTCCCATGTCCACAGCTCCCCAACCTAATGATAATCTTCTTGATTCTTCTCTTCGAGCTGATTGGACACGTTATTTGTGTCGGGGTCCCAATCCCGAATGGATAGATGGTAGTGCACTCCGCGCGTCCGAAATGTCCAACAGATTCCGAGTGCTTCACCAAATCTTCAGCACCAATGTGTACCCTCGTAGCACCAACAAATCAGATCTCACAGCTAATATGGTGAGTTTACTCTATCACGTTGCTCACGAGACACGTCTATGTCTTCCTTTCATCATCCTGCATCACATTCTGGATTCATTGCCTAACACCCGCAACACAATCCCCTTTGGCTGTATCATATCTGGCCCAAGACTGCGGGTTTACCAATATTGTGGTTCATCTCATTCCCCACCGTACCTTCAAGGACCTCAATATTAAAAAGATGGCTCTGCCAAAAGAGGTTAACGTGGAAGATCGGGACTTCTCCCATACCCCCACACAGGTGTCTTCTAGTACCCATGGCGAGTCTTCAGCCCCAACGCCAGCTCCAGCTCGACGATCGATAAAGCGACGTGTTCAATCTAACGCCTCTTCCGCACCTCCTCCTCCCAACTCGGAGCAGATCATTGCTCAACTGGATCGCGTGGAGGGCGCCTTAGCACAGCACGGTGAGCGGTTGACCCGACTTGAGAGCATGATGCAGACTGTACACGATGTCGTTCAGCGCCTCACCTCAGCTCTCTCGTGCTGGCGTGATGACATTTCTGGCCCTGCTTCGTAGCTGTCCATGTTTCTGGCTAGGATCCTTAGTATGTGCACCGTCGCGGATATCTTTTTGGGCGACTTTGGCACACAACTTCGGCACCTTTAGAGTTAAATCTTTTGTCCTTGATCGACTTTGTTTTGGATATTTGTGTTGGATTTGACTTTATGATCACATTACTAGACTGTTATTTTTGGATATTTTGATGATCTCATTGCTGGATCTGACTCTATGATCATTTTTTTGGATATTTGGATGATCTCATTGCTAGATTTGGATATCTTGATATTGCTTATCTTGTGAATCATTTATCATTTATCTGATTCCTATACGTATATATATATACTTGTGCGTAATTGCTTTATCTGTATCGGGCTTCTTGCCCCATTTTGGGTTGTATATATGAGATGTTTGGTCATGATATACATTTCAGAAGGGGAGGTTGGCTACTTGGGCTATATGCCCACTGTGCTCATTGATATATACTTGTATATCCTTGCGTGACCATCTGTATTTGGCTTCCTCCCTCGGAGCATTCATGTCTATCTCTTCCTTTACCTTCACTCTATGACTTATGTGCTACATGTCTATCTTTACTAACCTTTGTCAATGACTGACAAAAAGGGGGAGAAGTTACCCCACCAAAAGGTCCCGGTTATTTTGTTGATCTTTTGTGTGCAGGGACTTAGGGGGAGTTAAAGTGAAGCCCAGTCTGTACATTGAGTCTGTACATTTTGTATGTAATGGGTCATGTCTATATGTAAAGCATTTATCTTTTACGACATGTTCAATGTATGTATATAATTTAGTTTTGGTGTCTAGGAAAAGTCTTTGGTATGGACCAAGACTTTTATAGGTTTGGTTTTGTCTGGTAATTGACAAAGGGGGAGATTGTTAATGCAAAGATTTATCAATTACCATATTAGTGTGTCGTCAAGTTTGCTTGCAGCTGAAGATTGAAGCCCTTGGACAACTCCGCCAGAAGCTACTCAAGAACATCGCTCATCCAGTCAAGCTTCTAGCCTTTTCATCTAAACCTTTGATCCCAAAACCCCTCTATAGATGACCTAATCCTTCTTAGTTGCATCCTTAGCCCTATCTATAGTCCACCTTCCATAAAGATCAGCTATAGAAGTGACTATTATGGCAGTTGTTACTTAAAACAAGAAAAATCTTATAACTGCTATCTCCGATAGGTGTCTGATCCATCGGAGTTGTGTCCGATAGGTGTCCGATCAATCGGAGGTCAAGCCCGATCAATCGGACCTTTGTCCAGCAACTTTGAAAATCTATCTAGACATTTTTTCGATCACTCGTAGGTCTGTCCGATCAATCGGACAAGGAATTCCGATCAATCGGAGAATGATCCGATCCATCGGACAAAAATCCAGAATATCACATAACTCTCTGGAAGAAATTACGATCAATCGGACTATCTGTCCGATCAATCGGACAAGGCCCTCCAATCAATCAGAAGGACATCTGATCCATCGAAGAAGTGTCCAGCAACATTTTAAATTTTCTCTGGACATTCTTACGATCAATCGGGAACTCTCTCCGATCAATCGGAGATGGAATTCCGATCAATCGGAACTAAGTCCGATCAATCGGAGCACCTATTTTTCAGCAAAAATTTAAAATGAGTTGATACTTATGTTCGATCGATCGGATCCTATCGAGGTGACCGTTTTCTAACCGTTGATAGTCATCTCTATATATGGAACTCGGTTGGATCTTGTGAGTGACACCTTGAGCATCATCTAGGGTTTGTTTGTGCTTCCTCCTTGAGATCCCTTTCTTTCATTCCCTTTGATTTGTTGAGTTCATACTTCAATACATGTTGATTTGACCAACATTGAAGAGCATTCAAAGCTTGGATTGAATCATGAACTCAACCCCTCTTTAATGGCATCTTGACCTACCTCTCAAAGTTATACTCTTGTCATCAATGCCATTAATGGTGGTTTAGGTAGAAGCTACTCCTCATATAAAAGCCATATCCCAATATAGCCTCAACTAAACCCTAATCCCTCACCTTGGAACCCACAAGAAGACATTCATAACAAGGTTGCTGATCAAGGGAGAGCTGAAGAAAGCATCGTTCGTGCAAGCCGAAGCTTCTTCAACAAAGGCATCATCAAGGGGCTTAATCAGCTAAGTATATTTAGTCTTTCGAGTCCACGAAACCACCTCAAAATTGAGATTTGGGTTTCAAAGTTTGAAGACCCAAACTCGGTAGAGTCCTTGAGTAGGACAAGTCCTTGAGTAGGACAAACCCTTGTGTTGGATAAAGTGGGTAATGGATTAGTCCTATAGAAGGATGAATCCATGTGTTGAAGTCTAAGTCCTTTTGTAGGCTGTTAAGGTTTATGGTTAACCTCATTTAAAACCATAGAGATAGTGAAATTCGGCCACTCAAGGAGTGAGTGGATCAGCCGGGAGTGGAGTAGGTACATAATCGAACCACTATAAAAATCTCTTGTTGTGTGATGAATGGTTGAACTGCTTTACTTCTTTCACTTGCGCTTTTATTGATTAATGTTCTGCATATCTTATGTTTGAAGTAATTTCTCTAAAAATACTTCGAATGTTTGTAAGTGTGTAATTTGGTGATTTTAAAAAGTGTCCTATTCACCCCCCTCTAGGACAAAGAAACCTATTTCTTACTTCTACAAAAGCGGTAATCAAACTTATACCGCAATTTCAATAAGGTCAGTTGTTGTATGAGAAAATGCAAAGTCGAGGAACTTCTCAACACCATTCTTATACTCGATGCTCACCCTCGATTGTTGCATCCAATTCTTGTTCATTACTATCTTTCTAGCAAAATTCCTATAATATGCTGTGAAGTAAAACAATAAATGGCTAACTGTCAGTGTTCAACGATTACCCTTTAATAAAATATTTAATGCTCGTAAGCAACATGATGGTTGGTGGACATTGAATGTGTGGCCACATGATGAATGACCCATATATTGAAAGTAGGGCCCACATGATAGTGGTCCACAACAAAGGAGGAACCCACATGATGGACTATCCACATTACGTGGGACCACATGATGGATGGTTGACATCAATGGTGGGTCCCACTTGATGGAATATCCACATCAAGTAGGCCCCATATGATAGATGGTCCACAGCAAAGGTGGGTCCCACATGTTGGACTTTCTACGTTACATGGAACAACATGATGGATGGTTGACATCAATGGTGGGTCCCACATGATGGAATATCCACATCAAGTGGGGCCCACATGATAGTGGTCCACAACAAATGGGAGAACCACATGAGAAGATAAAGACGGGAGGGGTGAACGCTACGCGCTATTTAACCCAACCTTGACCCGCACTTGACCCGACCCGAACCCGACATGAACTAACGCATTGCAACCTCTAATTATCACCATGTACAATTAACCTAATAATATCTAGTACATACTAGTAACGCATAGCCAGTCTCATCATCCAACAAATACATCCACATATCCAAAAATAATACAACCACGAACAGCTTCGACACACATCCAGGTACCAGTACTCAATTTCGAGCTTTTATTGCTATACATAGCAAATGTACAGCCTTATCATCGTCTCAATAGTGGTTCCCACCTTTCAAAGACCCCCGCTCAATATCCACTCCCTAAATCTACTATGATGATTTGTTATTTCCACACCATTTATCTATTTTTTCATATCGTAGCAGGGGATGACCGAAAAAACTCCAGCCCAAACCCAAAGTCTAATTGGGCCCCTACCCTATATGAGTGGACCTCACCCCTGACAGCGTGGATATAACATATGCAGCACAATGGACACAACATATGAATATAATGAGACACATATTTAAACTTATACCACAATTCCCACTATCCAAGGACCACTGCTCAAAATCATAATTCATTACATTAATAATATATGTATATATAAATAGTTATTTATTTTATATTCTCAGCCAGTCTCTTCATTTAACACATCCACATATCTAAGAATAATACAACCACGGATAGCTCCGACACACATCCAGGTACCTGTACTCAATTCTGGGCTTTTATTGTTGTACATAGCAAATGTATAGCCTTATCATCATCCTAATAGCGGTTCCCACCTTTCAGAGACCCCCGCTCAATATCCACTCTCTAAATCCACTATGATGTATTTGCTATTTCCACACCATTTATCTATTTTTCCATATCATAGCAAGGGATGATAAAAAAAAAACTCCAGTCCAGACCCAAAGTTTAATTAGGCCCCACCCTATATGAGTGGACCTCACCCCTGACGGCGTAGATATAACATATGCAACATAATGGACCCTAACAAATGAATATAATGAGACACATTCAAACTTATACCATAATTCCCACTATCCAGGGACCACTGCTCAAAATCATATTTCATTACATTAATAATATATGTATATAAAAATAGTTATTTATTTTATATTCTCATCCAGTCTCATCAACCAACACATACATCCACATATCTAAAAATAATACAACTACGGATAGCTCCAAACTAAACATGCATACAATGAAACATATCTAACCAACTAGTAACAACAGTTTTCACCTACGTTTTAGGCTATTTAGCTATTTAAGCTACTTCGCTAATCAACCTACTTGCCTAATCAAGCTACTTAGCTAGTTAAGCTACTTGGATAATCAACCTACATATCTAATCAATCATTTTAAAAATTATATTTGGGCAAAAAAATGACGAAGATGCAAATCCGAAGTGGAACACAACATAGGAATCAACGGTGATTAGATCCAAGGTTAGTGTTTACATAGCCCTTCACTCGAGAATCAATTCGATACTTCTTGCCCAAGCCCTACCCAATGTTAGGTCAGTCACAGGCAGGGGTGGTTAACGAATCAAACTGTTTCCTATGATAAGGTCCACCTGAGATTTGGATAGGCTTCATTTTTTAGCTCCTGCGATGATTTGGTGAAATGTATGAACAAAGTGGATTCAGAATACATGTGTGAAAATGAACTGAACCAAACCGAGCTGAATACAATTGTATTTGGTTTGAGTTTGATAACCAAAACTCAAGTGTGAGTTTGGTTCATTAACCACCCCTCAATGATAGCCCTTTTTTTGGGCAACTGGGCCCAAATTTATACCCATCAAACTTTAAATGAATCAACCTCGAACACTAAAGTTGCGGCTTCAATCAAACTTAAACCAAACTCAAACTCAAATTCAAACTGAACACTATGGTATTCGACTCGGCTCGGTTCATCATAGTGGGCCACATAGTAATAACAGATGGATGGCATGGATTTAAAACACATATATCACAATGGGCCCGACTAGACTAACAGATGGATGGCAATTACCTGAAACACATACATGACAGTGGGCCCCATTGGAAAAACAATTGGATGGCATGATTTAAAACACATACATCACAGTGGGCCCCACTGAAATGACAGATAGATGGCATGGATTTAAAACATATACATCACAGTGGGCCCCACTGGAATAATAGTGGGATGACATGGATTTAAAACACATACATCACACTGGGCCCCACTAGATTTACAGGTGGATGGCATGGATTTAAAATACATACATCACAGTGGGACCCACTGTCATAAATAATAGATGGATGACATGAATTTAAAACACATACATCACAGTGGGACCTAGCGGAGTGACAGATAGATGACATGGATTTAAAACACATACATCACAGTGGGCCCACTAGAATAACAGATGGATGTCATGGATTTAAAACACATACATTACAGTGGGTCCCACTAGAAAAATGAGATGGATGACATGGATTTTAAAGCTATACATCACAGTGGGCCCCATTGAAAAAATAGCTGAATGGCATGGATGTAAAAGCCATACATCATTGTGGGACCCATTAACATACATCACAGTGGAACCCACTGTGATTGTGAGAGAGAGAGAGAGAGAGAGGGGGGGGGGGGGGGGGGGGGGGGATTGGACGGTGGGGGCGGCGGAGCGAGAGAGAGAGATCGGCTGGTGGGGGAGTTGGGGAGGAGGGCCGGGGTGGGAGAGCACCAGGAGGTGGGGTGGGGGTGGGGCAGCGAAGGAGAGAGGGGGCTGCGAACGAGAGAGAGAGAGAGAGAGAGAGAGAGAGAGAGAGTGGGGCAAGGTTCATGAATTATGGATTTAAGAGACATGTAGCGACATATTTTAAAATCCTCCGCTACATGTCCTTTCTCATTTTTTTAAATAATAAATAATTATATATTCATTATTATATAGTTTTTTATATAAATTATAATTACAATTAATATATATATATATATGACTGTAGGTCCCACAGAACTTTTGATAGGTTCACAACACGATTAATGTAGAGTAAACTATGTGCGTCCCGCAGTAATTGATATATTGTACCTAAACCCGTCTAGCCATTTTAAGACATAATTTTAGGCTTGAAGCAAAAAATGAATAATATTAAAAGTTCAAGTGAACCACGTCATACATCTTTGTGAAGTAGACATCTACTGTCAAAAAGTTCTTGGGGCCACAAGTTTTGGATCAAGCTGGTATTGGTGTTTTCCCTTCATCTAGTATGTGTGGACATGTTGGATGATAAATAAACATCAATGTGGGTCCAAGGAGGGCTTCAATGGTGGAAATCATCATTCCCACTATTTCCCGTGGCATAGTCCACTTGAGCTTTGGATATGCTTCAATTTTAGGCTATACGGTAAGAGATAACTTAGTATCTTGGTACTAGTCTGCGAAAAATTTTCTCGGACACGAATTAGCTCTTACAAACGTGGGTTTCCCTTCGCAGGAAGTTCCTGCACTGGGAACCTAGGTGGGGCCCACCTTGATGTTTGTTAGAAATCCATCATGTCCATCCGTTTTCTTTAGCTATATATATATATAATATTTATTAAATATTATATATATAATGGTGGACACACAACTTTACTATTCCCTAATGTATGGTCCACGTCCTAAGATATGGATCTTCTCCAGATTCAGGCCTTTAATGATCTTTTAGGATGGATGGACGGTATAGATGTATGGGCCCCATGAGTGGGCCCTAGGACCACTTTTTCTCAAAATGTTTCGGTTGAAGGCTTAAAGCCTGTAATAGTGAGGATTAAATTTGATCTCACTACTAGTTCTGAATTCGACCCAAATATGATACAAATTTATTTATGTGAATTTGAAATATGTCCATTCAATCAATCGTATTTAGGATTCAAATTCACACTATACAGGGTGTAGAGCGCAATGAATCTCGGATCTGACCCGTTCCATTGTAGAAAAATACTTAGGTCCCTCCCGGAGAGATTTGACACCAAGATAGTAGCCTTAGAGGAGTGTAGAGACATAGATAACATGAAAGTAGAAGAACTCATAGGTTCCCTACAAACTCATGAACTACACTTTAAGGCCCCCTCTAGGAAGCAAAGCATCGCTCTAAAGTCCTCTCACAAACTTAAGAAAATTAATAGTGAGTCGGAGGAAGATAGTGATGATGAGGATGATGAAGAAGAAAAATTGAAAAAAAAATTCAAGAAATTCCTCAAATTTGATAGAGAGAGTAGCCGTGACAAGAAGGACAAGAAGGGTGATAAATATAAAGGAAAATCATCCATGCCTTCATCCGTCCGTTGTTACGGTTGCGGTCATCATGGGCATATTGCCCCGCAATGTCCGGATGGGCCTAAACCGAAAGGTAAAAAGGCAATGGCTGCCACTTGGGATGATGCAGAGGAGTTCGAATCTGGTGACTCCGCTTGTGATGAGAGCCAACATAAAGATCTAACTCTCACAGCTTCCACCACAACCCCTCTTCCCTCTTATCTAAGAGGGGATCCCAACAGCTATCCCTTCTAGGAGAAGGAGTTCCTAACCCCTCACCTCATGCTACACTTTATGAGGGTGTTGAGGAATTTAGTTACCCTTAGGCTTTTCAAACTAAACATAGTTAGTGAAGATAGTTAGAAATGTTTAAAATAGGAAAATCTAAGGATTTCAGCCTCATTTCTATGTGTATGGGCAAATCAGAGGATTTAAGCCTCATGAGCCCAAATTTGGTAGTTTAGCCTTATTTTTAGCTTGTAAATTTTCTTGCTAGACTATCTCCATACTTAGATTAGCTAATCTCGCTGAATTATATGCTTCATAGTATGCTAATCTTTGTTTAGTATTGGTCTTGATATACCATTAGGGGAGGTTGGTTGATTGGGCTATAAGCCCTTTGTGCTTTTATTACAAATGTATATCTTTGACTAATTATGCATGATTAACTATGCTTAGATAGTTACATTTTCTTGTTAATCATGTTCCTTAGCATGCTCCATGTTTTAAATTTCATGCACCCTATATTCTCCTTGTTAGCATGTGCTTATAGTTATAACTGCGACATACTATCTACTCTTACCTTAATCTTATTGATGTATCATTAAGGGGGAGAGAATAGTTTGTCAATTGCTGACAAAAAGGGGGAGAAAGATCAAGTCCCACCAAAACTAGTTGGCTATGTTTTATGATGCAGGGATTGACAGGTTATGGGGGAGCAAACTAAAGAGGAGCTGCTTAGTTAGGTATGTCAAGAGTCCTGTATCTAATTCATTATCAATAGTAATATCTTGAACATGTATTTTATTTTGGTAGGTTAGCTTTTTATAAGTAATTGACAAAGGGGCAGATTGTTAGTGCACTTTTCTGTGGCATACTAGTGCACCTTGTTTGTCAATTACTTACGTCAGTGAGTCTAGTGTCGGTTGAGCTTAATGAAGACGAAGACCTGAAGACTCAAATGGCCTTGCTGCATCAAGGAAGAAGTATCAGGTAAAAGTAATGCCTTGGTGTGCCTTAACCTTGACCAAAACCTAACCCTTTACCTCTTTGATGACCTTGACCATCTTATGAAAACCTTTAGTCATCTTAGATTGGCCCTAGGTGTCCCAAAACATCACCCAAATCGTGGCCAAAGTGAAAGGGTTGAAGAATACATGGGTCAGCAAACAGCTGAGCTGAACCCAGGCCTGTTCGACCGGTCAAGACCGGTCGGCTGGACTGGTCCGACAGGTCAAGACCGGTCGGCCAGGCTGCCAGACTAAACAACAGCTTGCTGTGTTCAACAGGCCATAGGGCCGACTGGTCAAGACCGATCGGCTGGGTTGGTCCGACCGGTTAAGACCGGTCGGGCAGCTTTCCCCTCAAGACAGCAATGTTTTCTGTCTTTTCTGGCCTTTGGCCAATAGGTCGAGACAAGTCGACAGAGCCGTTTTTTGCCCTTTTTTTTACCGTTTGAACACCTCTTATAAAAGGGCTTGGCTTGTTTTGAGGGGTATAAAGAGGGATTTCAAGAGGAGTGAAGCCACCATTGTTGGAGACCATTTTAGGCTCATTCCCAACCTATGCAAGGCATCTTCCTTGTGCTTTAACACAAGATTGGAGCATTCTAAGCTCATGAAGAAGATGACCTCCTTCCCCTCTTGATCTCTAGAGTTGGGAACCTTCTAGATAGGCATATCCTTGTCCGAAACTCTAAGATGAGTTCATTGTAGGAGAGAACCTCTAGGCAACCATTCCCATTAGTTGAAGTGTTCTCAAACCTACCCTCCTATCACCTTAGGCATCTCAAAGGCATCACATGCAAGGTGTTTGATCAAGTGTGGCTAAGGCATTGGTAACGCAACTGGCAACACGATCGTGGGAGCAAGGGAAGCTGATTGAAGCACGGCAGATCGGAGATCAAGCGACCCCAACCAGTGCTGAACAAGGGGCTCATCCGATAAGTAAGGTTGTCCTTTTTGAGATTCCGTCCACTCAATTCCCTTTGGGAGTTGAGTGTAGAGTTTGTTAGTCAAACTTGATCTAGGGACGTTAGCCGTTCCTTGGCCCAGTTAGCCGGGCCTAAACAAAGTCTCCAAGGGGGAGCCTTCGACACGGGAGTGAATGTGCGTCGGGTTGAGAGTTTGCCTGTGTCCAAAACTCTGGTTATGGTTGAGAGGTGAACCGGTAAAACCTCCTGTGTAAAGGTTGAGAGGTGAACCTCATTTAAAACCTCCGATAGTGAATGCTGGTGTGCTCAAAGGAGTTGAGTACTTGAACCGGGAGTGGAGTAGACCCAAAGTCGAACCACTATACATGCTTGTGTTTGTGATTGTATTGAGCACATTGATATCTTAGCATTGGATGTTTAATTATTTAATTATGAATGCTTGATAGGAATGTATGCTAGGCACTAGATTGGCACATCCACACACAAGATGTACTTTCACTAGGTGTGTAGACTTGAGCTCATTGATCCATTCTCATAAGTCTACATATGTTGCAGAGGTTAGGAGCTTGATTAGTTAAATCATTTATTTACCTATGCATGCTTAGACTAGGATTGTTTATTGCTTAACCATGTGCTAGTCTTGTGATTGGACCCACTTAGGCTTGGAAGCTAAAGTGTTCTTGTTTACTTAGTTTAATTTGTTGAATTGTGTAAGTAGGCGAAAAGAATTTCAAACGTCCTAATCACCCCCCTCCTATAGGTTTAGCCATAATTCTAGTTGCTCTTTAAGCTTCCGCACATACGTAGGTGTCGTGTTAGACTACCAACGTACTTTCATAAAAAGCATGATTTATCACCTTAGTCTAATCTAATAATTTAACTGTTAGATTTCATTATCAACTTTATCCTGATAGTTGGATCTCAATATCATGATCAATCCTACCGATTAGATTTTAATATCAGCTAGTCGTTGGTTTCAATATTAGTTTGTTTTACTACAACCATTAGATATTAATATTATCAAGTTAATCCAACTGTAGGATCTATGTTAGTCTGACCATTAGATAACAATGTTAGCTTCATCGAATCGTTGGATTTCAATATCGAGTTAACGGTTGGATCCACAGTAGTTAAAGGTCTAAAATGATTAGGTTAAAAGAAAGAGTATGATTTAACACCTTAGTCCAATCTTAAGGTTAATCCATTAGATTTCATTATCAGTTTATTCTGATAGTTGATCTCAATATCATGGTTAATCCTATGATTAGATTTCAATATCAAGTTAATACAACTGTTGGTTTCAATATGAAATTGCTTTAATCCAACCATTAGATATTAATATTATATTAATTCAATTTCATTGAATTTTAATATCGACTTAATCCAACTGTTAGATTTCAAAAAAAGTTTAATCTAACTGTTGGATTTCAATATATGCCTCAATATCATGCTAATTTGACCATTAAATTTATAAATAATCTTAATTCAACTGTTAGATTTCAATATCAATTTAATGTAACCGTTAAATAGCAATACATGCATCCACCAGTCCATTAGATTTCAATATCTACTTAATACAACCGTTAGATTTTAATATGGGCTAATCCAATAATCAAAATTTAATATCAACTTAACCCAATCTTGATTACTTATATCCAGCTACTACACTTTAATATCAGCTATATCCAACAATTTGAAATCAATATGGGGAACTTTTTGCGGCGGATTTTAAAATCCGCCGCTAAAATAATCAATAGCGGCAGACACTAACGTCGTAATAAAATAATTCATATGCGCAGGGTTTGAAATTGGGGGCGGAATATTCGAAGTTATAGCGGCGGAAAAACATATCCGTCGCTATATGGTAGTAAAGATATAGCGGCGGACTTATTTTGTTTATAGCGATTGATAAAAATATCCACTGCTATTTTCCGCCGCTATTTGTCCTAAAAGATTGCAGGAAGGATGGCGGTGGCGGGAAATTAGTTTATAGCAGCATATATTTATATCAGTCGTTATATATTGTGTTACAGCGGCAGTTATTATTAAACGCCACAGATGTTTTCATTATAGTGGCAGAATTTGTATTCCGCCGCTATAATCTGCCAGTATATCACATATTTCTTATAATACCATTAACGTCTAGACAATGAGAGCATGGAGAAGCTTAAGGAATAATCTTTGCAATATCATTTCTCAAAGATTTTGCCTCTCTTAAGAGGGGCGGAGAAAGATTGTTTTCTAACTTGTTGCAATGGTCTTGCACAAATTGTCTAAGACCTCTATAATGACCTCCTATCACATAGAAATAACCTTGATCTATCCTAAATCCCTAGGGATGTCACCATGCGTAATACCCTTTAGTGAACTTATCCCAAGTCTCCTATGGTTTCGAATCAACACTCTTTTTACTAGAAGAATGACTTCATGCCATCCTTTAGGAGGTTTTACAAGAGAGTCTTAGGATAAGGATGAGACTTTGTCAATTTTACCCAATTGACACATGAGACCCTATGGAAATGTCAATACTATAAATCCTAATTGGTAAATTGTAGTTAGAAATTATCCAATGGAGTAATAGTAGCCTATTGCTAAATAGGACATGTACTCCACAAGGCTATGTCTATCTAAATCTTATGCCTTTCTAAATGCATGACATACAACCTACACTAGTATCCTGACACCCAATTGGCTTTACAAGATAGCCAAACGCTAAAGGTTTTCAAGATCCTTGAAGAACCATAAGGCTAGCTCCATCATGATCGATGTTTTAGACACTCCAAGATGAAGGATATTAGATTAGGATTTCGCATCGATTACATGTATGCTATCTTCCTTAGTTTTACCTTTTAATCAAGGGTTTCTTAGAAATTGTAATGAAAAACTAGTTATTTGTCATGGCTTGGAATGTATTGTTCCTAAAAATTAATAAAAACCTTTCAACAAGGCATTTTTAGTGCAAATATTATATTATTCGTGTTCAAATGTTTTATTCTATTCAATTTAAACAACCAAACAAAATCTTTTTAAAATAAGAACTCATGTTCACTTGTCTTCCTTTAATCATTAGACTCCCAAATTCTTGATTTTAAACCTCCAAAACTCCTTCGACAAAGATTAAAATGAATTTTTATCTCTTCGTTTTAGGAATTTCAAAAGCTATCAAGTGTTTTGGAATGGAGAGAAGGTCCACCTATTTAGACTGACTTGTAGGGGTCATTTGAGCTCCACAACTAATGTGTGACTGCATAAATGACTTGAAGCCGACCAAATATGCTAAAGAGAGACTTACACTCATTTTACCTGTGTTTTTAATTTCAATGAAATGGGGATTTCCCTCAAATACATGCTAATAAGAAATGTAATTAGGGTTGGCAATGAGTTAGATTGCTCTGCCTAGCCCAGTGATCCAACCTTGAAGGGATAGAGCATGGGCCAGTAAACTTAGCTTGATGGCTAGTCTTGGTCTTCAAATCTAGGCCCAAAGTTCTGGTCACTCTTAGACAAGATTAATGATGAATAGCATGGCCCATTGCCCTTGTGTATACTATGTACTAGTACTAGTAATGTAGACGAAAATGTCAGTAAACTAGAATGTGATGGATGATCGCAATAACTTATATATTATGCCAATTGTTAACCCCACTTTTGTTGGTAAAGAGTACATTGATGCACTTATTTTAGTTCATGCATACAATGGATAACTGAGTGAGGCCTAAGCTTGGTTAATAAATGATCTTATTTCTCACATTGTGCCAAAGAAAAGCATTAATATTCTAAAAGAGCATGGCGATTCATAAACAATATTTATCTCATGAATAGTCTTTGCTCAATCACTCTCTCCCAAATTTTCTTAGTACAACTTACAAGTTTAAATCCCACGATAGTTAGTGTAGCTCTATGTCTCTTTTATTCTATTATGGTATATTTTCTCCATTCATTTGCTATTTTCTTTGATCTTATAGTTTTAACTTTGTCAACCAAAATAACCAAGTATCTTCAATAAATTTCAAAACATGTAGTTCGAGGGTCTTTCTTGTTTTCATCCTTTTCAAAGCCTCAATTTAAATATCTTAATCCTATAAAAGTATCTATAATCTCTTATGTTATTTGAGTCTATGGTTCGTTTTATATCTATGCTTATAGAGTAGTTGTTATTTATCAGGTTTTGAAAATAGTTTCTCCACTTTTTATTAATTTTACTGTCTTTTACTAGTACTTTCTAGTCATCGCTCTTAATGCATCTAGCATGATTTAGGTCCCTACCCTTCCTTTCTTATTTTGTATAAATAATAAAAAAGATACTCAATTACTTATAAAATTAACAATTTATGTTTAGAGTTTATATTTGATTGAAAATAATAATAATAATAAAATGAGACATTTACAAGCTTAAACCATATAGGGTAGAACATTCAAAATATGTTCGAGTCACGTCTATTTTGCCATCTCACCAAATCTCGACCTAATTTTTAATGTGTAAAAACTAAAAACATAAAAAAGAAAGTTAGATGAGTCTTGGGTTAACCCTTTGAATCAAGTTAGCATACACTACTTTAAATATGTAGGCAAGTCTCATATTAGAGCTAGATTTACTTGCTTTTAAGTATGGGGACAATTTACTTTTCAGACACGTAAAGTAGGTCAAATCCTGCTAGTTGGTCAATGACACTAGGTTTCTAAAGTTAGAAAATTCAATAATGCTACATTTAAAAAGAAGTATTTTCTTTTAAACCTGAGAGATACGATGAAACCAACTATCGAACTGGTGCAATTGGCAACTCACATAGGTCAGAGTTGGGATTTTTATTAAGTTTCTAAAGTCCTAAGTGGCCTTTTGGAGTTAATAAGAATTTATTTGATTATTCTAAAAAGAAAAAGCTCTTATTTTAAAAATAGATGGTTTAATAAAGCTCTAATTTAACAACTTTATATGTTAGAAACTAACCAAAAGTTTTTTTTTTTTTTAAGTGATAGGGAGGTTTTTTTTTTCAAGAGCTTATTTCAGGTAATAGGGTATTTATTTTTTGCTAATTTTTGGACAAGTTTGTCCTTGAACTTTTCAAGTAATTCACATCTTGCCATCTTCTCCTCTTTAGAATCTTTCTAAAGTGAGTTCACATGATGAATGACCCATATTGAAGGTGGAGACCCACATGATGGATGGTCCACATCAAGGTGGGCCTACATAATGCACGGTCATATCAAAGGTGGGTCCCATATGATAGATGCTCCATATCAAAAGTGGGACCCGCATGATGGATGATGGACATTAAAGGTGGGACCACATGATGGGAGGATGACATCAAAGGTGAGCCCACATGGTGAATGACCCATATCGAAGGTTGGGCCCCAAATGATGGACGGTCTACAACAAAGAATTGACCCACGTGATGGATGGTGGACATCAAAAGTGGGTCCCACATGATCAATCGTTCACATCAAATTATGGCCCGCATATGATGGACTATCCATATTAAGTGAGCTCCACATGATAGATGGTCCACATCAAAGGTGGGACCCACATGATGGATGGTGGACATCAAAGGTGGGCTCGCATGATGAATGACCTGTATTAAAAGTGAGGGCCCACGTGTTAAATGGTCCACATCAAGGTGGACCCACATAATGCATAATTCGCATCAAAGGTGGGCTCCATATGACGAATGGCCCACATCAAAGTATGGCCTGGCATAATGGACCATCCACATCACTTGATTTACTGTGTGCATCAATGGTGGGACTCACATGATGATGAACTATTGACATCAAAGGTGGGCTTACATGATGAATAACCTATATTGAAGATGGGGCCCCACATAATGAATGATCCATATCAAGGTGGGCCCACATAATCGACGGAGTGGGCCTGCACATGATGGATGGACACATCAAAGTGTGGCCCCTTGTGGGGGACAATCTATGTACATAAGTGGGCCCCACCTAATGGACAGTCCATATCTAAGGTCTTGCAATACGGATGGCCCATATCCAAAGTGGCCCAACATGATGGATGACCCACATAGAAGGTGTGCCCTACACGATGGATAGTGGACATCAAAAGTGGGCCTACATGATGGACAACCCACTTCAAAGGTGGGGTCCACATGGTGGACACATCAAATGTGGACCATGTGATTGGTAGTGAACATTGAAAGGCCTCGGATAAAGGACAATTATCATTGATGGAGGCCCCGCATGACGGATAACCTACATCAAGGTGGGCCCCACATAATGGACAGTTTACATCAAAGGTAAGCCCATAATGATGAATGGTCCACATCCAAGTCAGGCCTTGCATGATGGATGGTTCACTTTGAAGGTTTGGCTCATACACGGATGGTCCCATCAAAGGTCGGCTCCATATAATGGACGATCCACATCCAATGTCTGACATAATGGATAGCCCAAACGTCTTAAAACGTGAAGATTGTAGCCATCCATTCTTTTGCCATTTGGGGCATGGTCCATTTATGGTGAGATCCACTAAAACATAAGATCGATCTAAGCATTATTTCCCACCACATGAAACCTCAGCATTTACGTACACATGTTCCATGTCATCATGTGTGACTAGCTGTGGACAAGCAGAGCTCCACATGCATGTAGAACTATGGCCGGGCTTGGGTTAATTTTCAGTCTCGTGGATTCTACATGTCCTTCAATTTTGGGTCCAAAAAATAAATGGACTGGGCTTGGGCTGGCTCATGAATATCCTATAGCTTATTTGTATTCTTATTTTCTGCCTTACAAGAATGCTTTTAAACTTTTGAAATTAACAAAATTTTCATAGGCCAGGTGTAAGATGGGAAGCTCCATAAAGGTGGGCCCAACCAGACATATGGCAAATGTGCCTGATGTTGTGAAGTCCTCAAAACTGTGCGTTTACACAATTCACCAACCGGTCGGCCTACCGGTCAATAAGTGGACAGATATGCACAGGGGGTTGGATAGGCTTCTGGAGGGTCTTAGACTGGTCGGCCGACCAGTCGCCCAACCAGTTGAATTAATTGGTAGTAAGATGAATTTTGGGCAAAACACTCTAGATCAATTTGGTCAGTTGACGACCGATCGGCCGTCGTGCAGGAGTTGAAACTTTGCTTGGTTTTCGCGCTACAAGTTTCCAAATCCGAATTTTCTTCTATATAAACCTTCCTAATCGTAGTAGGCAAGTATCTAAGCAATACCTAGGTGATTTAAACGAGATTAGGGTTTTGGGGAGAGAGGTTTGAGAATATTGTTCATCTTTGGGATCTATTCGGGTAGTTCTAGCTCTGTAATCATCTGAGATTCATAGTGGAGATGTCGCTTTGTGCCGTGGTTTTTTCCCGCGAGGGTTTTCCACGTAAACATCGTGTGCTTTTGCGTTGATTGCTTGTGTGGCTGTGTGGTGATTGTTTGATCTTCTTCGGTGCTTCCGCTCACCTGAATTTCCAACAAGTGGTATTAGAGATTTCATTAGAAGGTTGAAGAAGAAGTTTTCTAAAACGATCTTATGGCTTTAAGTATGAAGTTCGACGTTGAGAAGTTCTCGGGCAAAAACAACTTTGAGTTGTGGAAGGTGAAGATGCGTGCTGTCCTAACTCAGTAAGGGGTCGTGAACGCCCTTGGAAAGCGACCTACCGAGATGAAAGATGATGAGTGGACGAAGATGGATGAGAAGGCTATAGCCTCAATTCAATTGTGCCTTGTTGATGATGTCCTCTATAACATCATGAAGGAGAAGACCGCTGTAGAGACATGGACCAAGCTAGAGAACATCTATGCGAAGAAGTCTCTAGAAAATCGCATGTATCTAATGATGCAACTCTTCACTTTGAAGATGGCGGAGGGGACAGATGTGGAGGACCACATTAGCGTGTTCAACAAACTAATTTGCAAGCTCGATTTTGGTGAGCAGATGAAGGAAGAGTATCAAGCCTTAATCTTGTTCAACTCGATTCCTAGTTCATATGAGTCACTCAGGGACTCGTTGTGCAAGGATAGGGACACTATTAGTGTCGAGATCGTTGTCTGAGCCCTTCAATCGAAGGCCATGAGACAGAAAAGCGGTGATGCTAATTCCTCCTCCGAAGCACTATGTATGAGAGGAAGGACTTCTGAGCGAGGTGAAGGATCATCATGTTCTCGATCCAAATCGAAGGGCAAGGGCAAAGGCAAGTTGAAGTGTTAGGGATGTGGCCAAGTTGGGCACATGAAGAACTACAAGAGTCCTAAATATAAAAAGGAAAAGTCAGGTGACTCTTCTAGGGAAGCCAATACTGCTGGAGCTGAGGGAGGTGGTAGTGATGTGTGCAAGGTCTTGACGATGTTAAAGGTTGTTTCTCTCAGCGATGAGTGGATCATGAACTCTGAGGTCTCGTATCACATGTGCCCAGATAAGAGCGTCTTTACTTCCTACAGGGAGTATGAGGGAGGCTTGGTATTTCTAGGCGATGACTACGCCTGCAAGGTTGTGGGGATTGGTATTGTGTACATCAAGATGCTTGATGGGATCGAACAAACTTTGACGGAAGTGAGGCACGTTCCCAGGTTGAGGAAGAATCTGATTTTCCTTGGTGCACTCGAGGCATTGGGGTGTAAGTTCACCGATTTTGACCGGTTCTACAAAGTTTCAAAGGGGGCCCTTATAATTATGAAGGGACAGAGGCATGAAAATATTTACAGGCTGATTGGGAGCACTTCAGTAGGTGGAGCTGCAACGATTGTAGCAGATTCCACGACTGCACATATGTGGCATGCACGCTTAGGCCACTAAGCGAGCGGGGCATGAAGGTACTCTCTGAAGGATCTTTGATTTCTTTTTTTAAATCTGTAAACTTTAGTATATGTGAATATTGCATGTATGGGGAATAGTTTAGATTATCGATTAAAAGGGGGAAAACATATATGTAAAAGGGTGCTTGATTATGTCCATTCCGATGTATGGGGACCATCGCTCGTTATTTCTGTTGGGGGGTCATCCTGGTTCGTGTCGTTCATCGATGATTATAGCAGGAAGGTTTGGGTTTATTTTCTGAAAAATAAATCTGATGTTTTCATGACCTTCAAGTATTGGAAGGCGATGGTGGAGAATCAGTCAGTGTAGAAATTGAAAATTTTAAGAACCGATACTGGAGGTGAGTTCACTTCCAGGGAATTTAATATGTATTTTAAAGAGGAGGGGATCGTGAGGCACAACACAGTGCGCCACACGCCAGAGCAGAATGGTGTGGCAGAGCGGATGAATCAGACTCTCTTAGAGAGAGCTCAATCCATGATCAGTAATGCTGGGTTGGGCAAAGAGCTATGGGCTGAGGTCGTTAAGACAGCTTGTTACCTGATAAATCGGTCACCCTTTATGGCGATTGAATGTAAAATCCCTAAAAAAGTGTGGAGTGGTCATATTCTAGACTACTCGAGTCCGCGAGTTTTTGGTTGTGAGGCTTACTCTCATATACCATCAGTTGAGAGAGATAAGCTAGACCATAGAGCCAGAAAATGGATCTTTGTGGGCTATGGTGTGGTGTGAAGGGTTATCGTATATATGATTCTGTCACATGGAAGATCACCCTAAGCAATGATATCAAGTTTGATGAGGATTCTTTGTTCCGTAAGGATGCTACAAGGGAACTAGAAACATCAGAACATGTTGATGCACATGATGACAGAGATGAAACACGGGCTGATATTGAAGCGCAGACAGAGGTACAAGATCAAGTGGAGCAACCAAGAAGCCACCTGTGCAAAGAAATCGACCCAGGGATCGCAGGTTACCGGCAAGGTACAGGGATGATTCGAACGTTGCATTCGCCCTCATTACAGATGAGGGAGATTCGTCTAACTTTAAGGAGGCACTACAGGATGTAGATGCTGAAAAGTGGAAGACGACAATGCAAGACGAGATGGACTCTTTGTACAAGAATGAGACTTGGGAGCTTGTGGAGCTTCCAATAGGCTAAGGCGATAGGGTGCAAGTGGATTTTCGGAAGAAACATGATAGATACAAGGCAAGGTTGGTGGCAAAAGGGTATACTCAGCGTGAAGGTGTGGACTTCAGTGAGATTCTTGCACCGGTGGTAAAGCAAGTATCTATCAGGTTCGTGTTGGCACTGGTTGCCCAATACGACCTCGAGCTGTAACTGATGGATGTGAAGACTACTTTCCTGCATGGGTAATTGGAAGAGCAAATATACATGGTGCAACCAGAAGGTTATACAGTGCAAGGAGTCCGAGAACAAGGTTTGCAGGTTAAGGAGATCATTGTATGGTCTTAAACAGTCGCCTAGGCAGTGGTACCAGAAATTTGATTCCTTTATGATGAGTCAGGGCTTTACCAGGAGTGAGTACGATCATTGTATCTATTTCAAGACACTAAATGATGAGAAGTTTCTCATACTGGTGTTGTACGTCGATGACATGCTTATTGCTAGTCATAGCATATCTGACATCGATAAGTTGAAGACTCAGCTTTCAGGGACATTTAAGATGAAGGATCTGGGGGTTGCAAAAAGGGTTCTTGGTATAGATATTCATAGAGACAGAAAAGAGAGCAGGTTGTGAGTATCTTAGGAAGAATACATTGAGAAGGTATTGAAAAAGTACGAGATGGACAAGTCCTAAACTGGTTAGTGTTCTCCACGCAGCTCACTTCAAGCTTTCCTCTGAACATTGTCCCAAAAAAATGAAGAAAAGCATGTTATATCTCATGTGCCTCTATTCGAGTGTTATGGGCAGTTTATGTATGTCATGGTCTGTACAAGATCAGATATTTCACAAGCTATGGGTGTTGTTAGCTGATTCATGTCTAACCCGGGAATACAACATTGGGAAACTGTGAAATGGCCACTTCAATACATTCGGGGTACATAGGACTACGTCTTAACATTTGAAAAGTCCAATGACAAGTTGGTTGGTTACGTCGATTCTGATTATGCAGGTAGTACGGACAATAGGATGCCGACTTCAAGATATTCATTTGTATTAGAGGGTGGAGCGATTAGTTGAATGTCTAAGCTTCAGTCTGTGATGGCTCTTTCTACTACTGAAGCTGAGTCTATAGCAGTGACAGAAGCTTTCAAGGAAGCTGTTTGGTTGAAAGAAATGATAAATCAGTTGGGGCTTCAACAGGAAGCCGTGCCGGTTAAGTGTGATAGCTCAAGTGCTATCAATTTGGCTCAAATTTTATTTATCACTCACTAAATACATTAATGTGCGCACCATTTTATTCGACAGGTGCTTGAGGAATAAGATGTAACTCTGGACAAGATTCACACTAGCGTGAATCCGGCGGATATGCTGACCAAGGTGGTCCATACAGAGAAGTTCAAGTTCTGCATAATTTCTCCGGGATTGGCAAAGGCTTGACGAAGACGCAGTAATGCATGAGAAGCGGAGACACTATGATTGATGAGGAGCTGATTTGAAGAGTAGAGAAGGTGATTTGATGTTTTGATGCCTTGGTGGAATTTATTGTGAAGTCCTCAAAACTGTGCGTTTACACAGTCCACTTACTAGTCAGCCGACCGGTTAGTCAGTGGACAGATATGCACAGGGGGCTGGACAAGCTTCTGGACGGTCTCAGACAGGTCGGCCGACCGGTCTGCTGGAGGCTCCGACCGGTCAAATTAATTGGCAGCAAGATGAATTTCAGGCAAAACTCTCTGGATTGATTTGGTCGGTCGGCGACAGGTCGGCCGTCGTGTGGGATTTGAAACTTTGCGTGGTTTTCGCGCTACAAGTTTCCAAATCTAGATTTTCTTCTATATAAACATTTCCTAATTGTGGTAGGCAAGTATCTAAGCAATATCTAGGTGATCTAAACGAAATTAGGGTTTTGGGGAGAGAGGTTTGAGAGTTTTGTTCATCTTTGGAATCTACTCGGGTAGTTCTAGCTCTGTAATCATCTGAGATTCATAGTGGAGGTGTCGCTTTGTGCCGTGGTTTTTTCCCGCAATGGTTTTCCATGTAAAATTCGTGTGCTTTTGCGTTGATTGCTTGTATGGCTGCGTGGTGATTGTTTGATCTTCTTCGATGCTTCCAATCACCGAATTTCCAACACCTAATGATGTGTACCCTAGTGCTTCTTAAATGATCCTAACATCTATCTAGGGGTGGCAATTGGCCAGGCCGCCAGGCTTAGCAACCTAGCCATTCAGAACCAGGCTTGGGCCCCTATACTTAGTCCATGGGCGTGGCTCAGGCATGAAATCTAGGCCTGGTGTTTGGGCCGGGCTAAGCCAAGGCCAATGATGAATAGCCTTGCCCGGCTTGGGGCCCAATCCAATAATCAAGTTAGTCACTGTTATATGAAATAATAGACAATTTGAAGGTGCTTGTAAGGTCCCTTTCAACATTCATGTACAGTTGATAGGAAATTTTTTAGATTTGGAGACATGTTTCTATCATCAAAACTATCTATATATATACTATAAGACTATTTTAAACAAGGTTGGCCTTGGTCCAACCCGACCCAATAGGCTAGGGCCAGGGGTGAGGCCTTTTTAGCCCGACCTTTGGCAGCGTTAGCCCGTCGGTTGCCATTTATCAATTGTGAGTAGACTATTAAACTTGGAGCATAGTTCTTCTTCTTCTTCTTCTTCTTCTTTATTTATTTTTCTCTACTGTGTTAACCTTCGATCTGTGGCCCACTCATCAAGTGGATACCATACTCCAGCCATCCTGGTTTTTTGGAATGTAGCCCATGCAACCGAATGACTGATTTCGATACTATAGACAGCCACTGCAGCTGCACACGTGGCAGCTTAAACAGTGGATCGATCAGGACCATCCACGTAGTAGACCCTACCATAAGTGGTCTGTGGATAAAAAAGAAAACCACATCAATAGGATAATCCGGGCCATCACTTTCTCTCAGCTTTCCCCACAAAATGTCCACCCTTGACTATGGTTTCTACCGTCCATTTAAAGGCCTACAATACGATAGCTAATATCATCCATTTTGCCTAAGTTTTTAACCATATCACTCATCAATGGCAGGACATACTAGATCAGCGGTCCCCATCTTCCACTGCCAAGGGTATGGTGATGAAAATAGCTGGACTGTATCATATCTCGTGACAGATGTCATGATTAGGATGACTCCATGCATGGATGTGTTCCTAACAAGGCAAGGAAGGTAAGTTGTTAGAACTTGAAAAAACTAAAAGAAGTTGAAGAAGTAGAGGTGAAGATCTTCCTCCAACACTACATAAATACCCAGTACAAATGGAATGATCTCATTCCATCCATTGAAGAAAACGCGATCTCAAAATATATTGTTCTTGATTCAAGTGATGGATTTGAAATTGAATCATCGTGTTGGGGTTTGGAACCCTGCAGCAAAAGCAATCAAAGCAGGCGAGGAACAATCCTCAATGGCAATCACATACCAAGCAAATCGACACACAAGAGGAAATCCGAATTTAACGTGGAAAAACCCCACACGGGTAAAAAACCACGCCACAAAGCAACACCAATCCACTATGATATCAGAAGTTACAAGAGATAGAAGAAACACAACCCGGATCACAGCCCACAAGAGAAATCCCAAGTTAACAAAGCTAATTCTCACATGAGAAGGACAAACCCATCCATTTCCCTCATCCTAGAGAACTCCAAGCTTCCACATAGCTCTTTCTCTTGCCCTAGAACTCTCTCAATCCCTTGGCCCATTAGCGCCAATTCTAATCTCGCATTACATCCCCTTAAATAGGAGAAAGCCGAGATTAGAAACTCCTAGCTTGCGTAAAAACCGCGCAAGAAACCCAATCCAAAAAGGAAATTGCCGACCGATCGACCGGCCGAATGCCTAAAAAGACGTTCCAGCAACTTCTATTGTCTTAGCTCCATCGTGACCGACCGGTCAGACGACCGGTCGGTGGCCTTCATGCATGATAATTTGAGGTATCCAATCCCAACAAACTCCACCACGACTCTAATCTTCATGCAACACCTTGCCACACACATCTTCATTTCTACTCTGTCATCATCATAGCTCCACCGCTTCTCATGCCTCATCGACTTCATCCTTGCACCTTCACCACCCACTTGCTTATGTGGCCCTTGCGAGCACGCCACACGAGCAACTGTGGATCCCGCTGTCGATCACGCAGCTCTACCATGAATAGTGCTCCCGATCAAACCCGATCGCAGTCAATAAACTTGATTGAGATATTGGCGTACCGATCCACCTTCTTCCACTCTATTTCTTTCATAGATACCGATCGCTTTTCATATTTTTCTTTCACGGAATCCTTCTCCACATCGAATCTCATGCTAGAAGACGTCATTGATGCCTCGTCTCAGATTCTCTCTGCATCCTTTCCAACTTTTATCTCTGATACCACTTGTTGGGGTTAGGAGCCCTACAACGGAAGCAATCAAAGCTAGCGAGGAATAAACCTCAATGGCAATCACATACCAAGCAAATCGACACACACAAGAGGAAATCTGAATTTAACATGGAAAAAACCCTCACGGGTAAAAAACCACAATACAAAGTGACACCAATCCACTATGATATCAGAATTTACAAGAGATAGAAGAAACACAACCTGGATCACAGCCCACAAGAGAAATTCTAAGTTAACAAAGCTAATTCTCACATGAGAAGGACAAACCCATCCCTTTCCCTCATCCCAGAGAACTCCAAGCTTCCACATAGCTCTTTCTCTTACCCTAGAACTCTCTCAATACCTTGGCCCATTGGCGGCAACCCTAATCTCGCATTACATCCCCTTAAATAGGAGAAAGTCGATATTAGAAACTCCTTGCGCAAAAACCGTGCAAGAAACCCAATCCAAAAAGGAAATTGCCGACCGGTCGACCAGCCAACTGAACACGCCTATCGGCTAGCCGGATGCCCAAAAAAAAGTTCCAGCAACTTTCGTTGTCTTGGCTCCATTGTTACCGACCGGTCAGACAAGCGGTCGATGGCCTTCATGCATGATGATTTGAGGCGTCCAATCCCAACACTTCAAATATCTTGTTTGTTGCTCTTGTTTGCATGGGCAGCTGAGGCCATTGTTCCAGAGAAAGTTTTCAATGTGAAGGATTTCGGTGCAATCGCGGATGGAAAGACATATAATAGTAAGGTAAATAAGCTTATGACTACTGTTGGGGATCAAAATCTCACATATGATAAAACGATGTACGACGGTCTATCTACGACGATTCTAACCAATTCCGAGATCGAAAAACACTCGAAAAATGCAATTGGACACCATTGTAGCCTTAACCCGCACAGTTGTGACCAAAATATTTTGGAGCGAAATCAGACATGCATATTGCCGTCAAATGATCTGGTATGCACTAAAATCCTTAACCTGCAAGTTTGAATGTTGCATGGCGCGTATCTTTGCCTGCGCAAACCGAAACGCATTCCACCCCTGTCTAGAGCTGACCGAAAGGGTCCAAAACCTATACATGCCATTTCAAAGCAGAACTGGGCATGCATGTTACCACCAAATGATCCAAAATGTCCAGAAACACCGAAACACATTTTTACCCCTGTTTGGAGCCGATTGGGAGGGCCCGAATGGGAAAGGAACTACCAAAATTCATAGCAGATGACCATCCAAAACCCATCCCATTCATTTGATAGGTCGATCATGGCTTAAAAGTGGCTTGGCGTTAGTGACTTCGATCCCCGAAAAGGTAGCTGTCATCTGGAGGTCGCCTGTCAGAGCCAAAATTCAGAAAATATTCCAAGTATTGGGAACATGCGTACACTCCAAGAGAGACATGCGCATGCCATAAGACCACATGCACCCACCATCTTATGACATATGCATGGGAGTTCTTCTCTTCCTCTTTCAAATTTCAAAATTCAATAAATATGCTAAGTATGGGCACATATGCCCACCACAGGGGGCACATGCGCCCACAGCAGGGTACATGCGCCCATGCAATGGGCACATGCACCCACACCCTCTCCACATGCACATGATTCCCTCTCACAAATACATACGCTCAGCAACTTTTTAATTTTTTGGACCCGAGACCTGATTAACTTGCTATAAATATCACACTCGCCCTTTCAGAGAGGAGGCTTCTTAATTCGAGAGGACCGTCAGAGCGCCCAAGAGGTAGAATCCTCGTCGTCGGAATACATTTTTGGAATTCTAACCAGAAAGGGACATGTGCCCATCCTCTTATCGGAATCCCTTGCTGGAAAGGAAGACATGCGCCCATCTCCTTGAAAGCATGAAATTCTTTAAGTGGCAAAGTGACATGCTCTCACCATCTCAAGTATGAAAATATTCCAAAATTCTCCAAATACACCAAGTGACATGTGCCTCGGGGAGGAGGGCAAGCACATGTGCCTACCTCTCTTTCCTTTCCTCTCTCTCTTCACTCCATTGGCTACATGCGCCAGGCGTGGGGCCACATGCGCCCACTTCCTTACCTAGGTGCGCCCGGACAGTCTTAGTGACTTAGGGACTTCTATGGTGTGGCCTGCTTTCGATCTGGCCCGCCTCCCGATGCACCGATGATTCTAAACACACATCGCCAAACTTTATCCATCCCCCAGACTAGATCTCTCAACGATCGATGATAAGTGGGTCAAATCAGTAGTTTGATCAAAATGACCAACACTTAGCCAAAATTGCGAACTCAAAAATCCTTCCGAAAGAGTGAAAAATGACTGGAATCAAGAAGAATCAGGCGAAATTTAACTGATCCTGAGAAAGAAAGTTATCTTCTCACAACACGATATACCAAAATCATGCACCGCAACGAGGATATCTGATCTCAAAATCCCTGAATACCCTAATTAAGTGGTAAACAGGCCCAGTACTTAGTCATTTTCAGCCCTGAGAAGTGCCCCGCTGGCTCAGAAATCAACTAACACCAAGTGAAACGAAATACGATTGCGTTGACGCCAAAGTGTATCCAATATCATTGCAATCCTCATGGACATGATTCAACATTATTCAGAGATGATTGCGATCAGTATTCACCGAATATCCCAATTAGACCGTAAACAGGCCCAGTACTTAGTCATTTTTCAGCCTTGGGAAGTGCCATATTGGCTCAAAAATCGACTAATGCCAAGTAAAACCAACCACGATCTCAAAGACGCGAAGGTAAAGCTGATATCCTCATGCTATAAAATAGCTGAGTCTAACATTTATAGGGCATTGATCCCTATTGTTTATCAGAAATTGGTATAAACGGGCGCTTATCGGACCCGGTACTTAGCCATTCGCAGGCATCAGAAATGGCCGATCTAGTCCATCAGACTTTAACTTCTCGAGGAAATATAGCTTGACACAGCTTCTCCCAATGACCTAATCGTTCGAAATATCAATTATCAATAATGGCGTGGCCAAATTAAAGTTATGCACAAAGCAGATTAATCAAATCAAATGTATAATTCATCCGATGCACTAAATATCAAGCATAAGTGTAACCCTTTCTCGAGCATGCATCAAGCATATTTACTTTGTACTCTCTGCATCCATTACATGAATTTTATTAATCTCGAATCGAAATACGAAATTAGATCAAAGGGACTATGGTTATTATCGAAAACTGTAATCAAAGAGTTCCAAAACATCTGAAATACTTCATTATGAATTATCATCACCAAGACCAGTTGATGTATGTCCCATCCAAAGCGGGATCAGTCAGTTGAGTTGCTAAGGTAATAGTGGTGTGTCTTCAAGTAGTCACCCATCCACAAAGATGGTTTATGATGCTGTGTTGTACCACCCGATAGCCATAAATGCATCTTCAAGTGATCACTTGTCCACAGAGACGATCAATGACACTATGTTATACCATTTGGTATCTATGATGCACCTTCTTCTGGTCACCCATTTGCAGTGACGGTCAATGACATTATGTTGTATCATATGATAGCCGTAATATGCTTTCCGGTGGTCACCCATTCGTAGCGACGATCAATGACATTATGTTGTATCATTGGCAGCCGTAATATGCTTTCCGGTGGTCACCCGTTCATAGCGACGATTACTGGCACCGTGTTAAGTACGGCAACCATGATGTATCTTCCGGTGGTCACCCGTCCACAGCGACGGTCAATGACACTATGTTGTATCATATGGCAGCCGTAATATGCCTTCCAGTGATCACCCGTCCACAACGACGATTACTGGCACTGCGTTGAGCACGGCAACCATGAAGTATCTTCCGATTGTCAACCGTCTACAGTGATGGTCAATGACACTGTGTTGTATCACATGGCAGTCGTAATATGCCTTCCGGTGGTCACCCGTTCACAGTAATGGTTACTGGCACTGCGTTGAGCATGACAACCATGGCATGTCTTCCTGAAAGTCACTCACCAACAAAAATGGTCAGTGACACTGTGAGGCACTACATGGGAATCGTGGCATGTTTTCCTGAAAGTCATTCCGTCCACAGAGACGATCAATGACACTGTGATACATGACTCGGTTAATATCCTAGTTGCTACTCAACTAGGAACACCCAAAAGAACGTAGGACAAGCATTTAACTTGTCTAAACGATGGCTCAGTCCATAAGAAACTTAAAACTTGGTCTTTGCGACCGTGAACTCAAAACCATAGTCCCTGACTATCTAAGTTACTTGCTCGATCTTTTCGATTTTTCTCCGTGGTTTTCTCCCATTAGGGTTTCCACATAAAATCCTTTGTGTTGTTTGTGGTTTGTTTCATTTACATTTATGTTCTTTTAATGCTTTATTTAACCTATCTATGATGCATGCATTCATTTACTTTTGCCTGTTAATCAAGGGTGATCATCCATTGATGTAAATAAGGGTTTGTGACTAGTTCACAGCCTGAAATGTAAAAGATTTCGGAATCTCTGGAATAAAATTCACCTTTTAATGCTTTCTCGCTTGTGATTATCAATGAATGTCTCTATACTCAGAATTCCCCAAAATAATGAAACACAGGAAAAACTGCCTTTGAGCATTTTTCTAGTTTTAACAACTACACAACAGCAATTGCATTTTTTCAGTATATTGCAAAAAACAATTAATTGAAGTTATTTATGTATTCATATATTTTGTAGGCGTTCTTGGATTCTTGGAAGGCAATATGTGCATGAGATGGTATGGGTAGGGTTTTGATTCAGAAAGGGACATTCCTCGTCAGTCCGGTGGTGTTTAAAGGGCCATGCAAGGGCCCTGTGGCATTTCAGGTTTCCGGAGTGGTGAAGGCGACTGGTCTTGAAAAGTTCGAATCAGACGGTTGGATAGAATTTCAATACATCAATGGTTTGATGATCACGGGTGGTGGAACATTCGATGGGCAAGGAGCTTTAGCTTGGCCACACAATCAATGCCCCAAGATGGTGAAATGCAAGCTTTTACCAACTGTAAGTTTATATTTCATAGCTAGTTAATTTCCAACAATGCATACATGAAGATGAATAATGAGAGGAAATGACAAATTGGGTTTCTTTGACTCGCAGTCCTTGAGGTTTAGCTTTGTTACGGACGCAACCGTTCGTGGCATATCTTTGGTTGATAGCAAGTTCTTCCATATGAACATGTTTGGGTGGCAAGAACATTAAGATCCAATCCATTAACAATTCTGCACCAGCAACAGCCCAAACACAGATGGTATCCACATAGGAGACTCAAGTGGGGTCAAGATCTCTCATTCTGTGATAGACACAGGCGATGATTGCATCTCCATTGGGTCCGGCAATTCCAACTACTCCATCTCCAATGTCTTGTGTGGACCGGGGCATGGTATCAGCATTGGTAGCCTTGGCAAGTACCCTAACGAAGGTGACGTGGTTGGTGTGAATGTAAGGAATTGCACACTCACAGGCACCACCAATGGCATAAGAATCAAGACATGGCAATGTTGGGCTTGGATGCCTCAAAGCTTCAAGCATGAAGACCACCGACCGGCTGGCCGGCCAGTCGGTCGGTCGGTCACGTTGGAGATAAACAGCAGGATTTTTGGAACCTTTCTGGACCATTCGGCTGGCTGGCTGGGGGGGGGAGGTCTAACCAATTGGCCGATCGGTCGGACAGTTTTCTTTTTGGTCTGGGTTTCTTGCGCGGTTTTGCGTAAGGAGTTTCTAATTTCGATTTTCTCCTATTTAAGGAGATGTAATCCGAGATTAGGGCCAAGGGATTGAGAGGGTTCTAGGGTGAGAGAAAGAGCTAGGAGGAAGCTTGGAGTTCTCTGGGTTGAGGGAAAGGGATGGGTTTGTCCTACTCATGTGAGAATTAGCTTCGGGTAGCTTGGGATTTCTCTTGTGGGCTGTGATCCAAGGTTTTCTTTTGTAATCTCTTATATTTCTGATTCATAATGGATTGGTGTCTCTTTGTGCCATGGTTTTTTACCCTTGAGGGGTTTTTCCACGTAAAAATCGGATTGCCTTCTTGTGTGTGATGATTTGCTTGTTGATTGCCATTGTGGTGTGTTCCTCGCCTGCTTTGATTGCTTCCGCTGCGGGGCTCCTAACCCCAACAAATGGTGTCACGCCCCAAATTCGGTTCTCGACGTCCATTCTTCGTAACCCAAATTCAGAGGTGGCAGCCTCCGTAGTACCCCGATCTCGGATCCTAACCTCACACGCCAGGTTCCGATCTTGGGATACCACAAGGAGGATTTTAGGGTCTGAATTTTTTTTTGAAACATGAGCATCACCATATGAGTACCATCAAAGACAAACATAATATTTCCACTAAGTCATTTCGTTTACATATAATACTGAAAGGTAAATACACAATGCGTAAAATATAAAAACTGTGCACGATCCGGCACCTCCTGCTATTGCACTCCCAACTCCAACTCAACGTTGCTAATACACTCTGGTATAACCTGCAGCGTAACAAACGGGCATAAGCTTCGAACGAAGCTTTGTTAGTGCGTGTGTCCGTGCACATTGCATATGACAAGCATGATAAAAATCAGAGTAAGCAGTAAAGCAGGATGAGAAATCTAAACCAAAACTTAGCCTAATTAGGCTACACGATCATGTGATATGAATAACCAGCCTACCACGGCTATGCAAGCATGCAATACATATAACTAGCCTGCCATGGCTATGCAAGCATGTAATATAGGTAACCAGCCTACCAAGGCTATATACTCATACTATGCAATGGCCTACAGGGCCTAATGTCACATGCAATGATCCAATGCATGTATGCAAATCACCACCTCTCAGTACAGTGGTCCAGATACGAACAGTCATATCACAATCGCCCAAGCAATGCAGGACTCAAAACTGGTAGCTCGCCCAGGCTTACAGCCCCGCCCACATCACACCCGCCCACGTCAGGACCGTCCCACACCATACAGAACATCAGTCACATCACTGATACCAATACCATCTCTGAAATGGAACATCACCGGGGTCTCACAGACCTCACTACTCACCGGTAGAATGCTAAAGCCTATCTGGTGCAATAGCGGACCTATTCACAGCTAGTCAAACTCAACCCACTTTGCCAACACTCTTCCGGCAGGTTAGGTCAGACCTCCTTCCAAATTGACCACGTGTAGTAGAAAACACCGTCGTTTGGTATTCGAAAACTGGTGTATGATTAAACCACTCGGTCCTTGAATGGAGCACCCTACCTTGGTACCAACGGGATCAGGGACTTTCACCCAGGGACATCTTTAGCATCCAGTTTAAAGATCATATATTTCTGGTGTTCTGCAAACCACAATGGAGCTGTGGTTGCAACATAGTAACCATGCTAAATGCGGCACAAGCAGACAGTGCGAAATGAAACCATGCATACAAATGTGGGACAACATGCCCGTGCAAGTCTCCAAAGAGCACTATAAAACTATAGGGTCTCAAATACAATGTCACCGTCGACTGGTAATGAACTGCACGATAATCGCGGCCGCTATGGCCGGTTGATACAAGACAATCAGATGAGCCAAGCATTCATGATGCATGAGTCAAGCATACAGTATGAGTGCCAACAAGTAGTCAATCTACCATGATGGCAATAAAGTAATCTAGTCCAACCTATTTGAAATATGATTAAGATGAGGGGACACATATGAATGATCGAGTCATAGTGCGGGATGTCGCTAGCCAGGGAATCTCGCACCAAGGGCGATAAGGTATGCTAAGCTATTCCTACCATACAGTGTAAGTCAAGATGATAGACTCCTGTCCTCGAATAGTCCCATACCTATTGGAGAGGTTTACGATAGAGAGCACGTGAATTACATTTGCACGACTACATCTCGAATGCTTTATGAATGCGTTTATGCCCTAGTGGTCCCCAACTAACAATGGTGATTTGGGATGCATACTCATTACACATGCATGGTGGTCGTCGAAGCATATAGTATAAAGATCACATATGAGTATTTCAAACAACACTACGTGTGGCAATAGACATACTAAAACATCACAAAAAGATAATTCACTTATAACACAAACAAACACAAAGAGATAGGACCCTAAATGGATGGTATACAACAACACAGATGGTCCAACAATTGAATGGTGTGGATTAACCTTCAACATTCAGATAACTCAAATGGAAAGAAAATGATTGAATACACTACCGACACATCAAAGGTAGAACCTACTTGAGCGGCAAGAGTAGAATACCCAAAATCATGCCGAGACCCATAGTCCTGTAGTACAGTTGAGATGAACACAATAATGGTCCGTAAAAGGAATGTCATAGAACGGGTTGCAAGATAGACAGGTCATGACAGAGAATCATACATGGTAGGGTACTCTGAGATAGATGGTCAATATGATGAGGTCCAAAAAGGGACGATAGGTCTAATCTCATACTGCAAGATAGGCTTCATATAATGGATGGCCTAGATGACATAGTAACGTCGAGGATGAGCCCCAGACTCGTCCTAAAGGTAAATGGACGGTGTGGATGAGATATACACGATATGGTAGTCTTTAATAGTTGGGTACAAGGGTAGGAGGGGTGAGTCATATGAGTATACAACAAGCTGAGTTACTAGGATCATTCAACGTGGTAAGTCAACAGGTGAGTCAATAAGGCAAGTTGACAAGGCGGGTCAACATGGTGAATTAACAAAGTGAATTAACAAGGCAGTTCAATAAGGTGAGTTTAAGAAAGTAGCCCTGTGACTTGGATCGAGCGAACTTTAGGGATGACCTTTCAATAAGGGTTTACACAACTAATCATCAAGGTGGATCCACGGGATGGACAACGCGGTCGTTCGAACACAGCACACTAAGGTGGTCCCCAGGCCATCCTGTACATAACATGCTAAGGTCCATTCATTTGGATGGTTTGGATCAAGCACAAAATTAAGGCGGTCCTAATCGATGGGCAACATACATATCGTACCATAGTGGCCAGTGGCTGACGTGGATAGAACACATGCATAACAAGGTGGACCCGTGGTTGGGGATAGCCGCACTAAAGGAGTGGGGAAGCCATATACATCAATGGGCCCCAACAGTTTGGGATCAATCCGATATTTGTGTTTTCCCACTAATCAAGTGAGATGGCAACCAAACACCATGGTGGGGCCCGCACACCACATGTGTGAAACCCCACCCATGGCTGGGTGACTTAAGAATAGGAAGAATGGCAAATAAACATAACAGATGGGTCCCGTAAAGTTTCCAATGGTAGGCGGTCAATCACCCTTATTTTCTACGTGTGGCCCACCCAAAACTGGGCCCACACCCCTGCCAAGAAGAATGACAAGGTATACCCTAATATTCATCAAGGTGGGACCCAAAGTTGGTCCCCATCACCTTTTGTTAGATGGATAAATAAACATTACAATGGCCCCAAGGAAGGTTTCAAAGGTGGGCATCAATGACCACTGTTTCCTACAATGTGGTCCACCTGAGGTTTGTATTTACCTCATTATGAGGGCCCACGGCCCTAAAATAATATGGAAAAATAGATGGTCGGCATAGATAAAACAGATGCATCATGGTGGGACCCACAGGGTAGGCCACCTGCTGGGCAGCGTGCCAAAGCACGCTTCTTGGAGCATGGCACCCAAATGGGCCCCAAGAGTTTTGAATCAAACTGATATTTTTATTTTCTCCTTCATCCATATACATGTGATCTTATGAACAGGTTGAATGACAAATAAACATCACTGCAGGGCTGGGAAGGTTTCAACGGTGGAGATCATTATTCCCACTGTTTCTCGTGGCATGGTCCACTTGACATTTGGATATGCTTAAATTTTGGGCTCAGCCACTAAAATGAGCTGGAAAAACATATGGACGTAATAGATAAGGCGCATACATTCTAGGTGGGTCCCACGAGTGGGCCACCTGCTTGGCAGACCCCATTCTGTTGGATGACAAATAAACATCACTGTAGTGGGGCCCACAAAAGCTTTCAATCAAGCTGATATTTTTGCTTTCCCTCTTCCACACGCACGTGTGAACTCATGAGCAGGTTGGATCTCAAATAATCATCATGGTAGGCCGTAGGAAGGTTTCAACGGTCTGTCACTGTCCCCACTGTTTTCTCTCAAGTGGGGTCCACTGGAGATTTGGATCTGTTTCATTCTTCAGACCATGCCCTAAAACGATCTCCTCAAATGGATGGATGGTGTGGATATAGCACCCGCATCATGGTGGGACCCACGAGTGGGCCACCAGCTGGCATCACGAGCCAGCGTCCGTGGACGCTGGTACGCCCAGCATCAGAGACGCCTCCGCTTCTTCTTTCCTTTCTTTCTTTTTTTGTGTGGTTTTGATCGAGTGGGGACCCACATAAGGGTGATCTACTCTGTTCATCAGGTTCCACGGCTCATGGGGGACCTAATGAGCCCAATATTGGGTATGTAATTCGGTCTAGAAACATTAAGGTGGGCCAAAGATGGTCCAACACTAAGCACCATCCTCTTCATTATTTCCTGTGGTGCGGTCGGCTTAAGATTTGGATCGGCTTCATATTTGGGCCCTGGCCCTAAAATGACTTGGGAAAACAGATGGACGGTGTGGATACAACATAAACATCAAGGTGGGTCCCACGAATGGGGACCCCATTCACACGTCCAGGTGACGCTGGACTATTCCAGCGTCTCTGATGCTGTGAACGTCCAGCGTCTGACGTTCCCCTTTTTCTTTCTTGCTGATTTCAAGTGGGGCCCACATAGGGAAGATCCACTCCGCTCATCAGGTTCCCCAACGCATGGGGAGCCCATAGAGTCCAATATTGGAATGGTGATTCAGTCCACAAACATCACGGTCGGCCACGGAAGCTTCGACACTAGGGCTTCATTATCTCCACTGTTTTCTATGGTGTGGTCCACCTAAGATCTGGATTTGCTTCATTTTTGGTTTCCAGCCCCAAAATGGTCTGGAGAAACAGACAGACGGCATGGATCAAATACACACATCAAGGTGGGTCCCACTGAGTGGGGACCCCACGGTCAATGCCCAAAGGGGCTAGGCGCTACTTGGCAGCAGCGTCCTCTGGATGCTTGTCTGTCCAGTGGCCATCCTCTTCTTCCCTTTTATTATTATTATTATTATAGTTAAGTGGGGCCCATTCATGGATGATCCAGCCCATCCATCTCATTGCCCATCACAAGGTGGGCCCAAGGAAATAAAATGAAAGGTAAACGAGAAAAAGGGGGGACTGTTTGCACTCACAATGATGGTTGGACGGTTGGATTGCCGATCGGACGGTCCGGACGATGATCGGGGTCCTCCAAGCTTGATCTCCTCCTTTAATCTCTCTAACTCTCTCTTTCTTTCTCTTGATCTCCCTCTAAATCTCTCTACTTCTCTCTCTTATTTCTCTTCCCTCTCTCTCTCTCTCAAATCTCTTTCTCTTTCTCTCTCCTTTCTCCTTAGAAATCCTATGGACGAGTGGTGCTTGGGGTTTTTTTTCTAGAGGAGAATGGCTAGCATGGGAGGGGGTTCATGAGGTAATGATGATGATGATGATGAGAGAGGGCATGTGAGGTATGGGTTGCATGATTAGAGTTGACTTTGGAGGTGAGAGAGTGATGGGGTGGGTATGGTGATTGATTTGATTGATTTGACATATTCTTGGGATTTATCCAAGTGGGGCCCACACCACAGTCACGTTGCGTGGCCCACCTCTGATTGCGTAAAAGTAAGCATCTTTCACACCGGGTATCGCAATGGGGCTTGTCGCGAGGCGTTGGAATCGCAACGCCTACGCGGTCGCCGGGGTATAGGTCTTGGGTCGTTGCGATACTAAATTAGGGTCGCGATCAAGGCTCTCTAATCTGGTCCATCAAGGAAGTATCGGTACTGAAAACTAAACGTATAGAGAGCAATTCAGGGTACGGGTCTTACAAGTGGTATCAGAGATAAAAGTTTGGAAGGAGGCAGAGAGAATCTGAGGCGAGACATCAATGACGTCCTTTAGTATGAGATTCGTTGTGGAGAAGGATTCCGTGAAAGAAAAACATGAAAGTGATCGGTATCTATGAATTAGTAGAGTTGAAGAAGGTGGATCGGTACGCCAATATCTCAATCAGGTTCGTCGACTGAGATCGGGTTTAATTGGGAGCACTATTCATGGTGGAGCTGCGGGATCGACAGCGGGATCCACGGTTGCTCGTGTGTGGTATGCACAAGGGCCACATGAGCTAGCGGGTAATGAAGGTGCAAGGATGAAGTCGATGAGGCATGAGAAGTGGTGGAGCTATGATGACAACGAAGTAAAGATAAAGATGGTGCGTGGCAAGGTGTTGCATGAAGATTTGAGTCGTTGTGGAGTTTGTTGGGCTTGGACGCCTCAAAGCTTCAAGCATGAAGACCACCGGCCGGTCGGTCGGTCACGTTGGAGATAAACAGCAGGATTTTTAAAACCTTTCTGGACCATCCAGCCGGCCGGTGGGGGGGTCCAACCAGTCGGGCAGTTTCCTTTTTGGTCTGGGTTTCTTGCGCGGTTTTGCGTAAGGAGTTTCTAATTCCGATTTTCTCCTATTTAAGGAGATGTAATCCGAGATTAGGGTTGCCACCTATGAGCAAGGGATTAAGAGGGTTCTAAGGTGAGAGAAAGAGCTAGGAGGAAGCTTGGAGTTCTCTGGGTTGAGGGAAAGGGATGGGTTTGTCCTACTCATGTGAGAATTAGCTTCGGGTAGCTTGGGATTTCTCTTGTGGGCTGTGATCCAAGGTTTTCTTCTGTAATCTCTTGTAACTTCTGATTCATAGTGGATTGGTGTCACTTTGTGCCGTGGTTTTTTACCCTTGAGGGGTTTTTCCACATAAAAATTGGATTGCCTTCTTGTGTGTGATGATTTGCTTGTTGATTTCCATTGTGGTGTGTTCCTCGCCTGCTTTGATTGCTTCCGCTGCGGGGCTCCTAACCCAACAGGCAAGACTCTTCTATTTTGTCTGTATCCAATTTCAAATTCCAAGATATAGTCATGAACAATGTCTATAATCCAATCATCATAGATCAAGAGTATTGCCCATATACTTCTTGCAGCCAAGAGGTATTTTACCAACTCCTCAAGAGTAATATTACTACCAAAGAATGTTTTAGAATTCTCTAAGGATTTTGAATAAGAAAAGAACTAACTCCTTGCATTGGTTTTGTGTTCTATCTTTTCTTGCTTCCAGTCTCCTTCGCAGGTTAAGATTAGTGATATTAGCTTCATGAACATCAGAGGCAATTCAGCATCTCAAGTAGCAGTCAATCTCTTATGCAGCAAAGGCATGCCATGTCAAAATGTGGAGCTGAACAACATTAACTTGGTGTACAATGGATTGGGTGGACCCGCCACATCTTCATGTTCTAACATCAAGGGAACTTCTTCTGGTCCACAAAGTCCTCCATCTTGTCTCTAATCCTCTTTATTCTTCCCATAGATAGTTTCTCAACATTGGGAAAAAAAATTAGGATGTAATGTATTTCATTTACATCACCCTTACCATTACCAGAAGTCTTATTTTTGTGCCCCTATTCATGGCTTGATGCATGCAAGTGGAAAGGGTACCCATATACATTGTATTGTCCACAATTTTAATAAAACTCATTATCGCTTCCATCACTTTATCTCCTTAATTATTTTTGTAAATAATATTACGAAGGGACGTTTGGATCATAAATTATTTGAATAAGCTATTTATACCGTAAATAGCTTATCTTGGTTTCTACTTATCAAAGCTTATCTTGGTTTCTACATATTTAGCTGATAAGTATGTTTGGTAAACAACATACTTATACCAACCAAAAATTAGAAAGCATGCATGTTTGGTTTCCAACATCATAAATAAGTATCACTCACGTTTACTTGGTGCCTCTCACATCCACCATTCATCATGTGGGGCCAACCTTTGACATGGACCATTCATTGTGTGGGCCCCAACTTTGATGCGGGCCATCCATCATGTAGAGCCCACCTTGGATACGGGCCATTCATCATTATAGCTTGATCTTTAATGTGCACCATTCATTATATAGGGCCCACCTTGGATGTTGGTCATTCGTCAAGTGGGGCCCACCATCAATATTATTGTCCATCATATGTGACTCACCTTTAATATCCACCACTCATCATGTGGAGTCCACCTTTGATGTGGACCGTCCATCATGTGGGTCTCACCTCTGATGTGGGTCTTCCATTGATCATGTGGGCCCACCTCTAATATGGGCCACTCATCATGCAGGGCCGACCTTTGATATGGGCCGCTCATCATTATGGCTGACCTTTCATTTGGAGCATCCATCATGTGGGGTCTACCTTGATGTGGATCATCCATCATGTGGGGCCCACCATTATTAATTTCCCATCATGTGGAGCCCACTTCTGATGTGAATCGGCTATCATGTAGGCTCCACCTTCGAAGTGGGTCATTCATCATACCAACTCACTTTGAATGTGGGTTTTTTTTTTATCATTATGGGTCGACCTTTGATGTGGATCATCCATATGTGGGTCCATATAAATATATGGGGTCATCCATCATGTGGGGCCCACTTTTACATGGATTGTCCACTGCATGAGCCCCACCTTCAATGTGGAAAGTGGATAGTCCACCATGTGGTGACTCCTTTGATATGGATCGTGAGAGTGAGAGACATCCTCCTTTGACATCGACAGTGAGAGAGAAAAGTAGAAAAGTCATAAGTTAAAAAGCTTTAAAAAAATTACTTACTAGGATTAGTAGCTTTTACCACGTAAGTTGCTTTTCTAATAATGCTTGCCAAACTAACTTAAGTGAAAAAAGTTACTTAATTACTTAACATAAGTGTAAAAGTAACTTATTTGGTGGTATCCAAATGGCCCTAAAAATCTTCAAAATTTTACATTGGGTAATAATAAGGTGAAATTGATGGAACTTTCACTCGGATCAAATTACGTAAACTGTAAATGAACTTTTAAGAAGAAATTAAAACAAATAGATCGAGAGGTATCTAAGTATACCAACATTTGGGATGAACCTAAGATTGTGACCCACCCAAGTATCTAGTATCTAGGTGGCTTTAAATTTCATTGGCATGATGTTTGTGATGGTGAGTTTTATGAATGGTTTGGATTTCAAACACAGAGTACATATGATGTTGATCTCATTAGGCACATTAAAAGAATGAGGGGGGCAGCATTCCCTACAAAAGAAAATCCAAAAATATGAAATGAGTGGCATCCAAACACAACCTTGGGTCTGCGTTGTCTGACGATATTGTCCATTGTTGCTTCATTCAATCTTGCATCCCATGCCGATTTATGGCTACTTGAGGTTGCTTTGGACATCGACAGACATTCCAATATAGAATACGTTATTAAGATATAAGTTGTCCAGGGGATTGCCCGCTAGCCCAGCTGATAGATGCCTAGGCATTTCAACTGCTGGTCTTGGGTTCGAAACCCACTAACTCCACCAGTGGTTGGGTGCATCATGTGACTGACTGGGTGGGTGCGTTGCACGACAAGCTGGGCTTGGGCTGACTTTGTGCTGGTTCATGAATATCCCAAGGCTCGGGCCCTTAAACTTGGCCTAAGGGCTGGGCTCGAGCATGAAATTGAGGCCCGATGTTTGGGCTAGGCTAGCTCGGGATCAATGATGAATGGCCCAGTGTAGACACCCCACCTTCGGCTACAATGTTGGTAGAGATTACTGAATGAATGGAGGACCATACCCCCAAATCCCATGTCCAAACCCAGCCAAACTCACCCTTGTAAGCCCCAATCCAAAGCCCAGCTCAAGCTTGAACCCAGTCAACTCATCCCTAAACATCAGCCCAAAAAACCCCCATAAGAAAAACTAGTCAAAAAATCCTTAAAAAGTTAAACTTGGTGAGTCAACCCGCTGAGTCAAATCACCGAGTTAACCCACTGAGTCAACTCACCGTGTCAACCCATCTTCCAAACCCAGTCAACTCACCGAGTTTCGAACCACAGCCTTGGAGCAGGTCCAGACTCCGAACCTCGGGCTTTTCTGCTTCAGGTTCGGAGGCCGTACGCTCCGAAGCCGAAGCAGCGTGAAAGTACGGGCGGCCCCCTAAGGGCCGCCCAAACTTATTTATGAGAGTTGCCACTCTCCGCCGCTATAAATACCCCTTCTCCCCTTCACATTCAGCATCCACCTCCCCTCAATTCAGTTCGAGAGTTCCGAGTCCACCTCCATCCCTTTAGCCCATTCCTCCACCAAGGAGAGCCCGAGTGAGAAGAGCCTAGCCCTGGTCCAGCCCGGCCTGACCCCGGTCTAAGCCTCCCAAGCCACCTAAGTCTTGATCCAGCCACTCGAAGCAAATCCTTGCGACACTTCCGTCAATGCAGCTACTCTTTTATCGGCATCATCTCATTCGCATCTCGCATAAGTCCAACATTTACTTTTCTTCCAACCCCCCTGCTTATCATATCACTACAGACACTTTTATTATTTAAACACACAGCATGCATTCCGTATAAAGCACCTGTCAGTTCGAGCGTATGCTCTGGGCTTGCTTGTTAATAGAAACCTGCCCATCAGAAACTCTTACTGTTCAGACCTGTATTCATGCATCATGTCATTCATGAGAATGTATGAGGATTAAATCAGACTTTCGAGTACTAGTTTGATTCTGTGAAGTAGAGACCGTACTTCGGTATGGGCAGTGTGGGGTGCTTAACCTCTTCCCACCCTGTAACCGTGATCCCTTACCTCGAATCTCTGGCCGCAGATCCAAAAGAGTCATTTTAGATGAAGGAATCTTCAGGTTCCTTTCTCTAACGTTTCTACGAGGTCTAAGCCGACTGTAGATTCGAAGTAACTAGGCTAGTGGCGACTTTGGTCTTATATGAACTCATTCAAATACATCCATCTTAACACGACAACAGATAAAAAGTCCTCGAGAAAGAGGCAAGCCAGTGGCACAAACGGTGATTCGCGCGCACGCACCCCTTTTTTTCGAAAGGAAGGGAGAACGTTCGGGAGCGCGGAACGGCGAGAGTCCACAGAATGGTGACTCCACTGGGGATATGCTTGTCCCACTAGTCATGATCCAACTTGAAAAACAGAATCCTTCCTATGCTTGAAAGTCATTAGTCCTCATACAATCTCATCTGCATAGCATTCTACCCAAAACCTAAAAAAAAAAAATAGAAAATCCCAAAACCCCCTAAAAAAAAGTAGAGTATAGTCCTTACCATTGCGCCTCCTCGGGTTCAACGTCTTCGGAAACAACTTCCCTTCCGTAGCATAATCCGTACTCAGGCTCAGCAAAGCCATGTCCGACCACGAAGAGGAAACTCACCTCTTCCCCGCTCTCGAGATGGCCGAAGCGCAACCTCCAGTGCAGCAACCAATTGAGAATACGCCAATCTTGCAAGAATTGACACAAGGAATGAGAGTAATGCAAGAAATGCTCTTACAATTCATGCAAGCACAAGCTACCTATAACAGTTAACAACCAAGTTGGCCCAGTTCGGCAATCTCAGTAGCCATGCCGGGTCCCTCCGGCCTCTAGTTCAAATCAAGCACAACAATCGGAGTCTGTCCAAGACTACCGACAACAACCATCTCAGCCCTCCACTATGGGGCATCCTCCTCAATACTTTCCTGCGACGACAAGTCTGTCTCAGAGCATTCCCGTCACAGGGACTTCCAGTCAGCCTCCAGTCAATCTTGCAAACAACAATCTCAGTAGATTTCAACATGTCCCTACCAATGGGACTCTTTTTCTTTCTCAGCATGTCCCCACCGATGGGACTTTTACTTAATTTCAGCACATCCCCTGCCGATGGGATTTCAATTCAATTTCCAGTAGCAGGGATAGCACTGGCTGAATGCCCACAATGGGGGTCAGTGTCAAGTCCACATCAATCAACGGACAGTGGCGAATACCCAACAAGGGGGTCACTTCCCAGCATCTCAGCCTCCTACAAACAGGAGCACTTTTCAATTCCAGCACATCCCCGCCAATGGGATTCCAGTTAATTTTCAGCAATCTTCAATTCAGCAACCTCCAGTTAATTTCCAGCAAGTTCCAGCTCAACCTTCAATACAGTCTCCAGTTTAGTTACAGTCCTTTCAAGCACAAATTCGTCAGAATCCAGTTCAATCAACAAATCAATTTCAGCAACCCACGGTTACCTTTCAACAAGCCCATAGGGTCGAAGACATCGACCACTATGCCAAAGAAGAACGTGCCTTACTTCGAGAGGCACCAGTCGCTCGAACAGAACATGCAGGATTGGACGATTTGTGGGAGCAGTTTCAGATCTTGCAAAATCAACTTCAGCGACAACAAGGAATCGATCTACCTTCGACTAAGTTCAGAGACTTGTGTCCTTTTCCAGATGCTCAGATACCTTAAAATTTCGAGGTACCAAAATTCAAAAGATACGATGGCAGCGGTTGTCCCACAGCACATCTTAAGGCATTTTGTGGATAACTGAGTGCAATCTCAGGAAATGAAGGGGCCCTCATTCGCTTATTCCAAAAATCTGAAGGGCGATGCCCTAGATTGGTACACATCATTGAACTGTCATCGCATCAGGACTTGGGAACAACTTTCACAGGCTTTCGTCGACAGATTCGCATACAATCTCAACATGGCACCCAGAAGAGCCGACATCGCGGCTCTCAGGCAAATGAGTGATGAAACGTTATTAGCTTATGTGGGACGTTGGCGAGCTATGGCAACCAGAATGCGGACACCTATCGACGACGAAGAACAAATCTCCATGATTGTTCATTCAACATATCTTGGCATATCTGGATATCTCATCTCGCATCCATATGCGAATTTCTCACAGTTGATCCGTGCTGGAGAGCAAGTCGAAGCAGGAATTCCGCACCGAGACAATCTCCCCATGGCCTCATCAAGCCACTCCAGTCAAAAGGAACAGAGTGGAAGGAAGACCTATCGGGTATGGGAACGGAAACCATAGCGGTTCTCCTCCTCGCTCGACAGAGATAAACAACATCATCGCCACTGCTCAGGGCAACTAATATGCACCCCACAGGGACATCAACAGTATCAGCAGAATCAGGTTCAGCATCAACCTCCGTGGTATCAGCCACAATCAAATCCTCAACCACAGCCACAACCACCTCGACAGCAGCAGCAGTTCAGGGGGAACGACCAATACTCATATCAGAATAGGCAGAATTATAGGGAGCTCAGGAAATTCACTCCCCTCACTCAACCACTCAGTCAAGTCATGGCTATGCTGGTACAAAAGTAGTTACTCACTCTGATGGCACCCAGGCCTCCTCCTCATCCTCTGCCTCCGAACTACCGAGAAAATGAGTATTGTGCCTACCATCAAGGGCGTGGTCACACCACTAGCGGTGCATGACTCTGAAGAATGCCATACAAGATCTAATTGATGACCGAAAGATCGTCATCTCGGTCCCTGGAACTCCTCCAGCAGCTTCCACCAACATCCTTCAGAATCCTCTGCCTTAGCATCCGACGGACCCCAGTTCATCTCGTGGCCCTACCGTCAACAACATAGAAGAAGGAAAGCTGTCTCGATCACTTCTTCTCCCCTATCCAGTCCATTCATGCTTACACTTATGGGCCAACAAGTTCCCCTTCGATCTTGCATGGGGCAAACCCATTTGACTCCGAGCCATTAGTACTCGAAGGAGCACCTCCATATGATGCACTAGTTATTCAAGGGGCACCTTACAAGCCATTCATGTCGGGAGCCTGTTATCCTAGAAAGGGTACAATCATACATCGAGCCTGCATACGAACCTGTCATTTGGCAAGGAGCAACTCCAGTTCAGGAACAATCCAATCCGCAATGGAGGGATTATACTCATCAGCAGCAAGAGCCCATTGTCTTGGAAGGGGCTCCTCCGATCAAGCCAGTCATATTGCAAGGGTCAAGTTCCGGAGGCATATCAATCACACTATGACAGCTGGGATGAATAGAGAAACCCCCTGCCATATCAAGAGGACCAGTGTTCATTCCATGGGAGCCTCCATGCTCTAGGAACGGTCAAGCCAGGACCGCGACCTTATGTGATCTATGAAGACAAGCTTCGATATGATCCCTTCAGCACAGGTAACAATGTAGTCCTCAAGGCAAAAGCTCCATACGAGGAAGATCTGGTACCCACACTAGTATCATTGCAAGAACCAGTGGTCCTAGAAAGCAAAGGAGAGGAAAATTATAAAGAAGTCCCGTGGCACTATCCAGAATGTGCGGAAGTAAAGAACATGAATCCTAATAGGCGTTGCATCCAAAGAGATAATCAGAATAGAGGAGATCCCAAAGGTGCCCTCTCAGACCTCAGGCAACAAAAATGAAGCTGTATATGACGTGGCAACTCAGCTCAAGTCAATCCCTGCTCAAATCTCGGTATGGGAGCTACTCTACACATCGCGCATACACCGAGAAATGTTTTCCAAAACCCTGAGCAATGCTCATGTCTCCTCCGATATAGCACCTGAAATGATAGCGTTAATGATCGAACAGCTCCTGGCTCCGCTCGCCATCACCTTCACTGATAATGAGTTGCCACCAGAAGGGCGTGACCATGGGCGATCCCTCAACATAGCGTTACGATATAAAGACCTATGTGTCCCGCTGATCCTTATCGATAACAGCTGAAGCTTAAACATCTGCCCGCTCAAGACTGCAGAACGCTTGGGAATCAGTGCCCTATTCATTTCGACCCAGCACTATATACATCAGAGCATTCGACAACACCCGCCGATCAGTGGAAGGGGAGGTCGACATAGAGGTACAGATAGGTCCAGAAATCTCCACCATCACATTCCAAATCTTGGATATATCAGCCTCTTTCAACATGTTGCTCGGACGACCTTGGCTGCATAAGGTTGGAGTTGTGCCATCAATTTTGCATCAAAGGGTGAAGTACATCTTTGGAAATCAAGTGATCTCTATCCATGCAGAGAAGGAGCTCATCATTCCTTCCAATGCTGCTGCCACTTGAACCAGATATCCCTGTCATCGATATCTAACACTCTGAAGAAGACGTCCCGTTTCATAGTTTCGAATTCGAGACTGTGAACGTTATCACCAATCTAGAACCGATAAGGGTGGATCGTGTCTTTTCACCAGCAGAATGCTTGAGCCTCAAGTATCAGATAAAGAATCATTTCAAGTCCAGAAAGATACCGTCGGTATATAATCAACGCAAATGGGGACTCGGGTACAGGGCAATCTTTATGGAAAAAAGAAAGAAGAAATTCGATGCTCACCCATTCAATTCATCAAGCCAGGAAAGCCTTGCAAAGATCCAAGAGGGAATCAACCGATTGCACTACACAAAGGCCTCCCGATGTAGCCTAGCTTGAGGCATATGGCCCCCCATTTGATGGGATTGGTTCCTTGAACCATCTAAGCCTCCGAAAGAAGGAGAGGATGAAGACAAAGAAAAAAGTCAAATGCAACAGCTTCAGGAGCAGGGTATTCTGATACTTGCTCCCAACTAGGGGCACAACCTACCCACTTCAATTCCAGTCAACCAGAGGCACTACTGGCCCATCTCAACATCAATCAACAAGGGACAAGACCCGCTCGTCTTTGTAGAACCAACATCATCAACCATCAGCCAGGGGTAGAAGTAGCCCATCCATTGGACCAAGAAGGGGAAATGGTCGGCCCTGGATTGGTCCGATGTCCGGATTCCGAACTCATGTCTCGCCGTGGAACCAGACTAAACTGCAATGCGAGGTAAGTGATCCAGGAGGGACTGAGTATGACTCAGATCTCGAACCCAACCAGCGAGAAATCATGGTCATTGGGCCAGACTGTGATTCTTCGCCCAAATCATCACCCCCCACCTCTCTAGGGGAAGGAGTGTGGGGTCCTGAATGGTCATCTGTTCCCCTAACTTCTGAATCAGCTAGAGAATCATCTGAGGGCTCTGGCTTCCAAAAAAAACACCGGTTTAAGCAGCGAGAGGAACTTTGGGACAAGCTGGGATCAATCATGGTCCGTAATGCCCGCTTGTTCAAGGTCCCGTAAATTTTAAAAATCCAAAAAAATAAAAAACTTTCAAAAACAAAAATAGTCCAGCATTTCAATTCCAGAAAATTCTCAAAAACTAAAAAACACTTCTTTTCCTGCATTTAATAATATGCCGAGTTTCTCTAAAGAGCCACATGAGTTTGAAGTCGAATCATATGATTTTGACACCGAATTAAACTTCGAGCTCATGGGTCTGGACGAAGCTCGGGATGAGGAAGATGATGACCCGGCTCCCAAACTAGAGGATCTCCTCAAAAAGTTCGAATCTAAAGCCAATGTTGTAGCCGATGATTTCGAGATAGTAGACTTGGGGACACCCGAGATCCCTAGGGAAGTACGCATTAGAAAATCGTTGCCACCAGAGATGAAGCAGAGAATGATAGAGTTCTTAGCTCCAAGATTGTCCAACTTCGCATTCTCATATGAAGACATGCCGGGCTCGATGAAGAGCTCGTTGTACACCATCTGCCAACCAAGCCGGATATGAAGCCAGTGAGGCATAAACTTCGAACAATGAAGCCAGAATGGGCCCTGAAAGTCTGAGATGAAGTCATCAAGCAGTACAATGCGGGATTCTTGGTAGTCTCCAACTACCCTGAATGGCTCGCCAACATCGTACCAGTACCGAAGAAGGATGGCAAGGTTCGAATGTGCATCGACTTCCGAGATCTCAACAAAGCCAGTCCTAAAGACGACTTCCCTTTGCCGCATATCGACACTCTGGTCGACAACACTGCCGGGTACAAGATATTCTCATTCATGGACGGATTCTCAAGTTACAATTAGATCAAGATGGCCGTCGAAGATCACGAGAAGACATCGTTCATCACCCCTTGGGGAACCTTCTGTTACAGGGTAATGCCGTTCGGTCTGAAGAACGCAGGAGCAACATATCAGCGAACAATGACAGCATCATTCCACGATATGATGAACAAAGAGCTTGAAGTATATGTGGACGATATGATCGTCAAATCTTGCACAGTTGAAGGATACTTTGAAGATCTGAAGAAGTTATTCAACATATTAAAAAAGTACAAGCTCTGTCTCAACCCTCAGAAATGTGTCTTTGGTGCAATGGGAGGCAAACTCCTTGGCTTTATGGTGAGCGAGGATGGCATCAGGGTCGACGAAACTAAAACCAGAGCACTCATCGAGATGCCCCCTCCTAGAACAGAGAAAGAAATTCGTGGCTTCCTCGGCAGAATTCAATACATCTGTCGCTTCATCGCACAACTCCCACGTATCTGCGAACCCATATTCAATCTCCTTCGGAAGAACGTTCCAAAAGAATGGAATGACGATTGCCAAGTCACCTTCGACCGCATCAAAAAGTATCTCATGAATCCTCCAGTTCTAGTGTCGCCCACTCCTGGACGACCATTATTGTTATACATCTCGGTAGCAGAAGCAGCCATTGGCTGCAGTTCTCGGCCAGCACGACGAGAACGGGAAGAAGGAACAAGCAATATACTACTTAAGTCGAAAGTTCGCCGACTATGAGACCAGGTATTCCCCGATCGAGAAGACTTGCCTCGCCCTATCTGGGCAACTCAGCGACTCCGTCAATACATGACTGCATTCCCTATTCTCCTCCTCACTCACATGGATCCGCTTAAGTACCTATTCGAGAAACCAACATTCACTAGAAGGATAGCTAAATGGCAGCTACTCCTGTCTGAATTCGACACCACCTATGTCACTCAGAAGGCAATCAAGGGGCTGGCCCTCGCCGATCATCTTGCCGCCCACTCTCTCCTGGATTATCAACCGCTCAAGACATTCTTCCCTGATGAAGATCTCCTGCTTGTCGAAGGTGAAGAAAAGAAGAAGAAAGATGAGTAGACGTTATTCTACGACGGCGCAGCAAATTCTAAAGGGAGTGGTATCGGAGCAATCCTCTATTCCCCAGATGATGTCCCTATTCCCATCTCAAGGCGCATAGCATTCGAGTGCACCAACAACATGGTAGAGTATGAAGCATGCATCGCTGGTCTAAGGGAAGCTATAATCTTGGGCAGTCAAGAAGCTACAAGTATTTGGAGACTCACAGCTTATCATCAATCAGACCAATGGTGAATGGAAAAACCAAGGACGAGAAGTTGATACCATATCATGTGTATCTTCAAAATCTAGTCAAAGAATTTAAAGAAATCACCTTCTCATACATGCCCAGATCCAAGAATCAGTTTGCAGATGCTCTCGCTACACTCGCATCATGCTTGAGATCCCGAAAGGAGCATCAGAATGGGAGCTCACAGTCAAAACTCAAGATGAACCTGTTTTCTGCCTGCAAATAGAAGAAGCCGAAGTTGTCCCTAACAAACCCTGGTATGCCGACATCAAGCAATATCTCGAAACCCAGGAGTATCCAGAGTCAGCAACAGCAACAGATCGCTGAACCATCCAGTGTTTGGCCGACCAGTTCACCATCAGTGGCGAAGTCCTTTACAAGCGATCCTATAATCACGTCCTCCTTTGATGCGTCGATGAAACAGAAGTTGTGAAGATCATGAAAGAAATACACGAAGGAATCTGTGGCCCACACATGAACGGGCACATGATGGCAAAAAGATCCTACGACTCGGCTACTGTTAGCTTACCATGGAGACAGACTGCTGCCAGCACGTTAGAAAATGCTTCAAGTGTAAGGAGCACGCGAATCAAATTCATGCCCCCTCATCAGAACTGTACAACCTGACAACTCCCTGGCCCTTCTCCATGTGGGGACTCGACATCATTGGGAAGATTAGTCCCAAAGCATCAAACGGTCATGAGTATATACTTGTGGCAGTCGAAGCAGCCTCCTACACCACGATTGCAGCATCCCAGGTGATCAAATTCAGGAAGAACAACATCATATGCCAGTATGGAATCCCTAATGCTATCATCATAGATAATGGGACCCCGTTCGTCAACAAGAAGATGGATGACTTCCTCAACAAGTTTAAAATTCAACGTCATCGATCGAGCCCTTACCGTCCTCAGATGAATGGTGGGGTATAATCCGCAAATAAGATAATCGTCAGGATACTCGAGAAGATGGTCGTGACTTATCGAGATTGGTCAGATATGCTCCCATATGCACTTTGGGCCTATCGAGCGTCTGTATGGTCTGCTACAGGCGTTACTCCTTTCGAACTTACTTATGGAATGGAAGCAGTTCTACCAGTCGAGGTGGAAATACCGTCACTCTGGGTGTTACTAGAAAGCGGAATTGAAGAAAGAGAATGGCAACGGGCCATATTTGATCAGTTACAACTAGCAGATGAGAAGCACATGCATGCCCTAAGTCATTCCCAGTGCTATCAGAAAAGGATTGCTCAGGCTTACAATAAGAGAGTCCGAAAAAGAAATTTCAAGGTGGGCGACATGGTCGTGAAAAAGATTCTACCGTCGCACCTTCCGGATCCCAGAGGAAAATTCAAACCCTCGTGGGATGGACCGCTGATCATCAGAGAAGTACTTCCTGGAGGCGCCCTCAGACTCATCAGCATGAGAGGGGTGGATCTTCCTGAGCCAATTAACGCCGACAAAGTGAAGATCTTTCACGGGTAAGTCATTCTGACCTTATCAAGAGTTACATTAATAGAGTTGAAGGTAAGAGGTCGAAGCTAAAACCTCTGAGAAATCATTTCTGTCTACTAATAAGTGTTTCAAAAAGGGGATTCAAAAGAAAAAAGAGAGAAGAAAAAAAAAGAGGATAAAAAAAGGAAAAAGAAAAGAAAATGGGAAGCCAAAACAAGGCACCCGAGAAAAATCAAACTAAAAGGAAACACAGTCACCCACCCATCCATCTCAGAAGGGTCTATAGCTAAGACTGACAGCTCTATCATCATAACTTAAGATAAGGGCTGAAAGGCTGCCATCGCCTGACAACGACGGATTCCAGACCTCTAGACGTCGTAGTTATCCAGAAATTCAAAAAAAATCCAGAAAAAGAAAAAGGAAAAAAAATGTGTGCCTAAACAAAGAGGGCGGAGTGAAAACCCAAAAGGGCGCTCCGAGTAAAAACAGTGGGCATACAACAGACTTGGTAAAAACCCGAAAGGGCGCCGAGGGTAAAAACAGCATAGCTGCCAAGAGGCAGGCAAGATCAAATACCCGGGACGTGGTGAAAACCTGAAAGGGCACCATGGGCAAAAATGACGGGAAAAGGTCGGCTGTAGTGAAAACTCGAAAGAGCGCTGCAGGCAAAAATAGCTCGAATAGAAAAAGAAAAATTAAAAGTGCAGGTACCAAGAAATCAAACGGTCTAGATCAGTTCAAGCAGTGGCAGTTCAAAAACAAGAAGATGTACAGTTAGGAACAAAGAACTCTACAAACTCTGACAATCTCAGTAAGTAACAGTTTCCATTGCTTACATCTCTAGGGAACCAAAGGGTCACACAAGTCAATCTTGAGACATCAGTCAAATCATTGGCCGAGCCTCGGTTCTGATTCCTATGTCCCGGTACAAAATCCAGACACACTCACAAGACAACTCATGGCACAATAAGTTCTCAAAAGTTTTCTCTTTTCATTAAATGCATCATGTTTCTTTTACATATATCATTCATCTTTTCAAAAAAATACAAAAAAATGCATCGTCATCAATCGTGTACTATGCAAAAAGGGACGTACAGACAGTCGCCACAATCAATCTCTGCCCTCCTCCTCGACCACGTCAGGTAAGTCCTCTGACTCATAATGAAATAGCCTCGCTCTCAACCTGCTCACCTCCATACGCAGGTAATGTACCTCATCTCGCTCAAGGCTACGAATCACTGTCTCCTCATCAGACAATTTCTGATCAGCGGCCAATCTCCTCGACATCATCTCACAATGATATCAAAGTGCAGAGATCTCAGACAGCAAATGGCCAAGAGGAAACAGGATCGATGAATGGACGCTCCTCAAAGGACTCATATGAACCAAATGAAGAGCCGGCATCCCCAAGAATATCCTGCTCGGCCTCATCGGCGGTCTGGTGCCAGCAAGGAATGCGCCGATACAGAGACTACTCAACAACTCAGTGCTGGTATGGGGCGGTCGCCATCAGAAAAGTCTGCAACTCAAAACCAAGCAAATCAGCAGTCAGGTGACTCGCCCAAGATCCATCAATCTAAGTCCTAAAGTCAGATGATCTAGATGGAAGTGCTCGACGCTCAATACCCGTGGAAGCAAAAGGCGGAACGTCCTGCTTATACCTAAACTGCTGAAGGAACCAGATAAGATGATAAGAAAAGTAAGATCGAAAGCCTACCAGCATCAGAGGAAGGCGGTGAGCATCACAGAGTACTGGAGGAAGAGAAGGCTAAGATGACTCTCAACGAACATTCCAGTCACGCAGCTCAGCAAACATCCTGCGTAACAAGGGCTCACTCATCCTAGCTGTATGTGGAAGAAACTCCATGATGTGTCGCATGAGGTCAGGCGATGGGTGCCAGGAAATGATATAGGAACGGTCAACGAAATACGCTCCCATAGCCAGATCTGATTGCAAGAAAGTAAAGAGGTTCAGCTAAAGCAAAGCAATTCCCAAAAGACAAGAAAAGAAAAAGAAAGTGCAAAAAAGATACCTGAAGAAATGCACAGCAGCCGCGAAGGACACGAGTGCGGCCCAGGGCACAGTCAGTCAGCCTATTAAACAGCTCAGTCAGGATGAGAGAAATGATCCCTTGATGACGAACAACTCGACTCATCACCTCAAAAAGCAAGGGAGTCTGAGATCTGTACCATCCCGAGAATAGCACCTCAGCTATCAAACAGAACATCAGTGCACTCCGAGAAAGTAGGGACCCTGCCACACTCCGAGGGCCCAAGAAAAGATTGTACAACAAATCCAAGGAGAACACCATAGCATCCTGGCTGGCAGCTGCAGGCTGAATAAGATATGGGATCCCAAACCAGTTCTGCGGTGTGGCAGTCTTCGGCAAAGTCTTCGGCGAAAAATACTGAGCGTAATCCCAAGGAAGGCCGGTCAAACGCGCAAGCTACTCCAAAGAAGGTCCCATCTCCATGTCATTGAATATAAACAAGTTCAACGAAGGGACCCAATCAATCAGTGCAGCCCTGAGCATCCTCCAATCAATGTCAACTCTGGCCATATGGATCAGACAGCCTAAGCCATAGGACTCCAAATCTCAAATCTCATAAGCCGACAAGCTGTCAAGCCAAGCAAGTAGCCGTGGTGAGCAAGAAGGACGGGGAAGCAACTGACGAGTCCTCACGGGTATCCCCTCCAGAACGAAAGGCCTCAGAATCGATGACAGCTCATCAAGGATCGAAAGATCAACGGGCTAATGAGAAGGAAAAACTGGAACCACTACAGACTCAACAACCCCTGACCTATCCCCAGTATCGACAATGTCTGATATAGTCGCATCGCTATCTGAAACTATCACTACCTCAACTGCACGAGAAGACTCGCCCACCTCATGAACCGAATGTGTAAAGGATCGATGATTAGGAGAAGGTCAATACTCTCCGTCAAAAGGGCTATCAGCAAAGATCACGCCGCACATCGTGGCATCCTGACCAATCTGACCGCTGAAAAATGTATCTGAACCATCAAGAAAGGCTCCGGCAACCCCGATCAAAGAATCAACGGTCAGATCTGGACCTGCAGTCCCCTCCAACATGAAGTCCTGAATCCAATCATCACTCTCTCCAATTAAAGGGATCATCGAGAATTCCACACCATCCATCATCAGGGGGACATCATCAATGATCACATCAAGTCCACCCAACCAAGTATGCCGCACATCTCGGCCATCATCAAGAGCATCCAAGCCATCAAAGGTATCATCTGAACCATCCACAACGTCTAGACATGAGATCAGCCCATCTATGTCCATCATAGCCCCATCACCACCATCAATCACATCACCCATGAGGCCCACACTCAAAGGGTGCATAGCTTCACCTATGACCCATCTCCCCATCTCATCCATACCATCCGATCCTCCCATGGTCAATGCCCCATCCAAGTCAGAATTTCCAGCAATCCCACCATTAATGGGGGTATTCAAAGCTTCCCCAACAACCACCCTTAATCCACCATCAATGGCCTCATTCAATGCTCCATCTCTACCATCAATCAAAAGCATCCCACCATCATTAAAGCCTTCACCAATTTCTGAAGTATGGGACCCACCAACCTCTCCCACAATGGCCCCTAAGCCAACATCAATGGCTGCCCAAGAGAGAACCAAAAGAGAAAAAGACAAAAAGAGAAGGAAAGATGAGACAAGGAGAAGATTCATGGCTGGAATCAAACCTAGGCGTACAGAGAATATAGGACAGGGATAGTGGACTACTGAGAATGTTCGAACCGGGTTCAACCCAGGCCGCACATGAGGAGAGGTTTGGGCGGCCCCCTGTGGGCCGCCCGTAAGGACGCTCTCCCTCTCTCTCTCTCTCTCTCTCCGTGGGATTGGCTCCACAGTCGCTGGTAGGTGAGACTGACAGTCCATGCACTACAAGAAAAATGAGTAAAGGCTTCGGACCATGTAATTCTTTTGCTAAGGATATAAGCCGTAGCTAGATTTTCTACGGATTATATCCGCAACTATAAGCTACTGCTCCTGCTACACCCCACCTAGCCTTTGAAAGTCTCATAGGAGCTTTATGTGGCCTACAATAATGCGTGTGTTTCATCTAAGCCGTCCATCAATTTTTATAGCTCACTTTAGGGCATGATCCAAAAAATGCAGTCAAATTGAAGGCTCAAGTGGACCACACCATAGGAAACAATTGATCTTATGTTCCTACCATTGATAATTGTTGTGGTCCACGTGGGATTTTGATTTGCCTTATTTTTTGGGGAGTACCCTACGTTTATGTTTTAATATGAATGGACGGGGTGGATCGACCAAATTCATCACGGTGGGCCCCACGAGTTGCTGACCAAACTGACCGTCCGTTTTCCGCGCCACCCCAAAATAAAAAACCCTCTTTTATTTCCCCAAACTAGGCGGGACTTTTCCCTCCCAAGCTCCCCCCCCCCCCCCCCCCCCAAAACAGAATACTCTGCGCTCCTATGCCTTCTTGCTCTCCCTCTCTTCCAATCCCGCAGCCAGAGGACAGAGGCTCAGCCCCTTGCCATCGGGTGAAAACAGAGGCTCAGCCCCTTGCCGCCGTTGTTGGTCTCTCTCTCTCTCTCTCTCTCTCTCCCTCTCTCCCTCTCTCTCGATATCTGAGTATGTACAAACCCTAATTAGGGTTTTAGCTGGAGTGCATATGATTGTTGAGATTGGAAGAACGGGATTGAAGCTTTCACAACGCCCACTTGATGAACACTTCCCATCATCCCACTACTCTTCTAGTGCCCACCGCTGGAGGGTCAGTGGATGAAACCCTTACCGTTGAAAGCACCAGGATGTGGCCCCACCTTGTGAATCAGTGGGTAGTGGAAGCCGTCCATTCCATTTCAACAGATTATTTTGGGGTGGATCCCACAATGATGGACATTGTGATAAATCTGTCCGTACACCCTTCCAGATCACACCACTCATAGGCACAAAAATAACATAGATTCAAATATGTGATGTGGGCCCCACCCAAGGTGTTTGATTTATTTCTTATCAACCATACCCTTCTATTTTATTTTTTATATATGCTTGCTCTCATACATATGCTTGTTCTCATACATAATTCTACAGTGTAAGATTTTGTGATCAGGCCCACATGATTGCACTTGAATATTGTTAGTATAGAAAGATGCTTCTAAGTGAATTGAAATGGATTTCTGTTACAGGTTTGATGGTGCAGTGGCCTTTGAGGCCAATGGCAATCTTTTGTTGATGGTATGCGTGCTCATGTAGATGCTGCATAGTTAATCAAGCACTTTTGCAAGTAAATGAAATTACTTCTAATGAAATACTTGTTCTGTATGTATTTCTGAATGTATGATCTCGATCAAATTCAATTACGTCTGATGCAGGAGATGCTGCTACGAGTCTATTGTGCAATGCAAATATGTTTAAGAAGTGAGCTGTTGAAAGGTGACTTTACTGCCTATGAAACCGGCAAGGTAATCATCCTTTACTGTTATTTTTGTTGTTGTTGTTGTTGTTGTTGTTGTTAATAGCCATATGTACAGGTTAGATCATGTTACCTCATGATGTTGTTTGCACTTTGGAGGCAGCCACATTGAACAAATCCTAGACCAAATTGAAAACAATGGATCCTACAGGTACCAATAACAGTAGATTTGGTCAACTGTGCATTTAATCAGTGTGATTCAGTCAATCAAGCATAACCTAGACATTCTTCAATAATAAAATTAATGTTTCATTTAATGCTTGGTTATCTCTTGGATTTTTATTTTTTTTTGTTATAGATTATAATAGTTCAGCTGGAGAAGGGTCTGTTATAGACCATATAGGCCACGAGCTTCACCAGTGAATAATCAGGTTTTGAGGTTCTTTTACTTATTATCTTATGATTATCCCACAAGATCTCTAGAAAAATCACCTTGCTGTTATTCTAAGTATTGGGATGGTATCAGAAGTGGTTCATCATGCAAGAGTTGTCACTGTTTGTTTGAAATTGGTCTATTCCCATGATCTTCTTATCTAAATCTTTCAGCCTGGTCTCACGTTGTTTACCATGTTTTTTGATAGATTTTTCAAGAGATGAAACAATAGATACACAGTTTTTAAACAAAAATTGCTTTTCTTTCACTTCCAGCTTTGCTTCATTAACCATTTTTTGCAGTTTTAGTAAAACTAAGTCATCCATCCAGCCAGTTTTCCCAAGAATTAGCTGATTAATCCAGTTCTTTAAAGACATCTGTTGGTGTTTCCCATTCAATACATATATTAGTCTAAAGGGGGGCATGGCATCCTTTGTGGGTTGAGAGGGTAAAAGAGCAAGGATTTTGGGATCAAGATGGCTAGGATCATCTGATAGCAAGGATATTGGGGTCATCTTCTACCCACAACGAGGCCCGATTTTATGAAAAGAAGCCATCAAGTATGATTTGAAGTCATCACCATTTTCAATTCTTCATTTGGGCCATTTGAGCAGATTTGGAATGCCAACAATGCAGGTGAATTCTGCCCAATCACCATCTGATTTTGTTGGTGCTTTGTGGAAGAATTCCCAAATAGCAGGCGTTCGACACTATCTATTGTCTTAGTGTCTTTGTCATATTGATTCCACAGGACAAACATAAGCTAATGGAAGTTATTCAAATGTGTCCCCAACTGAAGGCACGCCAACTTTGTCAAAAATTTGGTCCATGCATTTTGCACATCATCCTTCATGTCCTAATGTCGATGAGTGCAAGGAGGTTCAAGCATCTTGAGTCAATTTACTGATATCCCCTGCTCATCTCTGTTGCATTTGTTGCTCTGTTCTCATTTCCTTGCTCTAATTGAGGATTTTACATGGGATGGTGACTTAATTGAATACAAGCCAATATACAGTTATGTTTAAATCTGTCCAAAAGGATAGTGCATTTGTACCACAAAATCTATCCAAATATAGACAGCATTATGGACCACGGATCTGTCCAGTTTGGACAAAGCTGCGTTGGTCACCGGAATTTGGCTCACAAAAATCTGCCTTGTGGACATAATGTTAGGACTCAAAATGGTCCCAAATCTGTCTAGTGTTTGGGGCCAGACCTGTCCATGAATTGGACAACATTTGGGGTCAAAACGATCCCCTTTTTGGGAACCCAAAGCTGTCCGAAAATGGATAGTGTGTGGGAACACAAAAATGTGCAATATGTGGGTCTAATTCTGTCCAAATTTTGGACAGTGTGTGGGACTTAATTATGGCCACCGGTTGGGCCATCTTTGACCCTCAAATCAGCCTAGCTAGACCATGTTTTGGGCCCACAAAACTGTCTAAGTTGGGCCACGTTTTGAGCACACCAATCTGCCTGATTTGGACAACGAATTGCACTCATTTTACTCATTTTGAACAGTGAGATTTGGTCTCAAAACTGTCTATAGTGGTCAGCGTTAGTGGGTCTCAAATCTGGTCAAGTATTGGTATTTTAATATATAGATGTTAGAAGAACCATATGGTATCATTCATGCATGCTAGAAGGTGATTAAATGGCAATGGAAACTGGTTTCCCCTATTGTAACAGCCCGGCATGTCTGAATTTTGTGGAATCCTTTAGAACAAGTGAGAGATTTCCATGTCATTTCCAAAAGCACTTGTGACAGGTTTGTATCATTTCAAAACATCCATACACAAACAGTGGCAGCAGTGCTGGTTATAGCAGTGCTGGTCCTAGTGTTATGGAATGAATGGAGTGTTCAAATTGAGGATTGGCTGTCCCACAGACTGATTCGCAGTAGGTTTGTAAATGATGGAGCTATACAACAAACTGGTAGTCATGGCAACAGACCTGATTTGGGTCAGCCGGAACATAGCGCATTCACCAATTCGGCCTGGAATTGAGACCCCATCCAAGTCGTTTAACCATCAGGACTATTCAATAGGTTGTCTATGTTGGGGAAGGATGCACTAAAAGTTAAAGGATGCACTGTTCAATCCACCTGAGGCATAATTTGTTTGGTTTCTCATAAATCTGGAATAATGTAATGGTGGGTGAAATCCAAGTCATTCATCAGGTGGATTGCACTGTGTGAATACCACAGTCCAATGTATGGGTATGGTTTTTATAACACTCACTCTCATACTTGGGTATTGTGCCTAGCAACTAGAATTTTAAAAAGGCAATTGGAGAGGATTAAAAATCCTACTTTTTGAAGATATATTGCTAGCTAGACAAGTTATTTATGAGTCTATGACTGACTAATCTTAGAATGAATGGGCAGTCCAGATCATCCATTGACTTATCCTTGTGTTTTGGGGGCTCTATCTTTGGATTGAATGGTCAGATCAATAAATGATCTTGACAATGATTCGGTGATAGAAATTGCAAAGAAGGTATTTTAGAATACCTTTTCTTTTTTTCTTTTTCCACAGCCTACCAGTCCAACTGAAACCTAGACCTGTTTTAGGGAATTTAGAATTTCTTCCAATCAAGAAAAGAATGATGGGGCAGCACATCTTTTCAACTCTCTATTAGCTGTGCATGAGTATTTGCTTCTAGTTTTTCTTTTTGCTTCTTCCTGTTTTTTTTTTTTTTTTTGCTAGTTTTCTTTTTGCTTTCTATGTTGCTGTTTGATTTAGGTAATGGTTGGTTGAGAAGAAATTCTTCTTTGCCTTCTTCATTTCTTTCTTTTGATATTTTGCCGCTTTAGCTTGGGCAATGAATTTGGAAGAAAAATTGTTCACTGTTTGGTATAGGGATAGATGTAAGATATGTGAAATTTTTTCTTTTAAGGTTATCATTATATCAAGGATAATAGTGTGAACATATGATGGTATTTCTTGTCTAAGAAAATCTAAAATCAATCTTGCCTAAAGAAATTTGATTTTGTGTAGCCTTGGTTCACTTGTGCAGATTTGAAGTTTTGGTTTCTACATCACTTCGCCGCAGGTTTCTAAGAATCCTCTATCAATAAGTTTTAGCTTTTAATTCCGTTGTCTTTACTTAGTTTTGTTGAGGTTTTTAATTGTTCTGTTCTGTTTCTTGACAATTTACTTTATGCAATTCACTTTATGATTTTCTTCATGGATAAAGTGTTATTATTCTGTTTGGTTATTTTATTTCTAGACTTCTATTATTATAAAGTGTTATTATGATATTCATCAGCCTAGAAACGCCCAATTGTCGGAAGACTTTGGATATGATGCTCATGTTCAGATTGTAACCTTGGCTTGTTCTTCATCAGATTGAGTTGATTGTAGCATGATTTGCAAAATACGAAATCCCTAATTAGGAGGTAGATTAGGGATTCAAAATACGAAATCCCTAATTAGGAGGCAGATTAGGGATTCAAAATACAGAAATCCCTAATACAAAGTAGATTGATTAATCATGAAATTTCATGATTGTTGGTATAACCAAACACACCTTAATGAAAAAATTGGTAGTTCTTCATCGAATCACCTGATTTGAAATAAAAATTAAATGATCGGTTTTCATGTTTTTCTCATTTTTTTTCTTGGATAACTCAAAGTTTATTAAAGGAAACTGTTATTTCAGCAAGGGGGATGAAGTTCCCATACAATCAAAGAGCCCATGGCCAAACACAAGGTAGTGTATCTGATGGACGGGTTGGATGACACACATACAGATCTCCCTGTTCTCTTAATGATGATGCATGCTTTTAGTTGAGCTAGACACAAGTAGAGTTGGTTTATAATAGACTGCTGCATCTTTAGCAGTTTTAACTGACGGTATTATTTTGGCTTGATATCCAGCTTGAAATGTTTGTTAATTTACTGTCTGAATCAATGAAGAATGATGTTAACATAAAGCAGGTATCTGCCTTTTCAAAGCGCCTCCTGCAGGTTAGTAATGGGATTTAATTCTCTCTTCACGTACGAGAGTTCCAAAACCTGATTACTTTGTATTCTGTCTTTGTATTTTGTTTTCCATTAGCTGTATTTCATTTTAACAATTTCGTGTCTCTATTGTGGTGACAAGAACTTTCATCTTGAATTGTGGAAAATAAAATCGATGTCAATGTCATTTCTTTCCCTTTAATTGTCTAGCCGTAAAAAGATTGTCAATCTTCTTCCATTGAGGTGGCAAGAACTTTCAAGTTGACCTTTTGTGCAGTCAATAGCATGTATAACCCATTTGAACACCCTGTTTGGGAATCCCGTATAACGGAGCATCATAATTCTCATCTTCTCATTATTTAAGCCTTATCTCAACTAATTGAGAATTAGGCATCATATTGTTCCTATCAATAATAGACAATGCATATTTCTGTTTTTTATTCGTGTCTTAGGTTGGCAATTTTCAGCCTGCAACTTGACCTGAATTCAACCCGAGATGGCCAACCCAAAGTCCTCTATACTCTACCCCCCCCCCCCCCCCCCCCAAATATAGTGATCATTCCAAACCCCACCCAAATTTGCTAAACCCAAACTCAACTGAATTCAAAAATCTGATCTGGTGGGCCACACCACTTGGAAAACTTTGGAATATGACATGCCCCAACAGGATAAAGAGATCTCCAAAAATTAGGCCATTCAAAAACACAGGTGGATCAGTTGATGCAAAGCTGAATTGATTTGCAGAAATTCTATTCAATTAGGTGGAAGTAAAGAAACAGCAATGAAGTTCCCTAACATTCATCATGAGCTAGCCTCAAATCGCCATAGCTATATTTTTCCCTTGTAAAATTTTTAGTTGTGTTGCTCACCATGTTTGGTCTATCCACTGTGAGACCACTATAAAAAAAATTTGGATGATGGGTTATTGTGCTCTGTGTTGAACTGAAGTGCAGTGCACCAGTTACAATGATCACATTATTTTTCTTTTTCCTTTTTCATTACTGATCATTTGCATTTTCTCTTATTTCAGTTTTGTGGAAGTTGTATGTATTTTTCATATACCCATACACATAACGCACTTGGATTGCTAGAAATTATAAGTTTTTTTTCCATTTTAATGTGATTTCCTGTTCTATTGTCCTAACTGTCTTTATGATTGTATCATTCATTTCTCAATAAGACTTATTTGAATTTTTTTTTTCTTGCGAGTAGGGATTGCAAAATAAACTAAAATTGTTCCTATTGATATGCAAAATAGGCTTCCTTGGTCAAGGTGCAGGCGTGTTTCCTCTTTGTAATAGTTTGTATGATCTCTCATCATCACGTTGTTGTTGTGCTTTTTAATTTTTGTTTTTATAAAATCTTTGTTACCATTAAAAAAAAAATGCAGATGTATTCTTATTGTTATTGTATTTGTTTGGGAAACTGGGTCTTATTTATTCTTCTCATTGAATGAACAATGTTAGTTCTATTTGGTTCTATTAGTATTCTTTCCCTTTCATCATGAATTTAATTCGATCACCAAGAGATTTATTGTTTTGGGTGTGATTTATTATTTCTTTCACAAACATTTTGGGTGAGATTTATCGTTTCTTTCATAGATGTTTTGGGAGTGATTTATTGTTTCTTTTACAGATGTTTTGGGTGTGATTTATTATTTTTTACTTGATGTGTTGATCTATCAGGGCAAACCAGCAAACTAGCAGCGGCTACGAATGGTTTTTTTTTTTTAATGAAAGACACTAGCTACGGATATAATACCTAGCCTAAATATACATCCGTAGCCATTCATGAAAACATTCACTTAAAACTACGGCTTATAACCGCACCTAGATTCCAAAATCCGTAGCTATAGCAATAAAAACCGAAGCCTACAGCTACGGTCTATGAATTTACAACTTCGAATCTTATCCGTATCAGATAATTACTCGCCGTATCTATAACTACTCGGATTCTACACAATTGCTACGGCCAATGGACCTTCCGTAACGGATAATATCCGTAACAATATTTATTAGCTACGGCTTTTGACCGCAGCAAAGTGCGAAAAGGCAATGGCTACATAGTCTATGGCTACGAATTGGATACGGCATATCTACAGATTAAAGCCGTAGCTAAAGATGAATAGCTTCGGCTTAAATCCGTAGCCATTAATCCTTTTTTTGTAGTGATGTCAGCAGATGGCACCCTGAGGGCCTCCCAAGGATCTAATCAACTCTAGATTTCGTTTGAGGCTGATCTGAATTATCTGGAAGGTACCCCACCTACCCAATCACAAAGTACTGCGGTCAACATGGGTCTGATCAAGTCAAAAAGAAGGAAAACTGATCAAGAGAGGCCCACAAGCAATCTGAGCCATCCAAAAACTAGATCATCACGTTCTAAACCATGAAAGAGCTCGCATGAATCATAAAATAGCAAGATCAAGGGCTTGATCATCAAGAAAGAGGGCCAGATCCAAGATCTAATCATCAAGTGGGCCCACATGGCTGAAAAGAGCAATCTGAGCCGTTCAAGTCATCATCCGCACCATGAAAAGCCTTCTTAGCCTCACAAAACATTAAGAAAAGGTGCTCCAAAGCAAAGCTGAAGTTTGAAAAGGGCCCACAGGGGCAAATCAAGCAATTTGAACCATTCAAGTCATCATCCATGCAGTTGAGAAATCTTATCTTCCACAAAGTATCAAAGAATGAGTCAAGAGTCAAGACATCTAAGTATCATCAAGAAATTTGAGACAAGCAGGGATTGTATATTCAGAAAATCTTGATACAGAAGAAAAGCAAAAGCAAAAAGGGCCTTAAAATGCAAGAAGGCCATACAAAGTTGAATACATCCTTAAAGAAGCAGGCCATAGATCACCAGCATAATCGTCATTATCCCTCCTCTCATCTCGCTCCCGACGATGAAGGTCCATCAAAGGAGCTGTCACTGATCCGCCAGTATATCTGCGACGACCCCCTGGAACATAGAGTGAAGGAAGAAGAGGCCCCTGTCCATACAGCAAATACCATTCGTCGTAGTCACGATCCGGGATCGTGAAGCGAAATCCAGGCTGGCCCGCGAGAGCATCGGCCATATCATTGTTCACTTCCCCAAGTGTAGGGTTGCGAAGTAGTAATAATTCGGAAAGACCGAGTATCGTCCCCACAGAGATTTATGTATGGGTATCCTTAGAATTTGTCTAAAACAACTAGTAATTAAGATCCTATTAAAAGCTAAAACTGAAATGATAGCGATTTGGGTTTAAACAGTGAATGGTTAAGGTAATTTCAATCTAAAAAGGCACTAGAGCGCCAAGGATCCACTTTTGATAAGTTTCAATGCATCAACACAACTAGGTCTCTCATAACTCAATCGGAATCGAATTCATATCTCTATCCGATCAGAATATAGAGCGGTTAAATCAACAATCATCTAAAACAAGTGCTTATTCATTGATTTGATTCCCACAACCATGCTCAGGCCTTGGGCACACTCAATTGTGTAAGCCAAGCCTCTTTCCAATCTAGTTGAAATTCATAATCATAGCTTTCACCAAATCCTGTCACTAGACCTGATTACAACTCATGATTAGAACTCTAATTAAATCAAAATCAATCAATAAACAACTATTCCAGATTATACAACAAAAGATAAGAACTTTAGTTGAATGAGTTCCCACATGAAAATCAGGCCATTGCACACAAGGCAATCAAAGCGTCTACCATGCTCGGAGTCGATGGTAGATCAATGAACTACACAAGCATAAACAATGCTCAAAGCTAAGATACTAAGCTAGGATCACTAAGAATCACATGAGCCCGGAGTCATCAAGAGATCAAAGTAAAAAACCAAAATAGTACTTGATTCAAACTCATATTGAACTAAAATTCATCAATTAAAACATGAAAGGAAACCTAGGTTGCATCAATCCATAAAAAACGAATCAAAAGCTTCACCTCTTAGCTCTAGCTAAGAGGTTTTAGTTCATCTCTAACATCCTTGAACTAGAAGCCTCTAAAAACATAAAAAATAACTAAAACCGGAAGAAAACTAGAAATTCGAAGTAGAATCCGTCTCTCAAGCAATCCCCACGTCCTAGCATGCTTTGGTATGAAGGGAAGACGTCCTTTTATAGCTTGGAGGTGTCCTTTACGCAAGAAAGTTCCAAAATTCACGCAAAGTTACGCAATTGCGCAGAGAAATCCGGAGCCCGAATTAGAAATAGCCTTTTAACGCATGGCCGACCGGTCTTGACCGGTCGGACTTCATTGGCAATCAGTCCAGCAGCTATGGCCGACCGGTCTTGACCGGTCGGACTGCCTTGCTGATCAGTCCAGCAAGCTTCTTGGCAGGTAGATGGGTGGCCGACCGATCTTGACCGGTCTGGCTGCCTTGGCCGACCAGTCTAGGCTACTTCCCTTGATGTTTTCTTTCTTTCTTTCTTCTTTTCTCTTCTCTCCTTGCTTTGTCTTTCTTTGGTCCTTCTTCATGCTTGATCCAATGGTCTTTAATACTCATAAAGAGCTCTATTTAGATTTCAAATGGTGAAATCTCCATCTTGTTCCTACAATCACAAATCATGTATTAAAGTAGTCCTTTAAACATGTATACCATGCATAATGAGTGATGAATTGGGGTTAGAATATGCACAATTATGAGGTCAACACACCCCCCAACCAGCATTTTGCTAGTCCCGAGCAAAACATGCGTGAAACAAGTTTCATTCTCCAAAACCTAACTCTCCTCTAAAAACTATTCTTCTATACATCCTAAGACACATAAGCGTAAAAATCAGAGAAATTCGGTGATAAAGGTTGAAACCTTAAACTTTCAGAACATAATAAGTGTTTATATAAAATTCCCGCTGATTGATTGATAAATAGAAGAACTTGAACAAATTTAACCTAGCGTGCATAGTGAAGGTTCATCTCATGAGTTTCCAGGATTATCCTCTTCATAGATCAACTAAACTATAGATTTCAAGGTGTATAGAGCAACAACAAGCCTATGACAGGAATTTGCCTTACCGTCCTTCCGACGACTTTCACACTACGTCCCATTTTCGGCTTTGGTTACGGTTAGACCATCCCCCGGTTGGTAGTAGGTAGCCCTAATCGGAATTTCCACCATTTTTCCATCATTCCCAATTTCATCCTTCCTTTTCCTTTTTCTTTTACATTAGATAGGATTTTTAGAAATCCATATCTTTCGTTATTTTCCCATGGACAAGGATGGACAAAGTACCCCGGCTTGGTTTCTCAATACCTCAAATCAAAGTCTAGCTAATCCATAAATCACATAATCCTTTCAAAACATGAAAATCGTGTAATGTGAGCTAGGTGCAAAAGGTGTTCAAATTTTCTATCAATCATAAAAATAGGTGAAATCACATATAGAACCATTATATCAAGAGAAATTCAAAGCTTGCAACATCCCTCACTTCAGATCTCATCTTCTTAAACCCATGCTATCTCGAATGCATAGAATCAAAGTTTTCCAAAAGAGTTTCAAATTTTAGAAAAATCGAAAAATTTCTACATCTTTGCTCGAAATGTCACAAAAGCTAGCAGATTCGTCATCTAAGGAATCTCACCCCCCAACCAAAACTTCACATTGTCCTCAATGTAATAAGATATGCAATATGCATGACATGAGGGCAATGACATAAAACAAAGGAGAGTGAGAAGGAGAGATATCACCTAGAGCATATATTTCATGGCAAGATTAGCTTTTGGAGATGGATTACTTCACAACTAAATCAACTATCAAAGCAAATCCTAATGGGAAAGCATTCTAGAAAATCATCCTCCGTCAGACTAGGAGGTTAATCCCAACAACTCATCCAAAAGCATAAAGTCAAGTAGAATCATTAGATGGATCAAAAGGTTTCGCAGTAACGTCATCCAATATCCTGCTTTACAATAAACATATGTGTGATTAATGGAGATAAGCCACTCTAAATCCCAAAAAGGAATTTCAGCGGGTTCCTTAATGTTTTTACCACATTTATAAGAGGAGACATCATCATATTTAACAGAAAAAATATATCTCCATTAAGATTTTCCTGGGCATTTATATTGCAAGTAAGGATCATCCCAGGGTTGGTGGAGTTCGGTATGCATGATCCACAAAGGTGTGGAAATTTGAATTGATTTCTCAGCGCAAAAAGGTATTGTTTCCACATCCTTCTCTCGGCTAACGTCATATGCCGATACCAACTCGAAAAGTGTGACCATATCCCTTATCATATCATCGTTCTCATCGAGGGAGTGAGTCACTTCTTCGTCTAAGTGACCGGAGTAAAAAGGTGAGAGGGACTCATTTTCCACAATAGAATTGATCATATTTATTTCGTGGACCTCCTCATCCTCATCCTCTTGTTGGTTATCAATATTGAAAGCATTTAACTCAATTGTCATATTGCCAAAAGACATTTGGATGACCCCACTCCTACAATTTATGATAGCGTTTGATGTAGCTAGGAATGGGTGGCCAAGTATGACAGGAATTTGGAGGCCAATATTAACCATGGGTCTCGTGTCCAAGACAATAAAGTCTACCGGGTAGTAAACTTTGTCAACTTAGACAAGAACGTCCTCAATCACCCCTCTCGGAATACAAATCGATCGGTCAGCAAGTTGTAATATGGTTTTGATGGGTTTTAATTCACCTAAACCCAATTGTTCATAAATCGAAAAGGGAATTAAGTTTACACTTGCCCCTAGATCAAGTAGAGCATGTTTCACCCGGTAGTCTCCAATCACATATGATATTGTTAGACAACCGGGATCTTTGTATTTCTTGGGCATCCCGTGGTTGATAATGGCACTCACATTCTCTGTAAAAAATGCCTTCTTTTGCACATGTATTTTTCTTTTAACCGTGCAAAGGTCTTTTAAAAATTTTGCATATGACGGTATTTGTTTAATGGGATGTTGATTTTGACTTGCTTGAAAACCTCTAAAAATTCCTGATATTTATCTTGAGGTTTGGTTGGAATCAAGCGTTGGGGGAATGGAGCAACGGGCCTATATTCTTTCAATGGCTCTTTTTCATTCATGGTGATGCTAGGTCTATCATCCTCTTTGGAAGATACCGGATCATTAGGCGTTGAAACCTTCACAGGATCAGATTTTTCAATGATTTTACCACTTCTAAGAGTGGTGATGGCCTTAGCATGTTCCATATGTTGGTTAGAAGAACTAGGCACACTTATTTCGCATTATGGTTTTGGATTTGGTATGGGTTGGGCTGGAAGCATCCCTTCCCTTGCGTTTAAGCGAGCCTTGATTTCCTCCACCGAATTTTTAAGCTCAAGCATTATCGTATGGTTGGATTGATTTATTTAAGCTTGTCCTTCCATGAATGCTTTCAAAGTATCCTCTATAGGCATTTGAGGTGGAGCCATTTGCATTGGGGGTCCCCTTTGAGGATTATTTTGATTAGCTGTGTTTCCATTCGCCCAATTGAAGTTAGGGTTGTTTCTCCAACTAGAATTGTTCGTGTTTGAATTTGGAGTACTAAAAGGTCGTTGATAACTATTCAAAGCATTTGATTGTTCAAATAAAAGTTCCCGAAATGCATAGATTGTTGGACAATCCGGCGTTTGATGCACATTGGAAGCACAAATACCACAAATAGTTTCAACAGCCCCCCTTTGTTGGGTTGTGTCCACTTTCTTTAGTTCCATCTCATCGACCTTTCGTGTGAGTTTATCCACTCTAGAACCTATATCATCTTGTCCATCTAAAACATAAATTTCTCCTTTTTCCTTGGCTTAGGGTTGTTTTGAACTTGTTGGCTTAGATGTATCCCATGCTTGTGTATTTTCAGCCAACATGTCGAAGTAATCCCAAGCTTCCTCTGTTTCCTTATTCATGAACTCCTCATTGCACATCATCTCCACAAATTGGCACATGGTTGAGTTTAATCCATCATAGAAGAGACTAATCAACCTCCACCGTTCATAGCCATGATGTGGGCATGCGTTTAAAAGCTCATTATACCTTTCCCAACATTGGAAAAAGGTTTCTTCTTCTTTTTGGGCGAAGTTCATTATGGCCCTTCTTAGTGCATTGGTTCGATGAATAGGGAAGAATTTTTTAAGAAACTCCCTAGTCATCTCAGCCCATGTCCCAATAGACCTCGGCCTTAAGGAATGTAGCCATGATTTGGCCTTCTCTTTCAAGGAAAAAGGGAACAATTTAAGTTTTATTGTATCTTTGGTCACATTGTCATAGTTTATTGTGGCTATAACCTCTTCAAATTCCTTAATATGTAGATATGCGCTCTCAGAGTCGAGTCCATGGAATCTAAGAAGAAGTTGGATCAACCCCGGTTTAAAATCAATATTTCCCACATTGTGAGGGAAAATTATGCAAGAGGGAGTACTCGTCCTAGCTGGTTGTAAATAGTCACGTAAAGTTCTAGGTTGAGGCACATCCTCCACTTCATTCTCATCCAATTCAGTAAGGTTTGGGGCTGGATTTTGATGTTGATTAACCCCTTGATTTGGTTGATTTTCAGCCATCTCTCTAGTAATTTCAGGAAAATTTTGATGTTTCCTAGCACGAGGCTCTCTATCAATCCCTTCAACAATTACTCCGTCCCTTACAAGTCGGTTATTATAAGTCCGAGCCCAATGTGGCATGCAAAACAAAAAAGAATGAACAAAAAGGAAAAAGAATTCTTCCTTCCTTCCTTTACTCCTCTCTAGGACTTAAGCACAAGGTGTCTTGCAATGGCTAAGCCAGAAGCAAGGATAGAGACCGATTTCTCCTGGTCAATAGGGGTTCAAAGAACTCCCCACCCACTCTTTGAGTCTTTTGAGAAAAAGTACAGAAAAAGAAGAAAGAGGAATAGGTTGAGAAGAGAAATCTCTGAGCACAAGGTGATCCAAGATGGCAGAGCCGACCAATAGGAATCCAGGTGGCTCAAGGCCTACCTTTCAGAGATCCAGAAGGAGTCTCCACCCACTCTACAAGAGATGAATATGATAGGAATGAGTAGGAGAAGAAGAAGAGTAAGGTTAGAACGATAAAACTTGATTTGTGACTTAAGATGCCTTCTTCTTCTTCATCTTCCTAAAAATCCCTTGATTAAACCTATGTTAGAATCCTGCAAAAATCAAAACAAAGTAAGTTAGTATTTAGAAGAAAACCTACTCTAGAAAGCAAAACAAATCCTAAACCTATCTTAACACAATCTCAACCAAAAGTTATTTCAGAAAATTCTAAAAATAACGCATAGAAATCCCCGGCAGCGGCGCCAAAAACTTGTTCACTTCCCCAAGTGTAGGGTTGCGAAGTAGTAATAATTCAGAAAGACCGAGTATCGTTCCCACAGAGATTTATGTATGGGTATCCTCAGAATTTGTCTAAAACAACTAGTAATTAAGATCCTATTAAGAGCTAAAACTGAAATTATAGCGATTTGGGTTTAAACAGTGAATGGTTAAAGTAATTTCAATCTAAAAAGGCACTAGAGGGCCAAGGATCCACTTTTGATAAGTTTCAATGCATCAACACAACTAGGTCTCTCATAACTCAATCGGAATCGAATTCATATCTCTATCCGATCAGAATATGGAGCAGTTAAATCAACAATCATCTAAAACAAGTGCTTATTCATTGATTTGATTCCCACAACCATGCTTAGGCCTTGGGCACACTCAATTTTGTAGGCCAAGCCTCTTTCCAATCTAGTTGAAATTCATAATCATAGCTTTCACCAAATCCTGTCACTAGACCTGATTACAACTCATGATTAGAACTCTAATTAAATCAAAATCAATCAATAAACAACTATTCCAGATTATACAACAAAAGATAAGAACTTTAGTTAAATGAGTTCCCACATGAAAATCAGGCCATTGCATACAAGGCAATCAAAGCGTCTACCATGCCCGGAGTCAATGGTAGATCAATGAACTACACAAGCATAAACAATGCTCAAAGCTAAGATACTAAGCTAGGATCACTAAGAATCACATGAGCCCGGAGTCATCAAGAGATCAAAGTAAAAACCAAAATAGTACTTGATTCAAACTCATATTGAACTAAAATTCATCAATTAAAACATGAAAGGAAACCTAGGTTGCATCAATTCATCAAAAACGAATCAAAAGCTTCACCTCTTAGCCCTAGCTAAGAGGTTTTAGTTCATCTCTAACATCCTTGAACTAGAAGCCTCTAAAAACATAAAAAATAACTAAAACAGGAAGAAAACTAGAAATTCGAAGTAGAATCCGTCTCCCAAGCAATCCCCACGTCCTAGCATGCTTTGGTATGAAGGGAAGACGTCCTTTTATAACTTGGAGGTGTCCTTTACGCAAGAAAGTTCTAGAATTCGCGCAAAGTTACGCAATTGCGCTGAGAAATCCGGAGCCCGAATTAGAAACGGCCTTTTAACGCATGGCCGACCGGTCTGGACCGGTCGGACTGGGCTGGCCGACCGGTCTTGACCAATCGGACTTCATTGGCAATCAGTCCAGCAGCTATGGCCGACCGGTCTTGACCGGTCGGACTGCCTTGCTGATCAGTCCAGCAAGCTTCTTGGCAGGTAGATGGGTGGCCGACCGGTCTTGACCGGTCTGGCTGCCTTGGCCGACCAGTCTAGGCTACTTCCCTTTATGTTTTCTTTCTTTCTTTCTTCTTTTCTCTTCTCTCCTTGCTTTGTCTTTCTTTGGTCCTTCTTCATGCTTGATCCAATGGTCTTTAATACTCATAAAGAGCTCTATTTAGATTTCAAATGGTGAAATCTCCATCTTGTTCCTACAATCACAAATCATGTATTAAAGTAGTCCTTTAAACATGTATACCATGCATAATGAGTGATGAATTGGGGTTAGAATATGCACAATTATGAGCTCAACAATCATCAGCCAGGATCTGAGCAGCCAGAGGAGGTGAGGAACAAGGAACCCGAGCCACACTAGTGATCTGTCAGAGCAGCCTCTCACCCAGGTACCATTGAAACGATTCAGCATCGGAGAGCATGATCCGAAGACATGAAGAATCATATGCTTCTACATGCCGAGGGGTATAGTAAAGAGGAAAGTTGGCGTATGGCATCCGAGCAAACTACAACAAAATGAGTTCATCACAATCAACCCCAGAGCAGCACGACGAATAAGGAAAATAAGATATTTACATCCTCGATGGTCAGTCCGTCTATGTCAGTGCGCCAATTGTCCCCAGATACTCGAGAATTTCATTGATGGTTTTGCTGATGCCAGTGCATGAAGCGGTACAAAGATGGCTCAACACCATCTTGTATCCTCGGCGAGAGATGAGAAAAATGATCATAAAAGCAGGTCTGGGCAAGGGCAGACAATGATCAGATGGAGAAAGAAGACAAACATCTCCATGGAAGGTTAAAAAGAATACCTCCACGACGGGCCAGAAACTTGTGTAGGACCGGCTACTCCGAGAGGTCTTATCTAAACCTTGTTAGATGCGAGTCAAGATAGCCCCGTTCCAATTATACGAATGATGAAGATGCCTCAACCAAGCGAAGAAATCTAGGGTCGACCCTCTCGTTCACATGGCAGAAAAGGAACGACCCAAAGGCGTAAGTAATCATGGCCCGTGCTTTGTGAAGGGCCTCCAGCTCGGTAGTAGGGATGACATCGGCAAAGTTGTTGTAAAACCATCGCAGTTTCACTTGGTGGCTTTAGAATTCATTCTCAGGTGGGATGGCTCCCACAAGCTGTAGCCAATCAGTGGAAGTAATGGAAGCAAGAGAGCCGGCGTGGGGAACAACTGCCCCATGGAATGAAAAGCCAATCTGCATGTATATATCCAGGGGAGTTATTCCCCACTCCCCACAGGGAAGTTGAAAGGTGTGGGTCTCATCCCGCCACTTCTCATAGAGAGCCGCAAGCAGCATACGGTTGGCGTTATTATTGTGAAAGCGTAGTGTGAGAAGGCCTGCAAAAGGAGTATCAGCCAGAACACGTTCAAGCATAGGCTGTGGCTGTTTCACCCAATTATCCCAGAGATCCCGAGTACCTCGACCCTTTATGGAGGGGAGAGGTTGGTGCTCTTTAGCTAAAGAACACATATAAGTCCCTCGATGAACAATGGAAGCGGGGTCGTCCTCATCGACCGCCCTTCGCCCCCTCGTACCGTTCGCCATAATCTTACAAGCTCGACCAGGTAAGTCTCCATCCTTTACCCGTTAAAATCCAAATCAAATCATTACCAGAGAAACCCATGGATTAGGATCTACATTCAAATGCAAAAATTTTATGTCCAATTCCATGTGTCGCCTAGGATATGTGTTGGGCCCATTAAAGGAAGCAAGGCCCACCTTAAAGAGGGTTGCATGCCATGGCTCAGAAAAGGAAAGTCCATCATCCAAGGACAGATTTTAGACAACAAGTGCACTTAAATGTCATGAGATCAAGAGGATAAGAGTCAAACTTCATATGAGAAATCCTTCTTCAAAGACCATATGTGACCAAGGTTTGTTTCACTTTCCATACCAAGGCCATGATCCTCATTTAAGATGTTCCCATCTTTTTACACATGTACATGGACAAATGTGGATAGGAAGGAAATGGGTCCCCAAAAGCAACTCAAGTGCCTCACCTTAATGGGTTGAAAGGAGCACATAGCCCACTTGAAGAAACATGAGAACCCATTCATGGGTTAACCATGGGCAACCTATGTGCATCATCTTGATAAATGCTTTAACCATGAGAGTACAACATGGTGGTCTACCCACAAACATATGAGTCAAAGAAACCAATGGTGAAAATCGATGCACATAGCCCACACGAAGAATCAAAGTTGGAAATGTCCATGCAAGGACAAATTTGGGCAACTTATGTGCACCAATTTCTTCACCAAAAAGGGAGACCATTTGAGCACAGGAGGGCATGTCTTGATGAGTCACCCAACCATCATGAAAATGGTTAAGAATGATATACATAGGCCACTTGAAATTCAAAATCCAAAATGCCCCAAAGCATGGGACAAAATTGGGCAACTTATGGGTATCATTCTTTCCCACAAATTGAAAGAAAAATCACTCATCTTTGAGAATGATGGTGGATGACCCACCAAGCACCCCAAGTGAAGTTCTAGGAGCTATGGTTGCATGGATAGCTCATTTGAAGAAGAGTCATCCATTTGAGTTTGGGAACAGAAAGCTCTTGAGAACCACTTTCCTACAACATGAAAAGCCCATTTGAACTTAGTGAGATTGTTGAAACAACTCACTCATGGGATTTGTGGATGATCAAGTAACCCAAGTCCTCCATCCATCCAAAGAAAAGGCATGAAGGGAAAGAATCCTACATGCACAAAGTGCAGTGGTGCACACATGACCAAAAGAAATACACAAGTTTCAAAGAGGGCCCAAAATCCCATCTATATGAAAAAATTCCAAGGAGTCCACCACACTTTATGCATAAGGATGTACATCATAATCAAGAGATGGTGAAAGATTTGGGTCCTTTGACCATAAAGGCCCAACTAAGAAATCTAGCCCACTTGAGATCCAAGTGAAGAATGGGCTAACCACTTTTTTCCATACACATGTGAAGAAAGATGGGGCCATCCAAAGTCAGCATTATGAGCTCAAAACTTGAGGTGGGCCCTACCAATCTCATGGGCCCCAAACCTTGAAAAGATGATGGAAAAGAAAAGAAAGCTCCAAAGAATATGGCAAGGAAAAGAGAGCATGAGGGAGCCCAAAATGAAGTATTGGGCCCATCAAATACACCAAGGGTGTTGAGCTCTTAATTGTGCATATTCTTGAGGCGAGCCTTCAGAACCATCGGATACCTTCAGAACCAGTCATCTTGCTTTGAAGAAAGAAGGAAAGAACACTACGTGAAAAAGCGCTAAATTCGACGGTCCAAACCCGTCGAATTTTCGAAAATTCGACGGTCCGCGCCGTCGAAAAAAGCCGTCGTAGATCAGCCAGTGTAGAAAAAAATTCGACGGTCTATAACCGTCTATTAATATTCGACGGTCCCTAACCGTCGATTAATATTCGACGGTCCCTAACCGTCAGTTAAAATTCGACGGTCGGTTAATATTCGACGGTCCATGACAGTCGACAAATTTCGACGTCCGTAACGCTCGAAAAATTTCGACGGTCCACACCCGTCGAACGCGTATTTAAATAATCGGCGGTTGTGAACCGTCGAAAAAAATTCGACGGTCCATAACCGTCGTGTACGGTTCGAATATCACAGAATATTTCGACGGCTGCTAGCCGTCGGAAAAATTCGACGGTCCTAACCCGCCGTTTCTGGGAAAAATATAGGAAATTTCGACGGTCCTAGACAGTTGAGAAATAAATTCGACGGTCCTAACCCGCCGTTTCTGGGAAAATTATGGGAAATTTCGACGGTCCTGGACAGTCGAGAAACAAATTCCACGGTTTTAAGCCGCCGTTCTGGGAAAAAAATATAGGAATTTTCGACGGTCTAGGACCGTCGAATTTTTGTCTGCACGGAAAAAAATACCTATATTTTGGTAGGGGTTGTGCCCCAACACATCCTGTAATTCGTAAATAATTTAGAAAACTGCAACATTTACTAACACAATGTACAAGTACAATCCTCCACATACATAACACAAGACATCCACAATCACATTACATAACCAACACAATCCTCCACAATCACATTACATAACCAACACAATACAACGACAATCACATTACATAATTATAACCAACACAATCCTCTACAATCACATTACATAACCGACGCAATACAACCACAATCCTCTACAATCACATTACATAATCGACACAATACAACCACAATCCTCCACAATCACATTACATAACCAACACAATACAACCACAATCCTCCACAACCACAATCCTCCACAACCACAATCCTCCACAATAACATTACATAACCAACACAATACAACCACAATCCTCCACAACCTCAAACCTCCACAACCATAATCCTCAACAACTACAAACCTCCGCAACCACAATCCTCCACACCCACAATCCTCCGCAACCACAATCCTCCTCAAATACAAACAATCCACAGCCACATTCTCCACATGTACCAAAGAGTACAATCAACTTACAATATACCATCAACCAATTGAATTTATGTCTGCATGAAAAAAAAATAACCTGTATTAATGAAGGTTGTGCCCCAATACATCCTGTAAATCTGTAATTCATAAATAATTTAGAAAATTACAACATTTACTAACACAATATACAAGTACAATCCCATCATCAAAGGCTTATCACTTCCTAGTTGGTTAAAGGCTTCAATTAATGCAGATCCTGAAACTCGGACCAATGCCTGAGGCAGTTTCCAAACACTGGTTATTTTCTTGTATATTGGTAGTTTGAAACACAACCTGTACAAGCAGCTATTATTTGCAATTGAGCAAAACAGATCACTTTTAGTGGTACAACTTTATTGACATATCTAGTCGGAACAAATTAGCCACACAACACCTGGTATTGCAGGGAATATTCTTAATATAATATGCATGAGCTATATGAAAGGAGTACACGACACCTGGTAACTTGAAAATACAACAATATAAGCTAAGCTAAGAAAAGAAAAAGAAAACCCATGGCTGAATGTCCTCATTTTCAACCATCTTTTATATGGAGCCTGTATAAGCAACCATGAATCAAAACAGTTATGGATGAGCATGTTAGATGGAAAATACAATTGGGTTTTTTTCCACTTTATTGAACTAATAATAATTTGCAATTTAATTGGATAGTGCATCCAAACACACCTTCAATTAACAAAGTTAGATAATAGACATATTTACACATTTATCCAAGTAAAAAGTAAAAAGCTACGTACGATTAAAAACTTCGATTGTTCACTTTCAGATTTTGAACACAGTTGATCCGTCGGCTCTTATGGTTGGAGAGATGCACATGGCCACATGTCTTCTTGCATAAAAGCCACTAATCAAGGGCCATGAAAGTCTGAAAAGAATCTACGATTTGAAATGGATCCAAAAGCACAGTTTTTCAATTCAAAGAAATCAGGCTTCTGTTTATTGTTACTAAGAAAAGTCTCTATTTTTTCAAGGTTGCACCTAAAAGTTCACGACAATTCCATCAAGGACCATGTTCATGCAATCAGGACCACAAACCTAATCTAATCTCTCACTAATCTATCAATAAAAATGACCTGTTCTTGCTCGATCCTGCCCGCTCGCTGCAGAGTGCCGTAGTTGTTCGTTATCTCATCAAACATGCTTCTTAGCTTTCGATTCTCATATTTCATCCGTTCTAGCTCGATTTTTAGTGTAATCAACTACAAAACAAATCAAAATCCTAAATCTTAAGAAAAAAATAAATAAAAAATCAAGCACCTCAATAGATCTTTAATCCAAACCGCTAATTCAATGAACCATGCATAGTCACCTTATTCTTGGGTTTCTCTTCACCGATTGACGGCTCCAAGAGTCCAAAGTCCGAAGATGCAATCCGATCTGCAGGACAAGAGATCAGTATCGTTCATCGCTTACCAACAAGGCCATTTGAGCTTGACCCACATGGAATTAGTATCTAGCAATAGCAATGGGCACTCAATTTTCATAAATCACCTACATGGGAAAGACTGTATGCAGGTCATTGGTGATCTCCTTAAATTTGTTCATTTTCCATACAGATGGCCCTGTCCTGCAAAATCCAGAATATAAAACATAGTATCAATTTTATAAGATCAAAAAAGAAAAAAACATTAACAAAAGACAATGAAGCAATACCTACTTGTAAGAAAAACAATAATCCGAGCACTTCACTTTGGCAAGCTTGCTACGTGTAAAGATGGGTGTGCCTTGTGGTCTGACAAACTTGAACAATAGAACGAGCACTTCCTTATGGTTGTTCGTATTCTCAAATAACTACAAATAACTATAACATTTACTAACACAATATACAAGTACAATCCTTCACAATACCTAACCAACACAATACAATTACCACAATCCTCCATAATTACATTACATAACCAACACAATACAACCACAATCCTCCACAACTATCACTACAAGAAAAAAGGTATGGCTAAAGGCCTATTTTCTTGTAGTGTATAAACCTCCGCAACTACAATCCTTCACACCCACAATCCTCCACAAGAACCAACAAGGAACGGTTACATTCTTCGCAAGTACCAAAGAGTACAATCAATTTACAATATACCATCAACCACAAGCCATAATCCACAACGAACAATTCGAGATCCACAATCAATACAGAAGATAAAATGTAAGAAATAAACAAGTACAAAACAAATACGTAAGATATAAGAATGTAAAAGCAAACTAGAAAGTATTAATCATGTTATAAATATATATAAAAAAAACAAATCCAAAAAGATGCACTAGTTTCGTTGTATGCCAAGCATATGCAAAAGGTATTTCATAACAAATCCGACATGAATCTAGGCCACCTAATCACCTCTCCTATACCTACACTAGCAAACGTCAACCCCTCACTAGTTTCAGGATCATGCAGCTCCGCATTCTTATCAAAGATGTCATCGAGGCATATAGTATAATAATTTGGATCCTGAACTTCAGACTCTACCACCACTCCAATTGCGTTAGTCTTTGTGCGTTGTGTATTCTTTAGAAGACACCTACGTCCAATTGCATCATCAGGAGAGGGATCTGAAGATGGAGCTGGTGCCTTGCCCGCTCGCCTATTTCGAGCATTCCCATCACTCGTTTCCTGTCGCCATGCAAAAATTATAAAATTAAATTACAATTGCTGGAAAATTAAATTTCCAACTTATGTAAAAGTACGAGTCAGAAAGTACGAGCCATACTCTACTAGGTTGTGGGATCTGCTGAGAAGATGGCGTTGGGATCGAATGTGAGGAAGCCGGCGCATTCGACTGCGGCATCGAGTTCGCTTGCTTCATTGAGCTCATCTCCTGTATAAGCACATGCATTTGTTGATTTAGATTGGAGATCTGACTCTTCATATCATTAAACTGACCCCGGAGAGGAGTCGTATAATGTAGTGCCATCTTGGAGACGCCTGCTCGCATTCCTCGAACACGACCTCTCTTATCTTTCCCATACACCTATTTAATAATTAATAATATCTTATTAGAATATATATAAATCATAAATAACAAACGCTACAAATTAAGTAACGTATATATACCATTGAGACAGCATCATGCTCTATATCTCGTTGTCCAAAAGTAGGATCTACCGTAATGATATTTCTTATTTGGGACTACAATATAAAACAACAAATCATAAATATCATAAACTGTTTTTAATTAAGAAATATATTTATTATAATTAAGATCACTCACAATTGCCTGTGTCGATTCAGGAGTCAAAGCGCTTCCATCAGACCTTGTATGACATTCAAGGAATAGTTCGGTCCTAGTGACCGGACGACTGTCTGTCTTGCGCTTCTTCTGTGAAATAGAAATATAAGCTTAGCTTATTTCAAAGTAACCTAAATTTGTTACATAATTAACCAAAGTAACCTATATTTTAAACATAATATACCAATTCTTCCGCTGTTCTCGCCACACCCTTCCTGCCTGTGGTGTGTGGATTAGTCATATGACGACGCATTTCCTTAAAATGCTTACTCAAGTTCTTCGCATCATCAGTCGACCTCCAGTCGACAAATTTTTCCCAATCTTCTTGTTTGACCCACTTATTGCGTTTATTTGATTTTCGCTCTGAGTCAGTCGAACCGGTCTCGAAGTAATCCTGACCGAGTCGGTATTTCCAGTTCCTCCATGCAGACCCAGCTTTTTTCAAACAATAAACACGATTTTCAACATCCACCTCATATCGGTTCTGCAAACATCATTATAAATATAAGTTATAATTTTAGATCTAATTAAATGACTTAAAGAATCAAAATAAGTCCTCGAGGTATACCTGAACCAACTGCCAAATCAAATCAAGCACCTGCTGGGGTACCTCCGTCCATGAACGGTACATGGGGGACACATGTTGCATCGCAAAACGACCAATATTTGTGGAAAAATTGACCGCATTGGGGCCAATGCACTGTCCACTATCATTGAACTCCAACCGAAGTCGACCCAAATCAAATGGAGCATGGACTGATGAATGGGAGCTGTGTTCAGACTGGGAAGTGGATGGAGTATGTGTGGGCTGCTCATCCAGTCCACGAGCGTCCTCATGTGAAGCAGATCTGTTCTCCTCTGACTCTGACATGGTGCCTGTATTTACATAATATCATTCAAAGAACTCTTAAGAAATCTCAAGCAATATCATAATTGTATAAATTGAAATGAATTCATTAAATAACATATGAAACGGATAAATTGAAACTTCAAGCATCATAAGTGTAGACCATATGTGGAATGAATCTATGATACCTTAATTTTCCTCATCATCAGAAATGATATCCTCTTGTAGCGTTGTTAAAGCAGATGCGTTCATCCTTGCCGCAAAGACTAATGGATCTTCATAAGCATCTACATCACAGTTCAATTTCTTTGGACTTTCTAACACAACATGCCAATCATTCCTAGTGTGATCCTTACAATAAAAGACTTGAGTTGCTTGTGATGCAAGAATAAAAGGCTCATTATCTTCTTTATCATTTCTCATTAATCTATTTAGATTAACATATATCAAATTCATTTCTGGATCAACGAAAAATCCATTGGAGTCTTCAATGCGCACCCAATCGCAATAGAAGACTATTATCTTAAAGTCAACGTAGTCTAGTTCAATGATCTGTTTGACAATGCCATAATAAGTGACTTCTTCATCCACAAGATTGACATCCCTAGCACTTGACCTGAAACTAGTCACTGCCTTCATGGAGACACCAGAGTTTTGGGTTGACAAGTTCTTTTCATAATCCTTTGTATAAAAAACATATCCATTTGCCGCATATGCGTTGTATGAAATTGCATTAACATTTGGGCCGTCAGCAAGCCTTTTGATGATAGAGGGAGTTAAATTATCTTGTAATTGTTGTCTAACCCAGGGGACATAATCCATTGGCTTTGCTGATCGTGAACTAACCTTTCGATTTTGAACTCGTGATGTGTGGGTTTGGAGATTAAAATTTGAGATGTATTCATCATATTTCCTGCAAAAGATAAATTAATGCGCTTTAAATACAAATAAATACTCGTGCAAATGTGTGAATCAATGGTGGTTACAGATATTGGATTTAACGTACCTCTCCCAGTTGGAATTATCTTTTGATTGCCGTAGTACCCATTTGCGTACTTGCTGGTACTGTACGGGAGTAAGTACATAAGGCTTCCCTTTCTCATCGATAGGGTAGTGGTCATCAGCATCGGTGTCATCCATGAATGTTCCTCGTCCGCGTCGATGACTTCCTAATGCACGTTGATCACTCGGCATGTAATGCATGGAAAACAAGGTTGCTTCTTCCATCATATAACACTCCGCGATAGAACCCTCTGGGAATGTCTGATTTACTACGTAACGTTTGAATCTTTTCATCATCCTGAAATAAGTGTTCTAATTCAAATTTTCATATTTAACGAAATACCTAAAATAATAGATAATTTTCACAAGAATTTTATTAAATTACCGCTCAAAAGGATACATCCACCGATATCTGACAGGTCCGCACACAAGCGCTTCCTCCGCCAAGTGCACAAGGAGATGTACAATCGAAACAAAAAATGCTGGAGGAAAGTACTTCTAGAATATACACACTGCTTCCACAATGTGATGTTTTTGTCTTTGTAGCTCTAGACGATTGATAGTCTTCGAGCATAAAACATTGAAAAATATCGACAATTGACGAATGGCAGCATGTAATGGCCTCTGTTGCCTTTCTTTAAACGCGTGCATTAGTAACACCGGCAGTAGTTGTTGCATAAGAATATGGTAATCATGTGACTTCAGATTTTTCAATTGTAGTTCTTGCAAGTTCACGTTATGCTTCCAACTTGAACTATAACCCACTGGAACTTTCAAGTCATACAACGTTTTACATATTAATTCTTTCTCCTCCCGAGATAGTTCATAAGGAGCTTTAGGTAAAATCTGTTTGACGTCATCTGGCCACAATTTTTTCTTCAACTTCATTTCTTTAAGATCTAAACGAGCTTTGCGACCATCCTTAGTCTTATCTTTTGTGTTCATGATTGTCGCAATGAGATTTTCCGTTACATTTTTTTCCACATGCATGACATCTAGATTATGTCGAATGGGTAAATCCTGTTAGATTGTTATAATTGTTAGTGAAATGAAAAAACGAACAAATTGTAGAACATATGCGCGAGTATAACGTTTAAAAGACGCACCTTCCAATACGGTAAGTTAAAGAAGATCGATTTCTTTGACCAAGGAGTTTCATCGTTCGGAGACCGCTTCCTCTTCTTCCCTGCCACTTTTCCAAATTCGTTAATAGTATTTTCTAGTCTGCTTAATAATTCAACACCGCTCAAACGACTACTTGCAGTCCTGTGATCTTCTTGTCCATTAAAATTTGATTTTTGACCCCTAAATTGATGGTTTTGATCTACTAGATACTTCCTGTGACCCATGTAAGCAAACTTTCCTCCATGTTTTAGCCACACCGAGTCTGTCATTTCACCACAAACAGGACAACCATACGCCCCTGCAGTCCTACACCCCGATAGATGTCCATACGCTGGAAAATCATGTATCGCCCACAATAAAATTGCTTTCATCTTGAACGTTCGCTTGGTGAAAGAGTCATATGTATCGGATCCGGAGGACCACAGATCATTCAACTCTGCAATTAATGGTTGCAAGTAAACGTTAATTTCATGTCCTGGACCATTCCTCCCAGGAATTAGTAGTGCTAACATTGTGAACTCCTTCCTCATGCATAATGACGGGGGTAAATTATACGGGACAATCATAACAGGCCAACAACTGTACGAATTGTTCTTGTTCCCAAATGGATTGAATCCATCTGTTGCAAGTCCTAAGCGGACATTTCCTGGCTCGGCTGCAAAGCTTTCCCATTTTCGATCTACTTCTCTCCAACAAGTAGACTCCACCGAATGACGCATCGATGTTCTGCATCCAAATTTACTTGCCTCCACATGCCATCTCATCTTTTCGGCAATCCACGGTACACTGTACATCCGTTTCAACCTCGTTGTAAGTGGAAAGTATCTCAGAATTTTTTTAGGGATGAGTTTTTTCCTCCGCTTACTTTCACTAACAGGTTTCCATCTGCTCTCACCGCACTTTGGGCAATTCTCCTTTTGTGCATGCTCTCTCCAATATAGTATACAATCATTAGGACAGGCATGAATAATTTCACACTCCATTCGCAAATCCTTAATCATTTTCTTTGCACTGTAAGTATTATGTGGCATAGTATTCTCTACTGGCAGTATCCTTTTCATCAATCGCAGCAACTCATCGAAACTCTTGTGGGACCACTGATGTCTACTCTTCATACTCAATAACTCAACCATAACCGACAATTTCGTATCTTCTACTCGACACGATGGATACAAGGGTTGTACAACATCTTCCATCAACTTTTCGTACTGAATATCACCTGTTGAATCATCCGGAACATGGGAATGGTCTGTAGCTTCTGCCGCATATGTCTCTTCATTGTGACACTCATTTCTGTCAAAACGTCCAAGTGCATCACTGACCATATCAGTCATCCTTGGAAGGGAATCTCCAATATGATCAGTAGTGGACGACCATATCAGTCATCACTGACCATCACTTATTCTTAATTGTCTCTATCTAGAGGTGCTAATTGTCTCTATCCCATTCGGTAACATACCATGTATGATTCTCATACAACTCACATGCGAGTCGAAATTTCAACAGCATCTCCCCATGTTCTCCAGATATATGTACAGTTCTCTACTGATTTATTGCCACATGTAATCCATTAATCATGGACGAGGGCATTAAATCAGTAGATAATCACATACCCGGAGAATATAAGGAAGACAGTCGAAATTCCAACAACATGTAAATTATATGAAAACTTCCTACATACATGGTATGGTACCAAATTGTCCAAAATGGGACAATTTAGGAATCCATAAAGAACAAGTATTGTACTTGTTCAAAATGAATTTCTAAATGGGGGGTATTAAACACAAAACTAAACCACTAAGTGGCCTAACTTGAAATTAGTCACATCAGTTGAGGCTTGACAGTGATGAAGGGAAATGCAACCATGTACTTATCCATGTATGCAATTGTACAAAATGCAACCATGTACTTATCCATGTATGATGTCCGTGCATATGTATGATGCATGCACACTATAATGAGTGTCCTTGAAGATGGTGGTTTTGTAACAATACACCAATCGTTTTGATATAAACATACAAGTGGCAATATACTACAAGTAACCAAGTAATGCATTCACATAGGCCATACACTTACATTGATGAACATACGGGTGTGGTCTGTACTGCAACACCTATGTACGTATGTGCATATGTGTGATGCATGTTATAATGGATGTGCATGAACATGGTGGTTCTGTTACAAAACATATTTGTCTGAAATAAACATACAAGAGACCTTTGCTAAGTGCACATGCATTTGCAATAAAGCTCATGTACACTACACATGTGCCCACATGGGACGATAGGTCTGAGATCCAACCCAGCCATAAGAACAGCACCACGATATGGACACCCTAAGACGAGAATCAGGTTGATCCACTGGTCAGGTGGGCGACAGTTAGCAAAACAAATGTACGGCTCTAAAAAACTCAGCTGAAGTTTTCTAACCTATCCACCTGCTTCCAATATTAGGCCCACATGCTGAGTGGACCAGACTTATTTAGGAAAACATGTACAACGGTCGGACCAACCTGATGAATGCATTGGATCTTGTACCTATGTGCCATGCTGGCACATGTGTGGCATGTGCATGAGCTTTATTGCATTCACATGTGCACTAAGCAATGCTTCAAGTAGCAATATATTAAATTTCGTGGTGGGCCCAGGATGGTTTCAATGGTCTGCACATGCTGTAACCGTGTTATTACAGGCCCAACTGGACCCATTTATATGGTGTGGCCCACCTGATGAATGGATCGACTTGATCTTTTACACTAGGTGTTTATCATGGTGTGGACAATCTGGCTCGGATGTAGATAGGAAAGATGGGGGCCGGATGTGAACTGTCACTACATGGTGGGTTGCTGCACGTTCCGGGGACAACCAACGGCTGAGATGAGATAGACACTGATAACCTGTTCAGCAGATTTAGAGATGAATATGAAACCGTCTAGGTGGAATTATCAACAGTTGGTTTTCTCTAAAGCTGTTCATGGCACTCTCCAACATATAAACCGGATGGCTGGGACATGTTCAGGACAATCACAACTGTTGATCTGGTCATTGGGCTTTTGGCCCTGGCCCAATTCTGGCTTTGTCCAAGACCTGTCAACCCAACCTGGCCATCCTTTCGGGTTTCAACGACATTTTTATCATATGCCAACCATGATGGGGCTCTTATAATGAATAGCCCAAATCTTGGGCTTGGGGGTGAGGTCAGACTCAGGCTCGAGGTGAGCATACTGCATCTTTTGGCCCGTCACGGACCCAAGACGGAATTGAGCCTATGGTTTACTATGTGGGCCAGACTTGGACAGGCCTCAGACCCAAATAGATCAGCAGGTTATGAATGCCATCCATCTAGGCGTTCTAAGGAATCAGATGGGTGGGACCCAGATGATGTGGGCTACTGGGACCCACTGTCATGTTTATATGCCATCCAAACCGTTCATAGGGTTACTCCTACTGGGACCCACTGTCATGTGTATATGTCATCCAACCCGTTAAAAAACTTCCAACCGGATTCCCACCGGATTCAAAACTTCTGGAATCTGGAAGCTACAGGAAACTCCTGTCCCTGTACACGTGGCTCAAACTGAACCCACCAAATTATGGGGCCCACTTCACTACACGACATCTCGACGCCTACGCCGCCACATTGTCAACATGTGGGCCCCATTTTCAAGATTTCACAGCAAAAAAAAATTTGAAAAAAACAGAGATGAAGGGAGATAAATACCGGCGATGATCGGTGATGCTCCTCGACAATCGGTGTTGCTCCTCAAGATCGGTGATGCTCCTCGACAATCGGCGCCCCGACGAGAGACAAAGAGAGAGAGAGAGAGACAAGGACCGGAGAGAATGAAGAAAGAGGGGAAGAGGGATCGACGCCATCTGTTCTGCGTCAATTGTACAGAGTTGCGTGCGTGCGTGCGTGCCATCTGATCTGTTCCGTTAGCTCATTTTAGTGGGCCCACCTAGAATGTATGTGCTTTATCTGTTCCGTCCATATGCTTTTCCAGATCATTTTAGTGGTTGACCCCAAATTTTAAGCATATCCAAAACTCAAGTGGACCATGCCACGAGAAGCAGTGGGAATAATGATTTCCACCGTTGAAACCTTCCCAGGCCCTAGTACATGATGATTTCCACCGTTGAAACCTTCCCAGGCCCTAGTGGGAATAGTAATGTTTATTGAAATCTCATTTTATGGCATGATTCAAAAAATGAAGCAGATCCAATTCCAAGATGGACCATAGTACATGAAACAGTGGCATACATGAAGTTTTTAATGGTGGGGATTCAATGACGACTGTTTCCTGTGGTGTGGTCCACCTAAGATTTGAGTAAGCTTCATTTTTGGGATCGTGCCCTAAAATGAGCTATCAAAATGGTTGGACGGTGTGGATTTAAGGCACATACCTTACTGTGAGCCCCAAAGTCAGGGGTCCCACCCGCCTTGTGAATCCGCGTCTCACCTAATCCGCGCCCTTTTTTAATGAGGAAGCGCCCTTTTTTAATGAAGCTCGCATCCTGTGACAGATTCAAATGTGTGGCCCACGATGTTCTATATGTAAATCCACTCCGTCCATCAGGTGGGAACTGTTAGTTGAACCGTTGAAACCTTCCCAGGCCCTACAGTGATGTTTACTTGTCATCCAACCTGTGATGAATTAGGTGTTACCTCGGGAACGGCTTAGTGGGTGTTACCCCCACCGTATGGCCCACATGGATGATATTTTGTATATCCATGCCGTCCATCTGTTTCTGCAGCCCATTTCAGGATGGCGTTCCAAAAATTATGTAGATCCAAATCTCAAGTGGACCATAACACTAGAAATAGTGTGATTGATTGCCCCACCATTAAAAATTCCAAAGAGCCCTTTTTGTAATGTTTATTTGCAATCCAAGCTCTTGATAATGTCAATAAAGTCTTGTTCACATGGTTACTCGAATGATGACTGGCCTGATTTTTGGGACATCGACTTTCATGGTTGGGTGAAACTTGGTAAATAAATTGGATGCCATGCACACACCATGGACTCATGCACATCGTAGAAATAAGCATATTTTACAAGGACTACATGAAAGATGGCTAAACAACATCCAGGTGGGGAGTTTACATTGATGCCCGGTCACACCATAAAGCCTCCGAATTCACCATAGACAGGAGCCAGATTTTTGGGGCATCCACGGGGAGCGGATTAGGTGTGACTTGGGTAACATTTTTGTAGGCGTTGCCATGACTGTGGGGCCCAGCTTGATGTATGTGTTGTCTATCCATGTTGTCCATCAGGTCTTCCACTCTGTTTTTTTAGCATGAAGCATATCCAAATCTCAACTAGACCACAAAAACTATTGATAAAGCCACACGGCCTTAGTGAAGGAAAACAAAGTATTTGATCTAAAACTGTTGTACCTCTCGAAAAGTTCTTAATGGTGGGCATTTGATCTAAAACACAAGTATTTTTGGGACCATGCTTTGACATAGCTAGAAAAACTAAGAAAGGGTGAGGACATACAACACATACATCAAGGTGGGCCTCACGGGCAGGGCAACACTCAATAATGTATTATCCCAGTAACATCTAATCTCCTCCTCCACTCTAGATTTTGATATGCTTCATTTTTTGGTACCTAAAATTTTCTGTTAAGATGGATGGACGGAGTGGATAAAATACATGCATAAATCACTATGGGCCCACAGAGTTTACTCCGCACGCACTCAATACGCAATCCGCTTCCGATTTTGAGAGGGAGAAGGAAAGATGGTTATACTATTAACAAAGAGTGATTTTGATACTCCGGCAGAGTGGTGGATGATACAGTTACTCACAAATTACTTGGAAACCGGATTCGTGGCATTGGAGTAATTCAAATTAAACTCTCCAATTTATGCGAAAAAAGCATTAAAAAAGAAAAAAGAAAAGAAACACGCTATTTGCTTCGCACACTGTAGATGTGCAGATGGTGACCAGACCGTTATACCTTAGATAGATAGCAAAGATTAACAATTCTGCATATAACTCATTACCTCTTTTCAATTGAATGTGGACCGTCGCCAGAATCATCTAACCTCTAACCATTCTTATCTTGAAAATCCAAATATCAAGTGGACCATACCACTAGAAAGAGTTCTGATTGAGTGCCACACCATTAAAAATTCAAATGAGCCCCATTGTAAGGTTTTGGTAAAGTTTATTTGCAATCCAATCTCTTGATAATGTAAATAAGGTCTAGATGAAGCGAAAATTTAAAGATGAGCTTGATCTATAACTTTTGTGGTCTACAAAATGTTTTTAATGATTATTCATCACTCTAATTTCTGTTGGTATGGTCCACTTGAGATTTGGATCTTCTTATCATTTTGGATCACGTCCTAAACTTATATAGAAAAACAAATTATGGACAGGGATATACAAAAAATACATCAAGGTAGGGGCCGGTAACGTACACCCACTAGTGGACCACCAAGAGAAAACATTAGTTATTGAATGTCCACTATTGAAAACCTCATAGGGCCTACCGTAATGTTTATTTGACATCCAACCTCTTAAATAGGGCAAAAGTCCAAATATCAGCTTCATCCAAAACTTCCGTGGCCCTGAAGAAGCTTTTAATGGTGGACATTTAATTAACATTGTTTCTTGTGATTGGGTCCATCTAATCGAGATTTAGATCTACTTGAGATTTGGACTCATACCATAAAATGATCTGGGAAAATGTATAGATGGCGTGAATGAAACACATACATTATGGTGGAACCATAAAAATGGTACACTTGAGACAGGCAATTTGGAATTTTTAATGGTGAGGCACTAAATTACCATTATTTCTTATGATGTGGTCCACTTTAGATTTGGATCTATCTCAATTTTGGGCTCATACCATAAAATAATTTGAAAAAATGTATGGATGGTGTGGATAAAACACATACATCATGGTAGGGCCCATAAAGCACCGATCAGTACTAACTAGTGGCTAGTTAGGGTCACTAGCCAATCCATGCACACTACTTTAACAGTGTGAGTACCAAGTTGAAATATTTTATGTATATTATATCCCGTTCATCTATTCTTAAATATCATTTTATGATGCCATACCAAATCTCAAGACTTAAAATCTAAATCTCAACAACTAAATTAGAGTTTAGGTCCAATGACTGCACATTTCTTGGATTTTCATGAGGTCAGCAAGTCCCAATGCAATTTTGAACAAAACATTTGGATCAATTTAGAATTTTGATCCAGTAATTACTTTATTCTACTCATCAATATCTTCGATTTGACTAGTCAATACTCACCTTGATCGGATTTCGAATGAGAAAGATATTAGGCGGACAAAATTGATCAACAATATGATGGGTCATATCTTGCAATCCAACAGTTAGATTTGACTAAAATTTAATCTAAACGTCTGAAGTCATTTACTATTCAATCTTGACCGATCAGATTGTCCAAAATCTGTCTAGATCTAGACAAACTAATCGTGCCCATTTAAAGAGTGTTTTAGACGGATCTAATTCGTTACATGTTAGATTGGGCTGAATTTTATTCTATAACCTATTCAGCACGTTCCAAATATATTTGACCGTTCAGATCAACTTTACGATTACCTGATTATAGAATTTAATCAATCTCATCATTATAAGTTATTCTTGTAATTACACATCATTATACTTAGGCCCTCATTTTTTTTTGCATAAACCAATATGATAAACTCAATGACTGTAATTTTTTATTTTCAACCATTCAATAAATGTCCACTAGTAAATTTTGTCCACTCATTTCAAATTTCTTAATTTTTTTCAATCTCAAAAAAATATTTTTAAATATTATTTTTCAAACATTTCAATTTTGTTAAAAAGGTCAATTTTTTTTCTTCAAAATCTCAGTCTTTTTTAAAATCTAAAATGTTTTTTTTTTTTCCAAACTTTTAAACTTTTTCAAACTTATTATAAAACATTTTTTTTCAAATTTATCAATTCTATTCAAACATATCAATTTTTTCAAGATGTAATTTTTTAAAATGTTTTTTTTTTTAATTTCAATTGTTTTTTTCAAAATCTATTTTTTTTCCAAACACTGCCAAATAATTTCCAAACTTCTAAACTTTTTCTTTTCTCAAAATCAAAATTTTTTAAAATATTTAATTTTCTTATTCAAAATATTAATTTTTGTGTCAAAACCCCAGTGATTTTTTAAATCTCAAATTTTCTCAAATATCGCCCATTTTCTTTTTTCAAAATCCTAGTTTTCTTTATAAAACGTTAGCTATTTTTTTTTTAAAACATAATTTTTTTTAATGTTGGATTTTCAAGAATTCGACGGTTCTAGACCGTTGACGTTTTAAAGGCGCTATAATTGACGGCTTTAGACCGTCGAATTTGTTCGCGCGTAAACGAAAATTTTAGCGCGTAAACGAAAATTTTCGCGCTCTAATTTCCGACTGTGCTAATTCGACGGTCCTTAACCGTTGAATTTAATGCCTTAAATTCGACGTCTTTGGACCGTCGAATTTTTTCACGTGTTAAATTCGACTGAGATAATTCGACTGTCAGTACCAGTCGAATTTTAGGTCGTAAATTCGACGATTCTGAACCGTCGAATTTTTTCACGCGTTAAGTCGACTGAGCTAATTCGACTGTCACTAACAGTCGAATTTCAGGTCCTAAATTCGACGTCTTTGGACCGTCGAATGTTTTCTAGCGTTAATTTCGACTGTCACTAACAGTCGAATTTCATGTCCTTAATTCGACGGGTTTTGACCGTCGAAGTTTTTCGCGCGTTATATTCGACGGTTTAGGACCGTCGAATAAATTCGACGGTTCAGGACCGTCGAATGACGGAGTCGAATTTAGCGCTTTTTCACGTAGTGGAAAAGAAAGAAGGAAAGTATGAAAAGGAGCCCCACAAGGTGGTCCGACTGGTCAAGACAAGTTGGCCAAACAGGCCCCGACTGGTCTTGACCGGTCGGCCAGTTGCTCTCCCCTCTCTTAAAGCTGCTGGAGCAAGGACAATGGGCTAGACCGGTCAAGACCGGTCGGCCATGCAATTTTAGAGTTCCAGATTTCAGGCAGCAGGCTATTCCCCTTTTTGGATTTTCGGCACAGTTTTCTATTTTATGTTCAAAACCAATTTCATAAACCTCTTTGATTCTAGTTATTAGGATAGTTGGAATTGTTTACTTCCTTCCCTATGGATCGACCTTGGTCTTACCGAGATTATTACTACATAATTGGGACTGACCTATGCAATTAAGTGTGCTCAAGTCCTAGCTTGCATTGAGAGAATCATGTACATGAATCATACATGTGACAGATTGATTGTTTTAACTGCTCTATCATCTGACTAGATAGAACTTAATTTCGATTCTAGTTGAGAAAGTGAGAAACCATAGCGAATTATGCATCTAAGGAGAGCTATAAGTGGATCCTTGATGCTCTAGTTATCTTTTCATTATCAGATTTTTCTATTTCATGTTCAAAATCGATTTCACAAACCTCTTAAGATTCTAGTTATTAGGATAGTTGGAATTGTTTACTTCCTTCCCTGTGGATTGACCTCGGTCTTACCGAGATTATTACTACATCGCAACCCTACACTTGGGGAAGCAAACAAAGGGCCAGGACTTCACTTTGAGCCCATTTGATACACATAAAAAGGGGCCCAACTCCCATGAGAAAAGATAGGATATTTTACCATGCACACTTAATGGACATTGCAAAATTATCCTTTACATATACATGAAGGGAGTGTGAAAGAAGAAAAGAAAAATGAAATGGAAGCTTGCAATGTCCTTCTCCATGCACCACCTTGAGAAGAGATTGGAGATGTAGAAAAGGCCAAAAAGACTTGGGCCCACCTTGACTCCCTTGGAATGTCTACATGGAGAAAAGAGAGAGAACATGAGAAGAGACAATGAAGAAGAAAACAATGAAGGAAAAGAGAGTGGGCCATACCTTCAGCACTCACCAAAGCGAGACCACCTTGCTATCCCAAAGCTTCACTAAAGCCTCACCACTTGAAAAGAACAAAAGGCCACCAAAAGAAAGAGAAAAACTTGAAGAAAGAGAGTGTGGGAAAGAGAAGAGAGAGATTGCACGTTGGAGGGACCAAGGGCGACCCATGTTATATAGAAAAGGGGAGGGCACCCCATTATCCAACCCACTGGAAAAACTAACGGGCAGGAGAGGCTTGGGCGGCACCCAGGGGGCCGTCCATCCTCCCACTTAGTTGAAACGACCTCTCACCCCCTCTCCTTGGGAAGAACTCCCCCTTGGGAAGAGTTGTGGCAAGTGAATCTTGTACCACCATGTAAGAATGAAGTGATGGAAGAGAAGGATGAGAAAAAGTAAGGAATCTCACCGAAATCTGATATTGTGAGAAATTGGGGAGAAGATGGCTTGATGATGTGGAAAAAGCTCCATGGAATTTTTAAGAAAAAGAAAGAGAATTGACTTGGTCAAACAGTGATCTCAACCATCCAAAGTCATGGCCCGATGATCTGAATCATTCTCAGAAAAACCCCAAGAGTTTCCAACCTTGATCTCTACCAGCCTCCCATACCCAGTAGTCCGAAGACCTTAAACTATGTCGGGATCAAGATCCCAAGGGATTTTTAATAAAACGGGCATCGATCTCAAACATCAAAATCAAAATCGATGACTCAGAACATCTTTCAAAATCACAAAAAAATATATTACCAGTCTCGCTCCCAAGTTGTGGTCCGAAGACCTTAAACTACGTCGGGATCAACATCCCGAGGGGTTTCATAATAAAAACCGGCATCGACCTCGACCGCTTGGCTTAAGGTTCGATAATCCGGATCTTTTTAAAAAATTATAAAAAGAATGTATATTCAGCTTGTACAAAGTTTTGGGTCCGAAGACCTTAAACTACACTGGGATTAATTTCTCGGGGGACCTTTCTTGCTTCCAACCAAAAACCGGCATCTGCCTCGACTACTCGGATCAAGGTTCTATAACCCGGATCATTTCAAAAATACCAAAAATATTTTAAGCTTTCCATAAAAACCAATATCAATCTCGATTACTCGAGTTGAAGTCTGGAATTTTTTCAAAACAAAATTTTTTTTAACCATCAATTCTTAACTGCACAAATCTATCGATCCCCAGCGGTCCGAAGACCTAAAACTACACTGGGATTAAATTATCGGGGGCTTTCTTTCCCAACCTGTCCCAAACATGGCTGACACTTGATCGTACGGGTGTCTGGAATCTTCTAAACAGGTAAAGGCTTGAGGCGGGCAGAACCCCGTGATCCTATTCGTGTTGAACGCACCGTGATAGACAACCTTGATTTAGGAGTCACTGTTGAATCTGACGGATGTTCCCTATTCCTAAAACTCATGAAGGGGATTAAGGCAGTTGGGAGGTGAAGCTCACCCTCACGAAATTATGAGCAGCATAAGACCCCAAACTGGATTGATAAAGGGAAATGGGAGGATGTGGCTCATTTTGTGGCCGAAGGAGTCTGTCGGACGATACGTGGTCTATGTGCATTGCACATGAGGAACATGCAACTTTGTGGGTGTGTTGACTGAAAACCCTCAAAATCCCGTCATCTGAAGATGTAAAACTACGGCACTTAACTGTGTGAGATTCGTCTTGTTTGCTGACATAAAATGGATCGGGTGCCTTACCAGCAGAAGAAGCTGGAAATGGATGAAAGTTCCATACTTTTCCCTGCATTTCAGAAAAATCAGAAAAATACCAAAACATTTGCAAAATCATCTTTCAAAAATCACAAAATATTCCCTTGCCTTCAAACCAAATATTTTCAAAATCACAAAAATATTTCCTTTGTTTTCAATAACCGATCTCTATCCTGACTACTTAGGTAAAGATTCGAACCACATATTTGTAGAAAATCACAAAAATTGTCACTATCCCCAGCACTACACTTCAGGAGTCTCGAACCCCGCTCACTCACTTCATAGTTTGGGATGACGGATCCGATCGCCCGCAAATTGGAATCTTGACCAAAACTGGCGACCAAGCATCGTCCCAATCACACCCCTTCCCAGAAGAACATCTTGAGGTTTTATAACATCCTTCGTCTAGCCCCATTAGCAAAGAAACAGCATCTTGAGACGATGGACCTGATCGACCACGGGTCGGGATCTTGACCAACCCACTGACCAAACATCTGCATTAAAAGAAAATCTCCAGGGAAGCACAACCCCGGAAGCATTAACCTCAAAGTTCTCTACATCCCCAGCAAAAGAAAAATCATCAAACTAAAAGAGAATGAGCCAAACCATGCATCCATCATCACATATGCATCAGCATCCATCGCATCAATCATCATGTTTACCTGCTTTCAAAATAAAAGTTGGTTAGCCAAAGACCCCACAGGCTTCCCTAGTGGAGGTGCGTGCAAGCCAGATTTCCTCTTCAAAAAGACAAAAAATATTATATATATTCCTATTTGCAAATAAAAACCCCATGGAGTATCACTCCCCAGAGTGGGTATCTTTTCAAAATCTAAAAACATTTTCCCAGTAGAGCGTTCGGCCTCCAAAACACCGAGAGATCTTCCATATCTCTGGGTAGGAGTTGACGCAAAAATCAAATAAGATCCGGTGTCTCGCGGTTTCCCCGGAGACCATCGGATCCAATGCACTCAAAGTACGGTCGAACTGAACTCCAGTGTCAGTGCAGTCGTACTACATGCTAAGATACGAAAAGATGAAAGCTAAAAGGCTCAGTCAAAGAAACCGTCTGAACAGTGGAAACGATGAATCGTAACCCAAGTATCAAAATCAGTAGATTGGGTGGAAAAAAGTTCACCCGCACATACCCTGGCGTGGATGCCTGAAGTACCTTGACTGATTCCAAGTTGGCGTAGTGGATCTCCCATAAGACTACATGGACGCAGGGCAGCTAACCACTTTGACAGTCAAGCGAAACAAGTACTCCTGGAGTGATCCGGGAAAGCATCGAACAATCAATCACAAGGTCGGTAACCTCATAAGACTATGACGGACGCAGAGGCTCTACTGTACCTTTCCGATGTTAGTACCAATCGGGAATGGAAGGGTTGCGATTGGGTACCTAGGTTGCAGCGCATGCAGGGACAATCACAACGTTTTTAATAAACTCTCGTAGTATGTGCGAGTTATCAATCTCCAAACAATCAACTGACTCATATACAAAAGAAAACAAAGATTTCAAACCACAATCTAGGAAAGAATGAATTACAAACCAAGCATCAAAACCAGCAGATCGGGTGGAAAGAGTTCATCCGCACATACCTAGGCGTGGATGCCTGAAGTACCTTGACTGAGTCCAAGTCGGTGTAGTGATCTCCTGTAAGACTACATGGACGCAAGACAGCTAATGACTTTGACAGTCAAGCGAAACAAGTACTCCTGGAGTGATTCGGGAAAGCATTGAACAATCAATCTCAGGGTCAGGTAACCTCGTAAGACTATGACGGACGCAGAGGCTCTATTGTACCTTTCCGATGTTAGTACTGATCGAGAATGGAAAGGTTACGATTGGGTACCCAGGTTGCAGCGCATGAAGGGACAATCGCAACGTTTTCTCCAAACTCCCGCGGTATGTGCGAGTGATTAATTTCCAGACAATCAACTGACGCAGATGCAAAGGCAAGCAAAGATTTTAGACCACGATCTATGAATGATCGAGTCAGAAGTGGGGTGTCCACTCGCTTTGACATTCGGTTGCACACAACCTCTGCCAACGAGGGGCATCTGTAGATGTTCGCTTCCCTAAGTGTAGGGTTGCGATGTAGTAATAATCTCGGTAAGACCGAGGTCGATCCACAGGGACTTATATAGGACTTCACAAAACACTTCCAATAGTTCTACTGAAGAGCTAACAACCATATTTGTAGAAGATTGATGTAAATAATAACTTTGAACTAAACTGAAAATAACAATTAATAGAAGGCACTCGGAGTTCAAGGATCCACTTGTAGCAATCCTTGATGCTCAATTCGTTGTGTTTTCTCACTTTCTCAACTAGAATCGAAATTAAGTTCTATCTAGTCAGATGATAAAGCAGTTAAACCAAACAATTTGTCATATGTATGATCCATGTATATGATTCACTCAATGCAAGCTAGGATGAGCATGCTCAATTGCATAGGTTAGTCCCAATTCCAATAGGCTAAGATCACAATCATAACCATCAATAAATCTTGTCACAAGACAAAACTAGATCATGATTTGAACTTGACTCAAATCACATACACAGTTCCACATACTATAGAATTTTCAAAAAATAGAACTTTGGTAAGAAGTTCCCACGTGACAATCATAGATCTAGAGCATATTCCGATTCCTCAGATCATACAGGTCTAGAATAGTACACAACAATTAAGAACTCAAGCAATTCTTCCAAACATCCATGAGTTATCATAAGACTAAGAAAAACTACTTAGTACTTGAATTAAACTTCAAACCATTGTTCTTCAATAAAAATCCAATCTTAAACCAAATCAAACGAATTGAAACATCTTAGATTCACTACAAGCTTCACCTCTTAGCCCTAGCTAAGAGGTTTAGCCATTCACGATCCAAGGAAACATGAAAACAACTAAAATAACATAAAAACTAGAAAGCAAACTAGGAGGAGTTGTAGAACTCCGAAATCGACTTCCGTCGTCTCCCACTGTGCTCAATCTCTTCTAAGATGCCCTAGGAACGATCCATAGGTGTCCTTTTATAGTGGGGAGGCTCCGCAGCATCAGGAATCTTCCAGAATTTACGTAAGGTTATGCAATGTACAGAGAAAATCAAAGCTCGAATAGGAAGGTTGCTGTTTGAACACATGGCCGACCCGTCCTAGACCGGTCGGACTGGCTTGGCCGACCGGTTACGACCGGTCAGACTGCCTATCCCATCAGTCCAGCGTGCACAGGGGACCTTCAGACCTGTTGGCCGACTGGTCAAGACCAGTCGGACCATATTGGTTATTGGTCCAGAGAGTTCCAGAGGGTTAGGGGGAGATGGCCGACCGGTCTAGACCAGTCATGGCCCTCCTGGCCGACCGGTCTTGCCCTTTTCTTCTTCATTTCCTTCTTCTTTTCTTCTCTCTCTGCTTCCTTCTCTCTTCGGCCCACCTTGGGTCTTCATCCAAGGATTTAAATGGATCCTTTTGGTTTCCTATTGGGTGAAGTTTACTCTCGTTCCTACAATCATAGAACACGCATTAGGTTAGTCTTTGAATCATGAAAACCTTGCATAATGAGTGATGAATTGGGGTTAGAATATGCATAATTAAGAGCTCAACACACCCCCCAACCAATATTTTGCTTATCCCGAGCAAAACATGCGTGAAATCAATTCCATTCTCCAAAACCCAACTCTCCTTTAGAAACCATTCTTTTATACATCCCAAGATGCACAAGTGTAAGATTCAGAAAAATTAGGTGACAGAGGTTGAAACCGTAAACTCTCAAAACATAATAAGTGTCCATATGAAATTCCCTCTGATTAGTTGATAAATAGAAGAACTTGAACAAATTCAACCTAGTGTGCATTGTGAAAGTTCATCTCATGAGTTTCCAAGATTATCTTCTATCTAGATTAACTAGACTATAGATCTCAAGGTATACAGAGCAACAATCAAGTCAATGACAGGAATTTGCCTTACGACACCGACAGCTTTCACACTATATCCCATTTCCTGCTTTGGTTACGGGTAGACCATCCCCTGGTTAGTAATAGGTAGCCCTAATAAAAAAATTCACCATTTTTCCATCATTCCCAATTTCATCCTTCCTTTTCCTTTTTCTTTTAATTTAGATAGGATTTTTAGAAATCCCTATCTTTCGTTATTTTTCCATAGACAAGGATGGACAAAGTACCTCGGCTTGGTTTCTCAACACCTTAAATCAACTTCTAGCTAATCTACAAATCACATAATCCTTTCAACCCATGAAAATCGTGTAATGTGAACTAGGTGTAAAAGTGTTCAAATTTTCTATCAATCACATAAGTAGGGGAATTCACATATAAAACCATTATGCTAAGAGAAGTTCAAGACTTACAACTTCGTACACTTCGTATCTCCTCTTCTTATACTCATATAATCTCGAATGCATAGAAACAAAGTTTTTCAAAAGAGTTTTGAATTTTAGAGAAATCGAAAATTTTCTACATAATTGCTCGAGATGTTACAATACGCTGGATTCATCCTAATGATCCTACAACCCCCAATCAAATCTTGCATTGTCCTCAATGTAAAAGATGTGCAATAAGCAAAACATGAGAGCAATTCTAAAATAAAAGGGAGTGAGGAATGATAGTACCTGAGAGAGTGAAAAGTGAAATTCTTCCTCCTTCCAACAAACCTATGAAAAAGTAAACAAAAGTAACAAAATCCTAATCCTAACTACTCTATACCTCCATCAGACTAGGAGATCAATCATCCTGATACACAGGATCAGTCAGAGGTATGGACATACCTTCTGAAGGAAACTTCTCAAAGAACGGCTTTAATCGCTGACCATTCGCCTTAAAGATGTTGCTGTTCCTTGGATTTAACAACTTAACGGTCCCATATGGGTAGACAATTTGCACAATGTAGGGACCGGTCCATCGAGATCTCAATTTCTCCCGGAAATAAATGTAGGTTAGAATTATACAGAAGGACCTTTTGATTAATCATGAATGTCTTATGAAGAATGCTCTTATCATGGAACACCTTCGTCTTGTCCTTGTAAATTCTCGCATTTTCATAAGCTTCGTTCCGGAGTTCCGCAAGTTCATTCAATTGTAGTTTGCGCAACGATCTTGCCTTATCAGAATCAAAATTCATCTTCTTAATTACCCAATATGCCCTATGTTCCAACTCCACAGGCAAGTGACAGTCCTTCCCATAGACAAGTCTATAGGGAGACATTTCAATAGGGGTTTTAAAAGCTGGTACGGTAAGCCCAAAGTGCATCGGTAAGTTGAAGTGACCAATCCTTGCGATCGGGGTTTACCGTTTTCTCCAAAATGTGTTTAATCTCCCTATTGGATATCTCAGCTTATCCACTTGTTTGTGGGTGATAGGGGGTGCTCACTTTGTGATTTACGCCATATTTCTTCATTAAGGTTTCAAATGGGCGATTACAAAAGTGAGACCCTCCATCACTAATGATGACTCGAGGTGTTCCAAATCGAGAAAGAATATTCTCTTTTAAGAAACGAATGACTGTTTTATGGTCATTATTCCGGCATGGGATTGCCTCGACCCATTTGGACACATAATCAACTACGAGCAAGATATATACGTTTCCAAAAGAAGATGGGAATAGACCCATGAAATCGATGCCCCAACAATCGAAAATTTCGATTATTAAGATGGGATTGAGTGGCATCATATTTCTACGGGAGATTCCTCCTAATTTCTGACAAGGCTCACATGTTTTGCAAAACTCATGTGTGTCCTTGAACATAGTGGGCCAATAAAACCCACATTGCAGAATTTTGGCTGTGGTCTTCTTAGCCAAAAAGTGGCCACCACATGCCTGAGAATGACAAAAGGAGATGATACTTTGTTGTTCATCATCTGGCACACATCTCCTTATGATTTGATTGGGCACAATACTTAAATAAGTATGGGTCGTCCCATAGGAATTTTCGCACCTCATTGAAGAACTTATCTTGCTTTTTCCAATGTGTAGGAATCGTACCTGTAGCAAGATAGTTAGCAATGTCCGCATACCATGGCAATTGGGAGACTTCAAAAAGTTGTTCATCAGGGAACATGTCATTAATCGCGGTCGTTTTAGGGGAATCGGTGAGAACAAGTCGAGAGAGATGGTCAGCCACTACATTTTCTACTCCTTTCTTATCACGTATCTCTATGTCAAATTCCTAGAGTAGAAGGATCCATCTTAACAACCGTGGTTTAGCATCCTTCTTAGAGAGAAGGTACTTAAGTGTGGCATGGTCAGTGAATATGATGATCTTGGATCCAATCAAGTAGGACCTAAACTTGTCCAAGGCAAAAACTACGACTAAAAGTTCTTTTTCTGTAGTAGTGTAGTTTGCTTGGGCTGAGTTTAAGGTTCTGCTTGCATAATAGATAACACATGGCTTCTTCTCTTTTCGTTGGCCTAGCACGGCCCCAATAGCATAGTCGCTTGCATCACACATAATTTCAAAAGGAAGGCTCCAATCAGGTGGTTGCATTATGGGAGCACATGTTAACATACCTTTAAGTGTGGTAAAGGAATTTTGACAATCTTCATTCCACTCGAATGAATTCTCCTTTTGAAGTAGGTTACATAAAGGACGAGAGAGTGAACTGAAGTCTTTTATGAATCTTTTATAAAATCCTTTGTGTCCCAGAAAGGATCGCACATCTCGTATGCTCTTGGGTGGTGGAAGGTTAGAGATAAGATCGATTTTCGCTTTGTCCACCTCGATTCCGTTTTGTGAAACGATGTGACCAAGTACAATTCCCTTTTGAACCATGAAGTGACATTTCTCCCAATTCAACACAAGGTTCTCTTCACATCTTTTCAACACAGATTTCAAGTGCACAAGGCACTCATCAAAGCTACAACCAAATACTGAGAAATCATCCATGAAGACTTCGAGAATTATCCCCACCATATCAGAAAAGAAACTCATCATACATCGTTGAAAAGTGGCAGGGGCATTGCATAGTCCAAACGGCATCCGTCAATAGGCGAAAGTGCCGAATGGACATGTGAATGTAGTCTTTTCTTGGTCTTTAAGGGCGATCTCTATTTGGTCGTACCCTGAATAGCCATCAAGGAAGCAAAAATGGGAATGACTCGCCAACCTTTCTAAAATTTGATCAACAAACGGTAGGGGGAAAATGGTCCTTCCTCGTGATAGTGTTTAGCTTCCTGTAGTCAATGCACATTCTCCAATCGGTAGTGACTCTGGTTGGTACGAGTTCATTATTGGCATTGGCTACGATGGTTATTCTGGATTTCTTAGGCACCACTTGAGTTGGGCTCACCCATTGACTATCGGATATTGGGTAAATAATACCCACATCCAATAGTTTCATCACTTTGGCCTTAACCACATCCTTCATGTTTGGATTGAGTCGTCTTTGTGGTTGCCTAGATGTCTTCGCATTTTCCTCAAGGTGTATGGATGAATACAAATCAGTGGGTCTATGCCTTTGAGATCCACAATCGACCACCCAATGGCACTCTTGTGCTTTATTAGAGTGGCAATTAGCCTACTCTCTTTTCCTCATCTAGGTGGGAAGAAATCACCACCGGATATGTCTCATCTCGACCTAAATAGTAATATTTAAATTCACTTGGTAATGGTTTTAGGTCGAGTGTTGGTGCCTTGATATTAGATGGGAGAGGCTTGTTCTCGTTTAGGGGTAAAGGCTCAAATAGGGCCCTCCATCTTTTATTATCAAGTACCGGCATCACATCTAACATGGCATCCATCTCTCGTATTGTGTCATAATTTATCTCATGAGAGTGTGTCACACATGCCTCCAAAGGGTCGGAATATAATGACAAGAGGAGTGTATCTTCCACGAATGATTCAATCATATTTATCTCATGGATCTCATCATCAACCTCCCGTGGTGGTTTGCATAAATCAAATATATTCAGCTCAAGAGTCATATTTCCAAAGGACATTTGTACAAGACCGTTTCTACAATTGATAATCACATTGGAAGTAGCTAGAAAAGGGCGGCTAAGTATGACGGGAATTTGAGCACCGGTACCTATCACGGGATGTGTATCCAAGACAATAAAGTCTACTGGGTAGTAGAATTTATCAACTTGGACTAAAACATCCTCAATTACTACTCTCGGTATACGAATGGATCTATCAGCAAGTTGGAGTGTGGTTTTGGTAGGTTTCAATTCACCTAGCCCAAGTTGTTTCGTAAACTGAGTACGGAATGAGGTTCACACTTGCCCCTAAATTAAGTAATGCTTGTTTAATCCGCTAGTCTCCTATGATGCATGAGATGGTTGGACTACCCGAATCCTTGTATTTTTGAGGGCACCTCTTGTTTGATAATAGCGCTCAAATTCTCAGTCAAAAGTACTTTGTTGTGAACATTGTGTTTCCTTTTGACCGTGCACAATTCCTTTAGAAATTTGGCATAGGATGGTATTTGTTTTATGGCATTCAACAACGGGATGTTGATCTTCACCTGCTTGAAAACCTCTAAAATTTTCAGGTTTTTGTCTAAAGGTTTGGGTGAAATCAACCTTTGGGGAAACGGGGCAACTGGCTTGTATTGCCTTTCCGGTTCTTTCTCTTGTGGAGTGTTGTTTGAGCTATCATCCTCTTTGGAATTTTTCGGATCCTTAGGCTTTGGAGCCTTCACCGAATTAGATTTATCAACTATTTTCCCACTTCTCAAAGTGGTGATAGCTTGAACATACTCCGTATGTTGGGAGGATGAGCTTGCATCTTGTATCTCAAATTGGGTTCTTGGGTTAGGAAGAGGTTGGGTAGAAAGTGTGCCTTTCTCCCTAACACTGAGGTGAGATTCAACTCTAGCCATTGAAGTTTTCAAGTAATTAATGGCTTGAGTTGAACTTTGATTAAATTTGAATTGCTCTTGCATGAACCCATCTATTTTCAGAGAATTTATTTTGTTATACTCAGCTTGAATCGATACAAATGCACCCAACATCTCCTTTAGCGTAGCTTTTGGTGTAATGACTAGGGATGGACCTAATAAAGGTTGAGCTTGAGGGATATTGTTTGCATTCGCAGTGGGTCCATTCCTCCAACTGAAGTTGGGATGGTTCTTCTAACTAGAATTAAATGTGTTTGAGTTTGGAGCACCAAATTGCCGTTGATAACTGTTTATGGCATTTGATTGTACTTCTTGTAAGATGTCTTGGACTGCTGAAATTGTGGGACAATCTTGTGTTGCATGTTGATTGCTGGCACAAATTCCACAAACAGTTTCAACGTCATTAGAGTTGATCGTCTCTCCTTTCTTTAATTCCATGGCCTCGACTTTTCTTGTGAGGCTAGTCACACGTGCACTTATGCTGTCCTCTTCTGATAGGACATAAATTCCTCCTTTTTTTCCTTTTGTTGGCTAGTCTTGGAATTTGTTGGTTTAGATGTATCCCAAGATTGTTCATTCTCAGCCAATTCCTCCAAATAGTCCCATGCTTCACCGGCTTCCTTATTCATGAACTCCCCATTACACATTATCTCTACGAATTGACGCATGGGTGAAGTCAGTCTTTTATAGAAAAAGCTTATAACCCGCCAAAATTCATAGCCATAATGTGGGTATGCATTTAATAAGTCCTTGAACCTCTCCCAACATTGGAAGAATGTCTCATCTTCCTTTTAGGCAAAGTTCATGATAAGGCGCCTCAACATGTTCGTTTTGTGAGTAGGGAAGAATTTTTTAATGAGCTCCCTATGCATATCAGTCCATGCACCAATTGATCTAGGCCTTCATGCATGAAGCCAACCTTTAGCTTTATCATTAAGAGTAAAAGGGAATAATTTAAGCCTCACCACATCATCGGTTACATTTGCAAAGTGCATAGTGGTCATCAAATTCTTTAAGGTGTTGATAAGCACTTTCACTGTCTAATCCATGAAATCTCAGGAGCAGTTGGATTACTCCCGGTTTCAAATCTACATTCCCTGCATTTTGTGAAAAAACTATGCATGAGGGAGTGCTCGCTCTTGCTGGTTGCAAGTAATCACATAATGTTCTTGGTCGGGGAACATTCTCAACTACATTCTCTCCCGTTTCTGTTTGTTTTTGGCCTAGATTTTGATTGGCCATCGGATTGGGTTGATTTACAGCCATATTTTCAGACAAAATTAGAGAAGTTAGATGTCTCTTAGCACGTGGTTCTCTATCAATTCCTTCAACTATTCCGCCTTCACTAATGAGTCGGTTATTGGAATCCCAAGCCCAATGTGGCATGCAAATCCTAAAAGAATGAAACAAAAAGGAAAGAAGAATTCTTCCTTCGTTTCTTTACTCTTCTCTAAGACCGAAGCACAAGGTGTCTTGCAATGGCTAGGCCAGAAGCAAGGATAGAGACCGATTTCTCCTGGTCAATACGGGTTCAGAGAACTCCCCACCCACTCTTTGAATCTTTTGAGAAAAGTGCAGAAAAAGAAGAAAGAGGAATAGAGGTGAGAAGAGAAATCTCTGAGCACAAGGTGATCCAAGACGGCAAAGCCGACCAATAGGAATCAAGGCGGCACAAGACCTACCTATCAGAGATCCAAAAAGGAGTCTCCACCCACTCTACAAGAGATGAATATGATAGGAATGAATAGGAGAAGAAGAAGAGTAAGATTAGAAAGATAGAACCTGATTGGAGACCTAAGAGGCCTACTTCTTCTTCAACTTCCTAAAAATCCCTGCAAAAGAAAAAATTAAAATACTTCAAAAATCCTAAAAATCCTAAATAGAAACTACTTTCAGAATTTTTTTGAAAAACCATCAAAATCCCCGGCAACGGCGCCAAAAACTTGTTCGCTTCCCCAAGTGTAGGGTTGCGATGTAGTAATAATCTCAGTAAGACCAAGGTCGATCCACAAGGACTTATATAGGACTTCGCAAAACACTTCCAATAGTTCTACTGAAGAGCTAACAACCAGATTTGTAGAAGATTGATGTAAATAATAACTTTGAACTAAACTGAAAATAACAATTAATAAAAGGCACTAGGGGTTCAAGGATCCACTTATAGCAATCCTTGATGCTCAATTCGCTATGTTTTCTCACTTTCTCAACTAGAATCGAAATTAAGTTCTATCTAGCCGGATGATAGAGCAGTTAAACTAAACAATCTGTCATATGTATGATCCATGTATATGATTCACTCAATGCAAGCTAGGATGAGCATGCTCAATTGCATAGGTCAGTCCCAATTCCAATAGGCTAAGATCACAATCATAACCATCATTAAATCCTGTCACAAGACAAAACTAGATCATGATTTGAACTTGATTCAAATCACATACACAGTCCCACATATTACAGAATTTCCAGAAAATAGAACTTTGGTAAGAAGTTGCCACATGACAATCATAGATCTAGAGCGTATTCCGATTCCTCAGATTATACAGGTCTAGACTAGTACACAACAATTAAGAACTCAAGCAATTCTTCCAAACATCCATGAGTCATCATAAGACTAAGAAAAACTACTTAGTACTTGAATTAAACTTCAAACCATTGTTCTTCAATAAAAATCCAATCTTAAATCAAATCAAACGAATCGAAACATCTTAAGTTCACTACAAGCTTCACCTCTTAGCCCTAACTAAGAGGTTTAGCCTTCATGATCCAAGAAAACATGAAAACAACTAAAATAACGTGAAAATAACTAAAATAATATAAAAGCTAGAAAGCAAACTAGGAGGAGTTGTAGAACTCCGAAATCGACTTCCGCCGTCTCCCACCTGTGCTCAATCTCTTCTAAGATGCCCTAGGAACAATCCCTAGGTGTCCTTTTATAGTGGGGAGGCTCCACAGCGTCGGAATCTTCTAGAATTTGCGTAAGGTTACGTAGTGCGTAAGAGAAAATCGGAGCCCGAATAGGAAGGTTGCTGTTTGAACACATGGCCGACCGGTCTGAACCGGTCGGACTAGCTTGGCCGATCGGTCACGACCGGTCGGACTGCATATCCCATCAGTCCAGCGTGCACAGGGGACCTTCAGACCTGTTGGCCGACTGTTCAAGACTGGTCGGACCAGATTGGTTATTGGTCCATAGAGTTCCAGAGGGTTAGGGGGAGATGGCCGACCGGTCTAGACCGGTCGTGGCCCTCCTGGCCGATCGGTCTTGCCCTTTTCTTCTTCATTTCCTTCTTCTTTTCTTCTCTCTGCTTCCTTCTCTCTTCGGCCCACCTTGGATCTTCATCCAAGGCTCTAAATGGATCTTTTTGGTTTCCTATTGGGTGAAGTTTACTCTCGTCCCTACAATCACAGAACACGCATTAGGTTAGTCTTTAAATCATGAAAACCTTGCATAATGAGTGATGAATTGGGGTTAGAATATGCACAATTAAGAGCTCAATAGTAGACACCCCACCTTCGGCTACAATGTTGGTAGAGATAGCTGAATGAATGGAGGACCATATCCCCAAAGCCCATGTCCAAACCCAGCCAAACTCACCCTTGTAAGCCCCAATCCATAGCCCAGCTCAAGCCTGAACCCAGTCAACTCATCCCTAAACATCAGCCCAAAAAAACCCCCATAAGAAAAATCAGTCAAAAAATCCTAAAAAGGTCAAACTTGGTGAGTCAAACCGCTGAGTCAACTCGCTAAGTCAACCCACTGAGTCAACTCACCGTGTCAACCCATCTTCCAAACCCAGTCAACTCACCGAGTTCCGAACCACAGCCTCGGAGTAGGTCCGGACTCCGAACTACGGTGTTTTACCGACAAGTTCGGAGAAATGTTCGTCAGAAAAGCCAATCCGCCCGCGGGTCGAACTACAGCACACTTATTTACCGAGAGTTGCCATCTCCGCCACTAAAATATTCTCACTTACACATCCACGTTTCATCGAGTATCAATCCCTTCCTTAAGGAACCGAGTAGAAGACCTAGCGACCAGGTCGGGCCGGACTGGGGCCAGATTCGGAGGGTTCGGTGGGTTCAGAACTAGGTCGATGAGCTTCGTTTAGGAACACTGTGAAGGCAGGTAGGTCGATGAGAAAATGGCTGTAATACAGTAAGCGTAGAGCGTATTCACGTTGTAAATGAAAAGAAGGTTGGGGGCACGAATAGTATAGTGATGTCTGTGAAACTAATAAGTTTGTGTATCGTACGTAGGACGTATTTCGTGGACAGTCAAGCTCACATACGAGACCCGAACGGATAATTACCTTTGGACGGGTAGTCTTTGAGAATGATAAATTTGGACGTAAGTACGTAGTACAGTAAGTACTCTTACATGCTTCTAATTTAGTCTGAAAGTTCATGATCAAGCTAAGACACTTCATCTATGGCATGAAGCCATGCTCGTCACACCCCACGAATTGGAGAAGGGTGGGATATTGGCACTAGGGAATGGAGCTTAGAGACCGGCGTTTAGTTTTACTCAATAAAATCTCCTTCCTTAGAAGTCCAAGGGAAGAGATTGTAAAGATGCCCCAGATTGGCTGACATCTAAGCTTCATTGACCGATCACCACTGAGACCAGAATATACTTGAGTAGGTTGATGTAGATCGAATTGTGTGTAGTCTATTTTTCGGGACCTCTTGCTCCGTTCGGTCACCGTGTTTGTCGCTAAGCTCGCGTGCGTGAGGATAAAAGGCTTTCCTTCCGCCGCTAAGCGCACGTGTGTGGGGAGAAAAGGTTTTCCTTCCCTCTTGCAAGCCCTCAAACCTTGCCGCTCGCAGTGTGGGTCGGGACGAACTCGGGTTAGATTTTTAGTACACTCAGTGACAATGTATTCTTTCACCTGTTAACTTCTGTGAACAATACTCACAGAGTAAGTTGAATGTACATATTAAAATTTCCGTAAAAAACTTAAACCTCAGTACAAAGATAGTCCCATCGGTAAATAGACTACTCTCACAAACACCTATCTTCCATATGGCGTTTTATTTTTTTATTTTTTTTTTTTTTTTTATTAAAAAAAATTTTAAATTTAAATTTATTTTTTTTTGAATCTAATTCTGATGAAATTTGTAAACTACTATAGTGAAAAGAGGTATGTTCCGATCGGGACCGGGTTTTCATGATGCGATCCCACTCCTGAAAAAACGGACTGATCCCAATCCGGTCTCGAATCTCAAATTCTCTGCCCAGTCCGGTTGGAACCCATCGGGGTCGGTTACTGATCAGTAAATAGCTAACACTCATTTGAGAATTGGAAACTCGTACCAAGAAACTGAATACAAAAAACGTAAAAAAAATTATTATTCAGTTTTAACTTGAAAATTCTTCTTTGATTTTGTTTATCAGGTACTTTATTTAAATTCCGATTTTACCAAAAATTTAAATTTTTTTTTTTAAAATTACACAACAACTATTAACATCCTACACTAAAAGGACCTACTTGATACTCTTTTCAAAGGAAATTGTTGTCCGGTACAGGCAACATTTTCTTTCTCTGTTGCATTGTTATTTACAATGGTTATAGTATATACGTAAATAAGATATTGACAGTTGTAAATGGTACTTTACAACGATGAAAGGGTGTTTTTTTACAATCCCGTTATGATTAGTAACGTTTTATAACATGTGTTGCCCATTATAAATGGTCATAATTTACAACGAGCTCTACCCCTTTGAAAAGTTTAAATGTTTACAACTAGTATGGCCCATCCATTAGTCACTTAAGAATAAAAAATCACCAAAATAATCTCACATAATTTAAACCATGATATTTAATGCATTCACTTGGCCATTCCACATAAAGAAATCTCATCATTAGAAAATATATAAATCTAAAAAAGCACATAAATCTAAACCATACCTTATAAAATGTTTACACCATTATAATTCAAAACAGAATTAGTTATAGAATTCCAACAACAGATGGTGCATGTCGGGGAAGTACCTATATTTTTAGAGGCGAGATGATTCCCTTATTTGCAAGAATGTGTACTCTAAAATTCTTTTCCACATAGGTACTCTACTACTCTTTCACTAGCAGATTCGATAGTAAGTATGGTAAACTTTTGATACTATTGTCAATGCTTGAATGGTACTTCCCGATAACTGTACCTTTTTTTTAATTGATTCAGGTATAGTGTGGTTGTATAGTACTTCCAACGTTGTAGTCAAAGAGTTTAGTACGTTCTTAAGTCTCAACCACACTGTAGTAAACATGCGTTGGATAACAAACTTACTGTTTATCCTTCGGTCTAATGTGTTTAACGTGTTACAACCGTATTCTGCTGGATGTCTGACAGGTATACAACCACGTTGTACTGCTTAGTGAGATGTGTTATCACAAGGTAGTTGAGTATGTTACAACTCACAAGCTGTGTACAGGTACAATTTTACTCTGAATTTAAAAGTCAAACCCACCAGTAACTAACTGGCGACACCAGCTAACTTACTTTTATGGGACCTACTCTGTTAAATCAGAGACCTGAGAAAACCTTATCAGACCAGCTAGCTGTAACCGCGACCTAGCTAACTTTTATCAATCTTAAGGAGTGTTTGAGAAACCTAACAAAACCTGTACGAGCTAGTTGATTTGTACGGATATACTCCTGAGTTGTTTTAGATCTTTTACCGATTGATCTGAGTTGTTTGATACTGGGGATGCGTCTCAACCTTGCGTCCCTGGTCGTACGGGGACGGGCCCCAATCCCCGTCTCGCGGACTTTCCAGATGCTAAAAATGTTAAAACCTATAGCCCAAGAACACATTTAAAAGTGGCATATTTCCTTTAAGACCTATTTGATTGGATACGATCCTGGAAACGAAACTATGATTTTGACTACGTTCCGTACGCTTCTAGATGAGATATACATACACTTTAGTTATTCTTCTGTAAGCTCATTACTTTAATATTATGGTAGATGGTAGTCAATTCTCTAATCCGTTCAAGTCGTTTCACTACTACTTTTTTAGGCGTCATAGCTCGCTAACCCTCTAGCTGGGTTCACACAGTTTTGCATAAGTGCATGGTTTTGTTTCTAATTTTGAGTGTAATGTAAGATTATGGTAAGAGGAGAGAGATCTAAAACAATTATAGGGTTTGTGAAGGATGATGCTAGGGTTTTCGTCACTGTATGTTTGGATTTTCATCTCTTGTAATTCGTTTTCATAATGGATTACTGTTACTTTGTGCCGTGGTTTTTTTCTCGCAAGAGTTTTTAACATAAATTTTGTGTGTTCTGTGTACTTTGTTTGTGTTTATATATTGCTTGTTTTATTGAACTCTGTGATTGCTTCCACGGTGTCCCAACAATCCATAGTTGTCATTTGAATGGAAAATAAATTTCTAATAAATACCCTTTCGGAGGGAAAATTGGTTAAAAGATTTTCACAAGCCTATAAATACCCTATTTGGTCCTCATTTGCAAACCTTTGTGCAATTTCTCATCCGTCAAATTCAATCTCCTTGAGATGAAGTTTAAAAAAATAATAATAAATTAATTAATTAAAAAAATAAAAATAAAATTCTTACCTCCTCTTTACCACTAGGATCAAGGCAAGGCGATTATGGAGGAGTTTAAGGAATCATCTTCCTGATATTATTTCTCAGAAGTTTCCCGCCTCAAGAGAAGTGGAGCAAGATGATTTTCTAGCTCGCGCAATACCGGCAGTGGTTTCCTACCAACTATGTGAGACCTCCATGATGACCTTGTGTCACATAGAAATAACCTTGCATTATCCCAAATCCCTAGGGATGTGACCTCAAACCATGTCTATAAATAGGTACTACAATACTTTTTATCCATTCATTTGTTGTTTTCTTCGATCTGAATTTAATTTAAACAACTTTGTCAATCAGAATGGCGAAGTATCTCCCATAAACTTTCAAACTACTATTAAAATACCATCCGGATCGAGAGCATTTCTTATTTTCATCTTCTCAAAGCCCCTTTCACTTCAAATATCTTAATCCTACAAAACTATATATGATCACTGATGTCATTTGAATCTATGGTTCCGTCTATCTCTATTTGTAGAGGGGTTATTATATGGTGGGTTCTAAAAATAGCTTCTCCACTTACATGGCACTTCTTGCATTTTAACTATTACACTCTAATTATGCTCTTTTACACATCTACATAATCTAAGTTCCCAACATTCCTCCTTTTGCATAAATAATGAAAAAGATACTGAATTACTTATAAAATTAACAATTTATATATGATTGAAGTTTTAAGAAAAAAAAAAAAAAAGAGAGACATTCACAAGATTAAACCATAAAAGGCAGAGCATCCAATACTTTTGAGCGGCATCTATTTTGGGGAAAATTTTTGCTACACCCACCCATTAGCTACGCTAGCTACGTCGGGTGTAGCAATGACCCCACCATGGTGTATGTATTGTATCCATGCCGTACATCCATTTAGCTATATCATTTTAGGGCATGACACCAAAAATGAGGCAGATCCAGAGCTCAAGTGGACTCACCACAAAAAATAGTGAGGATTGAACGCCAACCATTAAAAATTTCTTGGAGGCCACTTGAGCTTCAGATCTGCCTCACTTTTGGTATCATGCCCTAAAATGATCTCGCCAAATGAACGGACGGCGTGGATACAACACATACATCATGGTGGGGTCATTGCTACACCCGGCGTAGCTAGCATAGCTAAGGCGTGGGTGTAGTAAAAAATTTCTCTCTATTTTGTCGTCTCACCAAATATACACCTTTTTAACCAGTATCATAAAATAGAGTTGACTCAGATGAGTCATGGGTTAACTCCTCGAGTCAGCTTACCTTGCTTTTTAAGGCAAGTCTCTCTCTGAAAAAATAAAATAAAATAGAACTTAAGAAACTTGGAAAAGTATAAAATCTGATCTATGTGAGCTGCCAAATGCACACTTCTATTCTTGGTTTCTGCACGTCTTTCAGGCTTAAAAGAAAAGACGTTTAAAAAAATCTAGAACAAATGAATTTCTTACCTTAGAAAACTAGTTATATTTACCTGCTAGCAGGATTTGGCCTAATTTAGGTGCAAGTAAAAATGCTTTTACCACATTTTTTTTCTTCTTGTAACCTGATGAAAGCATACCAACAGTTGGATGAATCTAAGATTGTGTGTGACCCACCCAAATATCTAAGTGGCTTGGAATTTCATTGGGACGGTGTTTGTGATGATGAGTTTGGATTTCTAACACTAGGCACATATGATTTTGACCTCATTAGCATCAAAAGAACGAGGGGGGCAGCATTCCCTACAAAAGCACATCCACTGTAGATTTAATAAAAATATGAAATGAGTTGCATCCAAACACAACCTGGGTCTGAGTTACTTGACACTAGTTTCTACTGTGGCTTAGTCCAATCTTGCATCTATTCCGATTTATGGCTTGCATACATCTCAGCATTTCACAAATCATGTGAAACTACACCTAACCACAGAAAATGAACAGCTAAGAAAAAATGTTCTAACCATCAGTTTACTTTGTTGCTTGACTTTTAAACAGAAGATCTAAGCATTATTTCATGTGTGCTTGGCTGTGGACGAACAGGGCTGGGGCTGGCCTTACTTTGGGCTGGCTCATGAGTATCCTATAGCCCATTTGTGTTCTTATTTTTCTGCAGGGCAAGAATGCTTTTAAACTTTTAAAATTGTCTGAATTTCATAGGCCAGGTGTAAGATGGGAAGCTCCATAAAGGTGGGCCCCATCACACGTATGGTAAATGGGCCTAATGATGTGTACCTAGGCCCAAGATGGTGATTCTTAAATGATCCAGCATCTACCTAGGTTGTGGCAATTGGCTGGGCCGGGTGGCTTGGACCTAGCAGCCCAGCCATCCAGAACCAAGGCTTGGGCCCCTATACTTGGTCCAAGGGCAGGGCTCGGGCGTGAAATCTAAGACAGGTATTTGGACCAGGCTGAGACAAGGTCAATGATGAATGGCCCTACCCCGCTTGGGGCCCAATCCAATAATCAAGTGAATCACTATTATATTTTCAAAAAAAAAAAAAAAACAATTTGAAGACACTTATAAGGGACCAGTCCTATTCAACTTTCAAGTATAGATGATGGACACTTTTTTAGACTTGGGTCATGTTTCTATCATCAAAACTATTTATACAATGAGAGTATTCACCAGTAGATGAATGTTAGTACTGAAAAAACAAAAACAAAAAATATTTAATTAATACTAATGTAAACCTTCAACCATATCAATCTTTTCCATACAAGGTTGACCTTGGTCCAACCCAGCCAGGTCAGGTTAGAATTTAAGGGGCAGGTCAGGGTCAACCTTTGGCAGCCCTAGCCCGGGGTAGCCATTATTTATCAATTGCATAGTTCTTTTCTTTTTATTTTTTTTCTAAACTCAGAGCATAGTTCTTTTCTTTTTTCTTTATTTTATTTTATTATTCTTATTATTTATTTTCCCACTACTCGTTTATTTTGTCATGCAACGCACCCACCCTGTTCGCTGCGCAATGCACCTATATGGTTAGTCACACAATGCACCCACCCAGTTAGTGTGTCTCCTTATCACTCGAACCTGAGACATGCTGTTGAAACACCTGTCGATCTGCAGCCCACTGATCAAGTGGATACCATACTCCAGCCTCCTTGGTTTTCGGAATGTAGTACATGCAACCGAATGATTGGTTTTGTTACTGAGGGAGTGGATTAGGTACTATCCTAGCTTGTCCCGAGCCCAAGACAGGCTAGTACGTGGCGTGTGGGTATTGGGAGAGAGGAGGTGTGACATGACTGTGTCAAGCTTTCTGATGTGGCAGGTCACTTCTGACAACATGCCCTACACCAATACAAATGTTACACGGACAGTGCCACTTTGGGCCTGTCCTGAGCTCAGGACAGGCTTGGATAGTACATAATCCGCACCCGGTTACTAAACAAGTAAGACAGGCAGAAAATTTTGGCCATGCATTAGCTAGGCTAGCTACACTGGGTGTAGAAATGACCCCACCATGAGGAATGTGTTGTATCCACTCCATCCATCCATTTGTCAAGATTATTTTTGACTATGACACAAAAAATAAGGCAGATCCAAAGCTCAAGTGGACTCAACACAAAAAATAGTGGGGATTGAACGCCAACCATTAAAAACTTCTTGGTGGCCACTTGAGCTTGGGATGTGCCTCATTTTTGTTTCATCCCCTAAAATGATCTCTCCTAATGGATGGATAGGGTGGATACAACACATAAATCATAGTGGGGTCATTGCTACACCCGGTGTAGCTAACATGGTTGCAGCGAAAAATTTGTCTGAAGACAGCCAGACCTGGAGACCCCATAAATGCGGGTGGTTTTACAAGTTGTCAGCTATAACCACAGAACAAAATCTAAGAATAGGGACATGTTACCCCGAAAACAATACAACAAGGACCAATACTATAGACACCCACTGCAGCTGCACACGTGGCAGCTTAAACAGTAGATCGATCTGGACCATCCACGTAGTAGACCCTACCATAAGTGGTCTGTGGATCAAAAACCACATCAATAGGATAATCCGGGCCATCACTTTCTCTCAGTTTTCCCCACAAAATGTACACCCTTGAGTATGGTTTCTACTGTCCATTTAGAGGCCTACAATCTGATAGCTAATATCATCCATTTTGCCTAGTTTTTAACCAAATGGCTCATCAATGGTAGGACATACTAGATCCACGGTCCCCATCTTCCGCTGCCAAGGGTACGGTGATGAAAATATCTAGACCCTACCATTGCTGTCATGATTACTATGATGCCACGGATGTGTCCCTAGCAAGGCAAGGAAGGTAAGTTGTTAGAACTTGAAAAAACTAAAAGAAGTTAGAGAAGTAGAGGTGAAGATCCTCCTCCAACACTCTATAAACAACCAATACAAATGAAATGCTCTCATTCCATTCATCAAAACACAAGAAATCACAATCTCAAAATACATTGTTCTTAATTCAAGAGATGGATTCAAAATCGACTCTTCGAATAGCTTGTTTGTTGTTCTTGTTCGCATGGGCGGTAGAAGCCATTGTTCCGAAGAAAATTTTCAATGTGAAGGATTTCGGCGCAATCGCCGACGGCAAAACAGATAATACTAAGGTAAGCAAGCTTATTACTACACAACAACTAGTACGTTTTGGTACATCGCAGATAAAAATAATTGAATTTATTTATGTATTCATATATTTTTTAGGCTTTCTTGGATGCTTGGAAGGAGGTATGTGCATGGGATGGTACGGGTAGGATTTTGATTCCAAAAGGAACATTCCTCGTCGGTCCAGTGGTGTTCAAAGGGCCATGCAAGGGTCCTGTCGCATTTCAAGTTGCTGGGGTGGTGAAGGCGCCCAGTCTTGAGAGGTTCGAATCAGACGGTTGGGTAGAATTTCAATACATCAATGATTTGATGATCACAGGCAGTGGAACATTCGATGGGCAAGGAGCTTTAGCTTGGCCACACAATCAATGCCCCAAGATGGCGAAATGCAAGCTTTTACCAACAGTAAGTTACCTTTCATAGATCGTATCCAACAATGCATGCATGAAGATGAATAATGAGAGGAAATGACAAATTGGGTTTCTTTGAATTACAGTCCTTAAGGTTCAGCTTTGTTACGGATGCAACCGTCCGTGGCATATCTTCGGTCGATAGCAAGTTCTTCCACATGAATATGTTTGGGTGCAAGAACATCAAGATCCAATCCATTAACATTTCTGCACCAGGGGACAGCCCTAACACGGACGGTATCCACATAGGAGACTCAAGTGGGGTCAAGATCTCTCGTTCTGTGATAGGCACGGGAGATGATTGCATCTCCATTGGGCCCGGCAACTCCAATATCTCCATCTCCAATGTCTTGTGTGGACCGGGGCATGGTATTAGCATTGGTAGCCTTGGCAAGTACCCCAACGAAGGTGACGTGGTCGGTGTGAATGTGAGGAATTGCACACTCACAAGCACCACCAATGGCCTAAGGATCAAGACATGGCAAGACTCTTCTGTTTTGTCTGTATCCAATTTCAAATTCAAAGATATAGTCATGAACAATGTCTATAATCCAATCATCATAGATCAAGAGTATTGCCCATATACTTCTTGCAGCCAAGAGGTATTTTACTAACTCCTCAAGAGTCATATTACTAATATAGAGTGTTTTAGTATTCTCCAGGGATTTTGAAAAGGAAAAGAAAAACTAACTCATTGCATTGATATGGTGTTCTCTCTTTCCTTGCTTCCAGTCTCCTTCACGGGTTAAGATCAGTGATATTAGCTTCATGAACATCAGGGGTAGTTCAGCATCTCAAGTAGCAGTCAATCTCTTATGTAGCAAAGGCGTGCCATGTCAAAAAGTGGAGCTAAATAACATTAACCTGGTGTACAATGGATTAGGTGGACCCGCCACATCCTCATGTTCTAACATCAAAGGAACTTCTTCTGGCCCACAAAGTCCCCCCTCTTGCCTTTAATTCTCTTGATTTCTTCCCATCGATACTTTCTCAAGACTAAAAAAAAATTAGTATGTAATGTATTTCATTTACATGGAGCAAATACCCTTACCATTACTAAGAGTCTTATTTTTGTGCTCCTATTCATGGTTTGATGCATGCAAGTGGAAAGGGTACCTGTATGCATTGTATTGTCAACACTTATAATAAAATTCATTATTGCTTCCATCACTATCTGCTTGCTGATTGTTGTAAATGATATTACTAAAAATCTTCAAAATTTTATAATGGCTAATAATATGTACGTCGAAATTGATGGAAATTTCACTCGGAGATAATTACATAAACTGCAAATGAATTTCCAAAAAGAGATTAAAACAAATAGATCAAAAAGTATCTAAGTATAACAATATTGGGATGAACCTAAGATTGTGACCCACCTAAGTAAACTACAACAATTCGAAATTTTTGCGATGAGTGTTGCTCGTCGTCAATTTTGTCGCAAATACAGCATCACAAATTATATTTAGTGACGAAAACACCAACTTGTCGCCAATGAGTTAACTATTTGTGACAACCTAATAATTTATAAAAAAAAAATATAGCTAATTAGCGATAAGTTTACAACTCAACATTACTTATCATAAAACATTGCTAAAAGTGAAACTTGTCACTAATAAAGGCGTTTTGCGACGAGTCCACTTGTCACTAAAAACTCCAAACTCGTTGTAAAAACCTTTTTGCGATGAATATTGCTCGTCGCCAATTTCGTCGCAGATACAACGTCACAAATTATATTTAGCAACGAAAACATCAACTCGTCGCCAATTAGTTAATTATTTGTGATGACCTAATAACTTGTCGCAAATATATAGCTGATTAGCTACGAGTTGTTATGTCGCCATTACAAATCGTAATACGTTGCCAAAGACTTTTACAACGAGTGTTAGTTGTCGTAAATTATCATTATTTATTTATTAGCAACAAGTAAAAGTCATCGCTAATAGAAATGTTTTTAAAAATATTTTTAAATTTTTTTTATGGTTTTCCTTGTTTGAACCAATTAATCCAACAAAATAACTTATAACAATTGATATTCATCATCATCCATTGAAATATAAAAATAATTTAATTAAATTAAAATCAAATTTATAATTATCCTAAACGCATAAAAATATGGACATATGTGTCCAAATTATCCAACAGAAATCAATAAAATAGAAAAAAGAAATGCACGCTCTCGATAATGCGGTGGGGCCAAGGAAGATAGCATCAGTATGTAGGAAAATCTATAAAATTATTGAAATAAATTATGATTAGTGACTATATATTCTACATTATTTGCGTAATTTAAATATAACATTCAACTTACCACTGAGGATGTAATTGGGGTAGCTGCAACGTGAGGCCACGCACCATCTCCTCCAACTGAGTCCGTCGTGTTTGCATATTATTTATCGTCCCTTGCATGACTTGCATCTCAGTCCTAAGCTCAGCCATTGTTGCCTCTGCCTTCTCAACCCTCCTCATAGCCTCATTCACATCAGCATTGCTACGATGGGTTGATGCAATACTTCCCCATGCTCGAGACCACTGATGTAGCCAGATCTAGAGCTAAGGGCCTTAAAACATACATCGTCTACTGTCAACAGTGCAGTGTCCTCTGACTCGAATTGAGTATGGAGCTGTAACATATCGTTTTGAAATATTAATAAAGCATTATTAATATGAAATGAATAAATAATAAAATAACTTTAAAATAAGTTAAAATGATTCTTACATATAGCTCCTTACAACGTGAAGTCACCCAAGTGCCCGTCATCTTCCTCGTGTGTGTTATGATAAAAAGTAATGAGATTAGGCTCCTGTTGGGTCTTTTGGTCACACTATTCCATTTAAATGAGAAATATCATATTTACAATGTCATGATAAGTAATGTAATTAATAAAATAAATTAATAAATGTAAGATGTCACGCCTCAAACCCGAGGACCGGGCTCACTAAATTCCCGATCGCCGACCTTGGTGCCAACAGCCTCCGTAGTACCTCATTCTCGTCTCCTAGCTCTCATGTGCCTAGGTTCCGATCCTGGGATCCTACCAGGAGGATTTTCAGGGTAAATTTTTTTTGTATAAGAGCATAATCAAAACCATAAAACATCATCAAATATCCACTAATAAGTTTGTTGAGTATAGTGCTGAAAAGGAAAATACAACATGTAGCAGAAGTCCAAATATGAAAAACATATCACAGGAACCACGTCTGACTCACACTTCCGCAACATAGAAACATGAAAAACATTGTGGACGCCAGACAACTGAAGTGGCAAGGCAAGCTGATAGGCCACGGCGCCAACGCGCCCAGTGATCTCGAAGGGTCCAATGAATCTCGGGGCAAGCTTCCCCTTGGCTCCAAAACGAACCACGCCCTTCATGGGTGAGACCCTGAGATACACACGATCCCCAATGGAAAACTTTAGGGGACGACGTCGACGATCTGCAAAACTCTTCTGTCGACTCTAAGCTGTGCGCATCCTTTGCCTGATAATATCGATAGCCTCTGATGTCCTCTGCACAAGCTCGGGACCTAGGAGACGATGTTCTCCAACCTCGGCCCAACAACTAGGAGACCTACATGGTCTACCATACAACGCCTCAAAAGGAGCCATACCGATAGTCGCCTGGTAGCTGTTATTGTATGCAAACTCAGCCAAACGCAGGTGTTTATCCCAACTACCTGAGAAATCCAACACGCAAGCTCGAAGCATGTCCTCAAGGATCTGGTTGACCCTCTCGGTCTGACCATCAGTCTGAGGATGATATGCGGTGCTGAACTTCAAGGCAGGCCCCATCGCCTTTTCAAAACTCCTCCAGAACCGCGATGTAAATCTCGGATCTCGATCAGAAACGATCGAAACTGGGACTCCGTACAGTCTCACAATCTCCTTGATAAATAATTCTGCAAGTCGGTCCAATGACCAGGTCGCACGTATCACAAGAAAATGTGCTGACTTCAGTCGAACGATCAACGACAACCCAGATGGCGTCGTGACCGCGATCAGTCCTCGGCAAGCCCATAATGAAGTCTGTGGTCACGTGCTCCCATTTCCACAACGGGACACTCAATGGCTGCAGGGGACCTGGAGGTTTGCGATGATCGGCCTTGACACACTGGCAAGTGTCACACTCAGCCACAAAACTAGCAATCTGACGCTTCATACCGGCCCAAAAATATACTGCCTCCTCATATCACGATACATCTTGGTAGAGCCTGGGTGGATCGTGAACCTCGATCGATGTGCCTCATCCATAAGATCTCTGCGCAACTGAGGAATATCTGGAACACACAACCGACCCCTGAAACTGAAGTCCACCATCTGACCCAATCTGCCAATCAGTCTGACCCTCTGACGCGGCCTCTTCCTAATAATCCTTCAACGTCTGATCTGTCTGCTGAGCCTCGATCACCCTAGAAACAAGAGAGGGTTGAATCGACAAGCTCGATAACTGCGGGATAGAAGACTGCAGGCTCAGTTCAAAATCATACTCGGCAACCTCCTCGAGCATCCTCCATTCCCAGACCATAATATGCGCCACCAGGCCTCGTGGCTGACGGCTAAGGGCATCAGCCACCACGTTGGCCTTGCCAGGATGGTACTGAAGATCAAAATCATAATCCTTCAGGAGCTCCATCCAACGTCTCTGCCTTATGTTCAACTCGGACTGCGAGAAGAGGTACTTCAGGCTCTTGTGGTCAGAAAAGAGCTCGAACCTGACCCCATAAAGATAGTGCCTCCACACCTTCAGTGCGAAGACTACCGCTGCTAGCTCCAGATCATGCGTGGGGTAGTTCGGCTCATGGACCTTGAGCTGGCGAGACGCATACGCTACTACTCTGCCATGCTGCATCAGGACAGCACCTAAGCCAATACGTGAGGCATCTGTAAAAACCACGAATCCTTCACTCCCGGAGGGAAGAGTGAGGACTGGTGTAGAAGTAAGACGGTCCTTCAGTTCTGCAAATGCTCGCTCACAGGCATCGCTCCAAACAAACTCAGCGCCCTTTCGGGTCAACCTGGTCAGCGGGGCTGCAATACGAGAGAAGCCCTCTATGAAACGACGATAATAACCTGCTAACCCCAGGAAACTCCAGATTTCGGACGCGTTCGTGGGCTGACCCCACTGACGCACGGCATCAATCTTCACCGGATCTACTGCTACTCCCTGCCTCGTCACCACATGACCGAGGAACTTCACCTCCTCCTGCCAAAACTCACACTTCTCCAACTTCGCATAAAGCTGGTGTGTGTGGAGGGTCTGCAAGGTGATCTTCAGATGTTGCGCATGCTCCTCCCGAGTCCTCGAATAGATCAGAATGTCATCGATAAACCACCACAACGAACTGATCAAGGTAGGGACGAAAGACCTCGTTCATCAATTGCATGAACACAGCGGGCGCATTGGTCAGTCCGAAAGACATGACCTGGAACTCAAAATGACCGTAACGCGTCCTGAATGCCGTCTTCGGGATATCCTTCTCCCGGACACGGACCTGATGATAACAGGACCGTAGGTCAATCTTCGAAAAGAATTGGGCCACTCGTAACTGGTCAAATAAATCGTCGATCCTCGGAAGTGGGTACCTATTCTTAATCAGTGACCTTGTTGAGCTCGCGGTAATCCACACAGAGCCTCAACGAGCCATCCTTCTTCTTCACGAAGACTACCGGCGCTCCCCACGGTGAACTGCTCGGACGGATGAAGCCTAGTTCACGCAACTCGTCCAACTGCTTCCGCAGCTCCCGCAACTCCAAAGGTGCCATACGGTATGGGGCCTTTGAGATAGGCGCAGTACCGGGCACGAGGTCAATCTGAAACTCGGTATGCCGACAAGGTGGCAACCCCGGAATCTCTTGAAACACATCAGGAAAATCGTAAACTACTGGCAGCTGGTCGATGCACACGGCAACCGGTTCCTCTATGGCACACGACATCAAAGATGACAACTGCTCGCCTCTAGGCTCGGCAACGAACTGAAACTGTGGCATGCCGGGTATAAGGAAAGTGACTGTTCTTGCGAAGCAGTCCAATACAGCGTGATACTCGGCCAGCCAATCCATGCCCAGGATAACATCAAACTCGATCATTGGTAAAACAAACAAATCGACGGGCAAAAAGGTCTCTCCTACCAAGACGGGGCAAGACGAACAGATCAAACTCAATACTGCGGTCTTCCCTAAGGGTGTCGACACTGACAAACCCTCGCGCACGGATTCTAACGGCAAACCAGTCGATCGACAGAAATCATCGGATACAAAAGAATGCGATGCACCAGAATCAAACAAAACATGAGCTATGCATGCAGAGACAATGAGTGTACCATCAACGACTCCTCCAGGTGCCTGAGGATCCTGCTGGGCTGCGTAAAACCTGCCCTGAGTCTGCTGGGGATGTGTCTGTCCCCTCTGCGGTCGCCGCTACTACTGCTGCGGTCTATGCTGCTGCCTCTGCTGCTGTGACTGCTGCTGTCGCTGCTTCTGTGGCTGCAGCTGTAGGTGCTGCTGCGGGTGGGGACACTCATGCCTACGATGCCCTGTCCCCCCACATCTGTAACAAACACCTGAAAACTGTCTCTGGGACGGTGCTGGAGGTGCTGCTGGTGCTACTGGCGGTCGAACAGATGGACGAACCGGGTGCCTCTGCTGTGCCCGAGTCTGATGCTGCCGGAAGCTGCTAGAAGGAGCCTTCCTCTTCCCATTTCGATCTCCGCTCTGCTCACGGATCTACTGCACATCGGCCCACTCTGCCTCATATATCTGAGCCCGCTCTACCACCTCCTCGAACGTAGGAAGCTTGTGTCCCGTGACGGCCACGAAGGCCAAGGCGCAGTCCGATCTCAAATCGACAGGCCTTGCGCACCTCGTCATCCACGAGATACGTCACAAATCTGGATAGCTCAACGAATCGAGCCTCATATGCGACACTGACATATCTCCCTTGGACCAGTATCTCGAACTCTAGAGCACACTGCTGGCGAAACATGCTCAGGGAAGAACTTCCGGTCAAGCCGGTCTACAAAGTGCTCCCATGTCCACTCGAAATCAGGCCCGGCAGGCTCCGGTAACCGGGGCCCACCAGTGCTCGGCCTCTACCTGAAAAAGGAAAACGACAAGAGGAACTTGCTCCTCGGTCGAGCATCGCATCGTGGTAAAGATCTTCGTTACCTCCGATTTCCATCTCTCCGCTGCCACCGGATCTGGCCCGCCCAAAAATCGTGGGGGATCCATCCGCCTGAAATCCATCAGCAAGGAACGAGCACGATCCTGCTCCGATGGGGCAACTGCGTCAGATGACCTCCTCTCTTGGCGCTCTACCATGGAGGTCATAACCCTGCATCATCTCCTGGAACTGACCAGCAGTCATAGCTGGAGCTGGGACTAGGGCTGGGGCGGTCTGGGATGTACCTGCACCGGTCGACGGCCTACCGGTGGCTCTCTTGGGCGCTATATCCTACAGAAAAGGACAGGTACCTCTTAGCATTGATACTCTCGAATGCACACATGTTAGGGAATCATATTCAGAAGTTTCTAAGCTCAAAATAGGGAATCCTATTATAACTATGTTGTAACAGGATCCTAGTGTAGGTCGCTAAGTGCATGAGATCGGGATCCTAATCATCCTAAGTTTGTAACAATCATTCAATTAAGGGCAGTTAATCTAAGGCCATTAGTAGATATGTGATGTCATCCGCAGGTATTCCCAAGTTATGCTTTGATACCAACTTCTGTCACGCCCCAAAACTGGGGATCGGGCTCACTAAATTCTCGATCGCCGACCTTAGTGCCAACAGCCTCCGTAGTACCTCATTCTCGGCTCCTAGCTCTCATGTGCCAGGTTCCGATCCTGGGATCCTACCAGGAGGATTTTCAGGGATAAATTTTTTTTTGTACAGGAGCATAATCAAAACCATAAAACATCATCAAATATCCACTAATAAGTTTGTTGAGTACAGTGCTGGAAAGGGAAATACAACATGTAGCAGAAGTCCAAAATATCAGGTACATGAACCGCGCTCAACACTGCTGATATGCCCTTGTACCTACAGTGTAAACAAACGCGCATGAGCTTCCTACGAAGCTCAGTAGAGTGCGTGTGTGCGCGTGTGATGCATATGACAAGTATACAGATATCAGAGTAAGCGAAAGAAGTAGAGGGCTAAGTTACCAACTTCATGAATGCTATCAGCCATCCCAAGGCTATGCGATGCAAGGGCCTACATGGCCGAGTGTTACATGCTAGAGATGCAATGCAAACATGTCAATCCTCAACTAATCCACATATCAAAATAGTTCTCATCTGGGACATCACCGGGGTCTAGTATACTCTAATACTGGCCGCCGCACATCGCGCGCATAACGAAGCGAGTAGAAAAGACCTCACTATCCGCCTCGTCAGTGGTATGCCAATGCCCACCCGGCTCGCCGATAGCGGACCCATTCCATGAGCTGGTCAGACTCGACCTAGCTTACAGCCCACTGCACCCGGGCGGATAAGGTCACACCCCTTTCCAACCGACCTCGACATAGTGGGAGACGCGGCCTACTGGTATTTGGCACACGGGTGCTCGTGTTATCCACTCGGTCTCAACGCTGGAGCATCCTACTGGTACCACAGGGTTTAGGGACTTTCACCCAAGGACATCCATAGCACCCACATACTAAAACAAGTTTCCGGTGTCCAATACTGCTATCCATGATGTGACTATGGTGGCCACCACCCCGATGTTGCTAGGGTGTGAAAGCGATCGTGACATACATAATGCGAAATGCATGAGTCATACAATCCAAATCATGCACCAAACTTGCGCATACAGCGCAATCATGTGGGGCGACCCTATCTCACACGGGTCCCCTAAGTATAACAAGCCAACTAGCATATGCTATGGTTAATCATGATCCATAATAGGCATACAAATGATGCGTATAGGCATATGAATGAGCATGGTATTCATTATACTAAGCATGTTATCAGTGTGACATATCAGGCTAATCATACTAGCATGTTACCAAACGTATCATGTAACATTGACCTTAAAAGGCCCAATATATATATAGAGAGTGGGACCCGAACTATGGATCTCATTGGAAATGTAAAAGTCTTCGTGGCATAGCCCACTTGAGACCACATCGGCCCCATACTTGGGCCTGCACATACAAGGTAAGTCGACAAAATATGTGTACAGCATGGATAAATCATATATACCAAAGAAGGAACCATGGTGGGCATCAATGACCACTATTCCCTACGGGTGTAGTCCATCTAACATCTGAATTTGCCTCATTATTTGGGCCGTATCTAAAATAATATGGAAAAATAGATAGGTAGCATGAATAAAACAGATACATCATGGTGGAGCTAATAGATACATCACGTTGGGACCCATAAGGCGGGCCACTTGTTGGGCAGCGTGGTACCCAACTGGTTCCAAGAAGTTTTAAATCAAGCATATATTTGTGTTGTCTCCTTCATCCATATCCATGCGATCTTATGAACAGATTGGATGGCAAATAAACATCACTGTAGAACCTGGAAAGCTTTCAACGTTAGAAATCATTATCCCCACTATGGCATGGTCCACTTGACATTAGGATACGCTTAAATTTTTCGGCCCAGCCACTTATGAATAGGTTGGGTGACAAATAAACATCATTGTAGGACTGGGAAGGTTTCAATGGTGGAGATCATTATTTCCACTATTGTTCCGTGGCATAGCCCACTTGCCATTTGGATATGCTTAAATTTTGGGCTCAGCCACTAAGATGAGCTGGAAAAACATATGGAGGGAATAGATAAGGCACATACCTTCTAGGTGGGCCCAACGAGTGGGGCCCATGGTGACGCCCACAAGGCTGCTGGCAGCAGCGTCCCCTGGACACTGTCTGTCCAGCTGCCCCTTTTTGTTATTTTTGTTATTTTTATTATGTTCTCACCAAGTGGGGCCCATAGAAGTTTTCAATCAAGCTGATATTTTTTTTTGCCCTCCCTTCTTCTGTGCATGTGTGAAATTATGAACAGGTTGGATCTCAAATAAACATCACGGTGGGCCATAAGAAGGTTTCAACGGTAGGGCCGCTGTCCCTACTATTTTCTGTGGTGGGGCCCCCTTCAGACTTGGATCTGACTCAATCTTGGGGTCATGCCCTAAAATGACCTCCCCAAATGGATGGACGGTGTGGATACAGCACATGCATCATGGTGGGACCCGCGAGTGGGCCACCAGCTGGCACGAGCCAGCGTCCTGGACACTGGTACTACCAGCGTCAGCGACGCTGCTTCTTCTTATTTTCTCTCTCTTTTTTTTGTTTTCTTGTGCTTATATCAAGTGGGGCCCACGTGGGTCTGATCCACTCCGTTCATCAGGTTCCCCATCTCATGGGGGACCCAATAAGCCCAATATTGGGTATATGATTTGGTCTAGAAACTTCAAAGTGGGCCGAAAGATTTCTGACAATAGAAATCATTATTTCCACTATTTTATGCGGTGCGGTCCACTTAAGATTTGGATCGGCTTCATATTTTGGCCCTGGCCCTAAAATGATCTGGGAAAACAGATGGACGACGTGGATGGAATACAAACATCAAGGTGGGTCCCACGAGTGGGGACCCCATTACGGCGTCCACGTGACGCTGGACGTTCCAGCGTCAGAACGTCCAGACGCTGGACGTCCGTTACATATTTTTTTTTGTTTTGTTTTTCTTTTTGTGGTTACTTCAAGTGGGGCCCACTTAGGGACGATCCGCTCCAGTCATCATGTTCCCTAGATCGTTGGGGTCCTAACAAGCCCAATATTGGGTAGTTGATGTGGTTCACAAACATCACGGTGGGCCCAAGAAGTCTCAACAGTAGGCTTCATTAGCCCCACTGTTTTCAATGGTGTGGTCCACCTGAGATCTGGATCTTCTTCAATTTTGGCTCCCTGCCCTAAAATGGGATGGAGAAACAGCTGGACAGCATGGATTGGATGCATACATCAAGGTGGGTCCCACGTGTGGGGACCTTGCCCAACGCCCAAAAGGGCTTTTAGCCCACGTGCTGCTGGGCAGCAGCGCCCTCTGGACGCTGTCTGTCCAGCGGCACCCTCTCCCTCTTTATTTATTTTATTTTTATTTATTTATTTATTATTATTATTATTATTATTATTATTATAAGAAGGTGGGGCCCATTCATGGATGATCCAATCCATCCATCAGGTTGTCCACCACCAGGTGGGCCCAAAAGAAAAGGAAAATGAAAGGAAATAAGGAAATGGGGGATTTATGTCCCCCTTGCACTCACTTCGAAGGATGGACGGTTGGATTGGATCAGGTTGATGATCGGACGATCCAGATGGTCCGAATGATGGTTGAGGTCCTCCAAGCTTGGATCTCCACCCTCAATCTCTCTAATCTCTCTCTTGATCACTTAAATCTCCCTCTTCTCTCAAATCTTTCTCTTTCTCTTTCTCTCTCCTCTCAAATCTCTTTCTCTTGCAAATATGGGAAGTGAGAAGGCCTCCTCTCCCCCTACGTATGCACTTGTATGGGGGGGGGGAGAGAGAGAGAGAGAGAGAGAGAGAGAGAGAGAGAGAGCATGAGGTCATGATGGCTAGCATGGGAGAGGGGTATGGGGGTATGGGTAGAGTTGACTTTGGGAGGTGAGAGAGGGATGGGGGTATGGGGTGTGTAGAGTAGGGGTATGGGATGGGTATAGGTGAGAATGATGGTGATGGATTTGACATGATCTTGAGATTTGTGCAAGCGGGCCCATGCCACACACGCGTTTTGCGGCCCACCTTGGATTACACAAATGACACAACTTACACACCGGGTATCGCAATGGGGCGTGCCGAGCGGCGTTGGAATCGCAGCGCCTACGCGGTCACCGGGGTATAGGTCTCGAGTCGATGCGGTACTAAAACAGGGTCACGATCAAGGCTCGCTAATCTGGTCCATCCGGGACGTACCGGCACCGAAAATTAAGCGTACGGAGGGCAAATAAGGGTACGGGTCTTACATAAGATAAATAAAGAAAATTATACCATCTCATTACGAAACCGTACAAATGGCTTCGAACCAGTCATTTGGTTCACCAGAAGCTTGGAGTGATCCTCTATGTTTGTCTTGCTCATTGCCAACATGATCTTCTTACCCCTAACATTTACTCATTGGTATCTAGAATGAGTAAGACAAGTATACTAACATAGAGAATCACTTCAAGCTTCGTCTAGAAAAGTATACGTCATTCTTACATACATGTATGGACACATATCTGAGTCCCAGGTCTCGTAAAATGTTCGCTTTATTATGAGACTTTAGCTATGTCTCCCCTTTGGAAAGTATATCCTTAATGAACTCAAGCATCATGTTGAATGATTTGATGCTCCAGCCATTCATTAACTTCATATGTAACGACTTTATCAAGCACAACAATTTTGAATACTTTTGGCAACCCGGATATAGTTTACGCTCAGCATCTCTCAATAAGCATGCAAATTTATTTGTTTCCCCTTCCCTTATTATCACATCTACAGTATGAGTGTATTTTGATTCTCCCAAAAAATTATTCATAAATGTTCCCGCATACAAGCCTTTTATGACGTCTGGCATAGCATTAGCATCTATATCATCATCTCCCGCCATACCGTCACTATCATCCTCAATCATTGGGGCTTCATCAGTTTCACCATGATGATACCATTGGGTATACCTCCTATCCATCCCATTATCATACAAATCCACATGCACTTCATTTATAGCTTTGTAGTATAAGTTGCTGCACTTGCGACATGGACACATCTGGTGCTAAGTCGGCCTGTCTAATGTCTTGCCACCTTCACAAACTCCTCAATTCCTTCTATATACTCTTTCGAAGCCCTATTCTTAATTTGTATTCAACTCCTATCCATATTTGTGTTCCTATCAGAAATTCAATAAATACATTATCTTCATTTCATGCCCCAAAAATAAATATTGTGGGATTTCCAGTGGATTTCAAAATCCATGACATCTGTGGGCCTCACGTCATAATTAATGCATGTGTTTTATCCATATCGTTCATCCATTTTTATGGATCATTTTAGGGCACGAGCCCAAAAATGAGGTAGATCTAAGTCTCATGTGGATCACACGACATCGATAAAATACATGCATTATGGTGAGCCCACATAGCATTGTCCAGCATGGATAATAAAATCCATGCATTAGGAAGCCCACTTGGTGACCCCCACATATCTTATATGTGGGGTCCACCATGGAGATCCAAAGTTGGCCCCAAACACCAAATTTCATACTTAACAATTTTTAGCTAAGAGTTTGTCCCAACTTTGGGCCCACTCACCAACACATGGGAGCCATTCCCAATGATTTCTTTTAAACAAATGGGTGATCATGAATAAGGGGTTACTACCATTCAACAAACTTGATTTTAGTACATTTGAGAAACTATTAAATTAATGTATGCGAATATAGTTTCAGAGCATCTGCGTATCAAGTCATATAAGAGATTAGAGTATCGAATAACTCCCTTTAAAATAATTCATGAAACCCCAACACAAGCAACTGCCAAAAGCCTCACAACTTGACACATGGTCGGGTCGGCAGGACACCTTAGAAGAGCAATTTGTGGTCTAGGCAAGCCACCTCCGTTAGCTCCACTTAGGATGTGTTTGGATTGCAGTTCTGTAACGTATTGTTACAATAATTACAAAAATTCAATACTTCCCTATAACTACCAAAGAATTTTGTCCAATGGAATCTGTGTTTGGATATCATTTATAGGTGGGAAACTGTATTGTGGCGGGAGCTGGAAAAGCTCCATAAGCCTCACCATGGTTATGTGTTTTATCCACACCGTTCATCTCTTTTGCGAACCTCATTTTACGGCATGAGCTAAAAAATGAAGTTAGATAGGCAAATAAACATGAGAGTTGTAACGCCCCAAATTTTCGACTCTCGTGGACAACACGATTTGTCGAGTTTCGGGTGTTAACTCCTGTGTGTTAACAATACTATTCCACACACACATACTGTACTTACATACATTCATGGCATTCAAGTAAAATGACGGAAAATAAAGATCTTAATCCATAATTTTCTACTCTAAGTTTAAAATCAAATATAAAACATATCTAACAAAATGTTCACTTAATGTCTCCATATTCAAAGAATTAACTTTTCTCTACTAAAAGTAATAATTGGATCATCATCAAGCTACGTAGGCTTCATCGTCCGCCATTTGCTGCCACGAGCCTTCATATTCGTCACCCTGCAGATCGAGCTCACCTAATGGATCGTCACCTGCGATGTCTGGTGGTGTTTTAAAAACACCGTCCTAGGAGGACGTGAGTTGCTCACAATCAACTCAGTAAGGATCACCAACTAAGACTAATACAATAATATCCAAACACAATGCATATATCAAACAAAACACGCAAAAAGAAATATCTTGATTAATGCTATGAATGAAATGCATGCTCTAGTTTAGGCACTCTGACCAAATGAGACGGGATCACTCAACTCTTCTCACCAGTCACTAGAAACCAGAGGTTCTAGTTAGGACGTGATCACTCCACTCTTCCCATATACCAAAACAGTTAATAAAACGGGCCCATGCACACTTTCACTAGCAAGCGATGAATGCATGATTTAGTTCCACATTTATTTAAGTAGCATATCGTCCAACAGTTTTAATGATGTTCCTATCCCAAGGTCACTCTATACCCCATCCATGGTCCGTCATGACTGTATAATAGCCGTTTCCTCTCAATAGGGGCCAACCACAAAAAGGCGTACACATCTTAGTCAAGATGAGACACATGGCACCCAAAACACTTGTATCTGACTCAAGAGTCCATCATTTACTCATTTACATAAATCATTGGCACTTCATTAACATCACGTTCATGGTCTTGCCAAAATACATCACATGGGCTTCTTATGAATCACTTATTCTCCATATATACCATCATATTATCCATGGGGCAATGGCTTCTATTAGGACGACATCCATACATATAACCATCCTCACACATGAATCATAATCTTCATCTTATACATGTGAACAAACATATTAAAGCATGGTGCATACATAATCTTATATACACATGTGAACAAACATATTGAAGCATGGTGCATACATAATCTCATATACACATGTGAACAAAAGTATTGAAGCATGGTACATACATAATCTCATATACACATGTAAATCAATCATCATTCTTAACCATGTTACGAGGACTACCTCACATATAACGTATAATCTATATAAAATAAAATTTCAGCAATTAATATCAAACATACTCATCAATACACGATTTCATAGAGGCTTCACAATCATTCATGTTTTCAAGTGACATACAACAAACCATAACAATAAGGCATAATTCAACATACCATTCGATATTGTTGTAATTAGGCTTAAAAAGGAATCCTCACCTTAGAATTTAAATGATATAATTTATTGATAGTGTGCACCTACTCTAGATCCTAAACCTAGTATAATTGTGGAAACATGCAATCAAGAATTGTTTCAGCATGATATACAATATTATGGACATCTAAGGTTAGGTCCATCATAATGTTAAAGTGTAGGCTGTTTATAGGGGACAAATATCATAGTAGATGGGGCCTACCTCTTAGAAATCCAGATGCCGGCTGAGTCGACTCGGTTTAGCTCGGTTCGACTCGGTTTGATCGAGATTTCTTCTCTACCTCTCTTTCTTCTTCCTTTCTTCTTCCTTTCTCTTTCTTCTCCTTTTCTCCTCCTTCTCCTTCCTTGGACGAAGTCCAGCAGCAGCCGTCCAGTGGCAACAGTCCGGCAACAGCTGTCCAGCGGCAGCCCCTTCCAATCTCTCTCTCTCTCTCTCTCTCTCTCTCTCTCTCTCTCTCTCTCTCTCTCCTCACGGCTTCTCTTTCTCTCTCTCTCTCTTTGACGGCTTCTCTCTCTCTCTCTCTCTGACGGCTTCTCTCTCTCTCTCTGACAATCATGGAGGCGGTAGAGATGAAAAGAAGGTTTTATATAGCTCTGGTTAGGGTTCGGAGGAAGCTTCTGGGTTGCGGTTTCGTAGTTCACAAGGAAGCGACGGGAAGCTCGGATCTCTCTACACATCGGTTCCTTACGCATGAGGATCGTCCAAAGTGAAGGTAGGGTTCACAAAAAGGTTTTAGAAGTGGTCTCGTGTGCCCATGTAGAGTGACGGATCAGATATTGACCCTTCTTCTATCGAACGGTAGTTTGGAGCGGGCGGTACAGGTGACGGTCGGCGGATATTTTTAAAAGGACTAGTTTGGCTGACCGGTGGTTCTAATGGACGGAGTGGATTTGGAAGTGGGGTCCACTAGAGGGCCAGCGTCGTCCGCTGTTGAAGCAACGAAGAAGACGGAGGGATTGGTTGCGCCGTGCACACGCAGTACGAAAACCGCGTGTCACTGCTGCCCTCCACACATTGGGTCCACTAAAGTGGATCTAGTTGATCCGGCCTATTAGATGTGTTGACATCATGATTTTAACCATTGACATGAAATTTGGTTCGAATTAGAGTTGTGGTGGGCTGTCTATTGACCATTTTTTTATTAGGGCATTTGCACAATGATCGGAGAGCTGATTTTTGACGCGTACGGTTACTTTGAGTTAGATAGGCCATACACGAAGTTTAGGGTCCAAACTGATTGCGGAAACTAGGTTACTTAAATGGTGGGGTTTTGGTAGTGGCATTTTCGTAATTTTTTTGAAAATAGTGAGTTTAACAAAATCCAGCCATTCTGGGACATTTTTTAGGTTAATTTGAACAAATTTTCTAAATGGGCCCGCCTTAGATTCCCTACAGTTGATTAGATATGACTTTCTAAAAATCAACGGCTAAAGAAAAAAAATTAAAAAAAATCAAAATTAAATAGGGAAAAATACGGGTAAATGCGGGGTAAATACGGGGTGTTATAAGAGTGGACTCTTAAAAAATTTTAATGGTAGGCAATTCAGTCACTACTATTTCCTATGGTGTGGTCCACCTGAGAGTCTGATCTGCCTCTCATTTTATTATCAAGACCAATTGGACGGCTTAGATAAGGGTAATTGCGACCATAGTCATAATGGGGCTCACTATCTCACTCCCATTTCCCTTTGATTACTATCATTATTATGTGATGTAGTGCTGGTCGCTGATTATTTCATGGCCCAAATGGACCAAAAAAAGATTGGTCAGGGTCGGAAGTGATCCAGACCATCAGGACTGTAAAACGGTTGTATCTCGCAATCCAGAATGAGTTTCTGGACATATAACATATGATTTTGGATAGCTTGAGCTACTTTAGCCACCCAACCCGCTATGCCGGGTTGGCCATGCCGGAATCACAAGATTCGACTAGATCGATGGTCATTAGCTTAGTTTTATTGCAATTTTAGTATTTATAGTAAGCTTTATTTTAAACATAACTTTTGATCCGTAGGGTTTTAGAGTTTGTGCCCAACATAAAAAGGGCTAAGAATAATTAGTAAAACAATGTGGTTGAGCCCGTTTCAAAACTTTTTATTTTTGGTCGAAAACCATGAGTTCTAGTAGGATTGAGAGACTTATATAAATAGTAAGTTTACTATTTATTGTAAGTCGGATTTTTTATGAGTTTGAGTTGGAGTCTAATACTTTATCTAGGGCTTAGTTTGCTATTTATATGCATTATAATTCCGTTTTAGGTATTCAATCAATTATTATATAATTTCTTTGGAATTATTTCCCTTTTATCTCTTTATTTCTTCCCATGGATTCGAGAAATAACCGATGAGGAAGACGATAATCAACCTCCCAAATCCTCCCTGTGTCAATATGAGATTAAGCTTACATCAATAATTATGAGATTAAGAACACAGGGAATGCCCTCCCAAACTAAGATATGTACGTTTTTGTTATGTCTGTCTATATTTTCGAATAATAAGAGTATTGGATGAGCCGGTGTGTTGTGTGTTTCTCCTCCAAAAAAAATAAAAATAAAAGAAGTAGCAAACTATACAATTAGTTTAGGCGTTTTTGTGATTTTGGCAATGAAATAAGGTTTGCTAGCTAATTAAGCCATGCACATGCAAGATATCTTAATGGCTCACTGTGTCCAATAAGGCGGACACTGCTGTCCAGATGGACGGCCCGCATAAAGAATCATGCATCAAGGTGGACCCTACTTCCAAGTGGGCCCACAGCCAAGGAATGGCAGCGTGGGTCGGTCCACGCACGCCCAAAGGACGGACAGCATGGATGAAACACCTACATCATGGTGGGCCCCACTACTTGTAGGCCACCTGCGGACCACATGATCAGCGTGCACACGTGTATGGCCCCACGGCCAGCGAGCCCCACTCATTACAACAGAGAAAAAAGAAAGAAGGAAATTAGAAGAAGGAAGAAAAGGGATGGACGGTGTGGACTAATACACGCATCAAGGTGGACCCCACAACTCCTGGGCCACGGGCTGACCACCCAGGTCAGCATGCCAGGTGCCTAGGGGTCCCACATCAGTGGGCCCACACATTCAAGCAAAAGAAGAAAGAAAGGAAAAGAAATGAAAGATGAAAGAAAGAGTGGGAAAGTGAGTGGCGTGCACCATGGGCCCCACACGATCTGTGGTCCACATAAACAGGTTGGATGGTATGCTTGCACCATGGTGGGTCCACCGATTGGTGGCCCCCACCTCAAAATGATCTTACCAACAGGTTGGAACCAGCAAAGAAGCATCATGGTGGCCTAACATGTAGGCCTACCCGTGCCTTCACAAATACATGCAACAAGGTGGGGTCCACGGCCTGTGGGCACATCAAAACTGCCCCACGAGCTGTTGCTAACGTTATGCATGTTGACAATTTTGATCTCCAAAATAAAAAATAATATTGAAAAAAATCGAATTTAAAGGACAAATTGAAGCACGTGAAAAACACACTGTCCTTACAAGCATAATTCGCTCCTGCTCAAAATACTTTGAGTCTGCTGTCAAGTTGCAGGCGGATTGCTTCCAGGATACGACGAGCCTTATGTGGTTCTGTATCCAATAAAAACGAAGAGACTATTATTGGAACTCTTTTACACAATCTCTAACAGAAAAGAAAAGGAAAGAAAGAAAAAGAGTCTGGTGTGCTTCTGCAACAAGTTAAACCACTTTCTCTGGTCTTAGGAACCGAACTGTGAGGCTAGATAACTTTAACGAGAGGTATTGGTTCAGTAGAAGACTTGGGATGGTTGTGATTGTTGTGAAATGAACCAGACCATGTCAGTTTATATAGGCTAGGGTGGCTGACAGTTTTGGTCCAGAGCCATAATAACACTAGCCGTTTTTTGGTTGTTGGGAGAAACTAGGTGTTTTCTGACAGTTTCTGACTGTTGTGCATGTGCGAGTTACACCTGCATGCTGGCTGTTTAGACTCAGTGGCTAGCCATTTTCTGATTGTTGGGCTAACCGCATGCAACTGTTACTGCATGGTCTGGATTGTTACTATATGAGTAGTTACACAAGTCCCTCTAAATAGCCCTACAGTTCTTTATAAAAAGCAGAGATGTCTCTCTATCAGACCTCTGACCCACAATACCTCCTCTGTTTCGAACCCAGCCACCTGACCTCTACTTAGCCTCTGTCGCATTGCGACTCGCACCAGTCTCGCTTCGGTCGTGAGGTCACGACACGATGTGCAATGCACACGTGTGAAGTGCAAAGTGCGCCAGTAACGCCTCTATAGCCACACCGCCTCATATGCCCACACCCTCGCATCGAGCCCATGCCCGTGCCCATGACCGAGCCTGATCCCGAGCACGTGCTTGTCTCTCTCACCATAAATAAGTAAGGTGCACCACACCCTACTTATAAAAGAAGTAAAAATTCTTTGTCCCATCCGACATGGGACAAAAAAGAAGAACGTTTTTTTCTTTTTTTTCAAAAATATTTTAAATAAAAAATATTTAACAAAATATTTTAACAATCCCCCACTTGGTTGAAAATAATTTTTTTTAAAAATAACATCTACCAAAGTACAAACTGATCATATGTGTAAAGAAATATATCTTTCAATTTGAATCCTTCCTTAGTATAAGTATTTCAATAACCCATCGAAATTACTGGTAGTCCGTAATTTTGAACCAATTATTTTTATATAACAGGACCGAAAATACCACACACATGCTTTCTTAATATTGTTTGAGTTCCCACAATTCTTGCTCAGCACATTTAATGGCCTTGTGCTTATCCTGTTTCATGAACGATCTCGAGAAAACTCTCATTCTCATGAGAGACGGCACCACCTCTATGTTCATATATGTGTAGTCCTTTCAGTGTTTCCGTTACTTTTAGACATTTGTCCTTAAGACTGGACTACATTAAGAGTTTTTAAGACTCAACCCTCTATCTGTAACGACCAACACTTTAATCTTGGATGAGGTATATATATAATTTAGTGCTGAAACTTTTCACGATCAGTGACTTGTTTTTACTCATTGAACCCATATTTAGAGATTTTCTAACTTTAGGTTAGATTTCCATCACTGGTGAAATCTTTTAAAAAGAGTTTCAACCCCATTCCTCTAGATGTTGTTCTTACTATCTCTCTCGTTAGAGGTTTAGTAAAAGGATCAGCTAGTTATTACTTAACTTTACGTAAGAGATTGCAATGATTCCATCTTGAATCAGTTTTCTTACATAGTCATTGTTAGTACAAATATTTATCAATATGCGTGAATTATGTGTTATCAAGTCTGTAAGATCAGCTGAAGTCTCTTCTTGAAGACCTAAAGATCGACGCCATAATCAACATTGGAGAAAACAAGTACATTAGCCCTATCAGGGTGAATCTTGCAACCTATAAACCCTTCCTTCTTTCTCTAGTTTGGCCCATCCAAATAGGAATAGTTTTTAGCCCATATTACTAGAGTTGTGTCCATTGAGATCAGCTTTGGACTTTGGCTATGAGTTGCATAAGAAACCAATCAAAGAAACAACCTTCAGTGCACTTTCGGGCCCCATATCGGGTGCCCGAACTGGACATCGGGCTCCATGGTCGGGCGCCAGAACTTGACCTAAAATGTCCAGTGAACTCTCTGGACAATTTGTAGGGAATTCGGGCTCCACTATCGGGCGCCCGAACAAGATGATTTTTGTCAAGTAAGATTTAGTTTATAGACTTGACTTTTTTAATAGCCCCGAATTTTTTGTAGGGGGGCCGATAATGGCCTTTTTTTACCGTTTTAAAACCGTTTTACAGCCCTTTATTTAAGTAATGAGATTCATTTATGAGGATGTGACTAAGAAAACATTAAGAGCTTTGAGAGAGTGTCTTCCTAAGCTATTTTTCTTTCATCTCAAACCTATGTCTTGAGTTCATTGTTCAATCCTAGTTATTAGAGACCATTAATGAGCATTCAAAGCTCGGATTGAAACATGAACTCAAGTCTTCATTGATGACCCTTGACCTAATCCGAAATAGGCATATCCTTAGTCATTAAGCCATTTAATGCAACCATTTGGAAAACCTTTCGTCACCATCAATTGCCTCATCCTATAGAAGGTTCACCCAACCTATTATCCCTCACCTTGGCACTATAAATCTACATTCAAAGCAAGGTTGCTGATCGTGGGAACTTGGAGAGGAACTGAAGCATTCGTAGAAGCTGAAGCTACTCAACGGTGTTGAATCGGGGCTCATCCCTTTTAAGTATTTAAGCTTATAGAGTCCATTGTTTGATTCCCCCTTCTTGTTAAGATTGGGGTCTAGAGATTGTGACCCAATCTCGAAGTTATCCTTGAGTAGGACGTGTAAGTCCTAGCGTAGGCCTCCGACGCGGGAGAATACGTGCGTTGTCCTTGTGTAGGATTTGAGGAGTCCTTGTGTAGGAATAGACCTTGTGTAGGTTGTAAAGGTTGAGAGGTAAAGCTCATTTAAAACCTCTGATAGTGAATGCCGGTGTACTCAAAGAAGTTGAGTACTTGAATCGGGAGTGGAGTAGACTCATCGTCGAACCACTATACATTGTGTGTAATGTGGTGAATGCATTTTGTCTATTATTGTGCCTTGTTGATCAATTATATAAGTGCTCGACTGAATGCCCATCTTCTGTTTGACAAAATACCCATATGCTATCTCTGAATAATTAATAGATGCATGCATATGAACTGTTTGATCAATTGCTTCCCTTAATTTAATTGATCATTTAGAAAGACCTTGTGTGATCAATTTACGTGCATTTACATATATTAAATTGGTAAATTGTTTTGTAAATGCTCTTGAGTTTTTAATTAGCAAGGAATTTGTAAAAAGTCCTATTCACCCCCTCTAGGACATAAGCATACCTTCAAGCTTATCTCAATAGCGGTGCAAACCACAATTTCAGTCATGTCTTAGACTTATATGTCTAGATTTTCCATTATATGTGCCGCTATATGCTCCAACTAACATGGCTTCACTATCGCAATGTAGTGAAACAGCCAGTATCGGCTTCGCATGGAATGAAATTTTTAAAAGAAGATCCCTAAGCCACTCAGCCTCTTTACCTGTTGCAGTAAGGGTTATGAACTCAGACTCCATAGTCGAGTGATTATGCAGGTTTGTTTCTTAGATCCCCAAGATATAGCTGCACCTCCTAGGGTGAAAACCCATCTAGTACTGGACTTGTTGTCCCCTGCACTCAATATACAGCTTGCATCGGTATATCTTTCTAATATAGCTGGAAATTCTGAGTAGAATAACCTTAAATCCTTAGTTGATTTCAAATAACTAAGTACTCTACCTATTGCCTTCCAGTGTTCCACACTGAGATTGCTAGTAAACCTAATTAGTTTACAAACATCGTATGCGATGTTTGATCTAGTGCATTGTATTGCATACATTAGACTTCCTATTACACTAGTATAATCTAATTATGTAACTGTTCTTTCAGTATTTTTATTTAACTTGATACTTAGATTGAATGAGGTTTTTGCTTCTTTAATATTCAAGTGTTTAAACTTATTTATTATTTTCTCAATATAATGAGATTGACACAGCGCATAACCCCCACTATGTGTTTTTACTTTGATACTTAGAATGGTATCAACTTATCCAAGATCCTTCATTTTAAATATGGAAGACGTAAACTTCTTTGTTTCAGTTACACCTTCCATTTTATTACTTATTATTAACATGTCATCAACATATAAACAAATAACAGTGATATAGTTACTGCTTATTTTTTTTAATATGTACATTTGTCTGCTACATTATGCATGAAACTATGAGATAGTATTTTACAATCAAACATCTCATGCCACTGTTAGGTGATTGTTTTAATCTATACACTGATTTAATTAGTTTATAGACATTTTTCTCATTTTTTAGCAGAATAAACCCTTCAGGTTGTTACATGTATACCTCCTTGTCAAGGTCTTCATTTAGAAAAGTGGTCTTTACATCTATCTAGTGAATATACAGGTGATGTATGGATGCCAAAGCAAACAGAATCTTAATAGATGTTATTCTCGCCACAGGTGAGTATGTGTCAAAATAATTTATTCCTTCTTTTTGTTTGAATCCTTTAGCTACTAATCTAACTTTAAATGTTTGAATAGTTCCATTAGTGTGATATTTCTTTTTAAATACCCACTTACACCCTATAAGTTTAAAAGCTAGAGGTAGATCCACCAATTCAGTTGTTTGATTTGACAAAATCGAGTCCATCATCATTGATGGCTTCTTTCCCAAAAGCTGAGTCTTTAGAAGTTATAGTTTCTTTATAGGTTCTCAGATCATTTCTATAGTCATAACTATAGATATCTTTCTAATGACATTCTCTCTATCTCCTTCAACGAGATGAAAAGAGATACGCTGAGATTCTATCTGTTTATGATCAAAACTCTTTTCTACTCTTACCCTTTGACTCTTACGTTGTAAGACCCGTACCCTGAAGTGCCCTCCGTACGTTTAGTTTCCGGTACCGGTATGTCCCAGACGGACCAGATTAGCGAGCCTTGATCGCGATCCTGATTTAGTACCGCAACGACCTAAGACTTGTACCCTTGCGACCGCGCGGGTGCCTCGATTCCAACGCCGCGCGGCACACCCCATTGCGATACCCGGTGTGAAAGATGTGTACCTTTGTACAATCCGAGGTGGGCCGCGCAACGCGCGTGTGGCGTGGGCCCCACTTGCACAAATCCCAACAACATGTCAAATCAATCAAATCAATCACCATACCCACCCCATCACTCTCTCACCTCCAAAGTCAACACAACCCATACCTCTCATGCTCTCTCCCATCATCATCATCATTATCTAGCCATCAACACAACCCATACCTCTCATGCTCTCTCCCATCATCATCATCATTATCTAGCCATCATCACAACCCATACCTCCCATGCTATTCCAAGAAACCCCCCCCCCCATTTCCCAAGCACCACTCGTCCATTACAATCCAAGATTTGAGAGAAAGAGAGAAAGGAGAGAGAAAGAGAAAGAGAGAGAAGAGAGAGAAGTAGAGAGAGATTTAGAGGGAGATCGGCAATCCAACCGTCCAACCATCATTGTGAGTGCAATCTTTCCCCCCCCTTTTTTTCTGGTTTACCTTTCATTTTATTTCCTTGGGCCCACCTTGTGATGGGCAATGAGATGGATGGGCTGGATCTTACACATATGGGCCCCACTTGAAAGTATATATAAAGAAAAAAAAGAAAAAGAAAAAAAAGAAGAATGAGGAGATGCCGCTGGACAGCCAGCGTCCAGAGGACGCTGCTGCCCAGCAGCGCTGGGGTGAAGCCCCTTTTTGGGCATTGTCGGTTGCCCCCACTTGTGGGACCCACCCTGATGTATGGACTTAATCCACACTGTCCGTCTGTTTCTCTAGCCCATGTTAGATCTGGACACAAAAAATGAAGCAGATCCAGATCGTAGGTGGACCACACCATAGGAGATAATGATGTGGACTGCTAAACTTCTTTGGCCCACCTTGATGTTTGTAGGCCCCGTAGCACACCCAATATAGGGTTCTTTGGGTCCCCCATGAGATGGGGAACCTGATGGACGGATTGGATCTTCACTAAGTGGGCCCCACCTGAAATAAACTTAAAAAAAAAGGTGAAAGAATGTCCAGACGCTGGACGTTCACAGCGTCTGGGACGCTGGAACCGTCCAGAGTCAAGACGGCTGGAATGGGTCCCCACTCGTGGGACCCACCTTGATGTTTTTATTGTATCCACACCGTCTATCTGTTTTCCCATATCATTTTAGGGCCAGGCCCCAAATCTGAACCAAATCCAAATTTTAAGCAGACCGCACCACATGAAACAGTGGGGGAGAATGGTGCCTACTGTTGAGCTTTCTTCGGCCCACCCTGATATTTGTAGCCCTCACAACATATCCAATATAGGGCTCTATGCGTTCCTTATGAGACGAGGAAACTGATGAATGGCGTAGATCATCCTCTTGTGGGCCCCACTGAACTAAAACCATAGAAAAATAAAAATAATAAAAATAAAGAAAAAAAAGTAATGGAGAAGGGCTCCCAGCATCTCTGACGCTGGGAGTACCCAGCTGTGTAACCGAGCAGCTATCTCGTTGCTGCCATGACGTCACCAACTTCTATGGGCCCCACCGTGCTGTACGTGTTATATCCACACCGTCCATCCATTTGGGGAGATCGTTTTAGGGCATGACCACAAGAATGAGACAGATCCAAATCCCCACTGGACCCCACTTGAGAGGAAACAGTGAGGACAGTGACCCTGTCGTTGGAACCTTCCTATGGCCCACCATGATGTTTATTTGAGATCCAACCTGTTCATAAGTTCACACATGCATGTGAAGAAGGGAAAACAAAAATATCAGCTTGATCCAAAGCTTCTGTGGGCCCCACTTGGTAAAAAAAATAAAATATATAAATATATATATATATATGCATATAATAAATAAATAAATAAATATGGGGGGTCTGCCAAGCCAGTGGCCCACTCGTGGGACCCACCTAGAATGTATGTGCTTTAGCAATTCCGTCTATATGTTTTTTTTTTTTTTTTTCCAGCTCATTTTAGTGGCTGAGCCCAGAATTTAAGCATATCCAAATGGCAAGTGGGCCATGCCACGGGACAACATTGGGAATAATGATCTCCACCATTGAAACCTTCCCAGCCCTATAGTGATGTTTATTTGTCATTTAACCTGTTCATAAGATCACATGGATATGGGTGAAGGAGGAAACAAAAATATCAGTTTGATTTAAAACTCTTGGAGCCCATTTGGGTGCCATGCTTCAAGCAGCGTGCTTTGGCACGCTGCCCAGCAAGTGGCCTACCCTGTGGGTCCCACCATGATGTATCTGTTTTATCTATGCCGCCCATCTGTTTTCCATATTATTTTAGTCCATGGGCCCTCCAAGAAAAGATGAGGCAATCCAAACCTCAAGTGGACCACATTGTAGGAAACAGTGGTCATTGATGCCCACCTTTGAAACCTTCCTTGGGGCCATTGTAATGTTTATTTATCCATCTAACCAAAGGTGATGGGGCCTAACTTTGGGTCCCACCTTGATGAATGTTGGGTATACCTTGTCGCTCTTTTTGGCAGGGGTGTGGCCCCAGTTTTGGGTGGGCCACATGTAGAAAATAAGGGTGATTGAATGCCTACCATTGGAAACTTTATAGGACCCATCTGTTATGTTTATTTGCCATTCTCCTTGTTCATAAGTCACTCAACCATGGCTAGGGTTCCACACATGTGGTGTGCGGGCCCCACCATGGTGCTTGGTTGCCATCTCACTTGATTAGTGGGAAAGCACAAATATCGGGTTGATCCCAAACTGTTGGGGCCCATTGATGTATGTGGCTTCCCCACTCCTTTGTGCGGTTATACCCAACCACGGGTCCACCTTGTTATGCATGTGTTCTATCCACGTCAGCCATTGGCTTCCATGGTGCGATATGTATGTCGGCCATCCATAAGGACCGCCTTAATTTTGTGCTTGATCCAAACCATCCAAATGAATGGACCCTAGCATGTTATGTACAGGACGGCCTAGGACCACCTCTGTGTACGTGTTTGAATGACCGCGTTGTCCATCCCGTGGATCCACCTTGATGATTAGTTGTGTAAACCCTTATTGAAAGGTCATCCTTAGAGTTTGCTTGATCCAAGTCATAGGGCTACCTTCTTAAACTCACCCTGTTGAACCGTCTTGTCAATTCACCTTGTTAACTCACCATGTTGACCCGCCTTGTCAACTTGCCTTATTGACTCACCTTGTTGACTCACCATGTTGATTGATCTTGGTAACTCAGCTTGTATCCTCATATGACTCACCCCTTCTACCCTTGTACCCAACTATTAAAGACCACCATATCATGTATATCCCATCCACACCGTCCGTTTACCTATAGGACGAGTATGGGGCTCATCCTCGACGTTCGTATGTCATCTAGGCCATCCATTATATGGAGCCGATCTTGTAGTATGAGGTTAGACCTATTGTCCCTTTTTGGACCTTATTGCATTGACCATCTATCGCAGATTACCCTACCATTTATAATCCTCTGTCATGACATGTCTATCTTGCAACCCCTTCTATGACATTCTTTTTACGGACCATTCATCGTGTTTATCTCAACTGTACTACATGATTATGGGTCTCGGCATGATTTTGAGTATTCCACTCTTGCCGCTCAAGTAGGTTCTACCTTTGATGTGTCGGTAGTGTGTTCAATCATTTCCTTTCCATTTGGGTTATCTGAATGTTGAAGGTTAATCCACACCGTTCAGTTGTTGGACCATCTGTGTTGTTGTATACCATCCATTTAGAGTCTTATCTCTTTATGTTTATAAGTGAATTATCTTTTTATGCTATTTTTAGTATGTCTGTTGCCACACGTAGTGTTGTTGGAATACTCATATGTGATCTTTATACTATATGCTTCGACGACCACTATGCATGTGTAATGAGTATGCATCCCGAATCACCATTGCTAGTTGGGGACTACTAGGACATAAACGCATTCATAAAGCATTCGAGATGTAGTCGCGCAAATGTAATTCACGTGCTCTCTATCGCAAACCTCTCCAATAGGAATGGGACTATTCGAGGACAGGAATCTATCATCCTGACTTACACTCTATGGTAGGCATAACTTAGCATACCTTGTAGCCCTTGGTGCGAGATTCCCTGGCTAGCGACATCCCGCACTATGACTTGATCATTCATATGTGTCCCCTCATCTTAATCATATCTCAAATAAGTTGGACTAGATTGATTTATAGCCATCGTGGTAGATGGACTACTTGTTGGCACTCATACTATATACTTGACTCATGCATCATGAATGCTTGGCTCATCTGATTATCTTGTATCAACCGGCTATATCGGTCGTGATTGTCGTGCAGTTCATTACCAGCTGACGGTGACATTGTGTTTGAGACCTTATAGTTTTATGGTACTCTTTGGAGACTTGCACGGGCATGTCGTCCCATGTTTGTATGCATGGTTGCATTTTGTACCGTCTGCTTGTGCCGCATATAGCATGGTTACTACGTTGCAACCACAGCTCCATCGTAGTTTGCAGAACACCGGAAATATGTGATCTTTAAACTGGATGCCAAAGATGTCCCTGGGTGAAAGTCCCTGAACCCGTTGGTACCAAGGTGGGTGCTCCATTCAAGGACCGGGTGGTTTAATCATACACCAGTATGCCAAATACCAAACGGCAGTGTTTTCCACTGCACGTGGTCAGTTTGGAAGGAGGTCTGACCTAACCTGCCAGAAGAGTGTTGGCAAAGGGGTTGAGTTTGACCAGCTGTGAGTAGGTCCGCTATTGCACCAGATAGGCTTTGGCATTCTACTGGTGAGTAGTGAGGTCTGTGAGACCCCGGTGATGTTCTGTTTCAGAGATGGTATTGGTATCACTGTATGGTGTTGGACGGTCCTGATGTGGGCGGGTGTGATGTGGGCGGGGCTGTAAGCCTGGGCGAGCTACCACACTGGGCGAGCTACCAGTTCCGAGTCCTGGATTGCTTACGTGATTGCGTTATGACTGTTCGTATCTGGATCACTGTACTTAGAGGTGGTGATTTGCATACATGCATTGGATCATTATATGCGACATTAGGCCCTATAGGCCATTGCATAGTATGAGTATATAGCCTTAGTAGGCTGGTTATCTGTATTGCATGCTTGCATAGCCGTTGTAGGCTGGTTATTCATATCATATGATCGTGTAGCCTAATTAGGCTAAGTCTTGGTTTAAAGTTCTCATCATGCTTTACTGCTTACTCTGATATTTATCATGCTTGTCATACGCATTGTGCACGCACACACGCACTCACAAAGCTTCGTTCGAAGCTTATGCGCGTTTGTTACGCTGCAGGTTCTACCAGAGTATATCAGCAACGTTGAGTTAGAGTTGGGAGTGCAGTAGCAGGAGGTGCCGGATTGTGCACAGTTTTATATTTACGCATTGTGTATTTACCTTTCAGTACTGTATGTAAACGAAATGATTTAGTGGAAATATTGTGTTTGTCTTTGATGGTACTCATATGGTGATGCTCATGTTTTAAAAAAAAAATTCAGACCCTAAAATCCTCCTTGTGGTATCTCAGGATCGGAACCTGACGTGTAGGGTTAGGATCCAAGATCGGGGTACTACGGAGGCTACCACCTCTGAATTCAGGTTACAACGAATGGACGTCGAGAACTGAATTTGGGGCGTGACATACGTGGTTCGATTGGAACTTTAACTTCTTGTTGAGCTTTTACCATGGGTTTGTCCTTTAGAGTTTGGATTTCATTATCCTTTAACTCTAAGGATAGTGAGTTTTCAAAGAAATCCACATCTCTAGACTCTATGATGGTGTTAGACTCTAAGTCTAGGAGTTTATAGGCTTTGTTATTTTGTGCATACCCTATAAAGGTGTACTTGATAGCTCCAGATCCTAATTTAGTTCTTTTGGGATTAGGCTTTCTACAATATGCAAGACATCCTCACACTTTGAGATATTCTAGGTTAGTTTTTTTACCTTTCTATACCTCGTATGGTGAAGTCTTAAATTTCTTAGAAGGAACCCTATTTAGGATGTGGCACACTGCTAGTAGTGCTTCACTCCATAATCCTAATTACAACTTTGCTTGTATTAGCATTGAGTTGACCATCTCTACTAAGATTTTATTCATTCATTTAGCTATACCATTTTTTTGTGGTGTGTACGGTGCAATGCATTGGTGCATTATCCCATGTTCTTTACAGAAATTGAAGAATTCTATTAAAAAATATTCTCCTCTATCATTACGAAGAATTTTTATTTTCTTCTTTAGTTGATTTTTTACTTCTGCTTTATATACCTTAAACATGCTGAATGCTTCATCTTTATTCTTTAAAAGGTATATATACACATATTTGGAGCAATCATCGATAAAGGTTATAAAGTATCTTCTTCCTCCACATGTAAGAATATCATTTAACTCATAGATATCAATGTGTATTAGTTCCAATATTTGAGATGATCTCTCAACACTAAGAAAATATTTCTTTATTAATTTGGACTGTGTGCACACTCACATTTATCATTTTGACTATCTATGTATGAGATCAAGACATTCTTAGACATGAATTTTAAGGTACTATAACCTATATGTGTTAATCTACCATGCCACAATGCTACAGATTCAACTATCTATGCAGAAGAGCTACTTTCATTCAAGGAAAATTTAATCATCCCGTTACAAATATATCCCTTACTAACGAAGTTCCCGTTCTTCAACAGAATCAGTTTTCCTGACTTAAATACTACCCGTATTTCATGTTTTTTTCAGAAGATCCCCAGAAATTAGGTTTCCTCTCATGTTCGGGATGTGTAGTACATTAGTTAAGACTACTTTTTTTCCAGAGGTAAAACCTAGTTCCACGGTTACTTTGCCTACAACCTTGGATCAGACTTCATTACCCATTTAGACCTCTTGACATTGGTCACGTCCTCATACGTTTTAAAGGCTGACCTATCAAAGCTTACATGAACTGTGGTAGCTGTATCATACCACCAACCGAGTACTTTACCTTGAATCATGTTTACCTCAGTGATCATAACTACTATGACTTCTTCAACTACACTTAGCTCATTCTTTGATTTGCGAAGTCGGCATACTCAAGCGTAATGCCTAATTTTTCCACAGACATGGCAAGGGCCCTTGAACTTTTCATTCTTCTTCTATGGTTTTTTGAATTTTCTTTTATTGGGTTTCAGGAAATCGTTCTTCTCGAAAATTCTTGTTTTAGGTACTTTTTACTGCTTGCACCTTCGACGAGGAATTCCCGTTTTCATTTTTCTTTTCACGGTTTCGGGATTCTTCCTCTATTATGAGATGTTTTTGGATTTGTTTCAGTGTATAGTCCTCCATTTTATGTAGTAGTTTCTTCTTGTATTCTGTCCAATTTAGGGACAATTTTGCGATTATAGCCCCGACTTGAAAAGATTCAAGGATATCAATCTTTATAGCACTAATTTTGCTAACAATTAGCTGTAGTTTACTGATTTTGGCTAACAGCGATTTTTTAGCTGCCATGGTGTAGTCGAAATAGCTAGCTATGAGATATTTGTTCGTACCTTCTTCTTCAACCTTGTATTTGAACGCGAGAGTGGTCCAAATTTCTTTAGCAGATTTAGTTCTTGTGTACAAGTCATACAGACGATCAGATAGCGTGTTCAGGATGTGTCCTCGATACAACAAATTATTTTCTTCTCTTTTGACACGTGCAACGATCTACTCAGGTGTGTCTTTATCAGTTACTAGAGGCAGTGGCTTCAAGTTCGAGTCTAAAATATAGTATATCTTCAATGCCGTAAGCAAGAACTTAATTTTATCCTGTCATCTGGTGAAATCGATTCCATTGAATCGGTTTAGACGAATCAGATCCTGGTTCATCAGTTTGATTAATGATACCCCTTCGGCTTCCATATCAAATTGCGCTTTAAGATTGTTGAGAATTTTGATCACCAAAATAAAAAATAATATTGGGAAAAATCAAATTTAAAGGACAGGCTGAAGCACGTGAAAAACACGTTATCCTTAAAGCGTAATTTGTCCCTACTTAAAATACTTTGAGTCTGATGTCAGGTTGCAGGCGGATTGCTTCCAGGATACGATGAGCCTTATATGGTTCTGCATTCAGCAAAAATGAAGATACCACTATTGGAACTCTTTTACACAATCTCTAGGAGAAAAGAAAAGGAAAGAAAGAAAAGGAGTCTGGTGTGCTTCTGCAACTAGTTAGACCACTTCTCTGGTCTTAGTGGCTAGGTTCGTATGAACCGAACCATGAGACTAAATAACTTTAGCTAGAGGTACTGGTTTAGTAGAAGACTTGGGATGGTTATGATTGTTGTGAAATGAACTAGACCATGTCCATTTTATATAGGCTAGGGTGGCTGACGATTTTGGTCCAGAGCCATAATAGCACTAGTTGTTTTCTAACTGTTAGGAGAAACTATCCGTTTTCTGGCAGTTTCTGACCATTATGCATGTGGGAGTTACACCTGCATGCTGGTTGTTTAGACTTAGTGGCTAGCCGTTTTCTGACTGTTGGGCTAGCCACATGCAACTATTATTGTATGGTTTGGACTGTTACTGCATGAGCAGTTACACAAATCCCTTTAAATAGCCCTGCAGTTCTCTATAAAAAGCAGAGAGGTCTCTCTATTAGACCTCTTACCCACAATACCTCCTCTATTCCGAACCCAGCCACTTGACCTCTACTTAGCCTTTGTCGCACTGCAACGCGCACCAGTCTCACTCCGGTCCGCGAGGTCGCGACCCATCTGCGATACGATGTGCATGTGCATGTGCAAAGTACAAAGTGCGCCACTAGTGCCTTTACAGCCACACTACCTCACATGCCCATGCCCTCGCACCGAGCCCATGGTCGTAACCAAGACTGAGACCAAGCTCATGCTTGAGCCCGAGCACTTGCTCGATTCGCACTGGAACACGCAAGCCACGATACTCCTCTCTCTATCACCATAAATAAGTAAGGTGTATAACACCCTAATTATAAAGAAGTAAAAACTCTTTCTCCCATCCGATATGGGATAAAAAAATAAAGCTTATTTTTTTCTTCTTTTTCAAAAATATTTAACAAAATATTTCAACAACGCACGTCAAAGGTGGTTCCCACAACCATCAGGGACCCCTACCAGCCTAGTTCTTTGCGGATTTTCATGCATGCATAGAAAATGGTCGAATTGGACCTTTTACAAAACAAGGTGGATTCCACCCCTTGGTGAACACCCCGCTGAAATCACGGTTTGCACCGCTATTGAGATAAGCTTGAAGGTATGCTTATGTCCTAGAGCAGGGTGAATAGAACTTTTTACAAATTCTTTGCCAATTAAAAACTCAAGAGTATTCACAAATCAATTTACCAATTTAATATATGTAAATGCAAGTAAATAAATCACATAAGGTCTTTCTAAATGATCAACTATACTAAGTGAAGCATTTGATCAAACAATTGATATGCATGCTTGTACTAATCTTTTAAAGATGGCGTATGAGCATTTTGTCAAACATGAGATGGGCATTCAATTAAGCACTCATATAATTAATCAACAAGGCATAATAATAGACAAAATGCATTCACCATAATACACACGATGTATAGTGGTTCGACGATGAGTCTACTCTGTTCACTTCCCCAAGTGTAGGGTTGCGATGTAGTAATAATCTCGGTATGACCGAGTATCGTTCCCACAAAGATTTATGTATGGGTATCCTCAGAATTTGTCTAAAACAACTAGTAATTAAGATCCTATTAAGAACTAAAACTGGAAAATAGCGATTTGGGTTTAAACAGTGAATGGTTAAGGTAATTTCAATCTAAAAAGGCACTAGAGCGCCAAGGATCCACTTTTGATAAGTGTCAATGCATCAACACAACTAGGTCTCTCATAACTCAATCGGAATCGAATTCATATCTCTATCCGATCGGAATATAGAGCGGTTAAATCAACAATCATCTAAAACAAGTGCTTATTCATTGATTTGATTCCCACAACCATGCTCAGGCCTTGGGCACACTTAATTGTATAGGCCAAGCCTCTTTCCAATCTAGTTGAGATTCATAACCATAGCTTTCACCAAATCCTGTCACTAGACTTGATTATAACTCATGATTAGAACTCTAATTAAATCAAAATCAATGAACAAACAGCTATTCCAGATTATATAACAAAAGATAAGAACTTTAGTTGAATGAGTTCCCACATGAAAATCAGGTCATTGTACACAAGGCAATCAAAGCGTCTACCATGCCCGGAGTCGATGGTAGATCAATGCACTACACAAGCATAAACAATGCTCAAAAGCTAAGATACTAAGTCAGGATCACTAAGAATCACATGAGCCCAGAGTCATCAAGAGATCAAAGCAAAAACCAACATAGTACTTGATTCAAACTCATATTGAACTAAAATTCATCAATTAAAACATAAAAGGAAACCTAGATTGCATCAATCCATCAAAAACGAATCAAAAGCTTCACCTCTTAGCCCTAGCTAAGAGGTTTTAGTTCATCTCTAACATCCTTGAACTAGAAGCCTCTAAAAATATAAAAAAATAACTAAAACAGGAAGAAAACTAGAAACTCGAAGTAGAATCCGTCTCCTAAGTAATCCCCACGTCCTAGCATGCTTTGGTATGAAGAGAGAACGTCCTTTTATAGCTTGGAGGTGTCCTTTACGCAAGAAAGTTCCAGATTTCGCGTAAGGTTACGCAATTGTGTAGAGAAATTCGGAGCCCGATTTAGAAATAGCCTGTTTACGCATGGCCGACCGGTCTTGACCGGTCGGGCTCTGTTCTGCCTTAGTCCAGCAGCTATAGCCGACCAGGTCTTGACCGGTCGGTCTGGGCAGTGGCCTAAGCAGATGGGTGGCCGACCAGGTCTTGACCGGTCTGGCTGCCTTGGCGGACCGGTCTTGACCGGTCTAGCCTACTTTTTCTTCTTCCTTTCTTTCTTTTTCTCTTCTCTCTTTGCTTTGTCTTTCTTTGGTCTTCCTTCAAACTTCATCTAATGAACTTCAATGCTCTTAAAGAGCTCCATTTAGTCTTCAATCTGTGAAATCCCCCTCTTGTTCCTACAATCATAAATCATGCATTAGAGTAGTCCTTTAAACATGTAAACCGTGCATAATGAGTGATGAATTGGGGTTAGAATATGCACAATTAAGAGCTCAACACACCCCCCAACCAGCATTTTGCTAGTCCCGAGCAAAACATGCGTGAAACAAGTTTCATTCTCCAAAACCCAACTCTCCTCTGGAAACTATTTTTCTATACATTCCAAGACACATAAGCGTAAAAACCAGAGAAATTTGGTGATAAAGGTTGAAACCTTAAATTCTCAGAACATAATAAGTGTTTATATGAAATTCTCGCTGATTGATTGACAAATAGAAGAACTTGAACAAATTTAACCTAGTGTGCATAGTGAAGGTTCATCTCATGAGTTTCCGAGATTATCCTCTTCATAGATCAACTAAACTATAGATCTCAAGGTGTATAGAGCAACAACAAGCCTATGACAGGAATTTGTCCTTACCGTCCTTCCGACGACTTTCACACTACATCCCATTTCCGGCTTTGGTTACGGGTTAGACCATCCCCCGGTTGGTAGTAGGTAGCCTTAATCGGAATTTCCACCATTTTTCCATCATTCCCAATTTCATCCTTCCTTTTCCTTTTTCTTTTACATTAGATAGGATTTTTAGAAATCCATATCTTTCGTTATTTTTCCATGGACAAGGATGGACAAAGTACCCCGGCTTTGTTTCTCAATACCTCAAATCAAAGTCTAGCTAATCAATAAATCACATAATCCTTTCAAATCATGAAAATCGTGTAATGTGAGCTAAGGTGCAAAAGGTGTTCAATTTTCTATCAATCAAAAAAATAGGTGGAATCACATATAGAACCATTATATCAAGAGAAATTCAAAGCTTGCAACATCCCTCACTTCATATATCATCTTCTTATACCCATGCTATCTCGAATGCATAGAATCAGAGTTTTCCAAAAGAGTTTCGAATTTTAGAAAAATTGAAAATTTTCTACATCTTTGCTCGAAATGTCACAAAAGCTAGCAGATTCATCATCTAAGGAATCTCACCCCCCAACCAAAACTTCACATTGTCCTCAATGTAATAAGATATGCAATATGCATGACATGAGAGCAATGACATAAAACAACGGAGAGTGAGAAAGAGAGATATCACCTGGAGCATATATTTTATGGCAAGATTAGCTTTTGGAGATGGAGTACTTCACAACTAAATCAACTATCAAAGCAAATCCTAATGGGAAAGCATTCTAGCAAATTATCCTCCGTCAGACTAGGAGGTTAATCCCAACAACTCATCCAAAAGCATAAAGTCAAGCAGAATCATTAGATGATCAAAAGGTTTCGTAGTAACATCATCCAATATCCTGCTTTACAATAAACATGTGTGTGATTAATGGAGATAAGCCACTCTAAATCCCAAAAAGGAATTTCAGCGGGTTCCTTAATGTTTTCACCACATGTATAAGAGGAGACATCATCATATTTAACAAAAAAAATATGTCTCCATTCAGATTTTCCTGGGCATTTATATTGCAAGTAAGGATCATCCCAGGGTTGGTGGAGTTCGGTATGCATGATCCACAAAGGTGTGGAAATTTGAATTGATTTCTCAGCGCAAAAAGGTATTGTTTCCACATCCTTCTCTCGGCTAACGTCATATGCCGATACCAACTCGAAAAGTGTGACCATATCCCTTATCATATCATCGTTCTCATCAAGGGAGTGAGTCACTTCTTCGTCTAAGTGACCGGAGTAAAAAGGTGAGAGGGATGCATCTTCCACAATAGAATTGATCATATTTATTTCGTGGGCCTCCTCATCCTCATCCTCTTGTTGGTTGTCAATATTGAAAGCATTCAACTCAATTGTCATATTGCCAAAAGACATTTGGATGACCCCACTCCTACAATTTATGATAGCGTTTGATGTAGCTAGGAATGGGCGGCCAAGTATGACAGGAATTTGGGGGCCAATATTAACCATGGGTCTCGTGTCCAAGACAATAAAGTCCACCGGGTAGTAAACTTTGTCAACTTGGACAAGAACGTCCTCAATCACTCCTCTCGGAATACGAATCGATCGGTCAGCAAGTTGTAATGTGGTTTTGGTGGGTTTTAATTCACCTAAACCCAATTGTTCATAGACTGAAAAGGGAATTAAGTTCACACTTGCCCCTAGATCAAGTTAAGCATGTTTCACCCGGTAGTCTCCAATCACACATGATATTGTCGGACAATCGGGATCTTTGTATTTCTTGGGCATCCCGTGGTTGATAATGGCACTCACATTTTCTATCAAAAATGCCTTCTTTTGCACATGTATTTTTCTTTTAACTGTGCAAAGGTCTTTTAAAATTTTTGCATATGACGGTATTTGTTTAATGGCATCCAATAATGGGATGTTGATTTTGACTTGCTTGAAAACCTCCAAAAATTCCTGATATTTATCTTGAGGTTTGGCTGGAATCAAGCGTTGGGGGAATGGAGCAACAGGCCTATATTCTTTCAATGGCTCTTTTTCATTCATGATGATGCTAGGTCCATCATCCTCTTTAGAAGATACCGGATCATTAGGCGTTGAAACCTTCACCGGATCAGATTTTTCAATGATTTTACCACTTCTAAGAGTGGTGATGGCCTTAGCATGTTCCATATGTTGGTTAGAAGAACTAGGCACACTTATTTCGCATTGTGGTTTTGGATTTGGTATGGGTTGGGCTGGAAGCATCCCTTCCCTTGCGTTTAAGCGAGCCTTGATTTCCTCCACCGAATTTTTAAGCTCAATCATTATCGTATGGTTGGATTGATTTATTTGAGCTTGTCCTTCCATGAATGCTTTCAAAGTATCCTCTATAGGCATTTGAGGTGGAGCCATTTGCATTGGGCGCCCTCTTTGAGGATTATTTTGATTAGCCGTGTTTCCATTTGCCCAATTGAAGTTAGGGTTGTTTCTCCAACTAGAATTGTTCGTGTTTGAATTTGGAGTACTAAAAGGTCGTTGATAACTATTCAAGGCATTCGATTGTTCAAATAAAAGTTCTCGAAACGCATATATTGTTGGACAATCCGGCGTTTGATGCCCATTGGAAGCACAAATACCACAAATAGTTTCAACAGCCCCCCTTTGTTGGGTTGTGTCCACTTTCTTTAGTTCCATCTCCTCGACCTTTCGTGTGAGTTTAGCCACTCTAGAACCTAGATTATCTTGCCCATCTAAAACATAAATTTCTCCCTTTTCCTTGGCTTGGGGTTGTTTTGAACTTGTTGGCTTAGATGTATCCCATGCTTGTGTATTTTCAGCCAACATGTCGAAATAATCCCAAGCTTCCTCTGTTTCCTTATTCATGAACTCTCCATTGCACATCATCTCCACAAATTGAAGCATGGTTGAGTTTAATCCATCATAGAAGAAACTAATCAACCTCCACCGTTCATAGCCATGATGTGGGCATGCGTTTAAAAGCTCATTATACCTTTCCCAACATTGGAAAAATGTTTCTTCTTCTTTTTGGGCGAAGTTCATTATGGCCCTTCTTAGTGCATTGGTTCGATGAGTAGGGAAGAATTTTTTAAGAAACTCCCTAGTCATCTCAACCCATGTCCCAATAGACCTCGGCCTTAAGGAATGTAGCCATGATTTGGCCTTCTCTTTCAAGGAAAAAGGGAACAATTTAAGTTTTATTGTATCCTTGGTTACATTGTCATAGTTTATTGTGGCTATAACCTCTTTAAATTCCTTAATATGTAGATATGCGCTCTCAGAGTCAAGTCCATGGAATCTAGGAAGAAGTTGGATCAACCCCGGTTTAAAATCAATATTTCCCACATTGTGAGGGAAAATTATGCAAGAGGGAGTAATCGTCCTAGCTGGTTGTAAATAGTCACGTAAAGTTCTAGGTTGAGGTACATCCCCCACTTCATTCTCATCCAATTTAGTAAAGTTTGGGGCTGGATTTTGATGTTGATTAACCCCTTGATTTGGTTAATTTTTAGCCATCTCTCTAGTAATTTCAGGAAAATTTTGATGTTTCCTAGCACGAGGCTCTCTATCAATCCCTTCAACAATTACTCCGTCCCTTACAAGTCGGTTATTATAAGTCCGAGCCCAATGTGGTATGCAAAACCAAAAAGAATGAACAAAAAGGAAAAAGAATTCTTCCTCCCTTCCTTTACTCCTCTCTAGGACTTAAGCACAAGGTGTCTTGCAATGGCTAAGCCAGAAGCAAGGATAGAGACCAATTTCTCCTGGTCAATAGGGGTTCAGAGAACTCCCCACCCACTCTTTGAGTCTTTTGAGAAAAAGTACAGAAAAAGAAGAAAGAGGAATAGGATTGAGAAGAGAAATCTCTGAGCACAAGGTGATCCAAGACTGACAAAGCCGACCAATAGGAATCCAGGTGGCACAAGGTCTACCTTTCAGAGATCCAAAAGGAGTCTCCACCCACTCTACAAGAGATGAATATGATAGGATTGAGTAGGAGAAGAAGAAGAGTAAGGTTAGAACGATAAAACCTGATTTGTGACTTAAGATGCCTTCTTCTTCTTCATCTTCCTAAAAATCCCTGGATTAGATCTATGTTAGAATCCTGCAAAAATCAAAACAAAGTAAGTTAGTATTTAGAAGAAAACCTACTCTAGAAAGCAAAACAAATCCTAAACCTATCTTAACACAATCTCAACTAGAAGTTAATTCAGAAAATTCTAAAAACACCGCATAGAAATCCCCGGCAACGGCGCCAAAAACTTGTTCACTTCCCCAAGTGTAGGGTTGCGATGTAGTAATAATCTCGGTAAGACCGAGTATCATTCCCACAGAGATTTATGTATGGGTATCCTCAGAATTTGTCTAAAACAACTAGTAATTAAGATCCTATTAAGAACTAAAACTGAAAAATAACGATTTGGGTTTAAATAGTGAATGGTTAAGGTAATTTCAATCTAAAAAGGCACTAGAGCGCCAAGGATCCACTTTTGATAAGTTTCAATGCATCAACACAACTAGGTCTCTCATAACTCAATCGGAATCGAATTCATATCTCTATCCGATCGGAATATAGAGCGGTTAAATCAACAATCATCTAAAACAAGTGCTTATTCATTGATTTGATTCCCACAACCATGCTCAGGCCTTGGGCACACTCAATTGTATAGGCCAAGCCTCTTTCCAATCTAGTTGAGATTCATAACCATAGCTTTCACCAAATCCTGTCACTAGACTTGATTACAACTCATGATTAGAACTCTAATTAAATCAAAATCAATGAACAAACAGCTATTCCAGATTATATAACAAAAGATAAGAACTTTAGTTGAATGAGTTCCCACATGAAAATCAGGTCATTGTACACAAGGCAATCAAAGCGTCTACCATGCCCGGAGTCGATGGTAGATCAATGCACTACACAAGCATAAACAATGCTCAAAAGCTAAGATACTAAGTCAGGATCACTAAGAAGTACATGAGCCCGGAGTCATCAAGAGATCAGAGCAAAAACCAACATAGTACTTGATTCAAACTCATATTGAACTAAAATTCATCAATTAAAACATAAAAGGAAACCTAGGTTGCATCAATCCATAAAAAAAGAATCAAAAGCTTCACCTCTTAGCTCTAGCTAAGAGGTTTTAGTTCATCTCTAACATCCTTGAACTAGAAGCCTCTAAAAATATAAAAAATAACTAAAACAGGAAGAAAACTAGAAACTCGAAGTAGAATCCGTCTCCTAAGCAATCCCCACGTCCTAGCATGCTTTGGTATGAAGAGAGAACGTCCTTTTATAGCTTGGAGGTGTCCTTTACGCAAGAAAGTTCCAGATTTCGCGTAAGGTTACGCAATTGTGTAGAGAAATCCGGAGCCCGATTTAGAAATAGCCTGTTTACGTATGGCCGACCGGTCTCGACCGGTCGGACTGGGCTGGCCGACCGGTCTTGACCGGTCGGGCTCTGTTCTGCCTTAGTCCAGCAGCTATAGCCGACCGGTCTTGACCGGTCGGTCTGGGCAGTGGCCTAAGCAGATGGGTGGCCGACCAGGTCTTGACCGGTCTGGCTGCCTTGGCGGACCGGTCTTGACCGGTCTAGCCTACTTTTTCTTCTTCCTTTCTTTCTTTTTCTCTTCTCTCTTTGCTTTGTCTTTCTTTGGTCTTCCTTCAAACTTCATCTAATGAACTTCAATGCTCGTAAAGAGATCCATTTAGTCTTCAATATGTGAAATCCCCCTCTTGTTCCTACAATCATAAATCATGCATTAGAGTAGTCCTTTAAACATGTAAACCGTGCATAATGAGTGATGAATTGGGGTTAGAATATGCACAATTAAGAGCTCAACATACTCCACTCCCGGTTCAAGTACTCAACTCCTTTGAGTACACCGACATTCACTATCGGAGGTTTTAAATGAGGTTCACCTCTCAACCTTTACAACCTACATAAGGTTAATCCTACACAAAGACTTCCATAAGTCCTACTCAAGGACACCCACGTATTTTACCGTATCAAAGGCCTACGCAAGGACTTCCACGTCCTACACAAGAACCACCTCGTCCTACACAAGGACAACTCCGAGATTGGGTTACAATCTCTAAACCCCAATCGCAACAAGAAGTGGGAATCAAACAATGGACTCTATAAGCTTAACCACTTACAAGAGGTGAGCCCCGATTCAGCACCGTTGAGTAGCTTCAGCTTCCATGAATGCTTCAGCTCCTCTTTCAAGCTCCCACGATCAGCTACCAATGCATATGATGTTCCTAGACTAATGTCGGGTAGGTGGGAGGAGGTATTAACGTTCCATTTGCCTATTACAATGTAATGGTTAATGAAGGAACTATCAATCTGATCATTCAATGGCTATAAATGACTTCAAGTTAAAGTTTAAATGATAGGGACAGCCATGAATGCTATGCTTGAGTTCATTGTTCAAACTGAACTTCGAATACTCAATGTAGTACCATTAATGGCTAGGTTTGAAAGATGAATTCAAGACAATGATGAGCAAAAGAGGTTAGGTGAAGCTCTTAATTTCCTCTCTTATTGATCTCAATAGGTGTGAAAAAGATCCCATTAAAACCCTCGAAATATGCCTTTATAAGTTCCAAGAATCGGGCTCCAACGGATATAAAATGGTAACGTTCGACCTGTCACAGACCCCTGAGGACCGATCTTGATTGAGTGTCCAACTAGTCTGTCGACCGATCTTTCTTTAACAATTATAGCCTTGAGGTCATTGGATGATTTTTGTCCATTTACGACCGATCGTGCGACCAGTCTAGGGAGGTCAGCGATCGGTCCTCAGACCGGTCTCCCCTTAATCAATTTCACCAAATTATTGCTGGACGTTTTTCATCCATTTACAACCGATCGTGCGACCGGTCCTCAGACCGGTCTACAGGCAGACAGAGACAAGAGATTCATTCTTAAAAACTTGTTCTCTGAATTCTTTCTTCAACCGACCGGTCGCCCGACTGGTCGTCAGGCTTATTTCATGGCCTGATTTGTGCTGAAATTCATCATCCCTTGTCGGTGCGCACTGAGATGGTTTTCCTAGTTTTTACAACTGTTTGGCACCTACACAATCGAAGTTTAAGACTGATCATCTTGACCTTTAGTCCGTGGATCAACTGGCAAACATAAAGCATGATTCGAATGCCATAGACTAGGGTGTTTTGGGATCCTATAGGCTGTCTATATGCAACTTACCTTCCAAGCTTGATTTGGCTTGAACTTAAGTGTGAAGAGCCGCTACGATCTTCAAGTCTTGAGTCTTCAATGATCGTCGGGGCTCACAAGACATGACTAACTCATACGTTCAAGTAATTGACAATACAATGCACAAATCAGTGCACTCACACCCGCTGACCCCACGGTCATCAAAACACATGCATAAGGTGTTAGATTTTTTCAACAAAAAAAAATTGTTGGATTTTTTCTTCAAATTTATAAATCTTGAACTTGGCTTTTGGTGTTTGTGGGTATCCATTGCTTTGTGAATGGTGATGCCTTTTGCTGAATGAAGCATCTTTTAATTTCGAATTCAAAATGAAAGGATGTCATTAATGGTGAAAGGAAGTCATTAGTGAAGATTCACCGCCTTAAAAAGTCATGTTTATATGAAAGGACATGTGCCTTTTTATGAAAATAACTCTTTAATGCCCATTAAAAGTCTATAAAAACCCATCTTTGGGTCAATCCGAATCACAACAAAAATCCAACAATTTCTCTTCTTATTTTTCTCCATTTTCACCTTGAATGATTTTTGTAAAATTGTAGTTTTTCAGGCGGTAAACTGCAAATATTTTTCAGGCAGTAAATTGCAAACAGTTTTCAGGGAGTAAATTGTAACAAAACAGAAGTCAAGGGTGTACGATGGATAAGTGTGTTCAAGGTGGGGTCTTTCGATTTTGCAGGCCGAAGTGTACATTTCTCTGATCTAGGAGAAGGGACTTATTGTATCCAGTAGGTGGATTTGTTGTAACCCTCTTGCAAACTGGTCTAATCACCAGTAGGGTGCGAATATCACCTTAAAGATAGCGACATCACAATGCGCCTTAAGCATATCTTTAAGTAAGTTTTTCTCTTCTTTCCACCTCAATTATAACAATTTTAAGGCGATATATGGCATCTCCTATGGGTCATCCTGACTTTATTCGAGTAACACCTTTCGACGACTCAAATTTCCTTCGATGGTAATCGAGGGTGCATCATCGCTCGAGTTGGATCATGTGCTCACTTAAGATCCTCCTTCACCACCATCCAACATTGATACAGTGAAACAAATTCACCAGATACAAATCATGGGAGATGCTGCTTACCAGATACAAATCAGACGATAAAGGTAACAAAATATTCATTGTAAGTCGGTTTTTAGAATTCAAAATATTGGATGAAAGAATGGTCATTGATCAAGTCCATGAGTTACAGGTCATCATCTAACAGATCATTGCCGATGACACTAATCTTGATGAATCCTTTCAAGTATTCACCATTATTGCCAAATTTCCACCTAAATAGAAAGATACTAGAAAATCGTTGAAACAAAGAAAAGAAAAAATGTCGTTAGAAGATCTCCTGATGTTTCTTCGAATAGAAAAGAATCTAAGTTTTGTGATAAAAAGGAAGAACAACAAAAGACTCTGGTTAACACCAACCTAGTCAAGAATAGTGTGGATCGGGAATCGGAGAAGCCACCTTTTAAAAAGGATGATCGGCTCAAACATAATAATTAAGGGTTAAAAAAGAACACATCCAAAAAGGGTCCATGCTTCTTTTGTAAAATTCCCGGCCACTTTAAAAAAAATTTCCGAAAATACAAAAAGAAAATGTAAGAAAAAAATGACAAGTTAATATGATAGAAGACATAAATCTAGCAGTCGTCGTCTCTGAGATTAACATGGTAAGTAAGGATATTGAATTATGGGTAGACTCTGGCGCTATCAGAAATGTTTGCAGAAATCGCAACATATTTAGTTCCTACAAATTAGTGGGAGATGATCAAGAACTATATATGGGAAATGCCTCCACAACCGAGGTTGTAGGAAAGGAGAAAGTACTGCTCAATCTAACTTCCGAAAAAGTCATGACTTTGAACGATGTGCTACATGTACTGGATATTAGGAGGAATCTTATTTCTACTAGTCTACCGACTAAGTTTGGTTTTAGACTCTTCTTTAAATCCGATAAGTTGATTGTGCCTAAAAATTGGGTTTATGTGGAGAATGGCTATGTATCAAATAGAATATTCAAGTTGAACCTTATGAATGAAAATTCTTCTTATATTTATATGCTTGATTCATATGATATTTGGCATGTTAGATTAGGACATATTAATTACTGTAGTATAGATAATATGTCTAGTCTTAATCTAATTCCTAAGTACACAAAACCTAATGATAAATACAGCATTTGTGTACAATTAGAAATAACTAGAAAATCGTTTCCTAAGGTAGAAAGAGAATCACAACTCTTAGGACTAGTTCATAGGGACATATGTGAGATAAGCGGTTTAATAACAAGATGGAAAAAGAGATATTTCATAATTTTTATAGATGATTTCTGCCGTTATATCTTAGTATATTTATTGAGAAATAAAAATGAGGCATTAGAAAAGTTCAAGATATATGAGGCAAAAGTGGAGATTTAGTTATATTGAAATCTTAAAATCATAAAGTCATACAGGGGAGGAGAATATTTATCTTTAAAATTATCAGAGTTTTGCAAAACTCATGGTATAATACACTTACAACTTCCTATTCACCCCAGCAAAATGTTGTAGTAGAATGTAAAAATAGATCTCTTATAGACATGATAAATTCTATGCTAAATAATGCAGGTATACGTTCAGGGTTTTGGGGAGAAGCCCTTTTGACTGTCTGTCATATCTTTAATATGATACATCACTCTAAGATTCGTAAAACTCCATATGAACTATGGAAGAATAAGATTCAAAATATCTCATACTTTAAGGTATAGGGCTGTAAAGCCTTAATTAGGCTTACTGAGCCTAAAAGACCTAAGATAGGGTTGAGATCTCTTAAGTGCATTTTCATAAGATATACACAAAATAGTAAGGCTTACAAGTTTTTAGTTGTAGAACCTAATGACGCAATCTCGGTAAACACAACAATAGAATCTAGAGATGTCGAGTTTTATGAAAACTCATTCTCTTCTATAACAAGAAAAGTGTCAAGATCCCAAGATCCTAGTACAAGTAAATTACTTAGATACCTCAAGACATTACTAGTCCTAATAAAGAGGACATAGAACCTAGAAGGACCAAGGGGATATGAATAGGTACATCTTTTAAACCTGACTTCTACCTTCTACTAATAGAAAGAGATAAAGAAAATATAACAGGGAAAATCATATTGGTATATAACATTGAAAATGACCCCATGACTCTAAATAATGCCCTCAGATCTCGAGATGGTTCTTTTTGGAAGGAAGCTATAAACGATGAAATGGATTCTATATTGTAAAATTGGACATGAAAATTAGTGGATCTGCCCCCAAGATAAAAACCAATAAGCTGCAAATAAATATTTAAAAGAAAACTAAGACTAGATGGGACAACAGAAAAGTTTAAGGCCAAAGTAGTGGTTAGGGGATTTATACAAAAAGAAGGTATCAATTTTTTCGATACTTATGATCCAGTAGTAAGGATATCAATTATTAGAGTTTTAGTTGCTCTGACATCCATTTATAAGTTAGAAATCCATCAGATGTATATAAAGACAACTTTTCTAAATGATGACCTCGATGAAGATGTATATATGGAGCAACTGGAAGGTTTCATATATAATTTTGGAATAAGAAAATAAAGTGTGTAAATTGATTAAGTTATTATATGGACTTAAACAGACACCTAAACAATGACATGAAAAGTTCGATCAAGTGGTACCCTCATATGGCTTTAAGATTAATGAATCAGATAAATGTGTGTATTCAAAATTCTTTGGTAATAAATACGTAATTATATGTCTATACGTAAATGATATGTTAATCTTTGGTACATATTTAGAAGTTATAAATGACACTAAAATATTCATTTCATCTAGTTTTGATATGAAAGATATGGGTAAAGCTAATGTGATTCTAAGTATCAAACTAATGAGAAATAAGTATGTTATAATTATATCTCAGTCACATTATATTGAAAAAATACTTTAAAAAGTTAATTAAGAATAAAGGTCGTAGTATATCTCAGTTAGAGTATTCCAAGGTGATTGATAGTCTTATGTATGCTATGATTTCTACTCGACCTGATATTACTTTTGCAGTAGATAATTAATTGAGTAGGTTTACAAGTAATCCAAGTTCAGATCACTGGAATGCTGTTTTTAGAGTACTCAGATACTTGAAGAAAATAATTAACTATGGTTTGCATTTTTCTAGTTATCCTAGTGTGCTTAAAGGGTAGAGTGATGCAAGTTGGGTCATTGATTCTGATGAATCTAAGTCTACCAGTGGATGAATTTTCACACTTGGAGGAGCCGTCATTTCTTGGGGATCCAAGAAGCAAACTTGCATATCTCATTCTACTATGGAATATAAATTCATAGCTTTGACGACAAGTATTAAAGTGGCAGAGTGGTTGCAGAATCTCTTGTTAGAGATATCATTACTGGTTAGGCCTTTACCACCTGTTTCTATTTACTATGACAGCGAAGCGATACTATCGAAGGCATATAACAATACTTATAATGAAAAATTTAGATATATCAGTCTAAGACACGGTTTTGTGCGGCAATTACTTGGTGATGGCGTTATAACAATCTAACGACTAGAATTTTTGGGTTGTTACAACAATCATGTGAACAATCAAGCTAGACATTACATGATTGAATGTCCACCATTAAAAAATTCTTAGGGCCCACTGTAATGCTTATTTGACATTCAACCTCTTGATCATGGATGTAGGGAAAAAACAAATATTAACTTCTTCCAAAACTTTCATGGCCGCCATGAAGTTTTTAATGGTGGGCATTCAATTAACATTGTTTCTTGTGTTGTGGTCCACTTGAGATTTGGATCAACCTCAATTTTCGGTTCATAGCATAATATGATCTTGAAAAATATATGAATGACGTGGATGAAACACATACATTATGGTGGGGCCGACAGAGCATTGATTACTAGCAAGCTCACTAGTAGTGTTGTACACCGAGCTGAGTCGAATTGAGCTCGGTCTAGCTTGGCTCGGCTCAACCACCAGGAAACCCTGGCTCGAGCTCGGCTCAGCCTTCAAGCTAGCCTGACAGGCTCGGCTTGGTTTAGTCGAGCTTTTGAGCCGAGTTTGAGCTCGTGCTTTTTGAGCATTTTGAGGCTGGGCAGCTATGGTGATGGTCGATCGGACGGGACAAACAGGAGAGAGGAAGAGAGAGAGAGAGAGAGAGAGAGAGAGAGAGAGAGAGAGAGAGAGAGATGGTCTGGTCATCTCACTTAACTTGCCACCCGGGATGAACAATTGGCCGATCGGATAGGGGTAGGGGGTCACTCTAGCAGGGTTAGGGGGTTGAGGACAGGGAGCGCTTGGGCAGAATGAGGGTTAGGATTTTCTATTAGGTTTTATTTTTTAAAGTTATAACTTATCTATATAAATTAAATATATAAAACCAATTGAGCCGAGACGAGCAATCCAAATTGAGTTGTGCACGAGCTGAATCAAGCTAGGCCTAGCTTGAGCTCGTCTCTAAACTTCAAACGAGCTTGGAAAAACGGCTCGACTCAGTTCGGACCCAGAATTCGAATTGAACCGAATCGAGTTGTTTCGAGCCGAGTCGAGCTAGCTAACCGAGTCAGCTCGACTCGCGTACAACTCTAGTCACTAGCCAATCCACATCCGTTATCGTAACCGTGTGAGCCTAAGTTGATGTATTTTATGTATATCTACCTCGTCTATCTGTTCATTAATATCATTTTACGTCGCAATACTAAACCTTAAGAAGATCCAAATCTCAATAGCTAATTTAGAGTTTGGGGTCCAATGACAACACATTTCTTAGATTTCATGAGGTTACGAGCTTTGTGCGTTGTAAGAGGTTTTTTTTTTTTTTTTTTTTTTTCGTTTTTGTTTAAAGGGTAAAAATATCTTTTAAAAAATATAGTATGCCATACAAAACGGTCTAAGATGATAGGCATTTCTTTTGGCTAATGGTAGAATCCTTAGGCTGGTTTTAGGAAAGAATTTAAACATAAGATTTTTTTTTTTTTGGAATTCAACCAAAGCATAGGCCTCGATACGGCATTGTCTTAAAAATGTTTTAACCATCAGTTTAGTTCAAGGAGTGAAATTGCTCAACTTTTAAAACAGAAGATCTAAGAATTATTTCTAACCACATAGAAACCTCAGCATTTACGCATGTTCCAAGTTGCCATGTGTGCTTGCTTGTGTGAGTGTAGGTTCGTGTCCTTCAATTTTGGGCCCAAAAAATAAACAGGCTGGGCTTAGGCTGACTTTGGTTTGGCTCATGAATATCTGAGGGGTTGAGCCCCTAAACTTGGCCCAAGGGCTTGGCTTGAATCTAGGCCCGGTGTTTGGACCAGGCTAGACCAGGAGCAATGATTAATAGCCTGGCCAGAGCTTGGGCCCAATCCAATAATCAAGTGAGTCACCGTTATACAAGAAACTTTACAATTGAAGACACTTATAAGGGCCGCATTCAACTTTCATGTATAACTAATATAAGGCAATTTTTGGATTTGGGTCATGTTTCTATCATTGTTGCCATTTATATTATGAGAGTGTTTGCAGACAGAGGGATACAAAAATAAATAAATAAATAAACACTTAGATTAAGACTATTTCAAACGTTCTATAATAACACTTTTTCTCCATGCAAGGTTAGCCCTGGCCCAACTCTGTCCAATAGGGCTAGGCCTGGATGAGGCCTTTTTAGCCTGACTAGGGCTAGGCCCAAACCTTAGAGTTTCAGGGATGGGTAAAGGGCCAAACTTTGGCAGCCCTAGCCAACGGGTAGGCATTTATGAATTGCTAGACTCTCAAACTTTGAACATAATTCTTTTATTTTCTATTTTCTATTTTTATTTTTTCATTTTTGTAATAATAAGTTGAAGTTAAACTTTTAAGAAGAAATTAAAACAAATAGATGGTGAAATAAATTTAAGGCCAAAATAGTTTTCAAATGTTTTTTAAAAATATATTTAAATGTGAGCTGTTGATAATTGTAGGATGTAATTTTCCAGATTGGTCTGAAATATGCAATTGAAAGCCCATAAGAAGAATTAAAGAATCTAAGGCAGCAGTCCCACTAACGGATGCAAGAATATTTGTGAGATGTCACTGGTAAAACCTAGCAAGCTATGTATAGCTACATGTCTCAAGGAAGGAGGGATCATATTGGTTGATATATAATAAAAAAAAAAGGGTGGAAAGGATAATGAATTATTTGATTCCGCATCATGGAACACCCCTATAAGTTCCCTTAATCTAAAATGGGATATGACTATAGAAGCTGGATCCAATGCTCAGCATTGTAAGTTAAGCTTAACTTACAAGGAGGTCGATTTCATCTTTTCACAATAAAAGATGGGTTCTCAATACATACTTGCAATCCTTCTTCTCATTACAGTTCTGCCGCTAGATTTTGGTGGGCACCTTTAATTGTGTAATGGGTCTCACCTTAATTAAATACAGTTATCAACATCGTTAATACCCTTGCTCAAGTCCTTCATTATGGGTAGAAAAATCAAGCTGATCTAAGTAGTAGGGGGTCCGTACAAAGTGTCAAAAGTTGATAATTTTTTTGTTGTTACAATAAATCTATCCGGTGTGGTCCAAGTGATCATTGTTTGAGGTTAATTTTTATAGAATTATCACATTACATTATAACCCGTACATTGAAATGGATCACAAGGATTAGGCAGACTACAGTGGTGGGCCAAACTTATGTTTTTTTTTACCTTGGCTTTACGAGTTTATTATAGGGAGGAGATAACGTGTTACCCGTGTAACACAATTGTTGGTGTGTCACTCATCGCCTATGGCCCATATTAATTATTTTGTATTACATCCATGCCATGCCATCAATTTTCCTTGCTATTTTAGTTATTGATCCCAACAACTTTATCATATCCAAATTTCAGGTGGACCACACGTTTGGAATCTGTGGAAAATGACCTTTAAAATATTTTTTATGGGGAAAAAGAAAATTTGGATCGAGCCAATACCCGCGTGGTCTCTTAGTTGAACTTGGTGTGGGTTTAGATCCTTAGGAACCAACACAGTGAAGCTTATTATATTTGTCGTGTTTTCTGATCATCTTTGTATCCCACTATGTTCTATGTGATCCACGCCGTCCATCCAGTTTTCCATATCATTTTACCTCATTATATAAAACATGAGTTAGATCTAAATCTCAGGTGGACCACACTACGTGGAAAAACAATGATTGAATTACCAAAAATCTTTGTTAGGCCCGCAGTAGTGCCTACGTAATGTTTTATATAGATCAGACCCATTGACAGGTTGAAGCAGACCTGGATGAAGAGAGAATATAAAGATGTAGCCAGATGGGGCCCGTTTGAGTTACTGAAACTTAGTACATAGTAATCCGGATGAGAATAACTGAAGTGCGGTCAATGAATCTTATGTGAGATCAACTTGTTTTGATTGGACTTAAAATTTTTGAGGAGGTTCCTTAGAATATGGCAGGCTTGTCCGAGAAATTGTCCCAGATGGTAGATGGAGCTCATTCTAATGGAACTCGGGCGGAGTGAAGTGTGGTGATGTTATCTTATGTGCCCTTGTCTTTGTTTGATCTGGCTCGATACTATTGTGTAACTTACTCAGACTTCTGGTAAAATTTTGGCTTAGATGGGGTCCGTATGTGGCACTTAAAATGAGTTCATAGTACTTTCTCTTCAGAGGGGTGAAATGTATTGAAGGTAGTTTGATGTCTGCTTAACTTGTTGGGATTCCATTCATTTTGGTGGGGAGCTAAATTAGAACATGGCAGACCTGTAGGAGAAATTTTTTTCCCATATGGGTTCCGTCTAAGGTGGTAGTCCGAGCTCACTCTAATGGGGCTCGGGAGGAGTGAAGTGTGATAACTTTATATGATGTGACATTTTCTTTATCCGATTTGGCTCGATACTAATGGGGAACATCTTAGGAGTGCCTGTGAAATTTTAGCCTGGATGGGGTCTATTTGTGGTGCTTAAATCTAGTTCACACAACTTTTATTCCAAGACAGGATAATCATGCTAACGTGGTCTGATATGTGCCTAAGTTGTTTAGATTGGGATACAAATTAGCCTGGAGCTTAATCAGAACAGGACAGGCTTGCCAGGGAAATTTTGTTAGGGACGTGTCCCTTTTGAGGCACAAAAAGAAGTCGAGGCAGTTTTCAACGCCAGGCATTTGTTTTCTTAATATTCCTTCTCATGATGTTTTAATTGTTGGATCTAAAAACAGCTCACAAATCGGATGGAAGGATTGGATTTGTGAAAAAACAACATGAACTGACACTTGTACCATTGCAAGTGGTCAGCACGTGAGCAATGTATTAGCTGTTACTCGAGTAACACCTTAGTGGGTGTTACACTTACTGTATGTTGGGCACACCTTGATATTTTTGAGAAATCTACCCCGTCCATCTGTTTTTACATATTCATTTAAGGGTATAGTTAAAAAGAAAGCAGATTCAAAGCTTAAAATGTACCCCACAATTGCTCAAAGTGGTTTCAATTGTGGACATTCCCTCCCATTGTTTCCTGTCGTAAAGCCCAGTTCAGCATCGTATCTGTCTCGTATTTTTGCCCATTTCCTAAAATGAGTTGTTGTTGAAGAAATGGACGAGATGGATTTGTTACACAGAAGCTTTGGCCCCACGAATGTTTCAATGGTCAGTGTTCAATCCCCAATCTGTCCTATTTATATGGCCACTTGAGCTATGTATCAGTCACATTTTTAAGCCAATACCCTAAAAGAAGATGAAAGATCCGATGGATGGAGTGGATTTGTCAAAGGGTGGACACCACGTACTGTGTGCCACCCACAGACCTCCGTACTTACGTGTCCAGCGAACATGGGAAGAGAATTAGGTGTTCCCCGGGAAACAACTTAGTGGGTGTTACCCCTACCGTGGGGCCCACATATATAATTTTATATATATCCACACCGTCCATCCGCTTCTCCGAAACAGTTTAGGATGGAAAACAAAAATTTATACATATCCAAATTTATATATATCCACACCACATGAAAGAGTGTTGATTGAGTGCCTCACCGTTAAAAATTCCAAAGGGCACATTGTTACGTTTTCTTATTGTTTATTTGCAATCCAACCTGTTTATAATCTCAAAAAGATCTGGATTAATGGAAATTGGAAACATAAGTTAAATTTTAATAGTTATTCATCACTCTCTCTACTAGTATGGTCCACATTAGATTTAGATCTTCTTATATTTTTGGTTCTCATCCTAAGATGAGACGGAAAAACAGATGGACGAAGAGGATTTTCTAACAATACATCAAGGTAGGCCTCACAAGGTAGGAGTAACACCCACTAAGCTGTTACCAGGGTAATAACTAATTCACCCCAATGAGGGGATTCTTACTGCAATAGCCCTGGTGTGTGGCTATATTTACTAAAAGTTCAATTTTTCGTCGGGTTTATCTTTTTAGCCTTTTGATGAGAAATAAAAAATTTATGGTCGAAAATGCCCCTCTGACCGATCCCCCTGGGCACTATGGATTCCTCCTAAGGCAAGGTGGATTCCCCATAAGCACATGGTCGTCAGAGGGGCATTCTGACTGTAAAATTTTCAATTTCTTGTCAAAAGGCTAAAGAAGACAATGAGACGAGAAATTGAACTTTTAGTAGAAATAGCCACAACTTAGGGCTATCGAAGTCAAAATCCCAACATGGACCCAGACTGTGTCCTTCTTCTTTGTGTCCATACTGATCAGCGGAGGTGCCCACCGTGATGTATCTGTTTATCCAAGCCCTCCAGTCCTTTTTTAAGATCATTTTAAGACGTGATACCAAGGATGAAGCACATCCAACGGTCAGGTGGACCACACCAAATTGTGAGCTTTGTAGCATTAAATGCACAAAGCATTAAATTCAAGTTTCATTAACTATTATTTCTTGTTGTGTGCCCTCAAGGATCCGTGGTCCGTTTTTTGTGGCCAAATTGGGTGAGCCATCTGGACATCTAACTTAATTGATGCAGAGAGTCATTAGTGGGTCTCACAACCCCTAGATACCCCAGAAAATCAAAATCAAATGGGCCCAGCCCGTACACATCAAACCATTGATAGTTGGAGATGCCTTGATGTGGGTTGGCCCTCGCCAAGGCCCATTTTTATTTTTGGCGCCCAGATTGGGCGAGCCACTTGTGTTTAGCGCGCACACAACCGTGGGAACCATTAGTGCGTCCCACGACCCCTATTTAGACCAAAAAATCAACTTCATAGTGGCCCAGTGAGGTTTTAATGGTAGGCGTCATTCCCACTATTTCCTTTGTTACGGCACTTCTGAGAATCGGATCAACCTATTTTTTGGGACATGTCCTAAAATAATCTGGTAAAGTGGATGGTCAGTGGATGGTCAGCATGGATAAATACATATATACATGACAGAGGGTCCCACAACGTGGTCCACTTTGTTGCCCCAAAAAATATTGGTAATATTCTAGCCGCTTATGTGTTATCCGAGTGGCATTAAATTAGGTGTAACCCTTTCTGGGTGGACCATGCCACAGGAAAAGGTGGTTATTGACCACCTTTTAGGCGGTGGTCCCAAAACTTAAGCAAATGCAAACTTCAGGTGGACCATTCAAAGGAACACCCTGGACCACATGAGATTAGAAAGCTATGAAATGAATGTCCACTATTAAAAAAAAACTTAGAAAAAGCTAATAGTTACATGACATCCAGACTGTTTTAAATGTTAGGCGAGCATATTGTGGTCTTATTAAACTCCATAGAAATATTGGAGTGAAGATATTACAATAAAAAACAGGTTAGATCAACCAACTTCACAACACTTCGCCAAACAAACCAATAATGTGAATTGGGTTACCACCCTGTGGACGCTTGCCTCTCCGCGCTTCCGAATTCTCCCTTCCTTTCGGAAAAGAGGGTACGTGCGCACGAATCGCCGTTTATGTCACTGGCTTGCCTCATTCTCGAGGGCTTTTTGTTTGTTATCGTATTAAACTGGATATGTTGAATGAGTTTGTGTAAGACCAGAGTCGCCACTAGCCAGTTACTTCGAATCTACAGTCGGCTAGACCCCATAGAAACGTTAGAGAAGGGAATCCGAAAATTCCTTCCTCTAAAATGACTCTTTTTGATCTGCGGTCAGAGATTCGAGGTAAGGGATCACGGTTACAGTGTGGGAAGATGTTAAGCACCCCACACTGCCCGTATCGAAGTACGGTCTCTACTTCACAGAATCGAACTAATACTTGAAAGTCTGATTTAATCCTCATGTATTCTCATGAATGATATGATGCATGAATGTTGGTCTGAACAGTAAGAGTTTCTGATGGGCAGGTTTCCATTAACAGGCAAGCCCAGAGCATACGCTCGAACTGACAGGTGCTTTATGCGGGATGCATGTTGTGTATTTGAATAATCAAAGTGTTGGTAGTGACATGATAAGCAGGGGGGTTGGAAGAAAATTAAATGTTGCACTTATGCTAAATGCAAATGAGATGATGTTGATAAAAGAGTAGCTGGATGGACGGAGGTGTTGCAAGGGTTTGCTTCGAGTGGCTAGATCAGGACTTGAGTAGCTTAGGAGACTTGGACCAGGGTCTGGCTAGGCTGGACCAGAGCTAGGCTCTTCTCACTCGGGCTCTCCTTAGTGGAGGAATGGGTTAAAGGGATGGAGGTGGACTCGGAACTCTCGGACTGAAGAGAGGGGAGGTGAATGCTGTGAATGAGAAGGGGCGGGGGTATTTATAGCAGCGGGGAGTGGCAACTCTCGTAAATATTTTTGGGCGACACCCTGGGGGCCTCCCGTACGGCCTATCCGCTTCAGCTTCGGAGTGTACGGCCTCCGAACCTGAAACAGAAAAGCCTGAGGTTCGGAGTCCGGACCTGCTCCGAAGCTGTAGTTCGGAACCAGGTGAGTTGACTGGGTTTGAAAAATGGGTTTGACACGGTAAGTTGACTGGGTTTGAAAAATGGGTTTGACACGGTGAGTTGACTGGGTTTGAAAAATGGGTTTTGACACGGTGAGTTGACTGGGTTGAAAAATGGGTTTGACACGGTGAGTTGACTCGGTGATTTGACTCAGCGGGTTAACTCACCAATTTTGACTTTTTAAGGATTTTTGACTGGTTTTTCTTATGGGGGGTTTTTAAGCTGATGTTTTAGGGGTGATTTGACTGGGTTCAGGCTTGAGCTGGGCTATGGATTGGGGCTTACAAGGGTGAGTTTGGTTGGGTTTGGACATGGGATTCGGGGGTATGGTCCTCCATTCATTCAGCTATCTCTACCAACATTATAGCCGAAGGTGGGGGTGTCTACAGATGCCCTTCTTTGGCAGAGGTTGCGTGCAACCGAATGTCAAAGCGAGTGGACACCCCACTTCTGACCCAGTCATTCATAGATCGTGATTTGAAATCTTTGCTTGCCTTTGCATTTGCGTCAATTGATTGTCTGAAAATTGATCACTCGCATATAGCGCGAGAGTTTGGAGAAAACGTTGCGATTGTCCCTGCATGCGCTGCAACCTGGGTACCCAATCGCAACTCTTCCATTCCCGATCGGTACTAACATCGGAAAGGTATAGTAGAGCCTCTGCGTCCGTCATAGTCTTACGAAGTTACCAACCCGATGATTGATTGTTCGATGCTTTCCTGGATCACTCCAGGAGTACTTGTTTCGCTTGACTGTCAAAGTGGTTGTAGACACCCCACCTTCGGCTACACTGTTGGTAGAGATAGCTGGATGAATGGAGGACCATACCCCCAAATCCCAAGTCCAAACTCAGCCAAACTCACCCTTGTAAGTCCCATTCCATAGCCCAGTTCAAGCCTGAACCCAGTCAACCCAGTCCTAAACACCACCCTGAAAAACCCCCCATAAGAAAAGCCAGTAAAAAAAATCCCAGAAAAGTCAAACTCACTGAGTCAACCCGCTGAGTTAACCCGCCGAGTCAACCCTCGAGTCAACCCGTCGAGTCAAATCACCGAATCGACCCGCTAGGTCAACTCACTGAGTCGACCAAGCGAGTCAAACAGCAGCCCCGAGGGTGCGACCGTACCTCGTTGGAAATCGAGGAACGGCCGTACGGGCGGCCCATAGCAGGCTGCCCAAAATTATTTACGTAAACTGCCACTCCTCGCTACTATAAATACCCCCCTCCCCTTCTCATTTCAGCATCCCTTCAAGTCCATTTCAGCCCGAGAGCTCTGAGTCCACCTCTCCACCTTTTAGCCCATTTTTCCACCAAGGAGAGCCCGAGTGAGGAGAGCCTAGCCCTGGTCCAGCCCAGCCTGACCACTGGTCCAAGCCTCCCAAGCCATCCAAGTCTTGATCCAACCACTCGAAGCCAACCCTTGCGACACCTCCGTCCACCCAGCTACTCTTTTCCAGCATCATCTCATTTGCATCTAGCATAAGTGCAACATTTACTTTTCTTCCAACCCCCCTGCTTCACTGCAAGCACTTTGATTATTCAAGAACACTTGCATATGTCTTAAATTAAGCACCTGTCAGTTCGAGCGTATGCTCTGGGCTTGCCCGTTGTTGGAACCTGCCCATCAGAAACTCTTCCTGTTCAGACCTGCATTCATGCTTCACCATAAAACACCTTGATCATTCAAGCACACTGCATACGTCTTACATTAAGCACCTGTCAGTTCGAGCGTACGCTCTGGGCTTGCCCGTTGTTGGAACCTGCCCATCAGAAACTCTTACTGTTCAGACCCGCATTCATACATCATGTCATCCATGAGAATATACGAGGATTAAACTAGACTTTCAAGTATTCGATCGATTCTGTGAAGTAGAGACCGTACTTCGGTACGGGCAGTGTGTGGGGTGCTTAACCTCTTCCCACCCTGTAACCGTGATCCCTTACCTTGAATCTCTGGCCGCAGATCAAAAGGAGTCATTTTAGAGGAAGGAATCTTCGGATCCCCTTCTCTAACGTTTCTACGAGGTCTAACCGACTGTAGATTCGAAGTAACTGGCTAGTGGCGACTCTGGTCTTATATAAACTCATTTGACACATCCAGCTTAAACACGACAACCAAACAAAGCCCTCGAGAACGAGGCAAGCCAGTGGCACAAACGGCGATTTTGCACTCACGCATCATCCTCTCCTTCTTTTCCCGAAAGGGGAAGGGACGAGAACGACATCGTGTGGGAGCGCGGAAACGGCGAGGGTCCACAGAATGGTGACTCTGCTGGGGATTTGCTAGTCCCACTAGTCGTGATCCGACTTGAAAAACAGAATCCTTCCCGTACTTGAAAGTCACTAATCCTCATACAATCTCATCTGCATAGCATTCTACCCAAACCCAAACAAAAAAAAAATAGAAAATCCCAAAACAAAAAAAAATAGAAAATTCCAAAACCCAAAAAGAGTAGAGTACAGTCCTCACCATTCGCCTCCTCGGGCTCAACGTACGCAGAGACAACTTCCCTTCCGCAGCATAATCCGCACTCGGGCTCAACAAGCCATGTCCGACCACGAAGAAGAAACTCATCTCCTCCCCGCTCTTGAGATGACCGAAGCGCAACCTCCAGCGCAACAGCCCATTGATAATACGCCAATCATACAAGAATTGGCACAAGGAGTGAGAGCAATGCAAGAAATGCTCTTGCAATTCATGCAAGCACAAGCCACCGCAGCAGCCAACAATCAAGTTGGCCCAGTTTAGCAGTCTCAGCAACCATGCCGGGTCCTTCCGACCTCCAGTTCAAATCAAGCACAACCATCGGAGTCTGCCCAAGACTACCGACAGCAGCCATCTCAGCCCTTCGCTATGGGGCATCCTTCTCAATATCTTCCTGCGACGACAAGGCCATCTCAGAGCACTTCCGTTGCAGGAACATCCAGTCAGCTTTCAGTCAATCTTGCAAACAACAATCTCAGTAGATCTCAGCATGTCCCTGCCGATGGGACACCTTTTCAATTTCAGCACATCCCCGCCGATGGGATTTCAATTCAATTTCCAGCAACAGGGACAGCACTGGCGAATGCCCACAACGGGGGTCAGTGTCAAGCCCACATCAATCAGCGGACAGTGGCGAATACCCAACAAGGGGGTCACTTCCCAGCATCTCAGCCTCCTGCAAACAGGAGCACTTTTCAATTCCAGCACATCCCCGCCGATGGGATTCCAGTTAATTTCTAGCAATCTTCAATTCAGCAAAATCCAGTTAATTTCCAGCAATCTTCAGTTCAGCAATTTCCAGTTAATTTCCAGCAAGTTCCAGTTCAACCTTCAGCACAATCTCCAGTTCAGTCACAATCCTTTCAAGCACCAGTTCATCAGAATCCAGTTCAGTCATCAAATCAATTTCAGCAACCCGCGGTTGCTTTTCAGCAAGCCCATAGGGTCGAAGACATCGACCACTATGCCGAAGAAGAACGTGCCTTACTCCAGGAGGCACCGGTCGCTCGAACAGATCATTCAGGACTGGACGAGTTGCAGGAGCAGTTCCAGATCTTGCAAAATCAGCTTCAGCGACAGCAAGGAATCGATCTACCTTCGACCAAGTTCAGAGACTTGTGTCCTTTCCCAGATGCTCAAGTACCTCAAAACTTTGAGGTTCCAAAATTCAAAAGATACGACGGCAGCGGTTGTCCCACAGCACATCTCAAGGCCTTCTGTGGAGAACTGAGTGCAATCTCAGGAAATGAAGGGGCTCTTATTCGCTTGTTCCAAAAATCTCTGAAGGGCGATGCCCTAGATTGGTACACTTCGTTGGACTGCCACCGCATCAGGACATGGGAACAACTTTCCCAGGCCTTCGTCGACAGATTCGCGTACAATCTCAACATGGCACCCAGAAGAGCCGACCTTGCGGCTCTCAGGCAAAGGAGTGATGAAACACTATCCGCCTACGTAGGAGGTTGGCGAGCTATGGCAGCCAGAATGCGGACACCCATCGACGACGAAGAACAAATCTCCATGATTGTTCATTCAACATATCCAGGCATATCCGGATATCTCATCTCACATCCATATGCGAATTTCTCACAATTGATCCGTGCTGGAGAGCAAGTCGAAGCAGGATTCCATGCCGGGACAGTCTCCCCATGGCCTCATCAAGCCACTCCAATCAAAAGGAACAGAGTGGAAGGAAGACCTATCGGGCACGGGAATGGAAACCGCAGTGGTTCTCCTCCCCGCCCAACAGAGGTAAACAACATCAACACCACTGCTCAAGGAAATCAACATGCTCCCCCACAGGGACGTCAACAGTATCAGCAGAATCAAGTTCAGCATCAGCCTCAGCGGTATCAGCCACAACCGAATCCTCAGCCACAACCACCTCGACAACAGCAGCAGTTCAGAGGAAACGGTCAATACCCATATCAAAATAGGCAAAACTACAGGGAGTTCAGGAAATTTACTCCCCTCTCTCAACCACTCAATCAAGTCATGGCTACACTGGTGCAGAAGCAGTTACTTACTCTAATGGCACCTCGGCCCCCGCCTCATCCTCTGCCACCGTACTACCGAGAAAATGAGTATTGCGCCTATCATCAAGGACGTGGCCACACCACTGATCGATGCTATACTTTGAAGAATGCCATACAAGACCTGATTGATGACCGCAAGATCGTCATCTCGGTCCCTGGAACTCCCGCAGCAGCTTCCACCAACATCCTTCAGAATCCTCTGCCTCAGCATCCAACGGACCCCAGTTCATCTCGTGGCCCTGCAGTCAATAGTATAGAAGAAGGAGACCATCTCGATCGCTTCTTCTCTCCTATCCAGTCCATTCATGCTTACACTTATGAGCCAACAAATCCTCCTCCGATCGTGCAAGGGGCAAGTCCCTTTCCTCCTTCAGTCCTCGAGCCAGTAGTACTCGAAGGAGCACTTCCATACAATGTGCCAGTTGTGCAAGGGGCATCTTACGACCCCTCATGTTGGGAACTAGTCGTCCTAGAAGGAGCACAGTCATACATCGAGCCCACATACGAACCTGTCGTCTTGCAAGGGGCAATCTTAGCACATGGACAATACAATCCACAATGGAGGAACCATACTCATCAGCAGCAAGAACCCATTGTATTGGAAGGAGCTCCTCCAGTTGAGCCAGTCGTATTGCAAGGGGCAAATCCCAGAGGCGTGTCAATCACACTACGACAGCTGGGACGAACAGAGAAGCCTCCTGCCATATCAAGAGGACCAGTATTCATTCCATGGGAGCCTCCTGCTCCAGGAACAGTCAAGCCAGGACCACGACCGTATGTGGTCTATGAAGACAAGCCTCGATATTACCCCTTCAGCACAGGCAACAATGTAGTCCTCAAGGCAAAAGCTCCATACAAGGAAGATCTGGTACCCACACCGGCACCGTTGCAAGAACCGGTGGTCCTAGAAGGCAAAAGGGAGTAAAACTACAAAGAGGTCCCATGGCATTATCCAGAATGTGCGGAAGTGGGAAACATGAATCCCAATGGGCGTTGCATCCGAAGAGATAATCAGAACAGAGGAGATCCCAAAGGCGCTCTTTCAGGTCTCGGTAACAAAAATGAAGCCGCATACGATGTGGCAACTCAGTTCAAGTCAATCCCTGCTCAAATCTCAGTATGGGAGCTACTCTGCACATCTCGCATACACCGAGAAATGTTTGCCAAAACCTTGAACGATGCTCACGTCTCCTCCGATACGGCACCAGAGATGATAGCATTGATGATTGGACAACTCCTGGCTCCACGTGCCATCACCTTCACAGATAATGAGTTGCCACCAGAAGGACGAGATCATGGGCGATCCCTCAACATAGCCTTACGATATAACGACCTCTGCGTCCCACTGGTCCTTATCGATAATGGCTCAAGCTTAAACGTCTGTCCACTCAAGACCGCGGAACGTCTGGGAATCAGCCCTTCTTCATTTCGACCCAGCACCATATGCGTCAGAGCATTCGACAACACCCGCCGATCAGTGGAAGGAGAGGTCGACATAGAGGTACAGATAGGTCCGGAAATCTCTACTATCACATTCCAAATCCTGGATATATCAGCCTCTTTCAACATGTTGCTCGGACGACCTTGGCTGCACAAGGTTGGAGCTGTGCCGTCAACCCTGCATCAACGAGTGAAATACATCTGTGGAAATCAAGTGATCTCTATTCATGCAGAGAAGGAGTTCATCATTCCTTCCAATGCTGCTGCCACTGAACCAGACATCCCTGTCATCGATATCCAGCACTCTGAAGAAGACATCCCGTTTCATAGTTTCGAATTCGAGACTATGAACTCTATCGCCAATCCAGAACTGATAAGGGTGGACCGTGTCTTTTCACCAGCAGAACGTCTGAGTCTCAAATACCGAATGAAGAATCATTTCAAGTCTAGAAAGGTACCGCTGGTATATAACCAACGCAAATGGGGACTCGGATACAACACAGTCTTCACGGACAAAAGAAGGAAGAAATTTCGGTGCTCACCCATCCAATTCGTCAAGCTAGGAGAACCTTGCAAAGATCCAGGAGGGAATCAACCGACTGCACTACACAAAGGCCTCCTGATGAGCCTAGTTTGGGCCACATGGCCCCCCATTCAATGGGATCAAATTCTCGAACCATCTAAGCCTCCAGAAGAAGAAGGAGATGAAGAAGGAAATCAAACACAGCAGCTTCAGGACCAGGTTACTCTAATACCTGCTCCCAACCCGGGGCACAACCTGCCCACTTCAATCAACCAGGGGCACAACTTGCCCATCTCAGCATCAATCAGCAAGGGGCACGACTCGCCCATATCAACATCATCAATCATCAGCCAAGGTCAGAAGCAGCCCATCCATTGGACCGAGAAAGGGAAGTGGCTAGCCCTAGATTGGTCTGATGTCCAGATTCTAAATTTGTGTCTAGCCGTAGAACCAGACGAACTGCAATGCGAGGTAAGTGACCCGGGAGGGACTGAGTGTGACTCAGATCTCGAACCCGACCAGCAAGAAATCATGGTCATTGGGCCAGACCATGATTCTTCGCCCAAAGCATCAACCCCCGCCTCTTCAGGGGAGGAAGTGTGGGGTCCTGAATGGTCATCCGTTCCCCTAACTTTTGAATTAGCCAAAGAGCCATCTGAGGGCTCTGGCTTCCCTGGCTTCCAAAAAAAACGCCTATTTAAGCAGTGACCGAAATTTTGGAACAAGTTGGGTTCAATCATGGTCTGCAATGCCTGCTTGTTCAAAGTCTCACGAATTTCAAAAAACCAAAAAAATCAAAAACTTTTAAAAGCCAAAAACATCTAGCATTTCAATTTCAAAAAAATCTCAAAAACCAAAAGACATTTCTTTTCCTGCATTCAATAGTGTGCTAAGTTCGTCTAAAGAGTCACATGAGTTTGAAGTCGAATCATATGATTTCGACATCGAATTAGACTTCGAGCTCATGGGTCTAGATGAAGCTCGGGATGAGGAAGATGATGATCCGGCTCCCGAACTAGAGGATCTCCTCAAAAAGTTCAAATCTAAAGCCAATGTTGTAGCCAATGATTTCGAGATAGTAAACTTGGGGACACCTGAGATCCCTAGGGAAGTACGCATTGGAAAATCGTTGCCACCTGAGATGAAACAGAAAATGATAGAGTTCCTAGCTCCAAGATTGTCCAACTTCGCGTTCTCATATGAAGACATGCCGGGGCTCGATGAAGAGCTCATTGTACACCATCTACCAACCAAGGCAGACATGAAGCTAGTGAAGTAGAAACTTCGAAGAATGAAGCCAAAATGGGCTCTGAAAGTCCGAGATGAAGTCATCAAACAATACAACGCGGGATTCTTGGTAGTCTCTAACTACCCTGAATGGCTCGCCAACATCGTACCAGTACCAAAGAAGGACGGCAAGGTTCGAATGTGCATCGACTTCCGAGATCTCAACAAGGCCAGTCCTAAAGACGACTTCCCTTTGCCACACATTGACACTCTGGTCGACAACACTGCTGGATACAAGATCTTCTCATTTATGGACGGGTTCTCAGGTTACAATCAGATCAAGATGGTCGTCGAAGATCGCGAGAAGACATCGTTCATCACTCCCTGGGGAACCTTCTGTTACAAGGTAATGCCGTTCAGACTGAAGAACGCAGGAGCAACATATCAGCGAGCAATGACAGCATTATTCCATGACATGATGAACAAAGAGCTTGAAGTATATGTGGACGACATGATCGTCAAATCTCGCACAATTGAAGGACACTTTGAAGATCTAAAGAAGTTATTCAACAGATTAGAGAAGTACAAGCTCCGCCTCAACCCACAGAAATGTGTCTTCGGTGCAATGGGAGGCAAACTCCTCGGCTTTATGGTGAGCGAGGACGGCATCAGGGTCGACGAGACCAAAACCAGAGCAATCATCGAGATGCCCCCTCCTAGAACAGAGAAAGAAATCCGTGGCTTCCTCGGCAGAATTCAATACATCATTTGCTTCATCGCACAGCTCACACCTATTTGTGAACCCATTTTTAAGCTCCTCCAAAAAAACGTTCCAAAAGAATGGAATGATGATTGCCAAGTCGCCTTCGATCGCATCAAGAGATATCTCATGAATCCTCCAGTCCTAGTGCCGCCCGCTCCCAGACGACCACTATTGTTATACATCTCGGTAGCAGCAGAAGCCATTGGCTGTGTCCTCGGCCAGCACGACGAGACCGGGAAGAAGGAGCAAGCAATATACTATTTGAGTCGAAAGTTCACCGACTATGAGACCAGGTATTCCCCTATCGAGAAGACTTGCCTCGCCCTAGTCTGGGCAACTCAGCAACTCCGTCAATACATGATTGCATTCCCTATTCTCCTCCTTGCTCACATGGATCCGCTCAAGTACCTGTTCGAGAAGCCGGCACTCACTGGAAGGATAGCTAAATGCCAGCTACTCCTGTCTGAGTTCGACATCACCTATGTCACTCAGAAGGCAATCAAGGGACAGGCCCTCGCCGATCATCTTGCCGCCCACTCCCTCTTGGATTATCAACCGCTCAAGACATTCTTCCCTAATGAAGATCTCTTGCTCATTGAAGAGGAAGAAAAGAAGAAAAAAGATAAGTGGACGTTATTCTTCGACGGCGCAGCAAATTCTAAAGGGAGCGGTATTGGAGCAATCCTCTATTCTCCAGATGATGTCCCTATTCCTATCTCAAGGCGCATAGCATTCGAGTGCACCAACAACATGGCAGAGTATGAAGCATGCATCGCTGGCTTAAGGGAAGCCATAATCTTGGGCGTCAAGAAGCTACGAGTATTTGGAGACTCACAGCTTATCATCAATCAGACCAATGGCGAATGGAAGACCAAGGGCGAGAAGTTGATACCATATCATGTGTATCTTGAAAATCTGATCGAAGAATTCAAAGAAATCACCTTCTCATACATGCCCAGAGCCAAGAACCAGTTTGCAGATGCTCTCGCCACACTTGCATCAATGCTCGAGATACCAAAAGGAGCTTCAGAATGGGAGCTCACAGTTGAAGTTCAAGAAGAACCTGCCTTTTGCCTGCAAATAGAAGAAGCCGAAGCTGTCTCTGACAAACCCTGGTATGCCGACATCACCAATATCTCGAAACCCAGGAGTATCCAGAGTCAACAACAGCAACAGATCGCCGAACCACCCAGCGTTTGGCCGGCCAGTTCACCATCAGTGGCGAAGTTCTTTACAAGCGATCCTATAATCACATCCTCCTTCGATGCGTCGACGAAACAGAAGCTGCAAAGATCATGGAAGAAATACACGAAGGAATCTGTGGCCCACACATGAACGGGCACATGATGGCAAAGAAGATTTTACGACTCGGCTACTATTGGCTCACCATGGAGACAGACTGTTGCCAGCACGTCAGAAAATGCTTCAAGTGTCAGGAGCATGCGAATCAAATCCATGCCCCCTCATCAGAATTATACAACCTGACTACCCCCTGGCCCTTCTCCATGTGGGGACTCGACATCATCGGCAAAATCAGTCCCAAAGCATCAAATGGTCATGAGTACATACTTGTGGCAGTCGACTACTTCACCAAGTGGGTAGAGGCAGCCTCCTACACCACGATTGCAGCATCTCAGGTGATCAAATTCATGAAGAACAACATCATATGCCGGTATGGAATCCCTAATGCTATCATCACAGATAATGGGACCCCGTTTATCAACAAGAAGATGGATGACTTCCTAAGCAAATTTAAGATTCAACGTCATCGATCAAGCCCCTACCGTCCTCAGATGAATGGTGGGGTAGAAGCCGCAAACAAGACAATCATCAGGATACTCGAGAAAATGGTCGTGACCTATCGAGATTGGTCAGATATGCTCCCATATGCACTTTGGGCCTATCGAACGTCTGTACGATCTGCTACGGGCGTTACTCCTTTCGAGCTTACTTACGGAATGGAAGCAGTCCTACCAGTCGAGGTGGAAATACCATCACTACGAGTGTTATTAGAAAGTGGAGTCGAAGAAGGAGAATGGCAACGGGCCAGATTCGATCAGTTGCAGTTAGCAGATGAAAAGCGCATGCGTGCACTAAGTCATTCACAGTGCTATCAGAAAAGGATCGCTCGGGCTTACAACAAGAGAGTCCGAAAAAGAAGTTTCAAGATAGGCGACATGGTCATGAAGAAGATTCTATCGTCGCACCTTTCGGACCCCAGAGGAAAGTTCAAACCCTCGTGGGACGGGCCACTGATCATCAGAGAAGTACTTCCCGGAGGCGCCCTCAAACTCACCAGCATGAGAGGGGTGGATCTTCCTGAGCCAACCAACGCCGACAACGTGAAGATCTTTCACGGGTAAGTCATTCTGACCTTATCAAGAGTTACTTTAATAGAGCTGAAGTCAAAAGGTCGAAGCTAAGACCTCTGAGAAATCATTTCCATCCACCAACAAGTGTTTCAAATAAGGGAATTCAAAAAGAGGAAAATACAAAAAAGGGGGGGATTCAAAAGGAAAAGACAAAAAAAAAAGAGAGAAAAAGAATACAAAAAAAAAAGAAGAAAAGAGAAAGAAAAAGGGAAACCAAAGCAAGGCACCCAAGAAAAAAATCAGTCCAAGAAGAAACACAGTCATCCATCCGTTCATCTCAGAGGGGTCTTTAGCAAAGACCGATAGCTCTATCATCATAACTTAGGATAAGGGCTGAAAGACTGCCATCGGCCGGCAACGACGGATTCCCGACCTCTAGCCGCCGCAGTTATCCAGAGATCCAAAAAGAAAAAAACAAAAAAAAAGAAAAAAAGAAAAAGAAAATGTGTGCCTAAACAAAGAGGGCGGAGTGAAAACCCGAAAGGGCGCTCCGAGTAAAAACAGTGTGCATACAGCGGACTTGGTGAAAACCCGAAAGGGCGCCGAGGGTAAAAACAGCATAGCTGCCAAGGGGCAGGCAAGATCAAACACCCGGGACGTGGTGAAAACCCGAAAGGGCGCCACGGGCAAAAATGACGGGAAAAGGCCGGCTGTAGTGAAAACTCGAAAGAGCGCTGCAGGCAAAAATGGAAAAAGAAAAAAAATAATAAAAAAATAAAAGTGCAGGTACCAAGAAGTCAGACGATTCAGATCAGTTCAAGTAGTGAAAGTGCAAGAACAAGAGGAAGTACAGTCAGGAACAAAGAGCTCTACAAATTCTGACATTCTCAAGGGGCAACAGTTTCCATTACCTACACCTCTAGGGAACCAAAGGAACGCACAAGTCAAATCTCGAGACATCGGTCAAATCATTGACCGAGTCCCAGTTCTGATTCCTATATCCCGACACAAAATCCAGACACTCACTCACAAGACAACTCATGGCACAGTAGATTTTCAAAAAGTTTTCTTCTTTTTTCACTAAATGCATCATATTTCTTTTACACATATTATGTCAGCTTTTTCAAAAAAATACAAAAAAATATATGCATCATGATCAATCATATATGCAAAAAGGAATGTGCAGGTGGCCAACACAATCAATCTCTACCCTCCTCCTCGGCCACATCAGGTAAGTCCTCTGACTCATAAAAAGATAGTCTCGCTCTCAACCTGCTCACCTCCATACGCAGGTAATGCGCCTCATCGCGCTCAAGGGTACGGATCGCTGTCTCCTCATCGGACAATCTTTGATCGGCAGCCAATCTCCTCGACATCATCTCACAATGATACCGAAGTGCAGAGATCTCAGACAGCAGATGGCCATGAGTGGCCAAAACGAAGCAAGGATCGATAAACGGGCGTTCCTCAAAGGGTTCATATGAACCAGATGAAGAGCCAGCATCTCCAAGGATATCCTGCTCATCCTCATCAGCAGTTTGGTGCCAGCAAGGGATACGTCAATACAAAGACTGCTCAGCAACCCAGTACTGATATGGGGCGGTCGCCATCAGAAAAGTCCGCAGCTCAAAACCCAGCAAATCAGCAGTCAAGTAGCTCGCCCAAGAACAATCAATCCGGGTCCTGAAGTCAGAGGATCTAGAGGGAAGTACTCGACGCCCGATACCCGTGAAAGCGAAAGGAGGAACATCCTGCTCATACCCAAACTGCCGCAGGAACCGGATGGGATGGTAAGAAAAGTAGGATCGAAAGCCTACCAACATCAGAGGATAGCGGTGTGCATCGCAAAGCACTGGAGGAAGTGAAAGCCAAGATGACTCCCAACGAACGTTCCAGTCACGAAGTTCAGCAAACATCCTGCGATACAAGGGCTCGCTCATCCTAGCTGTATGAGGAAGAAACTCAATGATGTGTCGCATAAGGTCTGGGCAACGAGTGTCAGGAAAAGATACAGGAACGGTCAAAGAAAGACGCTCCCATAGGCAGACCTGATCACAAAAAAAGAAAGAAAAGAAGTTCAGCTAAAGCAAAGCAATCCCCAACAAAGTAAGAAGAAAAAGGTGCAGAAAAGATACCTGCAGAAAGGCACAACAGCCGCGAAGGACACGAGTGAGGCCCAGGGCGCAATCAGTCAGCCCATTGAACAGCTCGGCCAAGGTAAGAGAAATGATCCCCTGCCGACGGATAGCTCGACTCATCACCTCAAAAAGCAGAGGAGTCTGGGACTTGCGCCATCCCGAGAACAGCACCTCAGCAATCAAGCAGAACATCAGTGCGTTCCGAGCAAAGGTAGAACCGGCCACACCCCAAGGACCCGAAAAAAGATCATACAGTAAGTCCAAGGAGAACACTACAGCATCCTGGCCGGCAGCTGCAGGATGAACAAGATAAGAAATCCCGAACCAGTTCTGCGGTGTAGCAGTCTTCGGCGATGTCTTCGGCGAGAAATACTGAGTATAATCCAAGGGTAGGCCTGTCAAGCGTGCAAGCTCCTCCAAAGAAGGCCCCATCTCCATATCGTTGAACGCAAACAAGTTCAACGAAGGGACCCAATCAATCAATGCAGCTCCGAGCATCCTCCAATCAATATCAACTCTAGCCATATGAACCAGACTGCTAAAGCCATAGGACTCTAACTCCCGAATCTCATAAGCTGACAAGCTATCAAGCTAAGCAAGCAGTCGTGGCGAGCAAGAAGGATGAGGAAGCAGCTGACAAGTCCTCACTGGTACCCCCTGCAGAATAAAAGGCCCAGAAATCAATGACAGCTCATCAAGGATCTGAAGGTCAACAGGCGAAGGAGAAGGAAAAGCTGGAACCTCTGCAGACTCAATAGCCCCTGACCTGCCCTCAGTAACGGCTATGTCTGATATAGTCGCATCACTATCTGAAACTGTCATAACCTCAGCCGCATGGGAAGACTCGCCTACCTCATGAACAGAGTGCGCAAAAGACCGACGATCAGGAGAAAGACGATATTCCCCATCAAAAGGGCTACCAGACACCGCACATCGTGGCATCCTGGCTAATCTGACCGTCAAAGAATGCATCTGAATCATCTAGAAGGGTCCCGGCAGCCCCGATCGAAGAATCAACGGTCAGATCTAGACCTGCGGCCCTCTCCAACAGGAAATCACGAATCCAAACATCATCCTGGCCTATCAAAGGGATCATCGAGGCATCTGCACCGTCCATCATCAGGGGGACATCATCAATGATCACATCAAGACCACCCAAACAAGTGTACCGCACATCCCGGCCCTCATCAAGAGCATCCAAACCGTCAAAGGTATCATTTGAACCATCCATCCCATCCAAGCATGAGATCAGCCCATCTATGTCCATCATGGTCCCATCACCTCCATCAATCACATCAACCATGCGGCCCACGTTCAAGGGATGCATAGCCTCACCTATGTCCCATCCTCCCATCTCATCCATGCCATCCATTTCTCCCACAATCAAAGGCCTATCCAAATCTGGAATTACAGCCATTCCACCATTAATAGAGCCATTCAAAGCTCTCCCAATAACCACCCCTAATTCATCATCAATACCCCTATTCAATGCTCCATCCCCACCATCAATCAAAGGCACCTCACCATCTTTAAAGCCTTCATCAATTGCTCCAACATGGGGCCCACCAATCTCTCCCACAATGGCCCCCGAGCCATCATCAATGGCTGCCCAAGAGAGGATCAATAAAGAAAAAGACAAAAGGAGAAGAAATGATGAGACAAAATGAAGATTCATGGCTGGAATCGAATGATCCAGTGCAGAGAATGTGGGGACAAGAGAAACAGACAGCAGGGAATGTCCGAGCACGAGCCAGCCCAGGCCGCTCAAGAGACGACCCCTGGGCGGCCTGCTCTGGGCCGCCCGTACGGACGCGGTTCCTCTCTCTCCGCGGGATTGGCTCCAGGGTTCTTGGTAGGTGAGGCTGACAGTCCACGTCAGCAGATGGCACTCCATGGGCCGCCCAAGGCTCCGGTCCACTCCAGATTTCGATTGAGGTTGATCAAGATCATATAGAAGGTACCCCACCAGTCCAATTATGAAGTAATGCGGCCTGAACATGGCTGATCAAGTCAAAGAGAAGGAAAGGTGATCAAGTGGGGGCCACAAGCATTCCAAGTCATTCAAAGACTAGATCACCATGATCTAAACCATTGAAGAACCTACATGAGCCATCAAACAACAAGATCGAAAGGTTGATCATCAAAAGAAGGGCCAGAATCCAAGATCTAACCATCAAGTGGGCCCACAAAGTCAAGACAAGCAATCTGAGACGTCCAAGTCATCATCTACACCATGAGAAGCCTTCTTAGCCCCACAAATCATCAAAAGAAGTGCCCCAAAGTAAAGTCAAGGTCTCAAAAGGGCCCACAGGGCCGAATCTATCAATCTGAATCATTTAAGGGCTAAATCATCAAGATCCAAACCATTGGAAAGCTTACACAAGTCATGGGGCAGCAAGATCAAAGGTTCGATCATCAAAAGAAGGGCCAGAATCCAAGATCTAATCATCAAATGGGCCCACAAGGACTAATCAAGCAATCTGAACCATTCAAGTCATCATCCATGCAGTTAAGAAGCCTCATCTTCAGCAAATCATTAAGGAACAAGTCAAAGGTCAAAGCATCCAGACATCATCAAAGAATTTGAGACAAGTCAAGAACCGTATATTCATTCAAAAAGCTTGATACAAAAGAAGACAAAAGCAAAAGTACAAGGCCATACAAAGCAGAATACCCAAGCAAGCTACAAGTCACCAACATAGTCATCATCATCCCTCCTCTCGTCCCGCTCCCGACGATAAATATCCATCAAAGGAGCAGTCACCGAGCCTCCAGCATATCTGCGACGGCCACCTGGAACATAAAGCGAAGGAAGCAGAGGCCCCTGGCCGAACAGCAAATACCATTCATCATAGTCACGATCCGGGATCGTGAAACGAAATCCGGGCAAGCCCACGAGAGCCTCAACTCTCTCATCAACTGGCATCCGAGCAGCTGGGGGAGGTGCAGAACAAGGGACCCGAGCTATCCCAGTAACTTGCCGAAGCAACCTCTCCCCCAGATACCACTGAAAAGATTCAGCGTCGGAAAGCATGATACGGAGACATGAAGCATCGTATGCCTCCACACGCTGGGGGGTATAATAGAGAGGAAAACTGGCATAAGGCATCCGAGCGAGCTACAACAAATGAGGTCACCATGATCAGTTACAGTACAGCACGAGGGCAAAGAAAAGCAGATACTTACGTCCTCAACGGTCAACCCGTCTATGTTAGCATGCCAATTGTCCCCAGAAACTCAGGCGTTCCGCTGACGGTTTTGCTGGTGCCAGTACATGTGGCGATACAGAGAGGGTTCAACATCGTCTCGCATCCTCGGCGCGAGATGGGGAAAATGGTCATAAAAGCAGGTCTGGGCAAAAGACACATCTATTGATCAGAGAAAGAAAGATGGCGAAAGCCCTTCAAGAAAGGTGAAAGAAGAGATACCTCAACGACAGGCCAAAAGCCTGTGAAGGACCTGCTATGCCAACAGGTCTTGTCTAGACCTTGAAAGATATGGGTCAAGATAGCCCCATTCCAGTTATAGGGATGATGAAGATCCTCGACTAAACGAAGGAATTTAGGATCAGCCCTCTCATTCGCATGGCAGAAGAGGAAGGACCCGAAGGCATAAGTGATCATGGCCCGTGCTTTATGGAGGGCCTCTCGCTCGGTGGTAGGAATGACAGAGGCAAAAGTGTTGTAGAACCATCGCATCTTTACTTGATGGCCTTGGAATTCACCCTCGGGTGGGACATCACCAACGAGCCGTAGCCAGTCAGTGGAAGTGAGGGGAGCCAGAGAGCTGACTTGAGGAATAACTGTTCCATGAAACGGAAAGCCTACTTGCATATAAATGTCCAAGGGGGTTATTCCCCATTCACCACAAGGGAGCTGGAAGGTGTGGGTCTCGTCCCGCCACCTCTCGCAAAGGGCCGCGAGCATCATGCGGTTAGCATCGTTGTTACGAAAACATAAGGTGAGGAGGCCAGTAAAAGGAGTACCATCCAGTACTCGTTCTAGCAAGGGCTGTGGATCCTTCACCCAGTTGTCCCAGCGATCCCTGATACCTCGACCCTTGATAGCAGGAAGAGGTTGATGCTCCATAGCTAAGGAACACATGTGGTCCCCTCGGCGGACGATGAAGGCAGGATCATCTTCATCAATCACTCGGTGACCTCTGGTACCATCCGCCATTGAATCCTACAAGCCTGGTAAGGTAAGTCCCTATCCATTACCCATTAAAATCCAAATTATCATCCAAGAAACCCATGGGATTGGACTCACATTCAAATGCAAAATCTAAAGTCCAACTCCATGTGTCACTTAGGATATGTGTTGGGCCCATTGGAAAAAGTAAGGCCCACCTTAAAGAAGGTGGCATGGCATGCCTTAGGCAAGAAAAGTCTATCATCCAAGGACACATTTTGGACAACAAATGCACTCAAGTGCCACGAGATCAACAAAGGATCTTAATTCACATGAAGCTCCTCTTCAAAGTCCATATGTGGCCAAAAGATTGATCCACTTTTATGCCAAGGCCATGATTCTCACTTAAGATGTTTCCATCTTTTTTACACATGTGCATGGACAAGTGGGGGATAGAAAGGAAGTGGGCCCCCAAGAGCAACCCAAATGCCTCATCTCAATGGATTGGAGAGAGCACATAGCCCACTTTGAAGAATATGAGGACCCATTCATGGGTTAACCATGGGCAACCTTATGTGCCCCATCTTGAGGAAGGTATTGACCATGAATACAACATGGCGATCTACCCACAAACATATGGATCAAAGAGGCCAATGATAAAAAAATTTTGATGCACATAGCCCACATGAGGAACCAAGTTGAAAATGCCCATGAAAGGGTAAGTTTGGGCAACTTATGTGCATCAATTTCTTTACTAGAAAGGAAGAACAGTTGAGCACAAGATGGCATGGCTTGATGAGTCACCCAACCATCATGAAAATGGATAAGAATGGTACACATAGCCCACTTGAAGATCAAAATCCAAAATGTCCCTAAGCATGGGACAAAAATGGGCAACTTATGGGTATCATTCTTTCTCACAAATTGAAGAAGAAATTACTCATACTTGAGAATGATGGTGGATGACCCACCAAGCCCCCAAAGAAAAGATCAAGGAGCCATAGTTGTATGGATAGCTCACTTGAGGATCATCCATTTGAGGTTGATAACATTAAGGGGAAACTCTTGAGAACCACATCCCTACCACAAGGAAAAACCATTTGAACTTAGTGAGATTGATGGAACAACTCACTCATGGGACTTGTAGATGACCAAGTAACTCAAGTCCTCCATCCATCAAAAGAGAAAAAGCATGAAAAGAAAAATCCTACATGAACAAAGTGTAGTGGGGCACACATGGTTCAAAGAAGTGCCCAAGTTTCAATGAAGGCCCAAAAGCCCATCCACATGAAAAACTCCAAGGAGCCCACTACACCTTGTACAAGGATGTACATCATAATCAAGAGATAGTGGAAGACTTGAGCCACTTGTCCATAAAGGCCCAATTAGAAAATCTAGCCCACTTGAGATCCAAATGAAGAATGGGCTAGTCATCTTAGTCCATACATATGTGAAGAAAGATGGGGTCACCCAAAGTGAGCCCCATGAGCCCAAAACTTGAGATGGGCCTTACCATGCCCATGGGCCCAAGTCTTGGAAAGAAGATGGAAAAGAAAAAGAAAACTCCAAAAGAAATGATAAGAACAAGAAAGCATGAGGGAGCCCAAAATGAAGCATTGGGCCCATCAAATACACCAAGGGCCATGACTTCACTTTGAGCCCATTTGATACATATGAAAAGATGCTCAACTCCCATGAAAAGATAGAGTATTTTGCCATGCACACTTGATGGACATGGCAAAATCACCCTTTACATACACATGAAGGGAGTGTGAAAAGAAGAAAGAAAAAATGAAGTGGAGAGCTTGCAATGTCCTTCTCCATGCACCACCTTTGAAAAAGACTTGAGATCTAGAAAATGGCCAAAAACACTTGGGCCCACCCTCACTCTTTTTGGAATAGCTACATGGAAAAAGAAAAGAGTCATGAGAAGAGATAATGAAGAAGGAAAAGACAAGAAAGGAAAAGAAGTGGTCCATCCCTTTACCATTCACCAAAGAGGGACCACCTTGCTGTCCCAAAATGTCTCTAAGGGCCACCACTTTAGAGAAGCAAAGGACCACCAAAGAAGAGAGAGAAAACTTGAAAAAAGAGAGAGTATGAGAGAGAAAAGAGAGAAATTGCACGATGGAGGGGGCAAGGGTGCCCCATGTTATATAGAAAAGGGGAGGGCACTCTTTTACCCAACCCACTGAAGAAGCCAGTGGGCAAAGACCGTCCGGGCGGCCCATAGGAGGCCGTCCTAACCCCTACCTATATGAAACGACCTCTCTCCCCCTCTCCTTGGGAAGAACTCCTCCTTGGGAAGGGTGGTTGCAAGTGAATCTTGTACCTTCATGTAAGAATGAAGTGATGGAAGAGAATGGTGAGAAAAAAAAAGAGATCTCATCAAAATTTCATCTTGTGAGAAATTGGGGAGAAATTGACTTGATGATGTGGAAAAGTTCCATGGAATTTTCAAGGAAAAGAAAGAAAAAGATTGACTTGGTCAAACAGTGATCTCAACCATCCAGGGGTATGACCTGATGATCCGAACCATTCCAAGAAGAATTCCCGTAGTCTCCAACCTGGATTGCTGCTCTCTTGTACATGTTTTGGGTCCGAAGACCTTAAACTACGTCGGGATCAAGATCCCGAGGGACTTTTTAATAAAAATCGGTAGCAGTCTGGATCGACGAATCAAGATCTGCTGATACCGGATATTTACTAAAAAGAACAAAAATAGGTTCCCCCTGTCATGTACAGTTTTTGGTCCGAAGACCTTAAACTACGTCGGGATCAACATCCCGAGAGATTTTTAATAAAAACCAGCATTGATCCTAGCCGTTCAGGCCAAGATCTGATGATCTGGATCATTTCGAAAACAAAAAAAATATATTGCCAGCCCCTCTTTTGTACAGTTTCATGGTCCGAAGACCTTAAACTACGTCGGGATCAACATCCTGAGAGATTTTAAATAAAAACCAGCATCGATCCTAGCCGTTCAGGCCAAGATTTGATGATCTGGATCATTTCAAAAACAAAAAAAATATATTGCCAGCCCCTCTTTTGTACAGTTTCATGGTCCGAAGACCTTAAACTACGTCGGGATCAACATCCCGAGAGATTTTTAATAAAAACCAGCATCGATCCCAGCCTTTCAGGCCAAGATCTGATGACTTGGATCATTTTTCAAAATACCAAAAAGATTTTTTGAGTTTTTCATAAAAACCAGTATCAATCTCAACCACTTGATTTGAACTCTGGAACCTTTTCAAAAAATAATAATAATAATAATAATAAGAAAAATAAAAACAAAAATTTTGCCATCAATTTCAACTGCACAAATTCATCTTCAGCGGTCTGAAGACCTAAAACTACACTGGGATTAACTTCTCGGGGTCTTTCTTCTTACCTAACCTGTCCCGGACATGGCTGACACTCTTGATCGTACGGGTGTCCGGAATCTTTAAACAGTGAAGGCTGAGGCGGGCAGAGCTCCGCAACCCTGTTCGTGTTGAACGCACCGTGATAGAAAACCTTGATTTGGAAGTCGCTGTTTGAATTCTGACGGATGTTTCCCTGTTCCTAAAACTCATGAAGGGGATTAAGGCTGTTGGGAGGTGGAGCGCACCCTCACGGAATTGTGAGCAACGTAAGGCCCCAAACTGGATTGACTAAGGGAAATGTGAGGATGTGGCTCATTTTGTGGCCGGAGGAGTCCGTCAGACGATACGTGGTCTATGTGCATTGCACATGAGGAACAGGCAACTTTGTGGGTGTGTTGACTGAAAACCCTCAAAATCCCCTCATCCGAAGATGTAAAACTACGGCACTTAACTGTGTGAGACTCGTCTTGCTCGCTGATGTAAAATGGATCGGGTGCCTTACCAGCAGTAGAAGCTGGAAATGGATGAAAATTCCATACTTTTCCCTGCATTTCAGAAAAATCACAAAATACAAAAACATTGCAAAATCACCTCTTCAAAAATCACAAAAATATTTCCCTTACTTTCAAACAAAATGTTATCAAAAATCACAAAAATATTTCATTTGCTTTCAATAACCGATCTCTATCCTGACCACTCAGGTAAAGATTCGGATCACATATTCACAAAAATCACAAAAATTGTCAGTATCCCCAGCACTACACTTCAGGAGTCTTGAACTCCGCTTACTTCACAGTTTGGGATGACAGATCCGATCGCCCGCAAATTGGAATCTTGACAAAAAACGGGCAACCAAATACCATCTCAATCACACGTATGCCCAGAAGAACATCTTGAAGTCGGATAATATCCTCGTACATTCCCATTAGCAAAGAAACAGCATCTTGGGACGATGGACCTGATCGATCACGGGTCAGGATCTTGACCAACCCGCTGACTAAACATCCGCATTAAAAAGAAAAACCCCAGGGAAGCACAACCTTGGAAGCAATAAGCTCAAAATTCTCTGCATCTCCAGCAAAAGCAAAATCATCAAACTGAAAGAGAATGAGCCAAGCCATGCATTCATCATGCATCTCCATGCATCAGCATCCATCGCATCAATCATCATGTTTACCTGCTTTCAAAATAAAGTCAGGTTAGCCAAAGACCCCACAGGCATCCCTAGTGGAGGCACATGCAAACCAGACTTCCATTTCAAAAAGACAAAAAAATATCTATTTGCAAATAAAAACCCCACGGAGTATCACTCCCCAGAGTGGGTGCCTTTTCAAAAATCCAAAAAATATTTTTCCAGTAGAGCGTTCTGCCTCCAACACACCAGGAGATCTTCCATATCTCTGGGTAGGAGCCGACGCAAAAATCAAATAAGATCTGATATCTCGCGGTTTCCCCGGAGATCATCAGATCCAATGCACTCAAAGTACGATCGAACTGAACTCCAATGTCAGTGCGGTCGTACCACATGCCAAGATACGAAAAGATGAAAAGCTAAAAGGCTCGGTCACAGAAACCATTTGAACAGGTGGAAACGATGAATTGTAACCCAAGTATCAAAATCAGCAGATTGGGTGGAAAGAGTTCACCCGCACATACCTAGGCGTGGATGCCTGAAGTACCTTGACTGAGTCCAAGTCGGCGTAATAGAATCCCGTAAGACTATCGGACGTAGGGCGTCTAACCACTTTGACAGTCAAGCGAAACAAGTACTCCTGGAGTGATCCGGAAAAACATCAAACATCGCAATCAATTTCAGGGTCAGTAACCTTGTAAGACTACGGACGCAGAGGCTCTGCTGTACCTTTTCGATGTTAGTACCGATCGGGAATGGAAGGGTTGTGATTGGGTACCTAGGTTGCAGCAAACTGCAGGGACAATCGCAACGTTTTCTCCAAACTCCCGCGGTATGTGCGAGTTATCAATTTCCAGACAATCAACTGACTCAGATACAAAGGACAACAAAGATTCCAGACCACAATCGAGGAAAGAATGAATTGCAAACCAAGCATCGAAACCAGCAGATCGGGTGGAAAGAGCCCACCCGCACATACCTAGGCGTGGATGCCTGAAGTACCTTGACTGAGTCCAAGTCGGCGTAGTAGAATCCCGTAAGACTATCGGACGTAGGGCGTCTAACCACTTTGACAGTCAAGCGAAACAAGTACTCCTGGAGTGATCTGGGAGAACATCGAACATACAATCAATCACAGGGTCAGTAACCTCGTAAGACTGGCGACGCAGAGGCTCTGCTATACCTTTCCGATGTTAGTACCGATCGGGAATGGAAGGGTTGCGATTGGGTACCCAGGTTACAGCAAACTGCAGGGACAATCGCAACGTTTTCTCCAAACTTCCGCGGTATGTGCGAGTGATCGATTTCCAGACAATCAACTGGCACAGATGCAAAGGCAAGCAAAGATTTCAGACCATGATCTATGAATGACCGGGTCAGAAGTGGGGTGTCCACTCGCTTTGGCATTCAGTTGCAAGCAACCTCTGCCAAAGAGGGGCATCTGTAGACACCCCACCTTCGGCTACACTGTTGGTAGAGATAGCTGGATGAATGGAGGACCATACCCCCAAATCCCAAGTCCAAACTCAGCCAAACTCACCCTTGTAAGCCTCATTCCATAACCCAGTTCAAGCCTGAACCCAGTCAACCCAGTCCTAAACACCACCCTGAAAACCCCCCATAACAAAAGCCAGTAAAAAAAAATCCCAGAAAAGTCAAACTCACTCAGTCAACCCACTGAGTCAACCCACTGAGTTAACCCGCTGAGTTAACCCGCCGAGTCAACCCGTCGAGTCAAAACACCGAGTCAACCCGTCGAGTCAACCCGTCGAGTCAAATCACCGAGTCGACCCGCTGAGTCAACTCACTGAGTCGACCTAGCGAGTCAAACAGCAGCCCCGAGGGTGCGACCGTACCTTGCTGGAAATCGAGGAACGGCAGTACGGGCGGCCCATAGCAGGCCGCCCAAAATTATTTACGTAAACTGCCACTCCTCGCTGCTATAAATACCCCCCTCCCCTTCTCATTTTAGCATCCCTTCAAGTCCATTTCAGCCCGAGAGCTCTGAGTCCACCTCTCCACCCTTTAGCCCATTTTTCCACCAAGGAGAGCCCGAGTGAGGAGAGCCTAGCCCTGGTCCAGCCCAGCCTGACCACTGGTCCAAGCCTCCCAAGCCATCCAAGTCTTGATCCAGCCACTCGAAGCCAACCCTTGCGACACCTCCGTCCACCCAGCTACTCTTGTCCAGCATCGTCTCATTTGCATCTAGCATAAGTGCAACATTTACTTTTCTTCCAACCCCCCTGCTTCACTGCAAGCACTTTGATTATTCAAGCACACTTGCATATGTCTTAAATTAAGCACCTGTCAGTTCGAGCGTATGCTCTGGGCTTGCCCGTTGTTAGAACCTGCCCATCAGAAACTCTTACTGTTCAGACCTGCATTCATGCTTCACCATAAAACACCTTGATCATTCAAGCACACTGCATACGTCTTACATTAAGCACCTGTCAATTCGAGCGTACGCTCTAGGCTTGCCCATTGTTGGAACCTGCCCATCAGAAACTCTTACTGTTCAGACCCGCATTCATACATCATGTCATCCATGAGAATATACGAGGATTAAACTAGACTTTCAAGTATTCGATCGATTCTGTGAAGTAGAGACCGTACTTCGGTACGGGCAGTGTGTGGGGTGCTTAACCTCTTCCCACCCTGTAACCATGATCCCTTACCTTGAATCTCTGGCCGCAGATCAAAAGGAGTCATTTTAGAGGAAGGAATCTTCGGATCCCCTTCTCTAACGTTTCTACGAGGTCTAGCCGACTGTAGATTTGAAGTAACTGGCTAGTGGCGACTCTGGTCTTATATAAACTCATTTGACACATCCAGCTTAAACACGACAACCAAACAAAGCCCTCGAGAATGAGGCAAGCCAATGGCACAAATGGCGATTTCGCACTCACGCATCATCTCCTTCTTTTCCCGAAAGGGGAAGGGACGAGAACGACGTCGTGTGGGAGCGCGGAAACGGCGAGGGTCCACAGTGGTTAGCTGCCCTGCGTCCATGTAGTCTTACGGGAGATCATTACGCCGACTTGGACTTAGTCGAGGTACTTCAGGCATCCACGCTTAGGTATGTGCGGGTGAACTCTTTCCACCCAACCTGCTGGTTTTGATGTTGGGTTTGTAATTCATTCTTTCCTAGATTGTGGTTTGGAATCTTTGTTTTCCTTTGTATCTGAGTCAGTTGATTGTCTGGAAATTGATAACTCGCACATACCACGAGAGTTTGGAGAAAACGTTGCGATTGTCCCTGCATGCGCTATAACCTCGGTACCAAATCGCAACCCTTCCGTTCCTGATCGGTACTAACATCGAAAAGGTACAGTAGAGCCTCTGCGTCGGTCATAGTCTTACGAGGTTACCGACCTTGTGATTGATTGTTCGATACTTTCCCGAATCACTCCAGGAGTACTTGTTTCGCTTGACTGTCAAAGTGGTTAGCTGCCCTGCGTCCATGTAGTCTTACGGGAGATCCACTACGTCGACTTGGACTCAGTCAAGGTACTTCAGGCATTCATGCCTAGGTATGTGCAGGTGAACTCTTTCCACCCAATCTGTTGGTTTTGATACTTGGGTTACAATTCATCGTTTTTATCGTTCATATGGTTTCTTTGACCGAGCCTTTTAGCTTTTATCTTTTCATATATTGGCATGTGGTACGACCACACTGACATTGGAGTTCAGTTCGACTGTACTTTGAGTGCATTGGATCTAATGGTCTGCGGGGAAACCGCGAGATATCGGATCTTATTTGATTTTTGCGTCAGCTCCTACCCAGAGATATGGAAGTTCTCTTGGTGTTTTGGAGGTCGAACGCTCTACTGGAAAAATGTTTTTGGGTTTTAAAAAGATACCCACTCTAGGGAGTGATACTTCGTGGGGTTTTTATTTGCAAATAGGAATATATATAATATTTTTTACCTTTTTGAAAAGGAAATCTGGCTTTCACGCACCTCCACTAGGGATGCTTGTGGGGTCTTTGGCTAACCGGCTTTTATTTTGAAAGTAGGTAAACATGATGATTGATGCGATGGATGTTGATGCATGGGGATGCATATTTGATGATGGATGCATGGTTTGGCTCATTCTCTTTTACTTCGATGATTTGGCTTTTGCTGGAGATGCAGAGAACTTTGAGCTTATTGCTTGCAGGGTTATGCTCCCTTGGAGATTTTCTTTTCAATGCGGATGTTTGGTCAGCGGGTTGGTCAAGATCCCTACCCGTGGTCGATTAGGTCCATCGTCCAAAGATGTTGTTTCTTTGCTAATGGGGATGGATGAAAGAGGTTGTCAGACTTCAAGATGTTCTTCTGGGAATGGATGTGATTGGGACGGTGCTTGGTCGCCAATGTTGGTCAAGATTCCAATTTGCGGGCGATCGGATCCGTCATCCCAAACTGTGAAGTGAGTGAGCGGAGTTCGGGACTCCTAAAGTGCAGTGCTGGGGATAGTGACAATTTTTTGTGATTTGTTTGCAAATACTTGGTCCGAATCTTTACCTGAGTAGTCAAGATAGAGATTGGTTATTGAAAACAAAGGAAATATTTTTATGATTTTGAAAATATTTGGTCCAAGTAAATTAAGATCGGTGTTATTGAAAGCAAGGGAAGTATTTTTTGATTTTTGAAAGATGATTTTGCAAATGTTTTGGTATTTTTCTGATTTTTCTGAAATGTAAGAAAATGTATGGAATTTTTATCCATTTCCAGCTTCTACTGCTGGTAAGGCACCCGATCCATTTTACGTCAGCGAGCAAGACGAATCTCACACAGTTAAGTGTCGTAGTTTTACATCTTCAGATGAGGAGATTTTGAGGGTTTTCAGTCAACACACCCACAAAGTTGCCTATTCCTCATGTGCAATGCATATAGACCATGTATCGTCCGACGGACTCCTTCGGCCATAAAATGAGGTACATCCTTACATTTCCCTTTGTCAATCCAGTTTGGGGCCTTATGCTGCTCACAATTCCGTGAGGGTGCGTTTCAACTCCCAATTGCCTTAATCCCCTTCATGAGTTTTAGGAACAGGGAACATCCGTCAGATTCAACAGCGACTTCCAAATCAAGGTTGTCTATCACGGTGCGTTCAACACGAACAGGATCACGGGGTTCTGCCCGCCTCAGCCCTTACCTGTTTAGAAGACTCCGGACATCCGTACGATCAAGTGTCAGCCATGTCCAGAACAGGTTGGGGAAGAAAGCCCCCGAGAAGTTAATCCCAGTTTAGTTTTAGGTATTCGGACCGCTAAGGATAGATTTGCGTAGTTAAAATTGATGGTGAATTTTTTTTGTTTTGAGAAAGTTCCAGACTTCAACTCAAGTGATCGAGATTGATATTGGTTTTTATGGAAAGATTAAAATCTTTTTGGTATTTTTGAAATGATCCGGGTTATCGAACCTTGATTTGAGCGGTCGAGGCCGATGCCGGTTTTTGGTTGAAAGCAAGAATGGTCCCTAGAGAAATTTATCCCAGTGTAGTTTAAGGTCTTCGGACTTAAAATTATATACAAGCTGAAAATACATTCTTTTTGTGATTTTTTGAAAAGATCTGGTCTAATCTAACCTCTTCCTTGACTGGTTGAGATTGAATCACGAGTTTTATTATGAAATGCCTCGAGATGTTGATCCTGACGTAGTTTAAGGTCTTCGGACCAAAACTTTGTACAATCGATATTTTTTTTTTATGATTTTTTGAAATGTTCCAGGCTATTAAATCTCAATTCAAGCGATCAAGATTAACACTAGTTTTTATTTGAAATCTCTCAAAATTTTGGTCCCGACGTAGTTTAAGGTCTTCGGACTAAAACTTTGTACAAGCGATGCTGGAAATACACTTTTTTTTTTTTGCTTTTTAGAAAATGCCCAGAGTCGTCGGATCTTGATTCAAGCAATCAAGACCGATGCCGGTTTTTATTGAAAACCCCTTGGGATCTTGATCCCGACGTAGTTTAAGGTCTTCAGACCCAATTTTATGTACAAGCGAGGAATGAAAATACATATAGTTTTTTTTGTTTATCAGAAAATGTCCGAAGTCGTCGGATCTTGATTCGAGCAATTAAGACCGATGCCGGTTTTTATTAAAAATCCCTCGAGATCTTGATCCCGACGCAGTTTAAGGTCTTCGGACCAACGGGGATGGGAGATATGCAAACATCAGGGTTGGAAATTCTTGGTATTTTTTTGAAAATAATTCAGATCATCAGGCCCTAACTTTGGATGGTTGAGATCAATGTTTAACCGAGTCAATTCTTTTTTTCTTTTCTCTTAAAAATCTCATGGAGCTTTTTCCACATCATCAAGTCAAATTCTCTCTAATTTCTCACAAGATGAGATTTTGGTGAGATTCCTTACTTTTTTCTCATCATTCTCTTCCATCACTTCATTCTTACATAGAGGTACAAGATTCACTTACAACAACTCTTCCCAAGGAGAGAGGGTGAGAGGTTGTTTCAACCAGCTGGGAGGACAGACGACCCCCTGGGTGCCGCCCAAGCTCCTTCTGCCCACTGGTTTTTCCAGTGGGTTGGATAATGGGGTGCCCTCTCCTTTTCTATATAACATGGGGCACCCTTGGCCCCCTCCAACATGCAATCTCTCTCTCTCTTCTTTCTCACACTCTCTCTTTCTCCAAGTTTTTCTCTTTCTTTTGGTGGCCCTTTTGCTCTTTCAAGTGGTGAGGCCTTAGTGGAGCTTTGGGACAGCAAGGTGGTCCCCCTTTGGTGAGTGGTGCAGGTATGGACCACTCCTTTTTCTTTCATTTCATTGTTTTCTTCTTCATAGTCTCTTCTCATGTTCTCTTTCTTCTCTTCATGTAGATATTCCAAAGGAGTCAAGGTGGGCCCAAGTCCTTTGGCTTTTTTCTACATCTCTAATCTCTCCTCAAGGTGGTGATGGAGAGGAACGTTGCAAGCTTTCATTTCTTTCTTTCTTTTCCTTTATCATACTCCCTTCATGTGTATGTAAAGGGTAATTTTGCCATGTTCATCAAGTGTGCATGGCAAAATATCCTATCTTTTCTCATGGGAGTTGGGCCCCTTTCTATGTGTATCAAATAGGTTCAAAGTGAAGTCATGGCCCTTGGTGTATTCGATGGGCCCAACACTTCATTTTGGGCTCCCTCATGCTCTCTTTTCCTTGTCATATTTTCCTTAGAGCTTTCTTTTCTTTTCCATCTTCTTTTCAAGGTTTGAGCCCATGAGATTGGTAGGGCCCACCTCAAGTTTTGGGCTTATAATGCTCACTTTGGATGGCCCCATCTTTCTTTACATGTGTATGGACAAAAGTGGTTAGCCCATTCTTCACTTGGATCTCAAGTGGGCTAAAAATTTTTAGTTGGGCCTTTATGGACAAGTGGTCTAAATTTTCCACCATTTCTTGATTATGATGTACATCCTTATGCACAAAGTGCGGTAGGCACCTTGGAATTTTTCCATATAGATGGGCTTTTGGGCCCTCCTTGAAACTTGTGAATTTCTTTTAGTTATGTGTGCACCACTACACTTTGTGCATGTAAGATTCTTTCCCTTCATGCTTTTTCTTTGGATGGATGGAGGACTTGGGTTACTTGATCATCCACAAGTCCCATGAGTGAGTTGTTTCAACAATCTCGCTAAGTTCAAATGGTTTTCTCATGTTGTAGAAAAGTAGATCTCAAGAGCTCCTTTTAATGTCACCGACCTCAAATGGATGACCCTTCTTTAAGCGGGCTACTCATGCAATCATGGCTCCTTGAACTTCTCTTGGGGCGTTTGGTGGGTCATCCACCATCATTCTCAAAGATGAGTGATTTTTCTTTCAATTTGTGGGAAAGAATGACACCCATAAGTTGCCCAATTTTACCCCATGCTTTGGGGCATTTTGGATTTTGATCTTCAAGTGGGCTATGAATATCATTCTTAACCGTTTTCATGATGGTTGGGTGCCTCATCAAGCCATGCCCTCTTGTGCTCAAATGGTCTCCCTTTTTTATGAAGAAATTGGTGCACATAAGTTGCCCAAACTTGTCCTTGCAGGGACATTTTTAACCTTGATTCTTCATGTGGGCTATGCGCATCAATTTTTACCATTGGCTTCTTTGACTCATATGTTTGTGGGTAGACTACCATGTTGTATTCTCATGGTCAAAATATTTATCAAGATGATGTACATAGGTTGCCCATGATTGACCCATGAATGGGTTCTTATGGTTCTTCAAGTGAACTATGTGTTCCTTTCAATCCATTGGGGTGGGGCACTTGAGTTGCTCTTGAGGACCAATTTCCTTCCTTGTCCCCATTTGTCCATATGCATGTGTAAAAAGATGGGAACATCTTAAATGAGGATCACGGCTTTGGTATGGAAAGTGAACCAAGCCTTGGTCACATATGGACTTTAAAGAGGGATTTCTCATATGAAGTTTGATTCTTATCCCATTTTAATCTCATGGCAATTAAGTGCATTTGTTATCCCAAAATGTGTCCTTGGATGGTGGATTTTCCTTACCTAAGCCATGGCATGCAACCCTCTTTAAGGTGGGCCTTGTTTTCCTCAATGGGCCCAACACATATCCTAGGCGACACATGGATTTGGACATTGGATTTTTGCATTTGACTGTAAATCCTAACCCATGGGTTTCTTGGATAATGATTTGGATTTTATCGGGTAAAGAACTGGGACTTACCTTGCCAAGCTTGTAAGATTTGATGGCGGATGGTACGAGGGGGGAAGGACGGTCAATGAGGATGACCCGGCCTTCATTGTTCGCCGAGGGACCCCTATGTGTTCTTTAGCTAAGGAGCACCAACCTCTTCCCTCCATAAAAGTCCGAGGTACCCGAGATCTCTGGGATGATTGGGTGAAACAATCGCAGCCTATGTTCGAACGTGTTCTGGCTGATACTCCTTTCGCAGGCCTTCTTACGTTACGTTTCATAACAATAACGCCAACCGCATGCTACTTGCGGCTCTTTGTGAGAGGTGGAGGGATGAGACCCACACCTTTCAACTTCCCTGTGGTGAATGGGGAATAACTCCCCTGGATATTGATAAGTGCCTCATATTGTATAATTAACAAGTATCAGGTTAATTATCCCTCATTAGGCGATTTTTCAATGTTCAGGTGATCTGGAGAAGTTGGACAAGATCTGAGCCAATCAGGACGTCTTAGAGCCTCAAAGTGATCAAGATCAAGTGTGAAGCGGTCCTGCAAGAAATCGGGCTATAAAGATCGAAGATTGGACCAACTATGCATTAATGTGGGCCACACTTTCATGAGCATCAGATCAATAGTCTTGATGGTCCGGCACTATGGAGCCATCTCCATCTCAAATGTGCAGCAGACCATCAAATCCCAGCCATCATCTCTAGATCGTCCAACAAGTGGACCCATCTTCAACGCTGGCTGTCCAGCATGTGTGCCACTCTAAGCACGCCATCCATCAAATGGGCCCTCCATCCAGCTAGGTGGACCTGTTCATCAACGGTCAGCAGGCATTAGGTGGACCCCGACCATGGTGCTGCATCCAAACACCTTCAGCACCATCAGCGCCAGCCCTGTTTCATCTCCACCATCAATCATCATCCAACCCATCCAGCAAAGAGAGCATATTGATGTTGTAGCTGGTCTCCATCATCATCATCAACCGTCCATCTGCAATGGACAACACGTGTGCAGTGTGGAGCTGTCATCAGCAACCACATGTGCAGCTGCCTTCAGCAATCCGTCCGGCTATGGTGGACCCCATCCTCACCGTCCAGTAGCTGGAGATCTCCAGCACCGTCCACATACAGCCACCCAATGGCTGTCCAGCTGAAGCGTCCTCCAATGACCAGCAGGGCTTGCACGTGCCTCAACAGCAGGCCCACCATCTCCACACGTGTGTTGCCATCCACTCGTGCAACCAACTTCCAACCGTCCAGATGGTGGACCACATCTTCACCGCCCAGCACCAACGCCCATCCATCCATCTGAAACGTCCATTCATCAACCAGCGTCCATCCATCCAAGCTGGTCCAGATCACGAGTAAAAAATCACACGTCCGTGCAGCCTGCTTCCAACCTCCATCTCCACCACTCCATCATCCAGCAAAGGACGTCTGTCCAGTTCAGGCCACTAAGCTCTCCACCGTGCAAGCTGCAACGTGGGCCACACACAGCAAACTTCACTCCACCAGCGTCCAAACCATCAAGACCGTCTAGCAGTGGACACCCGTCCATCTGATCTCCAGCACCTTCACACGTGCAGCAATGGACGGCCAACATCAGTGGACCGTCCAACAGTAATCAACTCCATCAGGTCCTCCAGCAACCACACGTACAAAGCATCCAACCATCTGCAATCCAGGCCCCCATCCATCCGGCTGTCCATTCATCCAGTTGCTGGAAGAACCATCCATCAATGTGGAGCCCAAGTCCATCACAGCAGATGATGGAGGCCTGATCATTGCAGTCGTCCATCAGTGCAGCAAACCTCAGCCGACCGTCCAGCACTGTGGACCCCACTACTTCACTTAATGAGCACGCCCATCTCCACCAGCGTCCCCACAGCTTGCACGTACAACAACAGTGCAGCAAGCTCCAGCATCCATCAACGTCTAGCAATGGATGTTCCCAAACCAACGGCCATGCCACTGTCTTCATCTTCAGCAATCCAATCTAGTCGTTCATCCTTCTGATGGCCAGCACATCCTCTAAGAAACTCCTATCTCCAGCGTCTTTAGCAGATGAAGTTGATCCAGCAAATGTGCAAAGGAGCTCTCTATTCAGCTCTTCTCATGTGGGCCCCATCTCTAGCCTCCACACAAGCTACAGTTGGAGATCGCCTTCAATCTCCACTGCCCCTTGATCAGCAGTTGTGTGGAGCTAGCAAGAGAGGAGCTCTCTCTCTCTCTCTCTCTCTCTCTCTCTATCTCTCCCCACACATGTGTAAGGCTTGGAAGTGCAACCTCATCATCCAAGCCTCACTCCAAGCCCAAACCTAAAAGAAAAGTTTGCTTTAGGCTTGGAGTGACACCTGGGCTTGGAGTACTTTTCTTGCCACATGTCACTCCAAGCCTAACTCCTAGCCCTAACCTAAAAGAAAAGTTTGCTTTGGGCACTCTAAGCCTAACTCCATTCCCAAACCTAACTAAAAATTTAGTTTAGGCTTGGAGTGCCACCTAGGCTTGGGAGCCTCTCAAAAGTCTATAAAAGGAGGCCATCCCTTCTCATTTGAATCATCCCATCCAAGAGTTCTCTCTTCTTTAGTCTTCTCTTCTTTCTTTTGTAGTGTAGAGTAGTGTAGAATTTTCTTTCTTAGTGAGTTTTAGTCTTCCATTGTAGCATGGTTGGCTAAACCTCTAGCTAAGGCTAGGGGTGAAGCCTTTGAAGAAATTTGCAAGCTTTGGTTCTTTTGGTTCAACAATGGTGTGTGAATGTTGGAGTTCTCTTTGGTTGATTGGTTCGGTTATCCACGTCGGCAGATGTTATTGTTGTGTAAACCCCTTGATCCATCATCGACTTCGGGCACGTTGGATGCTTGGGATCCCTTACACACCAATTAGCTAGTTTATGATCGATAAAGTTCCTTGATCCATCGTCGACTCCGGGCACGTTGGATGCTTTGGATTCCCTACGGTCATCGAGCTAGTGCAGGTAAAGTCATCGATCTGTAAAATCCATTGATCCATTGTAGACTCCGAGCACATTGGATACTTTGGATTCCCTGCGATCGATAGACGAGATCTTAACGGTTAGATCGGACAATTAAAGCCTCCTATCTTGAAAGTATGCATTTGATCGTATGAATTGTGATCTTATCGGTTGACTTGTTGGCAAAGTTGTTGATCTGTACAATTCCTTGATCCATTGTCGACTCCGGGCACAATGGATGCTTGGAATTCCCTGCGATCAACTAACGAGTGCTTCATGGTCAAATCAATTAGTTCAGATCACCATCTTTTATGAAATATGCAAATGGTTTAACTGTTTCATCTTCCGATTGGAATGAATCTTTATTCTATTCCAGTTGAGTTATAGTTAGACCAACGAATCAAACCTTGTGGATAAATCAAAGGTGGATCCCTAATGCCTTAGCCCCTTTTTTTATTTTTATCATTTATCACATACAACTTGCTCCACTCTCGTGGATAATTCAGATTTTATCTTCCCTACCTAAACTAATTCCTCTAAGTGTTCTTAACCCTAATCCCTGTGGATCGACCTCGGTCTTACCGAGTATTTTACTACTTCGCTACTTGTACTTGGGTGTGCAATCTTCAGATTGTAGCATATATATATATATATATATATATATATATATATATATATATATATATATATATATGCATGCAGATTGGCTTTCCATTCCATGGGGTCGTTGTTCCCCACGCAGGCTCTCTTGCTCCCATTACTTCCACTGACTGGATACGGCTTGTGGGAGCCATCCCACCTGATAGTGAATTCCAGAGCCATCAAGTGAAACTGCGATGGTTTTACAACACCTTCACTGCTGTCATCCCTACTACCAAGCTGGAGGCCCTTCACAAAGCACGGGCCATAATTACTTACGCCTTCGGGTCATTCCTTTTTTGCCATGTGAACGAGAGGGTCGATCCTAGATTTCTTCATTTGGTTAAGGATCTTCACCATTCATATAATTGGAATGGGGCTATCTTAACTCGCATCTACCAAGGTTTAGATAAGACCTCTCGGAGTAGCCAGTCCTTCACAGGTTTCTGGCCCATCGAGGAGGTATTCTTTTAACCTTCCTTGGAGACATTTGTCTTCTTTCTCCATCTGATCGTTATGTCTGCCCTTTTCCAGACCTGTTTTTATGATCATTTTGCTCAACTCTCACCGAGGATACGGGATGGTGTTAAGCTGTCCGTGTATCGCTTCATGCACTGGCATCAGCAAAATCGTCAACGAAATTCTCGAGTGTCTGGGGACAATTGACGTGCTGATATAGACAGATTGACCATCGAGGACGTAAGAATCTTTCTTTCCTTATCCGTCATGCTACTCTGTGACTGATTGTGATGAACTCATTTGTTGTAGTTTGCTCGGATGCCATATGCCAACTTTTCCCTTTACTATACCCCTCAGCGTGTAGAAGCATATGATTCTTAGTGTCTTCAGATCATGCTCTTTGACGTCGAATTGTTTCAATGGTACTTGGGTGAGAGATTGCTCCGGCAGGTCACTAGCGTGGCTCGGGTTCCTTGTTCTGCACCTCCTCCGGCTGCTCCGATTTCGGCTGATGACATGGCCGATGCTCTCGCAGGCCAGCTTGGATTTCGCTTCACGATCTTAGATCATGACTATGACGAGTAGTATTTGTTGTATGGATAGGGACCTTTGCTTCCTTCACTCTATGTTCCAGGGGGTCGCCGCAGGTATGCTGGAGGATCAGTGACAGCTCCTCTGATGGACCTTCATCATCGGGAGTGAGATGAGAGGAGAGATGATGATGATTATGTTGGTGATCTATAGCCTGCTTCTGTATTCAGCTTGTTTGATGTATGACCTTCTGCCTTTTTGCTTTTACTTTCTTCGGTATTAAAATCTTCTGAATGAATATACAACCCCTGATTTGCCTCAGAACCTCTTGATGATGCTTGGATGTCTTGATTTTCGACTCATTCTTTGATGCTTTGTGGAAGATAAGATTTCTCAACTGTATGGATGATGACTTGAATGGTTCAGATTGCTTGATTTGGCCCTGTGGGCCCTTTCCAGACTTTAGCTTTGCTTTGGAGCACCTATCCTTGATGTTTTGTGAGGCTAAGAAGGCTTTCATTGGTGCAGATGATGGCTTGGACGGTTTAGATTGCTCCTTTTAGCCTTGTGGGCTCACTCGATGATCAGATCTTGGACTCTGGCCCTCTTTCTTGATGAAGCCCTTGATGTTGCTATTTGATGAGCTATACAAGCTTTCCATGGCTTGTATCATGATGATCTAGCCTTTGAGTGGCTCAGATTGCTTGGGGACCACTCTTGATCAATTTTCCTTCTCTTTGACTTGATCAGCCCTATGTTGGCCGCAGTACTTCATGATTGGATAGGTGGGGCAACTTTTAGATGATTCAAATCAATTTGAAACAAAATTCAGAGTCGATTTGAGCTTTGGGCAGCCCTCAGGGTGCCATTTGTTGACGTGGACTGGAAGTCTCACCTACCAATGACTGTGAAGCCAATCTCGCGGAGAGAGAAGAAGGCCGTTCGTACGGGCGGCCTATAGGGGTCCGCCCAAACTTCTCTTCATGTGCGGTTTGGGTTGACTCTGGTTCAGACATTCTCAACAGTCCACTGTCCCTGTCCCATATTCTTTGTACGTCCAGGTAAAGGCTTTAATGATGGTGGAATGCTTTTGATTGATGGTGTAGATGAAGCATTGAATGAGGCCCTTGATGGTGAATTAGGGGTGGTTGTTGGGGAAGCTTTGAATGCCCCCATTAATGGTAGGATTGCTAGAAATTCATATTTGAATGGGGCATTGATTATGGGAGGAATGGATGGTATGGATGAGATGGGGAGATGGGCTATAGATGAAGCTGTGCACCCTTTGAGTGTGGGCCGCATGGATGATGTGATCGATGGTGATGATGGGGTCACGATGGACATAGATGGGCTGATCTCATGTTTGGATGGTATGGATGGTTTAGATGATACCTTTGATGGCTTGGATGCTCTTGATGATGGCCGAGATGTGTGACACACTTGCTTGGGTGGACTTGATGTGATCATTGATGACGTCCCCCTGATGATGGACGGTGTAGATGTCCCGATGATCCCTTTGATTGGACAGGATGATGGTTGGATTCATGACTTCATGTTGGAGAGGACTACAGGTCCAGATCTGACCGTAGATTCTTCGACCAGGATTGCCAAGGCCTTTCTTGATGGCTCAGATGCATTTTTCAATGGTTAAATTGATCAGGATGCCACGATGTGCGGCGTGATCTTTGCTGTTGGCCCTTTTAACGGAGAGTATCGACCTTCTCCTGATTGCCGACCTTTTACACATTTGGTCTACGAGGTGGGCGAGTCTTCTCGTGCAGCTGAGGTCGTGACAGTTTCAGATAGTGAGCGACTATATCAGACATAGCCGATACTAGGGATAGGTCAGGGGCTGTTGAGTTTGTAGAGGTTCCAGTTTTTCCTTCTCCATCGCCCATTGATCTTCCAGTCCTTGATGAGCTTTCATCGATTCCTGGGCCTCTAGTTCTTGAGGGCATTCTTGTGAGAACTTGTCAATTGCTTCCTCGTCCTTCTTACTCGCCACGACTGCTTGCTTGGCTTGACAGCTTGTCGGCTTATGAGATTCGAGATTTGGAGTCCTATGGCTTCGGCGTTCTGATCCATATGGCTAGAGTTGATATTGATTGGAGGATGCTCGGGGCTGCACTCATTGACTGGGTCCCTTCGTTGAACTTGTTTGTATTCAACGACATGGAGATGGGACCTTCTTTGGAGGAGCTTGCGAGTTTGACCAGTTTTCCTTGGGATTACTGTTCGCTTCCCCAAGTGTAGGGTTGCGATGTAGTAATAATCTCGGTAAGACCAAGGTCGATCCACAGGGACTTATGTAGGAATCCACAAAACACTTCCAATAGTTCTACTGAAAAGCTAACAAATAGATTTGTAGAAGATTGATGTAAATAGTAACTTTGAATAAAACTGAAAATAAACAATTAATAAAAGGCATTAGGGGTTCAAGGATCCACTTGTAGCAATCCTCGATGCTCAATTCGCTGTGGTTTCTCACTTTCTCAATTAGAATCGAAATTAAGTTCTATCTAACCGGATGATAAAGCGGTTAAACCAAACAATCTGTCATATGTATGATCCATGTATATGATTCACTCAATGCAAGCTAGGATGAGCATGCTCAATTGCATAGGTCAGTGCCAATTCCAATAGGCTAAGATCACAATCATAACCACATTAAATCCTATCACAAGACAAAAATAGATTATGATTTGAACTTGATTCAAATCACATACACAGTCCCACATACTACAGAATTTCCAGAAAATAGAACTTTGGTAAGAAGTTCCCACATGACAATCATATATCTAGAGCGTATTCCGATTCCTCAGATCATACAGGTCTAGATTAGTTCACAACAATTAAGAACTCAAGCAATTCTTCCAAACATCCATGAGTCATCATGAGACTAAGAAAAACTACTGAGTACTTGAATTAAACTTCAAACCATTGTTCTTCAAATAGAATTCCAACTTAAAACCAACTTCAACGAATTGTAAACATCTTAGATTCACTACAAGCTTCACCTCTTAGCCCTAGCTAAGAGGTTTAGCCATTCATGATCCAAGGAAGCGTGAAACAACTAAAAAAACATAAAAACTAGAAAGCAAACTAGGAGGAGTTGTAGAACTTTGAATTCGACTTCCGCCGTCTCCCACCGTGCTCAATCCCTTCTAAGATGCCCTAGGAATAATCCCTTGGTGTTTTTTTATAGTGCAGAAGCTCGGTTGCTTCAGAAACATCTTGAATTTGCGTAAGGTTACGCAGTGCATAGAAAAATTCGAAACTTGTAGAACGCGCACCATTACGCAGACGACAGGTCGCAAAAGTGCAAAAAACGTCCAGAGAGTGTTGGGAAATTTCGAGCACACAAATTTAATTCCAGGACCGGTCGTACTACCGGTCCGAGCAGTGGACAACTGGTCGCACGACCGGTCTTGGACAGTCCAGTGAGTTGTGGCCGTAGGGCCCCTCTGTTGAATGTTCTGACCGGTCGCACGACCGGTCTTGGGCTATGGACGACCGGTCTTGGTCACCTTCTTCTGCTTTCTTTCTTCTTCTCTCTAACTTGTTTCTTCCATATTTTGACGCTTAGTCCTTCGATCTTCTATGCTTGTAAATGGCGTCTTTAAGTCTCCAATTGATGAATCCTCTCTCTCATCCCTCCAATCACAAATTCATGCATTAGATTAGTCTATAAATCATGAAAACCTTGCATAATGAGTGATGAATTGGGGTTAGAATATGCACAATTAAGAGCTCAACAATTACGCTCAGTATTTTTCGATGAAGACTTTGCCGAAGACTGCCACACCGAAGAACTGGTTTGGGATCCCGTATCTTGTTTATCCTGTAGCTGCCGGCCAGGATGCTGTGGTGTTCTCCTTGGACTTGTTGTATGATCTTTTATCGGGTCCTCAGAGTGTGGTAGGGTCCTTACTTTCTCGAAATGAACTAATGTTCTGTTTGATAGCTGAGGTGTTATTCTCGGGATGGCGTAGATCTCAGACCCCTTTGCTCTTTGAGGTGATGAGCCAAGTTGTTCGACGTCAGGGGATCATTTCTCTTGTCTTGGCTAAGCTGTTTAATGGGTTGACTGACTGTGCCCTAGGCCGCACCCGTGTCCTTCGCGGCTGCTTTGCATTTCTTCAGGTATCCTTTCTGCATTTCCTTTTTCTTTTCTTGTCTTTTGGGAATTGCTTTGCTTTATCTAAACCTCTTTTCCTTCTTATGATCAGATCTGGCTATGGGAGCGTCTTTCGCTGACTGTTCATGCATCATTTCCCGACATTTGTAGCTCTGACCTTATGCGACACATCATGGAGTTTCTTCCACATGCAGCTAGGATGAGTGAGCCCTTGTATCGCAGGATGTTTGCTGAGCTGCGTGACTGGAATGTTCATTGGGAGTCATCTTGGCTTTCACTTCCTCCAGTACTCTGTGATGCTCATCGCCTTCCTTTGATGTTGGTAGGCTTTCAATCTTACTTTTCTTATCATCCTATCCGGTTCCTGCGGCAGTTCGGGTATGAGCAGGATGTTCCTCTCTTTGCTTTCTCGGGTATCGCACGTCGAGCACTTCCAGCCAAATCATCTGACTTTTGGACTCGGATTGATGGATCCTTGGCGAGTCACCTGACTGCTGATTTGATTGGTTTTGAGCTGTGGACTTTTCCAATGGCGACCGCCCCATACCAGCATTGGGTTGCTGAGTGGTCTCTGTATCGACGCATTCCTTGCTGGCACCAGACCGCCGATGAAGATGAGCAGGATATTCTTGGGGATGCTGGCTCTTCATTTGGTTCATATGAGCCCTTTGAGGAGCACCCATTCATCGATCTTGGTTTCCTCTTGGCCACTCATGGCCATTTGCTGTCTGAGATCTTTGCACTTCGGTATTATTGTGAGATGATTTCGAGGAGATTGGCCGTTGATCAAAGATTGTCTGATGAGGAGGCGGCGATCCGTAGCCTTGAGCGAGATGAGGTACATTACCTGCATATGGATGTGAGCAGGTTGAAAGCGAGGCTATTTCATTATGAGTCAGAGGACTTACCTGACGTTGCCCAGGAGGAGGGCAGAGATTGATTGTGTCAGCTGTCTGTACGTCCCTTTTTCCATAGTACATGACTGGTGATGATGCATTTTTTTTTGTATTTTTTGAAAAGATGAATGATATATGTAAAAGAAACATGATGCATTTAATGAAAAGAGAAAACTTTTTTGAGAATCTTATTGTGCCATGAGTTGTCTTGTGAGTGTGTGTTTGGATTTTGTGCTGGGACATAGGAATCAGAACTGAGGCTTGGCCAATGCTTTAACTGTTGTCTCAAGATTGACTTGCGTGAGATCCCTTTGGTTCCCTAGAGGTGTATGCAATGGAAATCGTTGCTTCCTGAGATTGTCAGAGTTTGTAGAGTTCTTGGTTCCCGACTGTACTTCTTCTTGTTTTTGAACTACCACTACTTGAGCTGATCTAGACTGTCTGATTTCTTAGTACCTGCACTTTTATTTTTTTTTCTTTTTTCTATTCGAGCAATTTTTGCCTGCAGTGCTCTTTCGAGTTTTCACCACAGCCGGCCTTTTCCCGTCATTTTTTCCCGTGGCGCCCTTTCGGCTTTTCGCCACATCCCGGGTATTTGACCTTGCCTACCCCTTGGCAACTATGCTATTTTTACCCTCGGTGCCCTTTCGAGTTTTCACCAAGTCCGCTATATGCCCACTGTTTTTACTCGGAGTGCCCTTTCAGGTTTTCACTCCGCCCTCTTTGTTTAAGCACACATTTCTTTTCTTTTCTTGTTTTTTCTTTTCTTTTTTTTTTCTGGATAACTACCGCGGCTAAAGGTCGGAAATCCATCATTGCCGGCCGATGACAGTCTTTCAACCCTTATCCTAAGTTACGATGATAGAGCTGTTGGTCTTAACTACAGACCCTTCTGAGATGGATGGGTGGGTGACTGTGTTTCTTCTTTTGGGTTGATTTTTCTCAGGTGCCTTGTTTTGGCTTCCCATTTTCTTTCCTTTTTTGGTTTTTTCTTTTCTTTGTATTCTTTTTCTCCTTTTTTGTGTATTTTCCTTCTCTCTTTTTTCTTTTGAATCCCCTTATTTGAAACATTTATTGGTGGACGAAAATGATTTCTCAGAAGTTTTAGCTTCGACCTCTTGACTTCAGCTCTATTAATGTGACTCTTGATAAGGTCAGAATGACTTACCCATGAAAGATCTTCACTTTGTCGGCGTTGATTAGCTCAGGAAGATCCACCCCTCTCATGTTGGTGAGTCTAAGGGTGCCTCCGAGAAGTACTTCTCTGATGATCAGCGGTCCGTCCCATGAGGGTTTGAATTTTTCCCTGGGATCCGGAAGGTGCGACAGTAGAATTTTCTTCATGACCATGTTGCCCACCTTGAAACTTCTTTTTCGGACTCGCTTGTTGTAAGCCCAAGCGATCCTTTTCTGATAACATTGGGAATGACTTAACGCACGCATGCACTTCTCATCTGCTAGCTGTAACTGATCGAATCTAGCCCGTTGCCATTCTCCTTCTTCAATTCCACTTTCTAGTAACACCCGTAGTGACGGTATTTGCACCTCGACTGGTAGAACTGCTTCCATTCTGTAAGTAAGCTCGAAAGGAGTAACTCCTGTAGCAGACCGTACAGATGTTCGATAGGCCCAAAGTGCATATGGGAGCATATCTAACCAATCTCGATAAGTCACGACCATCTTCTCGAGTATCTTGACGATTATCTTATTACGGCTTCTACCCCACCATTCATCTGAGGACGATAGGGGCTTGATCGATAATGTTGAATCTTGAATTTGCTGAGGAAGTCATCCATTTTCTTGTTGACAAACGGGGTCCCATTATCTGTGATGATAGCATTAGGGATTCCATACCAGCATATGATGTTGTTCTTCATGAATTTGATCACTTGAGATGCTGCAATCGTGGTGTAGAAGGCTGCTTCTACCCACTTGGTGAAGTAGTCGACTGCCACAAGTATATACTCATGACCGTTTGATGCTTTGGGACTAATCTTCCCAATGATGTCGAGTCCCCACGTAGAGAAAGGCCAAGGAGTTGTCAAGTTATACAGTTCTGATGAGGGGGCATGAATTTGATTCACATGCTCCTGACACTTGAAGCATTTTCTGGCGTGCTGGCAGCAGTCTGTTTCCATGGTGAGCCAATAGTAACTGAGTTGTAGAATCTTCTTTGCCATCATGTGCCCGTTCATGTGCGTGCCACAGATTCCTTCGTGTATTTCTTTCATGATCTTTGCAGCTTCTGTTTCATCGACGCATCGAAGGAGGACGTGATTATAGGATCGCTTGTAAAGGATTTCACCATTGATAGTGAACTGGCCAGCCAATTGCTGGATGGTTTGGCGATCTGTTGTTGTTGCTGCCTCCGGATACTCTTGGTTTTCAAGATATTGCTTGATGTCGGCATACAAGGGTTTGTTAGGGACAGCTTCAGCTTCTTCTATTTGCAGACAAAAAGCAAGTTCATCTTGAGTTCGACTGTGAGCTCCCATTCTGAAACTCCTTTCGGGATCTCGAGCATTGATGCGAGTGTAGCGAGAGCATCTGCAAACTGATTCTTGGCCCTAGGCATGTATGAGAAGGTGATTTCTTTGAATTCTTCGATCAAATTTTCAAGATACACATGATATGGTATCAACTTCTCGTCCTTGGTTTTCCATTCGCCATTGGTTTGATTGATGATAAGCTGTGAGTCTCCAAATACTCGTAGCTTCTTAATGCTCAAGATTATGGCTTCCCATAGACCAGCGATGCATGCTTCATACTCTGCTATGTTGTTGGTGCACTCGAATGCTATGCGCCTTGAGATAGGAATAAGGACATCGTCTAGAGAGTAGAGGATTGCTCTGATACCACTCCCTTTAGAATTTGCTGTGTCGTCGAAGAATAACGTCCACTCATCTTTCTTCTTCTTTTCTTCACCTTCGATAAGTAGGAGATCTTCATCAAGGAAGAGTGTCTTAAGCGGTTGATAATCCAGGAGAGAGTGAGCGGCAAGATGATCGGCGAGGGCCTGCCCCTTGATTGCCTTCTGAGTGACATAGGTGATGTCGAATTCAGACAGGAGTAGCTACCATTTAGCTATCCTTCTAGTGAGTGCTGGTTTCTTAAACAGGTATTTGAGTGGATCCATGTGAGTGAGGAGGAGAATAGGGAATGCAATCATGTATTGACGGAGTCGTTGAGTTGCCCAGACTAAGGCGAGGCAAGTCTTCTTGATCAGGGAATATCTGGTCTCGTAGTCGGTGAACTTTCGGCTCAAATAGTATATTGCTTGTTCCTTCTTCCCGGTCAAGTTGTGCTGGCTGAGAACACAGCCAATGGCTTCTGCTGCTACCGAGATATATAACAATAATGGTCGTCCGGGAGTGGGCGACACTAGAATCGGAGGATTCATGAGATACTTCTTAATACGGTCGAAAGTGACTTGGCAATCGTCATTCCATTATTTTGGAACGTTCTTCCGGAGGAGCTTGAATATGGGTTCATAGATAAGTGTGAGCCGTGCGATGAAGTGGCTGATGTATTGAATTCTGCCGAGGAAGCCACGAATTTCTTTCTCTGTTCTAGGAGGGGGCATCTCAATGATTGCCCTGGTTTTGGTTTCGTCGACCCTGATGCCATCTTCACTCACCATAAAGCTAAGGAGTTTGCCTCCTGTTGCACCGAAGACACATTTCTGAGGGTTGAGACGGAGCTTGTACTCCCTAACTTTACTACCTCAAAATCATCGGCTACAACATTTGCTTTAGATTCGAACTTTTTGAGGAAATCCTCTAGTTCGGGAGTCGGGTCATCATCTACCTCGTCCCGAGCTTCGTCCATACTCATGACCTCAAAGTCTAATTCGATGTCAAAATCATATGATTCGACTTTAAACTCATGCGACTCTTTAGACAAACTTGGCACATTATTGAATGCAGGAAAAGAAATGTTTTTTGGTTTTTGAGAGTTTTCTGGAATTGAAATGCTAGATATTTTTGGATTTTGAAAGTTTCTTTTATTTTTTTGGATTTTGAAAATTCACGGGACCTTAAACAAGCGAGCATTGTAGACCATGATTGATCCCAGCTTGTTTCAGAGTTCCGCTTGCTCCTTAAATTGGCATTTTTTGGAAGCCAGAGCCCTCAGATGACTTTATGGCTGATTCAGAAGTTAGGGGAACGAATGACCATTCAGGACCCCACACTCCCTCCCTTGGAGATGTGGGGTTTGATGATTCGGGCGAAGAATCACTGTCTTGCCCACTGACCATGATTTCTCGCTAGTCAAGATCTGAGTCATACTCAGTCCCTCCTGGATCACTTACCTAGCATTGCAGTTCGTCTGGTTCCACGGTGAGACACAAGTTCGAAATCTGGACATCGGACCAATCCAAGGCTGGCCATTTCCCTTTCTTGGTCCAATAGATGGGCTGGTTTTGCCCCTGGCTGATGGTTGATGATATTGGTTCTGCAGATATGGGCGGGCCGCGCCCCTTGTTGATTGATGGTGAGATGGGCAAGTTGTGCTCCTGGTTGACTGGGATTGAAGTGGGCGGGTTGTGCCCCTGGTTGAGAGTAGGTATTAGAGTACCCTGGTCCTGAAGCTGTTGTATTTGATTTTTTTTTCTTCGTCTTCATTCTCTCCTTCTTCCAGAGGCTTAGATGGTTCGAGAATCCAGTCCCATCGAATGGGGGGCCACATGGCCCGAGCTAGGCTCATCGGAAGGCCTTTGTGTAGTGCAGTCGGTTGATTTCTTCTTGGATCTCTGCAAGGCTCTCCTGGCCTGATGAATTGAATGGGTGAGCACCGAAATTTCTTTTTTCTTTTATCCATGACTACTAACCTGTACCCGAGTCCCCATTTGCATTGATTATATACCAGCAGTATCTTTCTGGACTTAAAATGATTCTTCATCCGATACCTGAGGCTCAGACGTTCTGCTGGTGAAAAGACCCGATCCACACTTATTGGTTCCAGATTGGCGATGGCATTCACAGTCTCGAATTCGAAACTATGAAACGGGACGTCTTCTTCAGAGTGTTGGATGTCGATGATAGGGATATCTGGTTCAGTGGCAGCAGCATTGGAAGGAATGATGAGCTCCTTCTTTGCATGGATAGAGATCACTTAATTTCCACAGATGTACTTCACTCATTGATGAAAAGTTGATGGCACCGCTCCAACCTTGTGCAGCCAAGGTCGTCTGAGCAACATGTTGAAAGAGGCTGATTGTTAAAGTCAAAAATAGCGAAGATCATTTGCTGGAGATAGACCCCGCAAGCACGTGTATCCGACTATCGAGAACGTAGGTTCGCGACTCGCATATTATGAAGATACTCCGATCTCACGAGCACCTCTATCCGACTATCGAGAACGTAGGTTCGCGACTCGCATATTCTGAAGATACTCCGATCTCGCGAGCACCTCTATGCAGCTATCGAGAACGTATGTTCGCGACTCATATATTCTGATGATGCGCCAACCCCGCGAGCACGTCTATCCGACTATCGAGATCGTCTGGTCGCGACTCGCATATTAGGAAAAACGATGCTCGATTACCAAAGCTTCGAGAAGTTGTATTTTCCCTGCGAGCATACCTTCTCACAAGTTGTTGAAAGGTATCGTATCTAAATGAGCGGGCACTTGGACTAGCGACCATCTTCCAACACGCGAACAGCTTGTTCTGTGGTGACATCTCTTAGCCCTCAGTACCAGCAGCCCGTATAGGCCGAGATTGGGGCTTATCTTCTTCAGTGGTTCCGAGTCTCAAGGGATCGCTATCAAGGAACGAAGCTATCGGACGAGTCATTGGATTAGATTTTCCTTCTATATGAGGATAAGATTCTTATCCCACGAAATCAGGGATCTCGATATTTTACGTAACAGATTGGATCATTTCTGATCTATATAAGGAGAAGACTCCATTAAGATACAGGTACACAATATTCATCTCTAGCATCTGTTTGCCTGGTTATTCTTCTTCTTGCTTTGCCTGACTTAGGCATCGGAGGGCTAACGGCTGGACACCAGCCACCCTTAGTTGCTCTCTGTCTTCTTACAGGTCCGGCGGAGGAAGTCTTTGTTGGAGATAGGGTGAACGTCCGGAGGATCCTGTTACAAAATCTGACGTTAACAGTTTGGCGCCGTCTGTGGGAACGACTTGATCGTCAAAGTCAATCGTTCTAACCACTGATCAAAATCCTTTTGATATGCCTCCTAAAAAGGCTGTTCATTGTTGAACCTCCAATTTATACATTGCATTGCCCATTACACTACATGGTTTGCATGATTTTTATGGTTTAAAAGCCTACTTAACATATGTTTGTGATCATAGGAATGAGAGCGGACTTCATTCAATTACGAGACAAAAGAATGCAATTGAAGCTACTGCATGGAGAACTAAGATGACCAACGAAAGAAGAAAGAAGAGAAGAAAAATAAAGAAAGAAGAACAGTTTGAAGAGGGCTAACCAGTCACGACCGGTCAGCCATAGTTGCTGATCAAAGAGGAGATGAGGCTGACCGGTCATGACCGGTCAGCCACGCATACTAGATGGTGGACAGATGAGCCCGACCGGTCATGACCGGTCGGCTGTATTCACTGTAATAAGATGGGAAATTGGTCCGACCGGTCATGACCGGTCGGCCACAGTTGCTGGAATGAATGGACAGGTCTATCCGACCGGTCTTGACCGGTCGGTAGTGTCCCCTGGAATGCTTAAAAAATTAGTCCGACCGGTCACGACCGGTCGGCTCTGCGTAATAGGAAAGTCCTTTCTAATTCGGGACTCCGAAAATTGCTGCGCAATGCGTAGGATTTCGCAGAATTCGACGCAAGGGAGGATTGTTGCTATAAAAGGCCACCTAGGGGCTTTCCCTAAGGTATCAGAGAGGAGAAGGAACGTGAGTTTGGAGGCTAAAGGCGACTGTGGGGCGTCTGCAACATCTATCTTCGGGTTTTTCTAGTTTTATGCTTTATTTTTGAGTTTTTAGTTGTAGCATGACTATGCTCGGCTAAAACCTCTCAGCTAAGGCTGAGAGGTGAAGCTTGTAGCCAGTTCTATGTTAATTTCAGTTTGATTCAAGTATTATTCAATTCAAAGTTAGAATTTTCTTATGTTCAGTTCAAAAGATGGTAGTTTGAGATGTCTTATCTGAGTTCATGTGCTCCGGACATGAATTCCTTTTAATTCTCTGAGATTATCACAGGTTGCTTGTTTAGATTCGAATTATAGTAATCCTTGAGCAGGCCATAGTCCATAGGCATGGTTGTTACTCCGCAGGCTATGTATTTGAATTCTACATTGATTGAATGGACTAGAACTTGGAAGTTCAACTTGAATTGGATGAATGTATGTGAATGCTTTACTTTCCAACTAGATGAGAGATAGGACTTCAAATCTAGTTGTGTTCTATACTTGGATTGACTAAATTGACATAGGATTACTACAAGTGGATCCTTGAAAGCCTTAGTACGTTATATCTCTGATTTTTCATTAAGTTACTGTTTTAATTAAACACCCCATTGAAACTAAATTTATTCTATTAAACTGAGTTGCTGGAGTAATTAGGAAGCTGTTACTCTTTCCCTGTGGATCGACCTCGGTCTTACCGAGTTTTATTACTACATCGCAGCCTTACACTTGAGGCGAGCGAACAAGTTTTTGGCGCCGCTGCCGGGGAAATTAGATAATAGTTTTCAAATAGTTTCAGTGGCTGTAGAAGTAGATAGGTTTTTTTGATTTTTCTTAGAACTAACAAAGTTTTCTGTTTTGTAGGAATTCTTCTTTCAGTTCAAGCGCATCAGGTGATACCTTTCTAACTTAGTTTTTAGAATTTTCAGATTGCAGTTTTCTAGGTTAGGATTAGTTTTGATTTCTGATTGAGTGGTTTATGTCCCGTTGGGAACGTAACCATTCAAATCGTCTCCAATCTGAAGGTGGTTTAGTTGGACCATTGTCAGTCCATAGACGAGTCCGGAATTATCAAGAGCATTGTGAAAGTTTGGGGAGTATGGAGCAAACACCCTTAAGGAATCCTCCACCCCCTACTCCAACCACAAACGCAAATCAGGAAGGAGTAGGAGAGAATGAGGTACATAATGTTCCTCCAATGAGATCACTACGGGATTACCTACAACCTGCTCGTACAATTACACCTTCTTGCATAGTTCTACCAGCTAACGGTGGGACCCTTGACATAAAACCGGGAGTAATCCAACTTTTACCTAAATTCCATGGGCTAGACTCTGACCGCCCATACTTACACTTGCAAGAATTCGAAGAAGTGTTGGCCACCTTGCATTATCCCAATGTTTCTGGGGATACAATCAGACTTAAACTTTTTCCCTTCACCTTGAAAGAAAGAGCCAAAGATTGGCTTCACTCTCTTAGACCATATTCGATTGGGTCATGGGTTGAGATGAACCGGGAATTCTTGAAAAAGTTCTTCCCCGCTCATAAGACAAACACTCTTCGAAGGGCCATAATGAATTTCTCAGCAAAAGAGGGTGAATCATTCTTTCAATGTTGGGAAAGATTTAAGGAACTCCTGCTTGCTTGCCCACATCATGGCTATGAGAGTTGGCGAATTATAAATTTTTTCAATGATGGATTAAGTCCTAATATGCGCCAATTTGTGGAAATGATGTGCAATGGCGAGTTTATGAGTAAAAATCCAGATGATGCTTGGAGTTACTTGGACATGTTGGCTGAAAATGCCCAATCTTGGGACACCTCGGATAAACCCAAGAACCCCAAGCCTACTCAAGAGAAAGGAGGGATATATGTCCTTAAAGAGGAAGACGACGTAAATGCAAGGATAGCCAACCTCACAAGGAAGGTTGAGGCCATGGAACTTAGCAAAAATGGAGTTTCCAAGTCCAAGGAAGCTGTTGAAACCACATGTGGGATTTGTCTCACCGACTTACACGCTACGCAAGATTGTCCCACAATTCCTGCATTTAAGGAAGTGTTGCAAGAGACAGCCAATGCCACATATGGTTATCAACGGCCCTTCAATGGACCGGTAGGTAATACATACAATGAGAGTTGGAAGAACCACCCGAATTTCAGTTGGAAGAATGCCCCAACGGGCAATCCTACCAACTCCCAAAGAGGGCCACCCATGCAAAATATGGCCCCACCTCAAGTCTCATTGGAGGATACTTTGAGAGCGTTTATGCAAGGGCAAGCGCAAATAAATGAATCAAATCAGCAATTGTTCCAAGAGCTGAAAGTCTCGGTTGATGAGATTAAGGGACGCTTGAATGCTAGGGAAGGGACCTTTCCGGCCCAACCTCAGCCCAATCCTAAGCAAGTACATGAAGTAAGCATCCCTAATCTTTCCAACCAAAACATGGAGCAAGCTAAATCCATTACCACCCTTAGAAGTGGTAAACAAATTGACAAAACTATTCCGGTGAAGGCCGATGAGCCTAATGATCCGGTAAGTTCTGAGGATGAAAATGGATCTAACTTAGCCCCACAACAACCGGAACGCATTTACCAGCCCACAACACCATTCCCATCGAGATTGGTTGCCCCAAAATCTCTCCCAAATTCCCAAGATATTCTAGAGATTTTCAGACAAGTCAAGATCAATATCCCTTTGCTTGATGCCATCAAACAAATTCCCTCTTATGCCAAGTTTCTAAAAGACCTATGCACAACAAAACGCAAATATAATGTGCAGCAAAAGGCCTTCCTAACTGAGCAAGTTAGTGCCATCCTCACTCAAAAGACTCCCCCAAAATTCAAAGATCCCGGTAGTCCCACCGTCTCATGTATCATTGGAGACTATCGGATTGAACGTGCCTTGTTAGACTTGGGGGCAAGTGTGAACTTGATCCCATACTCGGTATATGAACAATTGGGTCTTGGTGAATTAAAACCCACCAAAACCACATTGCAACTCGCTGATAGATCTATCCGTGTACCGAGGGGGATAGTTGAGGATGTTCTAGTCCAAGTTGACAAATTCTACTACCCGGTAGATTTTATAATCTTGGACACACAACCGGTTTTGGATGCTAGCACCCAAATACCGGTGATATTAGGCCGCCCATTCCTTGCCACATCAAACGCAATTATCAATTGCCGGAATGGGGTGATGCAATTATCTTTTGGAAACATGACACTAGAGGTGAATGTATTTCACCTGGGCAAAAGACATAGGGATGTCGATGATGATGAGTTCTTCGATGTAAACATGCTTGAAACCTTTGAAGAAGAAGAACTCCTCCAACTTCAACCACTAGAAAGTTTGGAGACATGCTTAGCACACTTCATGGATTCTAAAGACCCTATCATTAGTGAGATTGTGCATGCATTAAATATAGAAAGACCGGTAGTTGATACTAGCCGGTGGAAGCCCCATTTTGAAAAATTGCCACCAACCACATCAAGGCCTCTACCGTCTAGCATTAAACCACCGAAGCTTGACCTCAAACCATTGCCATCCGAGCTTAAATATGTATATCTGGGTCAAGAGGAAACTTTCCCAGTTGTCATTGCCTCCCACCTAGAAAAAGACCAAGAGCTCAAGTTGATTGAGTTACTCAAAAAACACCGGGAAGCCATAGGTTGGACAATAGCGGATCTCAAAGGGATAGATCCTTCGGTTTGCACTCACCGTATACACCTTGAAGAAAACGCAAAAAACGACTAGACAACCTCAAAGACGGCTAAATCCAAACATGATGGAGGTTGTCAAAGCCGAAGTGTTAAAGCTATTGGATGTGGGTATCATCTACCCCATCTCAGATAGCCAATGGGTGAGTCCTACCCAAGTTGTCCCCAAGAAATCCGGTATTACCATCATTGAAAACGCCAACAACGAGCTTATACCCACTAGGGTGACCACCGGTTGGCGTATGTGCATTGATTATAGGAAGCTCAATACGGTCACTAGGAAAGACCACTTCCCTCTCCCATTTATGGACCAAATTTTGGAGAGGTTGGCAGGCCATCCCTACTATTGCTTCCTAGATGGCTATTCCGGATACAACCAAATTGAGATAGCTCCGGAAGACCAAGAGAAAACCACATTTACATGCCCGTTTGGTACCTTTGCCTATCGAAGGATGCCATTCGGGTTATGCAATGCACCCGCCACATTCCAACGATGCATGTTGAGTATTTTCTCAGACATGGTGGGTGAGTTTCCTGAGGTGTTCATGGATGACTTCTCTGTTTTTGGTTGTACATTTGATGAGTGCCTCGAGCACTTGAAGTTGGTCTTAATGAGGTGTGAGGAAAAGCAACTTGTATTAAACTGGGAAAAGTGCCACTTTATGGTACAAAGAGGAATAGTCCTTGGACACATCATCTCGTCCAATGGAATAGAGGTAGACCGGGCAAAAATTGACATAATCTCCAATCTACCACCAACCAAAAGCATACGCGATGTGCGGTCCTTCCTGGGACACGCCGGTTTCTATCGAAGGTTTATAAAGGACTTTAGTCACATCTCAAGGCCTTTATGCAACCTTCTACAAAAGGAGAACCAATTTGAGTGGAGTACCGAATGTCAATTAGCTTTTTCAAAGCTAAAAGACATGTTGACAACCGCTCCTATCATGCAACCACCAGATTGGTCCATTCCTTTTGAGTTGATGTGCGATGCGAGCGATTTTGCTATTGGGGCGGTGTTAGGCCAAAAGAAGGATAAAAAGCCCCATGTCATCTACTACGCGAGTAGGACCTTGAATCCTGCCCAAGTTAATTATTCAACTACGGAGAAAGAGCTCCTAGCTGTCATCTTTGCCTTGGACAAATTCAGGCCATACTTAATAGGATCCAAAGTTATTGTTTATACGGATCATGCGGCGCTGAAATACCTTCTTTCTAAGAAGGATGCTAAGCCCCGTTTGCTAAGATGGATCCTACTCCTTCAAGAATTCGATTTGGAGATCAAAGATAAGAAGGGGGTAGAAAATGTGGTCGCGGATCATCTATCCCGCCTAGTCCTACCAAATTCCATTGACGAGTCACCTATTGAGGACTCATTCCCGGATGAGCAACTCTTTGTTGCTATGCATCCACCATGGTACGCTGATATAGCCAATTATCTTTCCACAGGTGCGATGCCGACTCATTGGACTGCGCAAGACAAACGTAAATTTCTAAGGGAAGTGCGCAGATTTTTCTGGGATGAACCTCTATTGTTTAAATATTGCCCAGACCAAATCATAAGGAGATGCGTCCCCGATGATGAACACAATTCAGTCATCTCCTTTTGTCATGATCAAGCATGTGGGGGTCATTTTTCAGCCAAGAAAACAACTGCAAAAATTCTGCAGTGTGGTTTTTATTGGCCCACATTATTTAAAGATACCCACGAGTTTTGCAAAGCTTGCGAGCGCTGCCAGAAGTTAGGAGGATTATCCCGTCGAAATATGATGCCCCTCACCCCAATTCAACATCTTGAAGTCTTTGACTGTTGGGGCATCGATTTCATGGGACCATTCCCCTCATCTTTTGGACATGTCTATATTCTATTGGCCGTAGACTATGTGTCTAAATGGATAGAGGCTATCCCATGTAGAACCAACGATCATCGTACGGTTCTCAAGTTTCTCAAAGAAAATATACTTTCTAGATTTGGGACACCTCGAGCCATTATTAGTGATGGTGGTTCTCACTTTTGCAATAGACCTTTTGAAACTTTGATGAAGAAATATGGTATTAGGCACAAAGTGAGTACCCCATACCACCCACAAACAAGTGGACAAGCTGAAATCTCCAATAGGGAAATTAAGCAGATTTTAGAAAAAACGGTGAGACCGGATCGCAAGGATTGGTCCCTACGATTAGATGATGCACTTTGGGCTCACCATACTGCCTACAAGACACCCATTGGAATGTCCCCTTATAGACTTGTCTATGGGAAAGCTTGTCACCTGCCTGTGGAGATAGAACACAAAGCCTATTGGCCAATTCGGGCCCTAAATTTTGACATAGACAAGGCTAGCTCGCTTCGCAAACTTCAATTAAATGAGCTTGATGAGATCCGGAACGATGCATATGAGAATTCGAGAATCTACAAGAGCAAGATGAAGGCCTTTCATGACAAACACATCTTAAGGAAATCTTTCCATAAAGGACAGAAAGTGCTCTTGTATAATGCCCGACTTCATCTTTTTCCGGGAAAATTACGATCTCGATGGACCGGCCCATATATTGTTAAAGAAGTTTTTCCTCATGGGGCTGTTGAGATTGAGAATGCAGCAAATGGTGACTGTTTCAAAGTGAATGGACAACGCCTTAAACCATTTGTTGAGAAATTTGATTCAGAGGACATGTCCATCTCCCTGAATGATCCTGTCTATCAGGATTATTGATCTCCTAGTCTGATGGAGGTATAGCATTGGTAGGTTTAGTTTTGTTTTACTGTTTTAGTAGGATTTAGTTGTTGGAATTTCAGACCTCCATGATCGCTCTCTCAGGCACTATTGATTCTCACTCTCTCATATTTTACCATAGTTCTCATGTTCATGCTAACTAACTATATTTTTACATTGAGGACAATGCAAGATTTGGTTGGGGGGTGAGATGAGATCTCTCATCTAGCATATTGCAACATTTCGAGCTTCATATGCACAAATTTTTTTTCGAATTTTCTAACATCTCAAAACTCTTTTAGAAAATTTTGTTTCTATACATTTACAAGGCTATGAGTAGAAGAGGAGGAGAAACGAAGTGTGTGATGTTGTAGTCTTGAATTTCTTCCAACATAATGGCTTTATATGTTAATTCCCCTATTGTTGTGATTGATAGAAAATTTGAACACCTTTACACCAAGTTCACATTACACGATTTTCATGAGTGACAGGTTTATGTGATTTGTGGATTAGCTAGACTTTGGTTTAGAGGTGTTGAGCAGCCAAGCCGGGGTATTTTGTCCATCCTTGTCCATGGGAAAATAATGAAAGATATGGATTTCTAAAAATCCTATCTAAGTTAAAAGAAAAAGGAAAGAAAGGATGAAATCGGGAAGGAAAGAAAAATGGTGGAAAATTCCGAAAAGGGCTACCTATTACCAACCGGGGGATGGTCGAACCGTAACCAAAGCCGGAAATGGGACGTAGTGTGAAAGCCGTCGGAAGGACGGTAAGACAAATTCCTGTCATAGGCTTGCTGTTGCTCTGTGCACCTTAAAATCCTTGGTCTACTTAATCTATGAAGAAGATGATTCCAGGAACTCATGAGATGATCTTTCACTATGCACATTAGGTGGAATTTGTTCGAGTTCTTCTATTTATCAATTAGTCAGCGGGGATTTCATGTAAAAACTTCTTATGTTTTGAGAGTCCAAGGTTCAGCTTCTAACACCTAATTTTTCCAAATTTTACACTTATACATCTTGGAATGAATAGAAACATGGTTTCTGGAAGAGGGTTGGATTTGGAGGTTTGAAACTGTTTCAC